>CM049321.1:9907978-11107978 GCA_026874595.1 Sipunculus nudus
TACATATGTATATATATATATATATATATATATATATATAAATAAATAAATATATATATATATATATATATTTAGTTATAAATTCAAACATCACTCTCAGTTTGTAGTATGTTACTGTTCCTCAAAAAAAAACATCATTCGTAGATGACCTAAAGATGACGGATGCGCACCAGATTAACATTTATACAACAGACTTTTGACTTTGCATCCGAAATGGATTTGAAATTGCGGCCTTAGCTATATTGAAGTCCTCAGTCAAGTTCTACTAGGTGTATTAGGGCGCTGATCATTTATGTCTATACAAAATGAATAAAATATATCTAACGGAAAAAAATAAAATGATTGAAAGACTTTTCATTAGGGGTTGCACGACCGCGCAACCTTTCCAATATTGATTATGCCTGAGGGATAAAAACATAAACTTGATCGTAATATTTTCTTTTATGTTCAGCGAAGAAGAGTGTATGTGTTCTTAGCCCTCTAAACCCGAAGTCTGCCGAAATTGGTTTATCTAAATTTAATAATAAAATTATTTCAACCTTATATGAAATGTAAGTCAGTGTGATAAATACTTTTGCTAATAAATTAATTAGAAGGACTTTAGCAACATTTTATCCCACATTATCAACAGGATGACCAATAGACAACTACTGATTTAAGATGAGGAGGCAGAATCTCAAATATCACACTCTTTCTAATTCTGGAAAAAAGTAACGTATAATGACCATGAACGTGTTTTATTTGCCTATGTCCTGACCGTTCAGATGTCCTGTGAGTTATATTTAAGACGACTGCAGACAGTAAAATTTTATACTTGTGGTATGGTCAGGGCTTTCATTGGCAAGAAAATTTGGAGAGTAACCGAGAGCAGAGTGTCCTAGAGGAATTTCAAGTGTACAGGAGCTTCCTTAAAGCCCTGGGTAAATGAGAACAATTATCTTATCAGGTGACTGGTCAGCCACATTGGAAATTATTAAAGAACAAACGCCGCTTTGGGACGGGTAGAACTATAAATGAAGGTAAGAGGCTTTCTTCATTAGAGTGTTTATCACAAACACTGTATGGTATGGCACAAATGGATTTATATTCTGTATTTATCTCAACAGAAAGCAGGTTGCCTATGGAAAGAAGGTATTAACAGTCAGGAATAGTCTTTTATCTGACACACATGATACCACGGCACGTCTCGGCGTCCAAGAGGAATTTCAAGCGTCCAGGATTTTCCCGAAAGCTCAGGGTAAATATGAAATATTTATTTTTTCTGATGACAGGTCACTCACAGTTGAAATGATTAAAGAAAACACGCCGCTTTGGGACGGGTAGAACTATAAATGAAGGTAAGAGGCTTTCTTCATTAGAGTGTTTATCACAAACACTGTATGGTATGGCACAAATGGATTTATATTCTGTATTTATCTCAACAGAAAGCAGGTTGCCTATGGAAAGAAGGTATTAACAGTCAGGAATAGTCTTTTATCTGACACACATGATACCACGGCACGTCTCGGCGTCCAAGAGGAATTTCAAGCGTCCAGGATTTTCCCGAAAGCTCAGGGTAAATATGAAATATTTATTTTATCTGATGACAGGTCACTCACAGTTGAAATGACTAAAGAAAACACGCCGCTTTGGGACGTGTAGAACTTTAAATGAAGGTATAAGAGGTTTTCTTTCGAAAAGTGTTAATCACGAAAACATTGCGTGGTCTGGCACAAATGAATTTATACTCTGAATTAATCTTAACAGAAGGCAGGTTGCCTGGGGAAAGACGGTATTAACAGTCAGGAATAGTCTTTTATCTTGCACTCAGGATACCATTGCCATGTCACAACGTCCTGGAACTGGACTACGACTGGCTTAAAAATCCATTATGTAAAATCGATGGTTTATTCCATTCCCAGTAACAAATTGCATTCAAGAAAGAATAATACCTTCGCGTGTAAGAATCTCACCTTGAGAACATAGGAGAAATCTATGGAAAATAAAACTGACAGGTATGAATGGAGCGTTATAGCGGTTCCTGTGGCCGACTTGACCCGCGTAACTTTATGCTGAGTCAGCATCACGATAATTCTCGCGAGATTACTCTGCTAGTTTCGAGATAAAGATGTGGCGAGCCCCTAAGTCTCCGCACTACATCTCTGTTATGCTGGGTTTTCAGCTAAATGGCCGCGGATAGGGTCACGTGAATTACGGGGAACATGGAAACTGACTGTGCTCACACGGGGTCTTCTTAGAAATAATTACCAGTGACAGCTTAAGCTATGACTAAAGCTGCTGGATGAAGCCTATGTCAAGCTTTTGGTTCTATTCTTTTTCTTTTAAGCGTATTTTTTATATGAGTTTTCAATTTAAGCCTTTCCTCCAGAATAATTTTTTATTTTACAAAGATTTTGCACTATTGATACCAGCTCTTGGTTTTGGTTGGATATATTTTTATTTTACAATATTTCTTGTTACATATTCGTATGACAATACAAGACATAAAATATGGAATTTAAGATTTCGTTAAAGGTAACATGCCAATAAATTTTAGATTAAAGACCAGAGAGACAAAAATGAAATTTGTTACCTAGTGTTTGCGCGTGTTGCTATATGTAAATAATGGAGAAATCCGGTGGTTTGTCAGCTATTGCGGGTGTATATATCGGCTGGGTACGAATAAACCCTTAACTAAAACTAAAAATCCGGCCTTCTGGCAAATTAAAAAAAAAAATAACAATTTTGCCTCGGCAAGGATGGTATTTTATCATTCCATTTGGTTAATTGGTTGTCTGTTAGCCACGAACGTAATGTAAGGATGTTCATGACATTATATTAAAAGTTCAGGTAACACCCAAAGAACATTAAATTAAATATTGGAGTTTATCTGTTAACAATAATTATTTTAAATACTTTTTTGTTGGAGGGAACCGCCTTAATTGTTTTTTAATGCTTGCTTAACCAGATATACTTACACCTGTAGAACACACTCCGGTTTCGGACTCCTTGACAGGGCAGTATCAATCGCTTCCTCTTATTACTATCCTGGTGTTAACCAAGCCCGGTGATTACTGCACCTGCGGGACTTGCTGGGTAATCCGTCGAGGTTCCCCCAAGAGACACACTTTTAGTGAGTGAAACACGGCCGTTTGGCAAGACCTTCCATTTTGGCTTAAGAGTGCTGGGTGTTGGCCTTGGCCGATATTCGAACTCATGTTCCCCGGCTTTGATTCAGGGGCTCTACCCCTGAACCACACAAGCCGGTTTTCGTTCACCATGGTATACCGTTGTGCCACGGATGGATTCCTGTGTGCCCGGACACAGAGTGCCCTATTCATTGTTTTAAGTGGCAGCATTTCTTCTGTCCCTGACCAGATAAACCTGGGTTATTGACGCTTGAAACTGTAAATACAGCAACAGGGATCTTGATTTAGTGAGCCAGGTGGGGGTTACAACACATTTTTATAGTTACCATTAATGCCATTTCTTCCAATAGAAAAGGATAAGCTAGTTGTGATTATCTGTCAGTTAAAAGACATAGACGCCATGCAACATGGAAATATATGTATGCGTATTCTGCGTGAAAGTGTTCAGAAATTCTCATTTTTTTATTATTTACTTGAAAAAGAGTCTGATAAATTCAAAATACCGGCTTATCCTTTCTAGCTTTAGAGCATGCTCTATAAAGGCCTGGGATAGGTAGCACGAACACAACCGAGGAGCGATGCGATTTTTTTATCAAAGTCGGCTCCCGGCTTCTCAATACTCCAAAGTGTAGGTATAAATGTAGCGAAGGGGATAATATTGTCCGAACAGTATCACTGGATAGGATGTTTAAGGCAAATTACATAAGCGTTAGTGACTTTGTGGTAAGGACATTACGGAATAAATAATATTTTTCAAACAGGTGTATACAAAAATATAAACCCAAGTTGTTTCCCCGAAATATAACATTTTTATTTCAATTATAAATTTCACAGTTGAGATAAGATTAAGAAGTCTCTGTCGTCTTACAGTGCCTTAAAGGGAGAGGTTAATTCGTTCTGTGTAGAAACGAATTCTGGCGGAAGGGTGGGACATCCGGCACCCAGGCAGCATGTTTAGCAGGTTGAATATAAACTGTGCCCTCGACTGTGTTTCACTCAAATGTTTGCCTTTCGTGGGTTCCTCAGTGGCATAGACAAGCAAAGTAAAGGATTACAGAGCCAAGGTCAAAGTAAAAGTTTCTTTATGAATAAAATGTTGAAACGAAGTAAATCCACAAAGCAGTTTATAAATCATGGTCATGTTCGTGTAAAGGAAAACTAAGAAATCCTTTGTTTCATCAGTCTATGCATGGTCCTCCCTGTTCCTTGGACCTGTTAGACTAGATTTCTGTTAACACCTCTAGAGACTACAGATGTTACAGGAGTCTGTGTAGGTCCTCCCCGGGGGCTGTGTGTTCAGCATGTAGCCGCAGCTCAAGTTGCCGGAGTACCCATCAATCCGTCAGCGTGAACACGGAATCTGCGGTCGACCTGATACAAGCTTACAATTAACTCCAAATACCAGGTCTACTAAGACCTCAAACTCTGAGGGCAATTGGGAATTTCTCGGCTTAGATTAAGTTAAACCAGGAGTATCGTGACTTGAAGTGCTGGGGCTGTACTTAGGACATGGCTCCTCGGGGCTGTAGTTTCATTTCGGTGCGTTAACCATCACTAACACCGTGTACGGACACCCGGTTACCAGGCTTTTACGCCTATAACTACTGAATTGATCACATTGACGGTATGGGTTCAGGCATTTTGCATAATGTTCACTGGAGATAACAAATTTTGTTTGCATTGAATAAGACATGCAGAATATTGCCTGGAATTTCTATTTACAAGTAATATTGCTGTGTCTGGTAAACATAATTCCTATAAGGCCAAATAAATAAGGTTTGGTTCTCAGGCACATTTTTTTCAGAAATTAATGCGGGCGGGCTGTTTTTTTTTTTTTTTTTTTTTTGGTATGTTTCGATACAAATGTCAAATAATAAGGGAAAAGCGTGATACTAACAGATTTATTTTGCTAAACAAGTAAAAGCACTACATGACAAAGGAAATTTAATAAAAAAAATATATGATTCTATCTACTTAAAAGAAATGTCCGAGTAGCTGGAGCTCAAAATTGGTAAGTTTCTGTTGAAAATCAAAATAAAAATTTTTGATGCGTGGGTTTAGAATTGACGCGGGCGGTGCCTGAGAACCATTCATTATTTTTTTTTGCCTAAGCACCTTATAGAAGTAGCACTTGGAAAATCCTATATAAAAAAAAACTTGCACAAGGCGTTGTATAGTGGTGCAAAACACATCATAGCGCGCATGTCCCCTTGTGGTAGTGAAGCGAGACCTCACAAATCAAGATATTCCAAGCTTCGAATCGTTTTTTCTTGTGTGTTTCTTCTTTCATGTAATTTCTCGTTGTCTGGGAGCAGTCGCACACGCCTATGATCGGACCTCTGGCCATGAGGTCTTGTTATGGTAAACAAAGACACGTGGGTCGTCTATACTCACACAAAGAACCATAACAACGTATAAAACAGATGAAAAGGAGACAGTATGTCAGTGTGTGGGGAACGTTTTGCTGGAAAATGTTTGTATTCAGCCAAAACGAAAGAATAACGTGAGATGATGCATATATGATTGAAAATCTTCATGTAAATTAAAGCCTCCTTGCGGTTGGGAGGGCAGACTTACAGGGGTCGATGAGTTTATTTCTTTATAGATAGTTCGGTCAAATGTTTATTTAGAATATTTTTTGTTTAACTTTCCGCGGGGTGCAAATCCACTGACAAGATTTGTTTTTAAATCTTCTGACCGTGTTTCTCTGGAAAGCCAAAACCGTTGATTTCCTTTACTTAACTTTATTTATACAGTTTCAGGGTAATAGCTAAAAGTGACCAGGCATTTATTTGGTCTTGAACTAATTTCAAGAGTCATTGGTCGTCATTGTAACGGATTCCCCGTTAAGGCTCAGTTCTGTCCATGTATGCGCTAGGTCTCCAATATGGCAGTTAAGAAAAAAAAATCTGTAATCAAAGTAATAATAGTCGGGTGTACGTTTGTCATAAGTAATAATAGTCACATATGACAAACGTACACCCGACATATTTCCCCCTTTATTAATATCTAAAGTCCACTGCCTACTGTCACTCCCCATGATCGCTCAGCGATTACTGACATTTAGTTATGCCGTGTCTGCTCTATTACTATCACAAACATCCAGACTTTAGTGTATGCTCCACTGCATCGCGGCCAACCTTTATCAAGGTTTGGACCAGCCCGTTAACTTCTCGAGTACCAAGATTCAAACCGTACCCTGCATACATAGTAGATACGGCACTTGCTATTCGACAACCATTAAGCTGTCAAGCACTAGAGTTTTTATTTCTAAAAAGTCTAAATCTGCATATCGCAGAAGCTGAGATGAGCTTTGCGCTTAAACTAAACAAAACATAATGCAGTAACTAACCTGGGAAAGGTAGGAAAATGTCGACGGCGAATAAGACATTTTCATACAAAAATGCTATTGTCTATAATATGATATCCACAGTTATGAATAGATAATGTTAATCGGGAAATCCTATTTATGGAAACAATGCTTCAATCATTAGCCTTTGGTTATCCTAGATCCAGTGTAGGTACAGTCTAGACATAATGCTATTGGCGGATACAAAGACCCATATGAAAATGTAACATTGCTTCTTATGAATACTATACACATATTGATCACATAGAAGATTTATCGGTCATAATTAGTTTATGACTAAAAGATGGGAACTTTCAGCTTAAATACACAGATATATAAATATAAATGGACTAAGGGTGGGGAACCGAAAAAAAAGAGAATATCAAGTAAAAAATCTTGGATATATTTAATACACGCCCATGCCATGTTGGTAAACGTATAATAAGCATATATCATGTTGTTATAAAACCTTCTGGATTTCAGGTTTTACATGTAAGGGGACAGGATATCATCCAGTCCCATCTGGACTCAGGTATTAAGCTAAGGACTTAAAGTCGGGAGATCATTGGTCCGAATCTCAGCTAAGGCGGTGAGATTTTGCACGGTCGACCCCACCTAGGGTGAGCACTCTGCTAGGCCGTGCCCAACGAGTGCGCCTTTCACGGGTTCCTCGGTGGTAGCATTACAGGTGCAGTTTTCACCGGGCTTGGTTAACGCCACGATGTAAAATGAGAGGTAGCGTGTGACACGTAGTCGTAAACCGGAAGTTAATTTTGCAGATGATGCGCATATATTTATAGTTCGACTGGAATCAAAATAAATGGAAGCGGTTACCATTTACCTACCAAAAAATACAATTTCAGAAGGGACAACCTGTCGTCTGAAGTTGGCGCGGTTCTCTGAGATTGTATTGATATGTCTTTTGAAATCCAGCACCGTATCCGTTTAAGTTATCTAGGTTCCGTGTTTAATGATAAATGATGTCGGGCTCGCAGCTTATTAAAGTGCGGTGTGAAACCAGACCGGTCATGAGTGAATCAACTGCGGTAGACCAGGATTCAGAGTCCAGCTGGTCATTCAATATAAGAGCAACAGTGAGAGGGTATGCAGATAACAAGTACAACTATTTATAACATGTGATGGTTAATTAACAGATAAAGCCTTCGCATCGTGCACCCTCCTGCTAGAGGTTGTTTCCACTCAAATGGAACTTTTTATGCCAGGCCTAACTATAAATATATGTTCATCATCTGCAAAATTAAATTCCGGTTTCGGACTACGTGTCACACGCTACCTCTTACTTTAAATCTAAGCGTTAACCAGGCCCGGTATAAAAAGCAACTATAATGATACCACCGAGGAACCCCTGAAATGCGCACTCGTTTGTTAAAAACATGGCCGTTGGACACAACAAGTGTTATCCTGAAGTACTGTCCTTCTTATACGCCCCGAATAGTTATTGTATCATACAACCTTGGGTTTATCTTTTCATTTCCATTAAACTGGACTAAGCTTTCTTTTAGTTATGGCAGTTCTAGAATAATATATAGGTCTAATTCCACGCTGGGTTACCATACATACATATAATGAAAATGTATCGGTGATACAGTAGTCTTCAACAGTGTTCAGCAAAGACTGGCACAATATTCCCTCTCGTTATAGAACATTCTCTGGCGGACCGCATTTGATCGAATAATAAAAAAAAGTTTTCCTTAAACGCAGATATTAATTATCGAAGACTCATTTTATTTATGTTCATTGGAACACAAAAATCTGAAAACGATTATTTTGGTCTAAACGTGTTTTATATTTCTGTGTATAAAACACTCTTTGTTAGGATAGCAAGAGTGGAATATATGTTATTATATATGCATTATGCGCTATTCTTTTCGAAATACTCTATTAAGTTGGTTTACGGAAAATAGTTGGGTTGCACAAAAAAAGGGCTCGGGAGTCAGTAGCGCCAATAGGTCGAGAAAATGTAAGCGAGAAAGAGAGAGGAGGGGCGGGTCCAAAATTTAGGAAAAGGAGGGGTCAATCCAAGGATGACTAATGATAAAACCTAAAATAAGGTCCACAGGCCGGAAATGGGGGGGGGGGTGGGGGAGCTCAGACCGCAAATCCAGCGAAGGGGTCCAGACAACCCCAACCCCCGGCTTTTTTTCAGCTTCTACAACCTTTTTAAGGGTTTTACACCATATTTCCCACCTGGGCCCCCTTTTCCACACCCGGGGATCATTTTGTTTAGGTTTTTCATAGTCCTCTAGGGTTGGATTTCTCCATTTCCTTAATTCTGGATCCGCCCCTTAGTTATAAATGTAAACACGTCCGATACAATGAGACCTCTGGGAGTAGATGGATTAGAGAGAACCTTTTGTAACCTCGAGCGAGGTTACGTTGATAAATCTGAAATCTACAAGTTCATTTGGCTGACAATCTATTGAGTTCACATATGTCAACCAAAGGAATAATAATATACCCTGAAGGTGCCAGGGTGTCCCTTTGAAGCGTCGCTAGACGATATCCCGGAGTGGATACAAAGTACGGTACTAGAAACGCCATCAACAGATTTCAAAGTGCTTAGACCTCGAGAACTTATAACAACAAGAGAAGTATCCTTCTGCCTAAAACACAATAGCATTATGAAAAAAAAACTCAAAATGAACCGGGTATATTATATCCACCACAACCTTATTTACACATTTTTTTGTAATACTCACTGTGACGTAAAAACAGCTTGTCTCCACCAAGAGACCATATTATTCATTCTTATTTTGCTTCAGGATCAATGAGACTTCCCTATGTCAATTGAGTAGGTAGTATAAAACAGTCATATGTAATAGAAAAAAAAGTTTCCACTCACAAAAGAATAAACCTTGTACACAATCAGGAATGTTAAAGAAAATACCGAAACCTCCAATGGATCAATACAAGCATTCATAACAGCCAGTGGGCTACGTCTAAGCACTTCAAGTTCCATTAATGGCGTTTCTAATTCCGCACTTTTGTATCCACTCAGGGATATCGTCTAGCGACGCTTCAAAGGGAAACCCTGGCCCCTTAAGGTTATATTTTTATTCCCTTGCTTGACTTATGTGACCTCAATAGATGTCAGCCATATGTACTTGTAGATTTCATATTCATCAACGTTACTTCCATCGAGGTTGCAAACAGTTCTCTCCAATCCATCCACTCCACAGAAGTCTCATTGTATGGGACGTGTTTACATTATTAACCCGGAGGCGGATCCTGGATTTGGGAAAAGGAGGGGTCCAACCTTAGAGGACTAATGATAACCTGTATATTAATTGGTTGATATAGGGTCATGCAAACTAAGTAAGACTCTGAACTTCACTGTAAGCTTTTTTATTGTACATTGCTCATGCAGGGTGCCTTGATAATCGTTAGCAGAACCCAATCAAATAGGGACTGAGAGAACACACACAGTTATTTCCTTGAAGAACAGAAAGTGAACATTTTAAAGAAGTATAAAATTATAAAAAGGATGTATTCACAGTTCTGTTACATGTGCTGTTTTAACCATAGAAGCACCGTTCTATCGGGAGTTCTTTAATTTGTTGGGTCTGATTCCAATAAGAATAAAAGTTATGAATCTCCATACACATTTGATCATGTCGCTTTACATCGTGCGCCACATATTTCCTCGGTCCCCATATGTCCTCGGAACCTTGTTTAATCGTCAATGCTTGAACGTACCTTGTACTTTGTCGTTAAGTAAAATAATCAGCAAAAGCACCAGGTAACCTATCACCGTTACGTAACCAAGGATTGCCAAACCACAACATAAAACTGAAATATGTACCGTTGAAAACCATACCCATTTAATCAGTCTGGTGAGTGCGGCACGTTGCATGATACTACGTACTTAAAAAACCCAGAAGTTTATTCCTCTATTTGTATAATTGTATTAATATATACCATTCAGGGATTTGAGTTGTTAGCGTGGCTGACTGAAGCAGTACACCGGGAGATGTGGGTTCGCATCTGACAAGTTACGGCCTATGACTTTCGACAAAAATCTTAATATAACAATGGAGTTTTTCGGAGATTGAAGTTTTTCTAATATCGGGGGTGTCCCATGGAGGTCGAGGACGTGGTTTGTCACGCCACCAGAACAATGGGAGTGTAAAGCTGTGTGATGAACAAGGCTGGCCTCTCCTGGAGGAATCAGTGGCGAAAAGTGGTTTTAAACCAGGGTTGGCTGGCCCTTGGATACATACTCTGAGTGCAAGGTGTCAAGCTGAACCGAAAGGACGCCCCCACATTGAAACGCTACGGTAGAGTTATATATCATATGTCATATACCATTTTTTTTATTAATAAAAAAACCCTTATCTATAACCTTTTACAATATAGATAACCAAAACACAGCAACGTTAGGTGATCCGGGGCATTCACAGACACTGAGCCTGTCACTGTAAAATGTGTATTAATGGTATAGCCTCTGACCCAAGGTTGATTTTAATAAAGAAAAATCTGCATCGAGCTCTGGGTCGATTCCATGATCTTCTGCAGGTCGACTAGTCCTGTTTTCTGAAGCTGCTTCAACAAAACAAAAACATTTTTTTGGAGCAGGATTCGTCTTTAAAATGTTCAGCAGCTTAACATCCGATGCATTACTGACGCGGACCCGGCTCGCGCTTATCTGCGCTTGCCTGGGTTATATAACGTGTATTAGTACTGTATCTGACCTTTTGGAAGAGGAGGTGCTTGTATAGGGTACAAAATCATTAGAGTTACAAAAACACAGGAATCTGGAGGAAATCACAGAGCAGATGGTTGTGTAGAAAAAGAAAGAAGTCAAACGGACTTATCTAAGGTGACGTATCTTTTCTGTATAAAATAGACCAAGGCATTTCTCCATAAGGTCATTGACTTTAATTTAATTATTTATATATATACTTATATAGATATTTCGTTATATATGCACTATCAATAATAACGACCAAAATTGTAAGAAGCATTCGTTTATATATATATATATATATATATATATATATATATATATGACACATATGCCATATATTTTTCAAATGCCGAACAGGAGCTGCAAGCTGCAGAAACTTAGCGGAATGGTTGGCTATAAACCGGTTAATATTAAAAACATGCAGTAATGCAGTAATTCCCATCAAACATATCACTATACAAAATATTGTACGAAATAGTAATAGTGTAAAATATTAAGGTCATATTTTAAATAAAGATTTTAATTGAAAGAGCAAAAATAACATATATCAAGTACATTACCTTCACAAATTTTTGTGCTATTCAGAATTGGTAGAGTCTTACCTTCAGAGGTACATCATATTCTTCAATTCTAAAAGAGCTTGATTCAGTTATATTTTGACTATGACATGTGGATATGGGGGTAAACGGCTGGTAACAATTTTAACCAAATGCAGAAATTCTAAAACCGTGCCGGTCGTATTATCAGACCAGTATCTGGTTACGAGTTTAATTTTAATGACCTCAGAATAATGCCTTACATTCAGGCATAAGAAGAACGACGCAAATACCTCACTGCATGTTGGTCAACAAATGGTAAAACAATGATTGCCTCTCATACATGATTGAACAGTTCAAATATCACATTCTTTTCAATTCTTGAAAAAGAAAAGTATAATGACCATAAGCGTATTTTATTTACATATTTCCTGACCGTTCAGATGTTTTGTGGGTTATAGTTAAGACGACTATTGACAGTAAGATTTTATTTTTGTCGTATACTATGGGCTTAAAGTAGCAAACAAAAATGGAGACTAACCGAGAGCCGAGTATCCAGAAGGAAATAATTTCAAGCGTACAGAAGTTTCCATAAAGCCCTGGGTAAATGTGATGAAAGGTCACCCACATATGAAATAATTAGAGAAAACACGCCGTTTTGGAACGAAGAAGAACTATATAATTAGTTAAAAAAGGTCTTCTTCCATAAAGTGTTAACCACGAACACAGCGTGGTATGGCACAAATGATTTTATATTCTGTATTTATCCCAACAGAAGGCAGATTGCCTGGAAAAAGATGGAATTAACAGGCAGGAATAGTGTTTTATCTGATACACAGGATGCCAATGGCATGTCGCGTCGTCCTGGAACTGGACTAGGACTAGCTGCAAAATCCATTATATAAAATCGATGGTTTATTCCATTCCCAGTAAAAAATTGCATTCAAGAAAGAATAACACCTTTGCGTCAAAGACTCTTACCTTGAACAAATATGAGAAATTAACGGAAATAAAACTGACACTAATGAATGGAGCCGAATAGCGGTTCCTGTGCCCCTTGCAACTTTATGCTGAGTCAGTATCACATTAAAGGGGCCCAATCACCTATAAAGCGTGTTGGGTAAACACAAAAAGTAGCTCTTCCGTTTAAAATCAACCTGTACCTGTCAAAATATTGCCTTGAAACCGTTTGCTTGCACCTGTAAACGAGTTTTAAAAAAAACAGTTCACTAGGCTCGATCGCATGTGTCAACATAAACAAAGTGCATCGAGTCAATGTAATACTTGTTCCCGCTGACTGAAACACCGCGTTTTGCCCATCTTAGTTGGACCTCCGGTCACGCGGCCTCGGCATGGTAAACAGACTACATTTGGCTATACGTTAGGCTCTAACAAGGTGTTAAACCGTCGTATGCGAGGAAATAAACTGTGTGTTGGAATGGTTTTGCTAGGAATCTTTTGTATAAGGCAAAAAATAATTTTGCTCCTGATTATGTCTCTTTAACTCTCACGAGATGATTCTGATGGTTTCGAGATTAAGGTGTGGCGAGGCCCCAGGTCTTTCAGCACATCTCTTGGATGCAGGGCTTTCAGCTAAATGGCCGCGGAGTGGGGCACGTCAATCGCGGGTAACACGGTAACTTACTGTGCTCACACGGGGTATTCTTGGAAATAATTATCAATGAAAGCTTAAGCTATGACTAAAACTGCTGCCTTTGTTACGGCTTTTCTTATATTCTTCTACTTTTAAGCGTATTTCTTATATCAGTTTTCACGTTTAGTCTTTCTTCCGGACTATTATTTATTTCACAGAAAATTTGCACTATTACATAGAGCTAATTCTAGGATATGTTTTTGTTGTTTTAAGATTTAATTTTTCATGATTCCTTATTGTCTATTCGCATGGCAATATGATACGTATAATATGAATTTTAAGATAACGTTTAAGGTAACTTGCCATAAAATTTAAGACTAAAGACTTGTGCTTGAATATACCTGACACTGGATATTTATAAATGGTGAAGATTTTACAGACAGACACATGTATCGCGATTTGATCAAATGCAACTGTCATTTTAAGAGCACTTAACTTTGATTAATTCTACCAGAGACAAAAAATGAAGGCAGTCACCAGGGAACTTGATTAAGAAAGCCAGGTGGTGGTAAACAGTTTATCGCACAATTTCACATATTTATAATTACCATAATGAGATTTCCCTTCTTAGATAAAGATAAACTACCTGTTATTATTTGTCAGTCTAAAGACATAAACGTCATGTAGCATGGAAATATACGTATGGATATTTTGCGTGAAGGTGTTCAGGAACTTCTTACATTTCTTAAATTATTAACTTGATGAAAAAGTCTGATGTGGCACCGGCTTATGTGGTCTAGCTTTTAGGCACACTCTTTAAAGGCAGGAGATTGGTGGCACGAACACAACTGAGGAGCAGTGCGATTTTTTTTATCACAGTCGGCTCCCTAGTGTAGGACTCCAATGTGCCCCGGCTTCTAAATAAACAAAGGTGTAGGTATAAATGTGGTGAAGTGGGTAATGTAGTCCGAGCAAGTACATTGGACAGGATTTTTTTAAAGACAAATTACATAACCTTGTGTGATTTTGTGGTAAAGACTTTACGGAATATTCAATAATTTCTTTCAAACAGGCGCATATAAAAAAATAAGCAAAAGTTGTTTCCCCCGAAATATAACAATTTTTTTTATTATAGATTTGACAGTTGACATTAGTAGTCCCTGTCGTCCCACAGTGGCTATAGAGAGAGGGTCATTCTTTGTAGAAACCATCTTTGGCGGAATGTCTGAACAACCGGCACCTAGGCATCATGTTCAGCAGGTTATATAATAAACTGTACCCTCGACTGTGTTTCACACATTAAATGTTTTCCTTTCGTAGGTTCCTCAGATAACAAGACTAGGACTGGCTGCATGGGTGCATATAACAAGTCCCGTTATTTATAACATATGACGGTTATTTAACAGATATTGCCTTCACACCTGGCACTTTAACGGTCAGTGCACCTTTCCGCCAGGGGCTGTTTCTTCTCAAACGGATCTGCGGTGTCAACTACTTGGCTCATCTCAGAAGCAAGTCCGGGGGGGGGGGGGGGGCCCGGAAGGTTTATCTGTCGCAGCAACCGAATTTTACGGCCTTGATTCCCCCTTTTCCAGACCTTGTGATTTTATTTTTGTAGATTGAGTCCTCCTGGGTAGGACCCCCTCCCCCCTTTCCTTCAACCTGGATCCGCCCCTGCAACTGGCGCTCTTCAAATCATAATTTTTTACATTTCACGGACAAAATTATTTACATATCACATATTCATGCTTACAACATATTATTTATAGCGTCAAGTCCTGACCACATAAAGAACCATGTCTATGTAATTCGCCTACAACATATATGGATGGACTACATTATTTTTTCACTACATTCATAATACGCTGCTGGTGTATTTAGAGGTCCCGGTGAATATACGCTTAGATATCAATACTAATGTATCTTAATCAGAAGATTCGTCCACTGTGAGTCCGTTTCAGCCCAGGGTGGGTTTAATAAATTATGGCCGAGTGTGGAGACGAAGAGGTTATTTACCTTGTTGCTGCGGCGTCATATGCTGTGCAACTCATCATTTCCACTTGCAAACCGAATGCTAATGATATATATATATATATATATATATATATATATATATATATATATATATTGATGGTATATATATAAACTTAAAACATTTTTGGGGATCTCTACCTTAAGGATATTTGTCATATTTCCGACACGGATAGCGCGACATATTTCAGAATTGAACAGTTGAAAATGCAATAGCATTATGAAAAAAAAAACTAAAAATTAACCGAGGAAATGACATCCCCACACCCTAGTTAAAACACATTCATTGTAATAAACACTGTGTTTAAAAAAAAAAGATAGTGTCTAACAAGATACCAGATTATAGATTCTAATTGTTCTTAAGGAATAGTGAGACTTCCCTATGTCATTTGAGTAGGCAGTATAAAACAGTTATATATATTAATAAAAAAAAGTCTCAACTCACAAAAGAATGAACCTAGTACACAATCAGGGAAGATGAGGAAAATACCGAAACCTACAATGGATCAATACAAGCATTTATCACAGCCAGTAGGCTACGTCTAAGCACTTCAAGTTCTATTGATGTCGTTTCTAATTCCACACTTTTGTATTCACTCCGAGATATCGTCTAGCGACGCTTCAAAGGGAAACCCTGGCACCTTAAGGTTATATTTTTATTCCCTTGCTTGACTTATGTGACCTCAATATTTTGTCAGCCATATGTACTTGTAGATTTCATATTCATCAACATAACCTCCGTCGAGGTCACAAAAGGTTCTCTCTAATCCATCCACTCCCAGAAGTCTCATTGTATGGGACGTGTTTAC
Source organism: Sipunculus nudus (assembly GCA_026874595.1). Classification (NCBI taxonomy): domain Eukaryota; kingdom Metazoa; phylum Annelida; class Sipuncula; order Golfingiida; family Sipunculidae; genus Sipunculus; species Sipunculus nudus. Next base: position 9,924,134 of record CM049321.1, read on the forward strand.
ATTAATAACCTAGGGGTGGATACAGGATTTAAGAAAAAATCAAACGATTGTAAGCATCGCGTTTACTAATTATTTTCCTACCGTTGCACGGCACTCTTCAGAACGGAATGACTGAAGGGGTTATACGTCGGACATCTGGTGGTTTTCTGAAGCGTGTTTGTACTTAATACCTGTACGGCGTGCCAAATCTGGATTACTCTTTGTGTTGAGTTTATAAAATATTTCACCCACAGACACAGGTTACATCTGTTAGTTTCTGGGGAATGTGCTTTGGCATTTCTCAGTATTCTCCACTGTATTTAAAATTTAACGTTGTTCTCTTTTAGCTCCCAAATGTATTTACTGAGTTTCATACTATTCCTTTCTTATGAACGATGTTTAATGGTTGTTACATCTTGTTTGAGTTTTTCGTGAGACCGATTTACATTTCATCCGATTTTGCAATTTCTGCAGTGACGGTGGCTTGATATATGACCGATATTGTAAGGCTTTGTCAAGGGGTTGGGCATTCACGGGGATTCCTGCAATTGCATCCGGTAGATGGCGCTGTATTGCTTTTTGGAGATGAAACGTTTGTTATGGCCTTCTATGTGTTGTTTCAGGTTTGGCATACAACGGTATCTTATTTTGACTTTGTTACGGTTGAAAATCTTATTGAGAACATGGTTTTTATAGAATTCCTTGTTCAGACTTCTTAAGAAGGATTGTTCTATGTTGGTGGCGACATTTTTCCTGAAGGGTGGGCTATACCAGATTATGTATCTGCGTCGTTTTCTCTTTTGTTGAGTTTGTTGATCTGCATTTACTTTGGATTGTATCTATTGCTCCATTATATGTTGAGCACTCTTTGCAAATACTGCAAGCATGGAATAGAAAAACTCAGACCACTCCACCAAAAACACCCCATTGCCCAGCCGAAGGGAATACCTGATAAAACTGGTCGAGAAACAGCACAACTGTTCATGCGAATGTGATAGAAATGTTATATCTACCTGCACCCCGAAGCAAAAACAAAAACACTGCCCCCGTACCAGAATGTCATATTTTGAGAAAATTATCGAAACGATTGAATTCTGCCAAATCAATTACCGGTTCCAAAGACAGCTAGCAACAGATATCCGTAAGAAAATAAAACAAACAGACCAACTGCTAGTACCTCCAGACAAAACTAGCAACTACTACAAACTAAATGAATCACATACACGAAACTACTAGAAAAGTGCATAACAAATCCAACAAGAAGACGAACCAGGAAGGCATCCACGGCATCGAGTTAGAAGCCAAACATATTTCTGAAAAACTGGGACTGGACGACGGAATTAGCACCACAGCGAAGAGATAAGGGTTTATAACACTGAAAGACCATAAACCATATCTCGACAACCACCCAACCTGCGCCTTGTCAATTCAACCAAATCTCAAATTGGAAAAATTAGCAAACATTCATTGGATAGAATCAATCCGGGGACATACAGGACCGAATCAGTGGAAAAACACAAACGTGCATATATCATGATTTAACAGTTACGGCAGAAAGACAAATACTCATTCATCGCATTCGATGTGGTGGACTAACAGATGTAACATGTGTCTGTAGGAGCAATCTTTCATATTATGTAAAAAAAACCTGGCAACGCTTAACCAACGCAATGAACTGATAACAAGTTGTAGACACGCCAACAAATTCCTCTTACGAAAACCATAAATTCATACAAAGAGTAATCCAGATCAGGCACGCTGTGCATGTTTTAAGCACAAAAACGCTTCAGTGACAACAACCTGATGTCCATTGTATAGCCCTTCCAGTCATACCGTTCTGAAAAGTGCCGTACAACATTACAAAACTAATTATTAAACACGGTGCTTACAATCGTTTGAATCCTTACAAATAATATATATTTATATCTGCTTATACCATCGAGCACTTTGCCATCAGTGCATTGCAAACAGCGTATAAAAAAGTACAATTGTTGATATATATATATATATATATATATATATATATATATATATATATATGTATATATATATATATATATATATATATATATACATACATAGGTACTCAGGGTGCAATATGTGTATACTCTGCGAAAGATCAGCTGTAAAAGACCACCCCTTGAGACCAGAGGCAGTGCTCAGACCTCGAAAAGGCTTCGTTGCAATACAAAGTCCATACGTCATATACACGTCAGGGTGTTGAGTTATTAGCGTGGCTAAGTGAGCCGGTACATCGGGAGATGTGGATTAAAATCTTACAGCAGTGCCAAGTTCCGGCCCATGACGTTAGCCAAAACTTTGAAAATTAAAATGGAGATATTAGGATAGTGAAGTTTTTCTGATATCGGGCGTGCGCCATACAAATCAGGGACGTCGTTGGTCAGGTGACTAGAACATTGTGGGTGACAAACATGTCTCTCTTTGAGGAATCAGTGGCGACAGATGACCAAAACGCAGCAACGTAAGGTGATCCGTGGCATTCACGGACAATGAGCCTGTCACTGGAAAATGTGTATTAATGATGTAGCCTCTGGCCCAAGGTTGGGCGCTATTTTATAAAATAAAAAAACATGCACCGAGTTCTGCTGCAGGTCGAGTATTCTTATCTTCTGAAGCTTCTTTTAATAAAGAAAACTTCTTTTGAGCAGAACTGGTCTTCAATTACCTTCTGCAGCTGAACACCCGATGCGTTACTGATGCGTTCCGGCTGGCGCTTATCTGTGCTGGCCTGGGTTATATAACGTGTAGTAAGACTGAATCTGACCTTTAAGAAGAGGAAGCTCGCTTGTAAAGGAAAAAAATACATTAGAGTTACTACAACAAAGGAATCTGGAGGAAATCACAGAGCGGATGGTTGTGTAGAAACAAGAAAAAAGAAGACATAAAGACTTATCTCCGATGACGTTTCTTTGCTGTATAAAAGAGACCAAGGAATTTTCTCCAAAAGGGCATTTACTTTAAAAATAATTACCAATATATATATATATATATATATATATATATATCCATGCTGCTTCATTGTTTTTAGATGGAAAGTTATACCCAGAATAGTCGGTTCACTACCAGTGGGATTCGAACCCACGAACTTCCGATTTCCGGTGCGGCTGCCTTAACCTATTGGCCATGCTAGATCCCAAACCCCTCTGTATATTTGCACACTTTTATAGGAACCAGCGAAGTGACGCCACGGTAGTGACGTCATAGTTCAACTATTACACGTGTCCGCACGGCGAATACTGTATGCAGCAGGGAGAACTTATGGCTTTATATGGCATGCGGCATATATTTTATATATATAGAATATATGAATAGCCATGCTGGTTCATTGTTTATAGAACTATAAATTCTATAAATAATGATCAAGCATGGCTATTCGTAATTATACGGCTAATCAATTACGGGCTATTATTTGAGTCCAAGCGTGGCGATGAGCGCTCAGTTCTGCAAATGTATGCGCTAGGTTTCAGTTTTGGCCGTTAAAAAAAACTTTAATCATACTGATAAAAGTACACAAAAGACAGATGTACCCCCTACATCCTTCCCGTCCACTTAATTTCTAAAGTTCACGACCTATTATCATTTCCCATGATCGCTCAGTGATATTTAGTTATGCCGTGTCCGCTCTACTACTATTGAGACCACCTAGAGTCTGCTCCAAACCCATCGAAGCCATTCCTGAATAATATTTGGACCAGCCCTTTAGCTGAGACTTCGCCTTCAGATAACCTGCACATCCATTGAATTTCTGGAACACCTTGATTCAAACCTTAGCCTAGGTATATTAGACTTTGTTTATCCTAGATCCCAGCTACAAGTATTGCTTCTCAAGAATATTGTACACATATTGGTCACTTAGAAGATTAATCTGACACACACACCCACACACACACACACATATATATATTTATATACAATTTAGAGTTAGGATTAGGAACCGGAAGAAAAAGAAAATAAAAAGAGATTATCAATTAAAATATCTTGGTTGTATTTATTAATCGTCCATGTCATATTGTTAAACGTATAATAAGAATAATATATTAAGTTGTTCTAAAGCCTTTGGGATTTCAGGTTTACATGCGAGGGGAAAGGATATCATTCAGCCCTTCTCGCTGTGAGATCACAGATTCGAATCTCAGCTTCGGCGGTGAGTTTTTTTCGGCTCCAACAAGAATGAGAACTAATCAAGGCTTCATCGGAGGGCCGCGCCCAACAGGTGCCCTGTTCAGGGTTTCCTCGGTGGCATTATTACAGGTGCAGTTTTCTCCGGGCCGGGTTAACACCAGGATATAAAAAAGAGTAGTACTATGTGACACGTATTCCGAAACCTGAATTAAATTTTGTAGATGATTTACGTATATTTATATTTAAGTTGGCATTAGTAATAATGGAAGCGGATGCCTAAAGCCAAAAGGATACAATTTCTGAAGCGACATCCTGTCTTCTGAAGTTGGTGCGATTCTCTGAGGTTTTATTGATGTGTTTTTTTAAGTCCAGCACCATATCGGATAAAACTATTTATGTTCCGTGTTATACTTTCAAATGATGTCGGGCTCGCAGATTATTTAAGTGCTGTTGAGAAAATAGACCGATCATCAATGAATCATCGGCGGTAGACCAGGAGTCAATGTCCAGCTGGTCATTTAATATAACAGCAACAACCAAGGGAGTGCAGACAACAAGATCCGTTATTTATAACATGTGACGGTTAATTAACTGATATTGCCTTCATACCTTGAACTTGAAAGACGTGAAGTGTTTACCACACAAACAACCATGTGTATGTAATTCGCTTCGAAACAATAACCATCCAACATATATGGATGGTCTACATAATTTTTCCACAACTTTCATAATACGCAGCTGGTGTCTTTAGAGATCCCGGCGCCACGTTGAACGCCTTAGATGTCAATGCTTATATATCTTATTCAGCAGACTCGTAGACTGTGAGTCCGAATCTGCACAGGGTGTGTTCAATAAACGATGGCCGACTGTGGAAAAGAAGAGGTAATGTACGATGTTACTGCGGCGTCATATGCTGTGCATCACATCCTGTCTATATGCATACCCATATATATGCATATATATATATATATATATATATATATATATATATATATATTGTTGGTACACATATAAACGTGAATCATACATTATCTTATAGGGATATTTTCCTCGAGGACATTTATCATATTTTTAGACACGCATTGCAGCCGCAATTTCTAGAATTAAATAGTAGAAAATGCAATAGCATTATGAATAAACACAACATGGACCGAGGAAATGACATCCCCCACAGCCTTATTTACAGATTCATTGATATACATGCTGTGATGTAAACACAGCTCGTGTCTACCAAGATACCAGATTATTTATTTTTATCTTTCTTCAAAATCAATGAGACCACCGTATATCAATGAGTACACAGAGGAATAAACCCAGAAAACAATCAGGCATATTGATGAAAATACTGTTGTCTCCATTGGATCTATAAAATCATTCATCACAACAAATATAATTGTCTTGTTGTCACAAGTTCTCATGGTACAAGAACGTTGAGTTACATTGATGCCGTGTCTAATTACTCACTTTTGTATCCACTCTAGGATATCGTAGGGCGACACTTCAAAGGGACACCCCTGGCACCTTTAAGTTATATTTTATTCCTTTGCTTGACATATGTGACCTTAATAGAATGTAAGCCAAATGTACTTCAGATTTCAGATTCATCAACGTAACGTAATCTCCATCGAGGTTACAAAAGGTTCTTTCTGATCCTTCCACTCTCAGAAGTCACATTTGATGGGACATGTTTACATCAATAACCCAGGGGCGGATACAGGAATTAGAAAACGGAGGGGTCTAGTCCTTGAGGACTAATGATAATCCTTATAGGTGGTCCCTAGGTGCGAAAAAGGAAGGTCCAGGTGGAGAATATGATCTAAGCTTGTGGGGCCGAGGAAAATGACGGGAGGGGGGCCTGAACCACTTCCTTTGATTTGCAGATCCGTACACCAACGTCCAAGAGTATTTCAAATAGAATAGCGCATAATGCTTAAATATTCACCAATATTTCTTATTTGTTCTCCTAAGAATATTTTTTTTATGTTTTTGAGTGTTTTAAAAACATAAATATAAACACTTTAAAAGCACAACAATTGTTAACATTTTTGTGTGTGCCAATTAATAAAAATAATAGGAACTTTGCGATGTATAATTGAAGTCTTTGTTTTAGGAAAACTCTTTATTGTTTGATCAAATGCGGTCCACCAGAGAATTTTCTACAGAGAAAGAGAAAATTGTGCCAGACTTTGATGGGCACTGTTGAAGATTCCAGTATTATCGATACATTTTCTTTATATGTATGCATGGTAATCCAAAGTGGAATTATACCTATATATTATCCTTAACTTGTCATAACAAAAAGAAAGCTTTGTCCAATTTAATGGAAATGAAAAGATAAAACCAAGGCGGTTTGATGCATTAACCATACGGGCAGTATAAAAAGGACAATACTACAGGGTAACACTTTTGTATCCCAAGAGGGGTGACCTTGTCAATCTTCAAAACGCCTTATCGTGACTCACAAGGAAAACAGCTTAATATAAACAGATGATATACCACCTTAATTCTGATTCCCATGCAGCTTGGAATATAAAGTCTTTTAGATAAAAGTCAAGGGAAAAAAAATCGCAGGGAAAAATTGACAATAAAATGGCCGACTTGACAAAGTGTTTCAGCCAATCCATACGTCACGGCCTTTTTTTAACGTGTCGTAATTGTATCGTTACACGGAAATTTTGAAATGATGTCCGTCTCATTATGTTGATAATGACTGTAAAACAAAATTACTGTAAAATTACACCAAGGACTATGCGCCTTTTTTACAGAAATTACAGGTATGAAGATAAAATAAATCAAGTACTTCGGCAATATACTTAAATTTAAAAAATGTTTTATTTAACTCACTAAAAAAAATTGTCTAAACCGAGGTAGTCATTAGGTAAGGTTTTAAATGCATTTAACGCTATGCGTAAGTATGCAAATCCAAAATTATATATTAATCGGTTGCAAAATTTTTCTTTGATAATTGGGTCATGTAAACTTAAAAAGTCCCTGAACTTCACAGTGTTTTTTTTATTGTACATTGCTCTTTGAGGGTGCCTTGATTGTAGTAAGCAACAAACGATCATGCTTGTACCGAGAGAGTACGACTCAGTAGTTTCCTTTGAGAAAGAAAGTTAATTTAAAAAACGTATAAAGTCATAAAAAGGATTTTCGGCAGTTCCGATTAATTATGCCTCTCGTACCATGGAAGCTAAGTTCTATCTTGAGTTCTTTAATTTGTCGGGTCCTACTCCAATAAGGATTAAAGTTATGAACCTCCCGTACACATTGGATCATGTCGCGCTACATATTTCTTATGTTGTAGCACGTTTTTAATGGAAACGACCCCCGACACACGCAATGACCTACGACATTGAAACGAGATTTGATTTTTTCTGGAACTCTGCGGTATTTTAACCAAAAATCCGACAAATCTGTTTATTCACTCCTAAAAAGGAAACGCCATGCAACATGTTAAATGAATGGAATCGCATGTATTATTAAATGTATTAAGTAGGGAACATATATAATTATATAAAAGAATGAAGGAAAGGTATGAAGCGGTCTCTCAGGACTGCAGCATTGTCCTCGGAACCTTGTTTAATCCACCTATCAGTTGAACATCCCTTGTACTTTGTCGTTAAGTAAAAAGAAGCAGCAAATGTACGGGGCAACCTATAACCGTTAGGTAACCAAGGATTGCCAAATCACAAAATAAAACTCAAATATATACCGCTTTGAACCATACCATTTCGATCAGACAGTCTAGTGAGTGCAGCACGTAGCATGAAACTACGTAGTTGAAAAATGTCTGACATTTTTCTGACAAGTTTTTTCCTCTATTTTTATAATTGCATTCATATATACCAGTCAGGGATTTGAGTTGTTAGCGTGGCTGACTGAAGAAGTATACCGGGAGATGTGGGTTGGAATCTGACAAGTTACGGCCCTCGACGTTCGACAAAAATTTTAATATAAAACTGGAGATATATGTATATATATATATATATATATATATATATATCCGCTATTTGTATAATTATATATATATATATATATAATGTGTAACGAATCAAACGATTGTAAGCATCTTGTTTACTAATTAGTTTCGTACCGTTGTACGGCACTCTTCAGAACGGTGTGGCTGAAGGGGTCATATGTCGGACATCTGGTTGTTCACTGAAATGTGTTTGTGCTTAATACCTGTACGGCGTGCCTAATTTGGATTACTCTTTGTGTTGAGTTTATGAAATATTTCTCCCACAGACACAGGTTACATCTATTAGTTTCTAGGGAATGTGCATTGGCATTTCTCAGTATTCTCCACTGTATTTCAAATTTAACGTTGTTCTCTTTTAGCTCCCAAATGTATTTACTGAGTTTCATACTATTCCTTTCTTCTGAACGATGTTTAATGGTTGTTACATCTTGTTTTGAGTTTCTCATGAGACCGATTTATATTTCATCCGATTTTGAAATATCTGCAGTGACTGTGGCTTGATATATGACCGATTTTGTAAGGCTTTGTCAAGGGGTTGGGCATTCACGGGGATTCTTTCAATTGTATCCGGTAGATGGCGCTGTATTGATTTTTGGAAATGAAACGTTTGTTATGGCCTTCTATGTGTTGTTTCAGATTTGGCATGCAACAGTATCTTATTTGACTGTGTTACAGTTGAAAATCTTGTGGGGAACATAGTTTTTATAGAATTCTTTCTTCAGAATTCTTAGGAAGGATAGTCCAATGTTGGTGGCGACATTTTTTACCAGGTTTTACCAGGTTATGTATCTGCGTCGTTTTCTCTTTTCTTGAGTTTGTTGATCTGCATTTTCTTTGAATTGTATCTATTGCTCCATTATATTTTGAGCACTCTTTGCAAATACTGCTAGCATGGAATAAAATAACTCAGACTACTCCACCAAAAACACCCCATTGCCCAGCCGAAGGAAATACCTGATAAAACTGGTCGAGAAACAGCACAACTGTTCATGCGAATGTGATTGAAAGGTTATATCTACCTGAACCCCTAAGCAAAACCAAAGGAGGATAATGAACATTTTGAGTTTTCATTCCAGAAAAAACACTGCCCCCCGTACCAGAATGTCATATTTTGAGAAATTATCGAAACGATTGAGTTCCGCCAAATCAATTGCCGGTTCCAAAGACAGCTAGCAACAGATATCCGTAAGAAAATAAAACAAACAGACCAACTGCTAGTACCTCCAGACAAAACTCGCAACTACTACAAACTAAATGAATCAACATATACGAAACTACTAGAAAAGTGCATAACAAATCCAACAAGAAGACGAACAGGAAGCCATCCACGGCCTCGAGATAGAAGCCAAACATATTTCTGAAAAAAAACTTGGACGGCCGACGGAATTAGCACCACAGCGAAGAGAGAAGGGTTTATAACACTGAAAGACCATAAACCATATCTCGACAACAACCCAGAATGCAGCCTTATCAATCCAACCAAATCTCAAATTGGAAAAATTAGCAAACATTCATTGGAAAGAATCAATCCGGGGACATACAGGACCGAACCAGTGGAAAACACAAAAGTGTATATATCATGATTTAACAGATACGGCAGAAAGACAAATACTCATTCATCGCATTCAATGTGGTGGACTAACAGATGTAACCTGTGTCTGTGGGAGAAATATTTCATATTATGTAAAAAGAAAGACCTAGCAACGCTTAACCAACGCAATGAACTGATAACAGGTTGTAGACACGCCAACAAATTCCCCTTAAGAAAACCATGAATCCATACAAAGAGTAATCCAGATCAGGCACGCGGTACAGGTTTTATGCACAAAAACGCTTCAGTGACAACAACCTGATGTCCAATGTATAGCCCTTCCAGTCATATCGTTCTGAAGAGAGCCGTACAAAATTACAAAACTAATTATTAAACACGGTGTTTACACTCGTTTGAATCCTTACCAATAATATATATTTATACGCTCTGCTTATACCATCGAGCACTTTGCCATCCGTGCATTGCGAACAACTTATAAAAAAGAACAACTGTTGATATATATATATATATATATATATATATATATACTCTGGGTGCAATATGTGTATACTTTGCGAAAGATCAGCTGTAATAGACCACCCCTTGAGACCAGAGCCAGTGCTGAGAGCTCGAAAAGGCTTCGTTGTAATACAAAGTCCATACGTCATATACAAGTCAGAGTGTAGAGTTATTAGCGTGGCTAAGTGAGCCGGTACAGCGGGAGATGTCGGTTAAAATCTTACAGCAGTGCCAAGTTACGGCCCATGACGTTAGCCAAAACTTTGAAAATTAAAATGGAGATTTTAGGATAGTGAAGTTTTTCTGATATCGGGCGTGCGCCATACAAATTAGGGACGTAGTTGGTCAGGTGACTAGAACATTGTGGGTGACAAACATGTCTCTCTTTGAGGAATCAGTGGCGACATATGACCAAAACGCAGCAACGTAAGGTGATCCGTGCCAATCACGGACAATGAGCCTGTCACTGGAAAATGTGTATTAATGATGTAGCCTCTGGCCTAAGGTTGGGCGCTATTTTATAAAATAAAAAAAACATGCACCGAGTTCTGCTGCAGGTCGAGTATTCCTATCTTCTGAAGCTTCTTTTAATAAAGAAAACTTCTTTTGAGCAGAACTGGTCTTCAATTACCTTCTGCAGCTTAACACCCGATGCGTTACTGATGCGGACCCGGCTGGCGCTTATTTCTGCTGGCCTGGGTTATATAACGTGTAGTAGGACTGAATCTGACCTTTTGGAAGAGGAAGCGCGCTTGTAAAGGAAAAAAAATACATTAGAGTTACTACAACAAAGGAATCTGGAGGAAATCACTGAGCGGATGGTTGTGTAGAAACAAAAAAGAAGTCAAAAAGACTTATCTCCGATGATGTTTCTTTGCTGTATAAAAGAGACCAAGGCATTTTCTCCAAAAGGGCATTTTCTTTTAAAATAATTACCAATAAATAAATTTATATATAAATATATATATATACATATATATATATGTATAGCCATGCAGCTTCATTGTTTATAGATGGAAAGGGTATACACAGAATAGTCGGTTCACTACCAGTGGGATTCGAAACCCATAAACTTCCGATTTCCGGTGCGGCTGCCTTAACCTATTGGCCATGCTAGATCCCAAACCCCTCTGTGTATTTGCACACTTTTATAGGAACCAGCGAATGATGGCTTTATATGGCTTGTGGAATATATATATATATATAGAATATATGAATAGCCATGCTGGTTTATTGTTTATAAAATTATAAATTCTATAAACAATGATCAAGCATGGCTCTTCGTAATTATACGGCTGATCAATTACGGGCTATTATTTTAGTCCAAGCGTGGCGATGAACGCTCAGTTCTTCAAATGTATGCGCTAGGTTTCAGTTATGGCCGTTAAGAAAACTTTAATCATAGTAATTAAAGTACACAAAAGACAGATGTACCCCCTACATCTTTCCCGTCCACTTAATTTCTAAAGTCCACGACCTATTATCATTTCCCATGATCGCTTTGTGATATTTAGTTATGCCGTGTCCGCTCTTCTACTATTGAGACCACCTAGAGTCTGCTCCAGTGCCATCGAAGCCATTCTTGAATAAGATTTGGACCAGCCCGTTAGCTGAGACTTCGCCTTCAGATAACCTCCACATCAATTAAATTTCTGGAACACCCTCATTCAAATCGTAGCCCGGGTATATAGTAGTTAAGTTACAAAGGACATTTGCTCTTGACAACCACTATTTTTCAAACATTAGATTTTTTTTTCTTAAAAGTCTATATCGGCATATCGCAGAAGTTGAGATGGGGTTTGCGTTTGAACTTAACAAAGCATCATGCAATAACTGACCTGGGAAAGGTAGGAAAATGTCGACAGCAAATAAGAAATTTACAAAAAATAATATTGTCTATTATATGATTATCCGCAGTCATGAATAGAAAATCTTAATCGGGAAATCCAATTTATGAATACAATAATTGAATCATTAGCCTTTGTTTACAAATGTTGTATTGCTTATCAAGAATCTTGTACACATATGGGCACTTAGAAGATTTATCTGTCACACACACACACACACACACACACACACATATATATATATATATATATATATATATATATATACAAATTTAGAGGTAGGGTGGGGAACCAAAAGAAAAAAAAGAGATTATCAATTAAAATATCTAGGATATATTGAGTAATCGTCCATGCCATTTTTAAACGTTTATTAAAAATTATATATTATGTTGTTCTAAAGCCTTCTGGATTTCAGGTTTTACATGGGAGGGGAAGAGATATGCTTCACCCTTCTCACCGGATTACAGAATCAAATCTCAGCATAGGCGGTGAGACTTTTTTCGGATCCACCAAGAGTGAGAACTCTTCAAAGCTTAATCGGAGGGCCGTGCCCAACAAGTGCGCTTTTCAGGGTTTCCTCGATGGTATTATTACAAGTGCAGTATTCACCGGGCCGGGTTAACACCAGGATATAAAATGAGAAGTACCGTGTGGCACGTATTCCGAAATCTACGTTAAATTTTGCAGATAATGTACATATATTTTTTTTTAGGTTGGCATTAGTAATAATGGAAGCGGATACCTCCAACCGAAAAGAATACAATTTCAGAAGCGAGAACCTGTCTTCTGAAGTTGGTGCGATTCTCTGAGGTTTTATTGATGTGTCTTTTGAAGTCAAGCACCATATCCGATAAAACTATTTATGTTCCGTTTTATATTTTTAAATGATATCGGGCTCGCAGATTATTAAAGTGAGGTTGAGAAAGTAGACCGATCATCATTGAATCATCGGCGGTAGACCAGGAGTCAATGTCCAGCTGGTTATTCAATATAAGAGCAACAACCAATGGAGTGCAGACAACAAGATCCGTTATTTATAACATGTGACCGTTAATTAACTGATATTGCCTTCATACCTTGAACTTGAAAGACGCGAAGTGTTTACCACACAAACAACCATGTGTATTAATTCGCTTCGAAACAATTCCCATCCAACATATATGGATGGACTACATAATTTTTCCCACAACTTTCATAATACGCAGCCGGTGTATTTAGAGATCCCGGTGCTACATTGTACGGCTTAGATGTCAATGCTTATATATCTTATTCAGCAGACTCGTAGACTGTGAGTCCGAATCTGCTCAGGGTGTGTTCAATAAACAATAGCCGACTGTGGAAAAGAAGAGGTAATGTATGATGTTACTGTGGCGTCATACGCTGTGCATCACATCCTGTCTATATGAATACCCAATGCTGATGATATATATATATATATAATTATATATATATATATATATATATATATATATATATATATATATTGTTGGTACACATATAAACGTGAATCATATTTTATCTTATAGGGATATCTTCCTCAAGGACATTTAATTAAACAGTAGAAAATGCAATAGCATTATGAATAAACACAACATGGACCGAGATTCATTGATATACATGCTTGATATACTGTCTAACAAGATGCCAGATTATTTATTTTTATCTTGCTTCACAATCAATGAAACCACCGTATTTCAAAAAAGTACACAGAAGAATAAACCCAGAAAACAATCAGGCATATTGAAGAAAATACCGTTCCTCCATTGGATCAATAGAATCATTCATCACAACAAATATAATTGTCTGATTGTCACAAGTTCTCGTGGTAAATGAACTTTGAGTTCCATTGCTGCCGTTTCGAATGACGCACTTTTCAATCAACTCTGGGATATCGTGTGGCGACGCTTCAATGGGACTTCCCTGGCACCTTTAAGTTATATTTTATTCCTTTGCTTGACATATGTGACCTTAATAGAATGTAAGCCAAATGTACTTCAGATTTCAGATTCATCAACGTAACGTAATCTTCATCGAGGTTACAAAAGGTTCTTTCTCATCCTTCCACTCTCAGAAGTCACATTTGATGGGACATGTTTACATTAATAACCCAGAGGCGGATACAGGAATTAAATAAAAATGGAGGGTTCCAGTTCTGGAGGACTAATTATAATCCTCAGGTAGTCTCTAGGTGCGGAAAAGGAAGGTCCAGGTGGAAAATATGGTCTAAGCCCTTTTAAAGCTTGTGGAACTGAGGAAAATTACAGGGGGGGGGTCTGGACCACTTCCTTTGATTTGAAGCTCCTTACACCAACGTCCAAAAGTATTTCGAATAGAATAGCGCATAATGCATATTTATCAACCAATATTTCTTATCTGTTCTCCTAAGAATATTTGTTTTATGTGTTCAACATTTTTTGTGCCCATTAATACAAATAATATGAATCTTGGGATGTATAATTAAAGTCTTTGTCTTAGGAAAACTCTTTATTATTTGATCAAATGCGGTCCACCGGATAATTTTCTAGAGAGAGAGAAAATTGTGCCAGACGTTGATGGGCACTGTTGAAGACTACTGTATTGTCGATACATTTTCTTATATGTATGCATGGTAAACCAAAGTGGAATTATACCTATATATTATTCTTGACTTGTCATAACAAAAAGCAAGCTTTGTCCAATTTAATGGAAATGAAAAGATAAAACCAAGGCAGTTTGATAAATTAACAATACGGGGAGTATAAGAAGGACAATACCTTAGGGTTACACTTTTGTATCCCAAGAGGAGATACCTCGTCAATCTTCAAAACGCCTTATCGTGACTCACAAAGGAAAACAGCTTAATATAAACAGATGATCTACCCCCTTATTCTGAATCTGGTGCAGCTTGGAATAAAAAGTCTTTTAGATAAAAGTCAAGGAAAACAAAATCAAGGGGAAAATTGACAATAAAATGGCCGACTTGACAAAGTGTTTCAGCCAATCCATACGACAGGGCCTTCCTTTTAACTTGTCGTAATTGTATCGTTACACGGAAATTCTGAAATAATGTCCGTCCCATTATGTTGATAATGACTGTAAAACAAAATTACTGTAAAATTACACCTAGGACTATGCGCATTTTTACAGTTATTACAGGTGTGAAGAGCAAATAAATCAAGTACTTCGGCAATCAACTTAAATTTAAAAAAAAAAATGTGTTATTTAACTCACTTAAAAAAAAATTGTCTAAACCGAGGTGGTCGTTAGGTAAGGTTTTAACTGCATTTAACGCTATGTATGCAAATCGAAAATTATATATTAATAGGTTGCAAAACTTTTCTTTGATATCAAACATGCAAACATGCAAAATTGGTAAGACTGAACTTCACTGCTTTTTTTATTGTACATTTTTCTTGGAGGGTGCCTTGATTATAGTAAGCAAGACCCAATCTTATTGTACCGAGAGAATACGCCCCTCTGATTTCCTTTGAGAAGGAAAGTTAATATTTTAAGGAAAGTATAAAATTGTAAAAAAAATGATGTATTGACAGTTGTTATATATCATGCCTTTCGTGCCATGGAAACTTAGTTCTATCGGGAGTTCTTTAATTTGTCGGGTCCTACTGCAATACGAATAAAGGTTATGAACCTCTAAGTAACATTGGATCATGTCTGGCTAAATAATGCGCTACATATTTCTTATGTTGCAATATATTTCTAAATGAAATCGACCCCGACATGGAACCGTAACCATAACACACAATCTCGGATATATATTCTCAGATTATCACAACAAGGGTTTACGTGCAAAAATGGTACTCTATAAATATATATTCAATATTTACAATAACAAATAATCAAAAGTTAATACATAGCGGATACTAAACAAAGTCTCTTAAAATGGCTGCAAATAAATAAATACTTAACTGAAGTCCAAATTTTCAGCTGAAGAATTTTGGTCAAATAAAAGTCCATGGTTTCTTGTGGGGGAGGACGACCCACAACTAATCAATCCCCGGGGTTGATGAGTTAACGTGGAAAGTTCATAATCGAATCCTCGCTAAAGAGCGGTGACGATCCCTCTTATAGGAGTGGTGAAAGCGGTAAAATGCGTAAAAAGTGGTTTTATTTCAAAGAAGTAGCAAGTCAGTGACTTTACTCAATATTTATTACTGTTCTGAAGTCTGTGTCTTCAAAAGAGCGAGTCCTGTGGCTGGGACAAAAATTAGTTTATTGTCAATAAAGCGAATCCCGTGTCAGTGACAAAAATAGCAATTGATTTTGCAACGGCCAACGTTCTAAACAGTAGGGGCGGTCCAGAAAAACACTACGCGTGTGGCTGCAGAGGTTCATAATACCACGGCGTCCACGCAGAAGAAGAAAGACCGTGCGATACCTAGGGGTCCACAACGATATATATATATATATATATATATATATATATATATATATTTTTATACACCGTCCTCTGAGACCAGAGCCAGCGCTGGGAGCACGAAAAGACTTCGTTGCAATACAAAGTTCATACGTTATATACAAGTCGGGATTTTGAGTAATTACCGTGGCTAACTGAGCCGGTACAAAGGGAAATGTTTATTCGAATCTGACAGCATTGCAAAGTTACAGCCGATGACGTTTGCCAAAAATCTGAAAATAAAAATGGAGATTTTTAGAGAGTAAAGATTTCTGATATCAGGAGTAACCCATACAAGTAAGGGACGGGGTTTGTCACGTGACTAGAACATTAGGGGTGAAAAACATGGCTGGTATTTCCCGGAGGAATCAGTGGTTTTTATCCAGGGTCGGCTGGCCCTTGGATCCCCTTGGATACAAGCAAGTTGTTTTAATCTGAAACCAATAGGAAGCCAACACATAGAAACGCCACGGCAGAGTAAATCATTTGTCATATCCATTTTTTAATTATTTAAAACCCTTACCTATAACATTGTACAATAAGGATGAACAAATCGCAGCAACGTAAGGTGATCCAGGGCATTCACGGACAATGAGCCTGTCACTGAAAACTGTGTATTAATGATATTTAGGTAGGGCGCTATTTAATAAAATAAAAACAGTCAACGAGTTCTGGGTCATGATCTGCTGAAGGTCGAGGTATCTAGTGTTCTGAAGTTCCTTCAACAAAGAAAACTTCTTTTGAGCTGAATTCGTCTTCAATTAACTTCTGCAGCTTAACATCCGATGCGTTACTGACGGGGAGCCGGATGGCACTTATCTGTAGCTAGCCTTTGTTATATCACGTGTATAAAGACTGAATCCGACCTGTTTGAAGAGCAGGCGCGCTTGTTTTGGGAACAAAACTATTAGAGTTACAAAAACACAGGAATAATCTGGAGGAATTAATAAAGTGCATGGTTGTGTATAAACAAGAAAGAAGTCACAATGACTTTTCTCCGCGGACATTTCCTTGATGTATTAAAGATTCTAAATAAGACATTTTCTCCAAAAGGGCATTTACTTTAAAATTAATTACTTATTTACAGTAAAACCTCGCTGTGTCGAAGTCGAAGGGACCTACAGGAAACTTCGACACATCCGAGTTTCTACACAAGCATGTTTTATTTAGAAAATTTAACTTTAGTTGACTGGAACATTGAGTCTGTAACTTCGACATAAGCGATGTATTCGACTTAAGCGAATATATATATATACATATATATATATATATATATATATATATATTTAAATATATATTTGGAACGATCTGCGTAAAAGCAGCCATTCCTCCACGATCACACAGCGCTCTAGGTTTAGCAACAGAGCATTATATTTTCATGTATGTGATAGATCTGAGTAACTGTCGCCGGATTTACCTGAGCGGTTGTTCAGTTGATTTAAATTTTCACTGCAACGTCATCAGTTTTTATCTTTACATTTTCAATGAAATCATAAGCTCCGAACAGAACTTACTAAAAAACGTTCCGGAAATATGTCATCCTATCGACATGGACCAAGGACACACAACCGTGAGAAAAAGAAACGATATATATGAATCTCGCTGTAGGAGAAATTATTCTCAGTCACTTGTTGAACCGATGAGCCAAAACCCAGATCTATCACCATATATACACACACACACACACATATATATATATATATATATATATATTTATATATATCAAACCACGAGAAAGACCGGTTTGATGTAGAGACAACTCTGAAATATCAACCACTTTTTCGTTTTTATTATTATTTGTATCATATATTTAACCCTCTGAATTTCGTACACCTCATTTCCATTTTGTGGACACTTATTCTTGTCCAAAGCTATGTTGAAATTTAAAAAAATATAATTTCTAATCAAGCAACCTCCAAACCATGCATAGTGTAGCAATAGTTCGGAGCATACCATTGTATTGCTTCACTTATAAGTTCCAGGTGCATAAAAGTTCACAGGTCTAAGATGTTCTTGGATGGTCAGACCAAGCTAAACTGCTTATAAACGTCACGGTTACATCACTTTTATCAGGCTTGCTTTCATTAATGCAGGAGGCAAACGCTCTTAGTTATGATGACTCGCACTTGTTTAAAACAAAAACAAAACAAAAAAACAGTAACGGTCGATTCATATTCAAACTCCGAATCGGAAGATCTGTTTAGAAATTGTTTACTGACTGAGGAAAAGCGGGAGGGTCGAGTTGTGCACATTTCTATCAGGTATAATTTTGGAAACTTTGCATGACCCGTTTCCCAGGAAATCTAAGAGTTGTTCAAAGTCTTTAATATAGGGTTCATGCGCTATGAATCTTGTCAAAACTGCAATTGCAATTTATAAGTTTGTGCTTAATGATTACAATATATCTGTTAATTTTGAACAAGTATCTGTTATATATATATATATATATATATATATATATATATATATATATATATATATATTACACTGCCATATTCTTTTCAAATGCAGAGCAAGCCTGCAAGCTGGAGTAGAGCATTGCAGAATGGTTTGCAATATACAGATAAAGAATATACGATAGAGTAATAGTGTTAACTATTCAAGACATATTTTTAATGAGGATTTAACTAGACCAAGCAAATGGAACATATATCAACTACATTATTTTCACCAAAAAAATGTGTTTTTCAGAATAAGTATATTCCTACCTCAGGATGTACATCTGATTCTTAAAATCTAAAAAGAACCTGATTCGGCCTAATTTTGATTCTGGCATGATGATATGGGGTTAAATGATTGTTAACAACTTTTACAAAATGCATAAATTTCATAACTATATTACGAGATATTTAATAACGAGAGTAATGTTTTATGGCCTTATAAACCGAGCATTCCGTCATTAGAAGAACCACGTAAATACCTCACTGCTTGTTGGTTTACAAATATTTAAAAAATCATTGCCCATCATACATTACTAAACAATTCACATTTACATAAAGTGTCCATACTTACCCGTGTTACACTCAGCGGAAATTACTCAAATTACTCAGCCATGACCGGAACAGACTACTGAATGAAAATAAAGTACATGGATTCTTAATGGTTAATATTTATCCTGACTTTTGAATGTGCCCACCATTGATTTTAACTCATTTTTGTTATTAATTATAGCAATTTACAGAATGCATCAGCTAAATTATTCAATCAGTATTTCACAAGTACAATAACTAATTTATATTTACAACTGTATTATTCTTGATAGTCAAATCTCGTTTGTATGAAAACCTTAGGAATGCAACAACTACATAGAGCACCCATTGTTGGTTGTTGTTTTCGAAGCTCCAAACAAACGCATCCATCTGTACCTTGGCACCTCTGTTCTAAGTACGGCTTACATCCATCCGGAACAAAATTATTATGAGAGGACAAGTGCTGAATCTTAAAAAAATCACTTTGCTTGAACAAAAGCTTTCCTGCTTGTGTTTGACATGACCCACCACGGCTTCTCTTGAGGTTTTCACACGACTCATATCAGCCAAGAACACATGTGTTAACAGAATGAGCTCGAGGGGACTGTAAATTTGCACAACCTTGGCAGCCATTTCAACAGAACGGAGGGGTCAAATGAAATATCAATAAAAAAGAATGGCGGTTTGTACTTTGTCCAGCAGTAACAGGTGCCGCGACGAACATACAAATACCTTTTACGGATCTACTATATTTTTACACCCTATAATATTTTTCTCACCTTTTCAGGCTGGGTACCGTGAACACAGATCTTTGGTCGGCTCTTCGTTAGACTATTTCAGTTTGATTTGATACGGTACAGCATAATAAAAAATCAATTTTTCCTTAATGCCATGTTGACCGAATAAAAATTTATTGTTTGTAATGCTTTTTTATCTATTTGATTACTAGTTAAATATAACATATCTCAGCGCATTAATCGATTTATTTCCGTGTCATACGAAATACCTTGGTCTTCTTTTACTTCCTTATGCGCCGACAACCATGTATATGGCTTTCCAGATTCGTCGTATAACTTGGACACCGTAATTGAAGAGTCCCAGATTCTCCTAATTTGACCTGATGGTGCATGAATCCCTGTTAAAGTGCTTTTTTTTATTATCATTGATAGTTTTGATGATACTAACCCAAAACGGAGTTTATTCTGCGCAGGCAGTACCGTGTAATGAACATATAATCTGCAGGATTCGAAAGCAAATTGTTTGCATCTACTATTCGAAACATCATCAAATCAGAAATTGTCACTTCCATATTTCTTTTAAGGTCATGCAAAGTAGTTGCAGACTATGTATATATAATTTACGATTTCTTATTCTTGTTGGCAAATAGGGCTAAAATAAACGATTAAGGTAGGATAAATCGAGTCAAAGGCAATAGCTCTATAGTTTAGTGGTGTGAGCTCAGATAACAGCAGCTTTGTCACATGTTACGCTTGTTCATTTATTCATTTATTCGGATTAATTATGTCTGTCCTCCTATTCTTTGTGCACTTTTCTCCTATCTAATGTGGAAGGTGTCCAGGGACTTTCCAGGGGCGTCATTTCGATCGATATCTCGCATGATTTTTATAATGATTAATTAAGTTAATTTAGCATTGTAGCACTAATGAAATAATCGTTTACTAAGATGCCCCTTTTATCTCTATTCCTAATTTGCCAGGGAGCAAAATGGTGCCTAAATCAAAGTGAAAATGAAGATGAAAGAGTATGGCGTCTTGTCCGAGAAAAAAAATTATTTGCGGTTACTAGAGGCTAGAGGATTTATGCAGAAAATGTGTGCTTGGTTTTTTGTAATATACAATGGCCGAGGCATCTGCTATATATCTCTATATACTTTGTCAGGCTTTAGGGCAGGTGTCGCATGACTTTTCAATCTCTTCAAATCCGTAGGACCGATTTAATAGATGAAGATACGTTTGGTCGTCCTGCAACTTGCAATCTAATTAATTGTCTGAACAGAGGTGGTCGTGAGGCGAGGTTTTACGTTCATTTAACGCTATGCGTAAGTTTAGTTTAGCATTTTCATCTCAATCAAACTATGTAATTGTTTGAAAATAATTAAATTTTGGTCAAAATAGCATTATCCACATTATATGAACCACCCTATATTTCCATATATGACTTCTTGGCTATGATGGATCTTTGCCAATACTTGAAAGAGTTACAGTCAGGCAAATACATTTTTTTCTAATTAATAGTAATACTTTCAAACACAAAATGTTGAAGTATCTGAGTTATCTTGTATCCATTTCTTGCGCTATGTTTTCATTACCTCTGCTTCATTAGTAAGTCGGTCGGTTGGTTTGTCTGTAAGCAGCCTTTTTTCCAATCCAATGAATGGACCTGAGGAAGTTTTATTGATTCTTTGGTAACATTTGTGAAGCAATATGTTAATATTATCGGTTACCTGCTGTTAAGGAATTCTTTACCATTGCAATATTTATTCATTTCAAGAAACAACTATATTACGGGGGCGGATCCAGGCCGAAAAATAAGTCTGGAACCCTTTAAAAAGTTGCGGCGCTGAAAAAGGGCAGAAGGAAGCGGAATCCCTGGATCCCCCCATTGTTTGATTATTTTTTTCTGATCACTTCCATGAACCTCGGTATATCATACGATATCAAACATCGGCTAAAATATAATCCTTTCAGTTAACAATGGTTCGTACATATTCCAAGGGATATTGAAAAAATTTTTATTTGCAATTTCTGGCGAAAAGTTTTAGGTAGGGCTTTTCATAATATAATG
This sequence comes from Sipunculus nudus, assembly GCA_026874595.1. Lineage (NCBI taxonomy): Eukaryota > Metazoa > Annelida > Sipuncula > Golfingiida > Sipunculidae > Sipunculus > Sipunculus nudus. Next base: position 9,946,302 of record CM049321.1, read on the forward strand.
GAAACGAGGCATCTGATATACCTGCAACTACCGTATCGGTCTGTGGAGGTGTTAAGATATGGAGGTCATATACGTAAACTTTATCCGTCAAAGATTTAAAGAGTGTTTTAGGGTAAGAGAATACGGATACTTAAGTTTATAATGATTCTGCAGTGATCGGGCACGTATACCATGTCTATAAACCTATTTGGCACACCACGGATTAATCAGTCCTGGGTCCGTATACTACTGGATGATCCCCTATCATCTCCTCCAGTGGTCACAAAAATTCTTTAAGGTAAAAAGAAGATGGATTCATTTAACACCTTCGACTCGTGGTTTATGAGGTTTGAGGGCAAGTTAGCCTTTTGAAAGATGTGTTCATACCACAAGTGTGAGTTCTGAACTTCAGAAGTATCCTATCTTGTCCATTTGAAACTGTCATATCTTTCCCAAGTACACTAGAATTTATTCATACAAGCCCAGATGACCAGACTATCACAATAGATAGATATACTATATTATCAAAACGTGTCCTGATAACTTTTGCAGACAAGCAGAGAACAGGCGTACAGACATGGATACTTCATTTGCGGATGGTAAGTGTAATCATAAAGTAACAGGAAGCAACACGTGTCTTGTCACATCAAAGTATTGTGCATCGAGTCATTTATCTCTGATAAGCAGCTCGGTGACCCTACGAAACTACTTACTTGAAATATCGATTTCATATAATTACATAAATATAAATACATCACATCTTCCGTTACTGTCAGTTTCATTTACTGCTGTATCATTAGATCAATTCAAAAGACGGTGTTCCATTTTTTGTATAAGTGGTTTCCTCGGATTAATGATTATATTCAGGCGAGGCATGAGATTAAACCAGTGGCATCTCAAGGTTATTGTACACTATGTTATTTGAAGTTCGGAGTAAACAGAGTGATCTTAATATCTTGAGTAACCTTTTTTCCCTTTCTTCTGATCGTTAATACTGGATTCGTCTTTCCTTTGACAGTAATTCTACAAATCCGGTGCCCTCTCTGTATGTTTTACGAGAATGGTTATAATGAGGTTTACTGTTATATTTAGCCCCTTTTTCTTGGAATATTTCGATCAGCTTTTTCCTTGCGCGGTAATCGTCCCTGCCTGACGTTGATCATGAGACAACAAGGCCGTCGTCACGATATAGACAAATTTAAATTCGGTTTAGACTTTTTGATAACAATAACGGCGAGCGGAGAGAAAAGAAAAAAAAACAGAACAAGGAAAATAATTTTTCAGTTCCGAACCAAACTTCACCAATGAGCGACGTGCGTAGGCAAAAAATTCTAAAACTCATCGACAGACATTTTCTGAAACCCCACGAATTGCATCAAATATTAAAGAAAAATTCCATCAAAATAACGACAGTTGGATGAGGAAATTGAAGCAAATAATTACAGTACACAACAAAAGAATCATGACAAAACGCGCGAACGCCCTCCGAAAAATTATGTTACTGCAGAGAAAAAAAAGTTGCCCTTTAGACAGAAACAATTACCCATTCGATCACCTGGGGAATAATCCAAAACTCCAGCACAGCGAAACGCGCATCGGGTCAATGCAATCTCTGTTTTTGGGAAAGTACCATATTTAAAGCAACCAAAGGGATCAAACACGGATTAGTCTGAACAAGCGCAATGAGCTTATTTCGAAATACCGCTATTCCTAAAAGCCATCCAACCGTGCTAAAATGAAATTACAGGAAGAACATGGTGCCATGGCGGTTTGATACATTAACCGTATGGGGCGTTTAAGAAGGACAGTATTTCAGGATAACACTTTTATATCTCAAGAGGGATGACCTTGTCGATCTTCAGAACCTGAATCCTTCTTAGAATCTTGACTAACAAAAGAAACCAATAATATGAACAGATGGTCTACCATCTTAAATCTGATGCCATTGCAGCCTGGCATGGAAGGTCTTTTAGATAAACGTAAATGAAAAAGATTTTGACGGGAAAGATTGACAATAAAATTGCGCATTTGACAAAGTCTGAAATTCAATTTCAGAAAATCCCTAGTCACAGCCCTCTTCTAACCTGTTGTAACCTGTCAGTAAAAATAAGCAGCAAATGTGCCAGGTAACCTATCAGCGTTACGTAACCAATGATTGCCAAATAACAACATAAATCTAAAATATGTACCGTTATTTATCATACCATTTCAATCAGACAGTCTTAACTAATGAGTAAAGGGTTTTCCTAGATGGCGCTTTACGACTAGGCATAGGTGAGACCGGCTCTTCCGATAAACATAGAAAAGTTTAAATATCTTGGGAATATAAGCATGAAGGTGGTTGCATTGTCTTTCTAAGGGTAGGTGCCAAGTCTGTGAATTATATTAAGCTATAAAATATAGTTAATAATTAAAATAAGATTATACTTATTAGTTGAGTGACAGTTAGGTGACAGACAAGAAAAGGTCAAGGTTGTTCTCTACAAGTTTCGTGCAGGGGTTGAAATTGCCAAATGGCAACATGCGTTGAGAGTGTAGATAAGCAAAGAGAAAAGAAAAGAGGTCACTGTGATTTATCAGGAGAAAGTCCTAGATCCTACCAAGAAAAAAGCGTATTAATAAAGAAACCAGTTTTTTAGAGTCCTCTGACGAATACCCTCTGTCAAGTTTGTGTACCAAAGATAAAATGTCAGGGCATGATTCTGCAATGGTTGTGGAAAATGCAGAACAATGTACGCATTTTCTAGCGGCTGCATTGAACTCTGAGGACATTAAATGTGCATTAAAGGTTATTATAGATGCTGCAGTGGACGAAAAGCTAAAACCATATGAGAAAACTATAGAGAGGCTAACAGAGAGAGTAACATGCCTGGAACATACAGTTAATGGGCTACAGGAAGAACTGGACAGCCAACAACAATATACGAGACGAAATTCAATACGTATAAGAAACACATGGCCAGAAGGAAGAGCCCTGCCCTCGGGCAAGCCAAGGCCGATCATTGTAAAGCTAGCCTCGCACAAGACAAAGGTCGCTTTCATGCAATGCAAGTCACGCTTACGAATGGCAGGGGACTTGTCCAGGGGCTTGTTCATTGACGAGGACCTCACGCGTTCCCGTCTCACAATGTTCAAAGCGGCGCTTGGTATGAAAAAAACGAATTACATAAAGGACTGCTGGACAAGAGACGGTGTGGTTTTTTGTTAAGGACAGAAACATGAAAGTTCAGAGGTTCACAAGCGCAACCAAATTTAATTCTTGATTGAGTGGGGTAAAAAATGACCCGCCAATACTGTACGCTCAGGCCTTAAGCACAGATCTACACATGACATCGAACCCAAAAAACAAGTAAGAATTGTTAATAATATTCAAAAGGATATCGTATTTGTTTAAAATTAATCATATCTCAACAATAATGCTGTATTTTGTTATGCACACATATCTGAATGTGTGTGTGTATATGTATGTTTGTATATGCGCATGTATACTCGTGCGTGCGTGTACGTGGATGTGTATAGGACTATGCATATTTGTATAGGTATGCACGTATGCATGTGCATGGTAAAGTGTACCTTTACAAAAGAATAGGTTATAGTACATATGCATAAACAGTATAATTAAATATATGACGGTAACATCGAATGTTTCGAACAAGTCGATTGAAGGATGAATCATTTGAATGTTAAAATACTAGGCTATAATATTTTAAATATATCGAAGAGCCGGTCTCCCAGTCCTTTTCTTCTCCTAGAGGTTACCAAAACTCTTAAGAAGCCATGAATCCTTTTTCTCCTACTATTCTTATCTCATACACAATACTTCATTTGATAATATCTACTTGCAAAAGAGAGATCATTGTGGTTAGAATAAAAGGAATGGTTTCATACCCGGGAGAAAGTCGGAAAGCGTCCATTATATTAATATTATTTAATTATTTTTTAAAGTTGATATTCAAAATCATTTTAAGATGTCATATGATAAATACGACAAAATATGCTGTTTTAAAGACTGAATTAAACAAGGAAATACATAAGGTTCATAATGTTATAGGGGAAGACATACCTAGGACGGAAAAAATGACAAAAATTAGCAATGTATCTGATATATATATTCAGTTGTTAATGAGAGTTTATAATAAAAATCAAAAATATTTACATGATAATATAAAGTGGACTCTTAAAGTTAAGGCAAACAACAAATTTATAAAATATATAATTACCTTTATTAATGGGAGTTAACTTTAAGGTTATTAGTTTAAATGTGAGGGGACTAAGGAATAAAAAAAAAAGGATGGAGGTTTTCATTGGTTATTGAATAAAAAAGGTGAGGAAAGTGTTATCTTTTTACAGGAAACGCATGTGACTTCTGATATAGAATCACAATTGAAAAATGCTTGGGATGGCCCTAGTTATTTTTCATACGGTACATCTTTGGCACGTGGAGCTGCAACTTTAATTGGTAAAAAAGCTGAGTTTAAAGAGATTTCTTTTGAGACAGATAAAAGCGGGCGTTACGTTATTCTTAGGGCGCTGATACAAGGACAGGAATTTTTTTATAATTAACATGTACGCGCCAAACACAGAGAAGGAACAATTAGATTATTTTCAAAGGATAAACGATAAACTTACGTCGATACAGGAGGACAGTGGTTTGCAGATAATTTGGGGTGGTGACTTTAATTTCTGTTTCACGGATATGGATGCAAAAGGAGGAAGTTTTAGACCTAAAGGCTAAGACTATCCGAATGGTAAAACAGATTATGTATGAAAAAGAATTGATTGATATTTGGAGAATTCGAAATCCAGATACCAGCCAGTTTACATGGAGATCTAAAACACCCTTAATTCAACGCAAACTAGATATGATATTAGTATCCACTGAATTAAATGCACATGTTAAACATATAAAGATATTGCCAGCAATTTTGACAGATCATTTGGCAGTTATATGTACTGTTGAGACTGTGTTAAAAACAAGTCATGGTCCATCACATTGAAAATTTAATACCTCGTTGTTGAACGACCAAGAGTACAATATTTTAATTAGAGAAAACGTTAAAAAGTTGCGAGACAATAATAAAGACAACATGGATTAAATAACCTGGTGGGAGTATTTAAAATACAAAATAAGAGAATTTACAATTAAGTATTCCAAGAAAAAACAAAAGCAAGGAAGGAAGAAATTAGAGAGACTTGAACAAAATGCCGCACAAGCAGAAAATAACTTATCAAATGATATACCTCTTAGTCTGGTACAATATGATCATCGCCAACTGGAGCACGAACAATTTTATAAAGCATATGTGGAAGGATTAATAGTGAGATCCAGAGTCCAGTGGCATGAGGAAGGTGAACGCAGTACAAAGTACTTTATGAATATTGAAAATAGAAATAAAATAAAATCTACTATAAGAAAATTGATAATAAATGGACAGGAAGTCCACGAGCCAGATAATATCATGAAATCAGTTAAGGAATATTTTCAAGAAAAATATAAGAGAAAAATATATGTAGAAGAAAACGAATGTTTACAATTTTTAGATAATATAAAAGTACTGACAATACCTGGAAACGAGGTAGATCAATGTGAAAGTGAAATTACTAGGGATGAAATTAAAAATGCGTTAAAAATATGAAGAATAACAAAACACCTGGTAATGACGGATTACCAAAAGAATTTTACTTAACTTTTTTTTATGTCTTAATTGATGACCTGTTAAATTGTTTTAATCAAAGTTTTACTAAGGGGTCTCTTACAACTAGCCAAAGACAAGCAATAGTAACACTAATTGAAAAACCTGGAAAAGACAATAGGAGACTTTCATCCTGGAGACCTATCAGTTTATTGAACGTTGACTTAAAAATATTAAGCAAAGTTTTGGCAGAGAGATTAAAAAAATGTTTACCGATACTGATAGATGAAGACCAAAGTGCATTTGTGAAAGGTAGGAGAATTTCTGATACAAACTGCCTTATCAGAGATATATTAGATTTTTGTTGTCTGGAAAAGAAAAGGGCTATTATTTTCGCAATAGATTTTGCAGCAGCCTTTGATAGTATTGATCATGTATTTCTATTCACTGCTTTAAAGAAATTTGGCTTTGGGAGTACATTCTTACGGTGGATTAATGTATTGCAAAATAACTTGGAAGCTGTTTAATGAACAATGGGTACAGCACTGGGTATTTTAATTTGAAACGAGGAAAAAGACAAGGAGATCCATTAGCCCCATATCTTTTTATATTGGTGATTGAAATGTTAGCAATAATGATTCGCCAATCTAGTAAGGTAAAAGGTATAAGTATAAACGGTTCTGAAATAAAGCAATGCATGTATGCAGACGACACAACGTTTTTTTCTAAGGGATTCATAATCTATGAAAGAGGTTAGATTAATTTTGAAACAATTTGAGATTTCATCTCTCGAAATAAATTACAACAAATGTGAAGCTGCCTGGCTTGGTACTAACACGGATATACCGGCAGGTGAAGATGACATTAAATGGGTCAACTTACTTAAAGACGCAATTAAAATTTTAGGGATTATTATACATATGACACTACACTTTCTAATACTTTAAATTTTGATAGGATTCACAATAAAATGGAAGTCCTTTTTAACATCTGGAAACAAAGAGCATTGACAATATACGGGAGAAATGCAATAGTTAAAGCTTTAGGCATTTCGAAATTACTGTATGTTTCATATATACTAGAACCTCCATCGAGCTTTGTTAAGAAAATTAAAAGCTGCATTTCAGACTTTATATGGTATGGAAGAAAGCCGAAAATTAAATATGAGGTTCTTTTAAACGACAAAGACGTAGGGGGCATTAGATTGCCAGATATAAGTACTATTATAGAAACACAAAGAATAATGTGGGTTGTTAGAATGAATTTATTGAAGAAAGCAAAATGTATTGAAATACCGAATCACTTCTTAAGAAGTGTAGGAGGAGTGCCAAATATATCAGTTAATTTTGACATAAGATGGATAAAAAGAACTGTATCAAAGTTCTATCAGCACTGTTTACTGGCATGGTCAAATTTTAACTCTATAGAACCTATTAATTCTGAGACCATATTAAAACAACAGCTGTGGAATAATAAATATATATTGCTAGGAGGAAGATCGGTATATTTTAAATATTTAGATGATATAGGCATCAGATATATATACATACCAAATATTACATGATGATGGTCGGAAAAAAGAAATTTCACAAGTGATTCCCGTTAGTACTGTTTATTCTTCTTACTTTATTCACTGGAGAGGGTTACAGGAGGCGGTTCCACTGAATTGGAGAGAAACAGGCGTGTCTAATGATGATATGTTATCTGACGAAATAATACCTATGGGGGATATATTTATTAATCTAGAGAAACTAAATTTTAAGTAAGTGTATAATCGATCGATCCTGAAAAAAAATAGAACCAATGGACAAAGTAAATCTCCAACGAGATTTAACCAACGATTTCTGTTGGAAGAAAGCTGTGAAGCATATATATGAAACAAAACAGGACATGTATTTGAGGCAATTCCAATTTAAAATTCTACACAATATTTTGACTGTTAACGAGAAGTTATACATATATGGAGATTAACAGATACCAGTAGATGGTCATATTGTTTCATGGATACGGAATCTGTTTGTCATCTTTTTTGTGAATGTTTTTTGACCAAAGCTCTTTATTTCAATATTACAAGTTGGGCCAGACGAGCAAGGATTTATATGCCAACATTAACGAGAGAAATAATATATTCAGGGTGTTTAAGTGATGTTTCATACAAAAAGCTAATTGATATATTTATATTGAAATATAGGTTTGTTATTTTTAAATATCGTAAGCAAGGAAGGGTCCCTTCGCTCTTTATATTTATCAAGTATATAAAAGATAAAGAATTAATCGAGCGTAAGGTAGCAGAAAAAGAAAGAGAAGTACATAAATATGTGGAAAAATGGGGGAAAATACTCTCCATTTTAAATACCAGATGTTAAATCTGAGGATTGTCGTTTGAATTGTCTTCGTGTTAAATGATTTTGTATATAATTATGTTATTTTGTATTGAACCATATTTAGTTCACTTTGAGCTCGATTTAATGATGGGATGTCGATGATGAAAGAGAATAAAATATATGAAATATGAAAAAAAGAAATATTCTGAGGCATTCCAAAGAAAGAAAAAAAAAAGAAAGATTGACAATAAAATTGCGCATTTTACAAAGTCTGAAATTCAATTTCAGCCAATCCCTAGTCACAGCCTTCTTCTAACCTGTTGTAATCTGTCAGTAAAAATAAGCAGCAAATGTGCCAGGTAACCTATCAGCGTTACGTAACCAAAGGATTGCCAAATAACAAAATAAATCTAAAATATGTACCGTTATTTATCATACCATTTCAATCAGACAGTCTTAACTAATGAGTGTAACACGTTAGTTCATAGTAGGTCTCAGTGCTTGCAACATACACAAACACACATATATATACATATACATATGTATATATAAATATATATATATATATATATATATATATATATTATATATAACTCAATATGTGCAATATGTGTAAACTTGGGGAAAGGTAAGCTGTAAAAGACCGTCTTATGAGACCAGGACCAGCGCTGAATGTTAGAAGAGACTTCGTGCAATTCAATTTCATATGTCTTATACCAGTCAGGGTTTTGAGTTGTTAGCGTGGCTGAGTGAAACAGTATACTGGGAGATGTGGGTTCGAATATGACAATTTACGGCCCATGACGTTAGACAAAAGTCTTAAATAAAAATCGGGATTTTCGGGAAGGGCAGATTTTTTCTAATATCGGGCGTGCCCCATACAAGTCGAGGACGTGGTTGGTCATGTCACTAGATAAATAGGGGGCGTCAGGCTGTGTGATGAACACGTCAGGTCTCTTCTGGAAGAATCAGTGGCGAGAAGTGGTTTTAAATTAGGGTTGGCTGATCCTGGGTTATATGCTCTGCTACCAAGGTGTCAAACTGAATCAAAAGGGCGCCGGCACATTGAAACGCTACGGCAGATTTAATCATTTGTCATTTATCCATTTTTTTCAATTACTAAAAAACCCTTATCTATAACATTTTATAATACCGTTGACCAAAACACAACAATGAAAAGGTGATCCAGGACATTCACAGACAATGAGCGTGTCACTGAAAAATGTGAATTAATGATATAGCCTCTGGCCCAAGGTTGAGTGCTATTTAATTAAAAAGAGGCATCGAGCTCTGGGTCGAATCCAATATCTTTTGCAGGTCGACGAGTCCTGTTTTCTGAAGCTGCTTTAACAAAGAAAACTTCTATGGAGCAGAATCCATCTTCAATAACCTTCTGCAGCTTAACATCCGATGCGTAACTGTCGCGGACCCGGCTGGCACTTATCCGTGCTTGCCTGGGTTGTATCACATGTATTACGACTGAATCTGACCTTTTGGAAGAGGAAGCGCTTGTATAGGATAGAAAATCATTAGAGTTACAAGAGCACGGGAATTGGGAGATAAATACGGAGCGGATGGTTGTGTAGAAACAAAAGAAGTCACACAAACTTATCTCAGGTGACGTTTCTTTGCTGTATAAAATAGACCAAGGTATTTTTTCCAAAAGGGCCTTATTTTAAATTAATTACTAATATATACTTGAATACATATATCGTTATAAGGAAACGATAAAAACCGGTCTCGCTGTAGGAGAAATTTCAATCACTTTACAGAACCAATGAACTAGAAACGGCGATTGGGTCTCAGGTCTATCACCATAAATAAATAAATATATATATAACCACAAAAACCACCTGTTAGGTATAGAGACAACTCTGAAATATCACCCACTATTTCTTTTTCATTATAATTTGTATCATATATTTAACCCTCGGAATTTCGTGCACCACATTTTTTGTCCATACCTGAACATTTGACTGAACATAAAAAAAAAAAAACTTTTAATAACAATAAAGCAACCTCTAAACCATTCATGGCTTGGCGATAGTTCGGAGCATACCAGTGTAAAACATCCCTATTAAGTTCCAGGTGCAAAAAGCCCTTTTGCACAAGTCAAAGATGTTTTTGTGCAAGCTGGAGTAGAATAGCGAAATGGTTCGCTATAAACCGACCTACGGTTAACATTGAAGTTCATGCCATATGCAGTATTTCCCAACAAAACATATCATGACACATAAAGAATGTACGACAAAGTAATCGTGTAAAATATTCAGGTCATATTTTTAATGAATATTTAACTGGACAAAGCCAAAATATAATATATTAAGAAAGTTCACAAAGTAATGTACTATTCAAAATCGATACATTCTTACCTCCGGATGTACATCATATTCTTAAAATCTGAAAAGGGCTGAATTCAGCCACATTTGGCTATGACATGTCGATATTGGGGTATACGAGTACTAACAATTTTAACAAAATGCAGAAATGCTAAAACCGTGCCGTTCGTATTATCAGCCAAGTATCGAATTACGAGTGTAATGTTAATGACGTCAAAATAATGCCTGACATTCAGGCATTAGAAGAACGAAGCAAATACCTCACTGCTTGTTGGTTAACAGCTGTGTAAACAGTCATTGCCCCTCATACATGACTAAACAATTTACAAATACATGGACTGTCATTAATTACCAGGGTCACACTCAGCGGGGATACTCAATTTAAGATGACCGGAACAGAATACAAAAAATAAAATACATGGATTCTTAAACGTTATTATCGTGACTTTCGAATGTGTCTGGGTATAAATTGTCATCATTGATTTTAACTCAATTATAGATATTACTTAAAGCATTTTACAGAATGCATCAGCTTAATTATTGAATCAGTCATTTCCAATTACAATAACTACTTTCTATTTGCAACTGTATCATTCTTAATAGTTAAATCTCGCTAAGATGAATACCTTAGGATTGCGATCACTTTATCAAACACTCAATGTTGGAAGTAATATTTGAAGCTACAAACATATGCATCCATCTGTACCTTGGCATCTCTGTTCCAAGTCCGGTCTACATCCATCCGAAACAAAATTATTCTGACAGAACATGTGCTAAACCATAAAAAAATCACTTGGCTTGGACTGTAGCTTTCCTGCTTGTGTCTGACATGCCCAACCACGGCTTCTCATGAATGTTTTCACAGGACTCATAGCAGCCCAGATCACATGTGTTAACAGAATGAACTCGAGATTACTGTAAATTTACACACCCTTGGCAGCAATTTCAGCAGAACGGAGGGGTCAAATGAAGTATCAATGAAAAATGTTTTTATCCGCGCAAGAATGTAGCAGGCAGTTTGTACTTTGTCCAGCAGTAACAGGTGCCGCGACGAACATACAAATACCTTTTACGGATCTACTGTAATTTCATACCCCATAATATTTTTTTCTCGCGATTTCAATCTGGGTACCAGTGAACACAGATCTTCGGTCGGCTCTTCATTAGGCTATTTCAGTTTGATTTGATACAGTACAGTAATTTAACATTTAATTTTTCCTTTATGCCATGTTGACCGAATAAAGATTTATTGTTCATAATGCTTTTTTATCTATTTGATTCCTAGTAATGTCGTCACTGTCAGTTTCATTTACTCCTGTATCACTAGATCATTTCCATAGATGGTGTTACATTTTCTTTTAAATAAGAGGTTGTCTCGTACAAATGATTTTATTCAGGCGAGGCATGAGATGTCACCAGTGGCATCTCAAGCTTATTAAGAACTTCGTTATTTGAAGTTCGGAAAAAACAGAGTTACCTTAATATCTTGATTAACCGTTTTCTCTTTCTTCTGATCTTTAATACTGGATTCGTCTTGCCTTTGACAGTATATCTACAAATCTGCTGTCGATGTTAGGAGAATGGTTATAATTAGTATGTTCTTATATTTTTGGCCCGTTTTTCTTGGAATGTTTTGATGAGCTTTCTCCTTGTGTGATCAACGACAATGCCTGGTGTTGCTCGTTAGACAGCAAGGCCGTCGTCACGATATAGACTTATGCTTTCGAGGTTTAGTTTATCCGCGATTTCGTTGAGGATATATAATCCTGACTGGTTGCTTGTGCCAGGCAACAGTTACCTGGCAATCGCCGGTGTGTAAACATCGGCGTGAAACTCCGGGTAGTAACTCAATGTAACTTTAATGCGTTTAACATTTAGTATATCCTGCTCTACTTGGGAATAACTGGGTGCTGGTGATAGGCTAAAGTTACCTGTATTTGGCACTACTCTGCATCAACTGTAACTCATATACTGTGATATTTTGCTCCCCAACATAATTTTTTAGCACTCTTCCCAGTAGCCAGAAATCCAGCATTAACCTGTTTACCTTGAAAATACGATCTTGTAACGAATTATAATGAGGCTCCTAGAAAAGACAAAGGAGTTGCCTATATGAATGTGATGGAAAGCTTTCTTCTTTCTGAACGGTAGGTCTGAAACACAAACATACTAGACCGAAGGTTACACGAAAGAAACAGCACACTTTAGTCTCAAGTCAAAGCGGTCAGCACCCAAGATCAAAGAAATGACAGAATTCGACCGTGACATTCTTAACATGGTCAAGACCATCCAGTTTGTTTAGAAAACCGGAGAGCTAAATCCAATCTACACTACAAGAAGACAGAAAACAGAACATAAGTAAAATGAGCCAAGCCGAATGTGACACATTACTGCAAGAGAATAAACCTAACCAGAAAAAGAACCGCCTTCATAACAATAAGGGACCACAAAAAAAAAACTCCTCAACTCAATGGAACCTGGAAAGCATAGGTCTAAATCGTGACGACAGCTGCCTTGCCTCGCGTTCAAAATCAGTCAGTGACCCGGGCTGCACTTGGAGAAAAACTCTTTAAAAATTAAAAAAAACGGGCTAAAAGTAACAGTTTAGACAAATATAAAGTCGGTTGACTTCCTAGACGTCAATTTAGAATTAAACATCGGACTCCACAAGCTTTCCAGGAAGCCCAGTGATCAAACAACTTATATAAACTGCCAAACAAACCATCCTTCACCTCTCATTAAAACCTCCCGCTGGCAATATCAAAAAGGCTATCGTCACTATCATCCAACCAAACAATCTACCAGAACTCAGTGTCAGCATACAACTCCGCATTAAATAAAGCCGGGTATTAAGAAAAAGCCACTAACATCCCAAAAACAATGACAACGAGCGGCGAGAAAGAAGAAAAAAACAGAACAAGGAAATTAACTTGGTATAAACCACCATACTTAAAAATGTCCAGACAAGCGTGGTAAAAAAAAATCTAAAACTCACTAACAAACATTTCCTAAAAAAAACCCAAAATTGACAAAACAATAAACCGAACTCCATCGAATAGCAACAGTTGCATGAAAAACATAAAACAAATAATAACAGCGAATAACTAAAAAAAATCATGACACATATTGCGCCACATATGTCTTATGTCGATGCACATACTTTGAATGAAAACGACAACGACAGAAAACATGACCCTCGGCCTGGAAACGAAACTTCTTTATCTTGGACACTGCGGTACTTTGACCAAATATCACTTAATTCTGTTTATTCTCTCCTGAAAAGGAAACATTACTCAACATGTTTAACTAAAAAGGAATCTGCAAGTTGTATTAATTGAAGCGTGTTAAGTATGAAACGAATTCATATATATATATATATATATATATATATATATATATATATATATATATATATATATATATATTATATATATATATATGAAAATATATATATATATATATATATATATATATATATATATATATAATGAGGGAAATATGTGTAAAGAGGCCTTTTCAGATCGCAGCATTGTCCTTGGAACCTATGTTTCACCCATTTAACGCTTGAACGTAACTTGAACTTTGTCGTAAAGTAAATATAAGCAGCAAAAGTACCAGGTGACATATCACCGTTACGTAACCAAGGATTTCGAAATCACAACATAAAACTCAAATATGTACCAGTAATAACCATACTATTTCAATCAGACAGCCTTTACTGATTAGTGCAACAAGTTGCACGAATCTTCGTCGTTGTAAATATATATATATATATATATATTTATATATATATATATATATATATATATATATATATATATATACTCCGAGTGCAATATATATTTTTTTTTGGGGGGGGGGGGGAGATTAGCTGAAATAGACAGTCCCCTGTGAAAGAACCAGTGCTGGGTGCTCCAATAGACTTCTTTTTAATTCAGGTTTATATTTCATATAACAGTCAGGGTTTTGAGTAGTCAACATGGCTGACTTTACCATTACCCCGATGTGGATTCGAATCTGGCAGAAGTGCCAAGTTACAGACTGAAGTTTACATGATATTGGGCGTGCCCCATACAAGTCGGGGACATGGTTGGTCACGTGAGTAGATCATTGAGGGTGCCAAGCTGTGTGATGAACACGGTTGGTCTCTTCCGGGGGAACCAGTGGCGAAAATGTTTTTGAGCAAGGGTTAACTGACCCTGGGATACATAATCTGATAAAGGACGCTCTTACATTAAAACGCTACGGTAGAGTCCATCGATCGTTTTTGGTTTTCGATTTACCAATGACATGGTCAGTCTAGTACAGAAATACATTTAAATCCATGGGTCACACATTAAGGAATAATCGACCAACATACACTTTAGAAGCGTATATACATTTGAGACAAGCCTCGATGACTTGACCTTCAGAGGACTATGGGCGGCCATGTGACATTTAGAATTTGTAGTGAAATTATCTGCATTTAATTGAACATACATTATATTTAATTGTACGTATATAATCATGTTAACCTCGAGTAATATATTTGTTTAATAACAGTTATAAAACGTTGTCCATGTGGAAGAGCATGTCAAACTGTATACATGTTTGTTAATAATAAAAATTAAATAAATAATTCGATAATGTTAATATTGATCTCGACTTTTGAATGTGCCTCAGCATGAATTTATAGCATTGTTATGTGTAATTTGTACTCTGTTTTCATAGAACTTTAATAGTATTTGACAGAATTATTCAGGTTAATTATATAATCATAAGAAATTATGATCAATTGGATGCAAGTAACGTATATGAACGTATGGCAATGAAAACTGCTCTAACATTCCCGCTAGTTAAACCTCGTTTGGAGGATTACCTTAGATATGCGACCTCATTATCGAACTCAGTTGAACGAAGCGTCGTAATTGTTTCAGCTAAAAACATTCCAATCAATCTCTACCTTGGCAACCCTAATCCATGTTTGGTCAACATTCATGTATAACACATTAATTCTGAGGAACACATCTTAAACCATAAAAATTACTTTACATGGATGGTAGCTTCCCTGTTTTTGTTTGACATGTCCCACTATGGCTTCTTATGGAGCTTTCCCCAGATTTTCTTACAGCGCGGATCACGTGTTACTCTGAATGGGCTCAAGGGGACTATACATTTACACTACCTTTGCTACCGTTTCAACATAAAGGAGGGGTCAAATCAAATACCAATAAAAAAAATGTTTCGATCCGCGCTAGACAAAAACAAGCAGCCCGTTTTTTGTCCAGCAATAACATGTGCCGTTACGAAGATAAGCCCATAGAGCTTTACGGAGCTATTCTATTTTCACAATCCATCATATTCTTTTTGGTCACAATCTATGCAAGGTACCAGTCAAGATTAATCAAAAAGTGTCCATTTAGATATTCGGTCGGTGCTTCGTTTACTGTTTCAATATATGGTATATGATACGGCACAGCGACTTTGAAATCAATTTACCCTTACTGCCATGTCGACCTATGAATAGTTTTTTTATTATATTTTTTTTTTCTTTTTGATTGTAAATACATGAAACATAACATGGCACATTTATACATTTATCCTCTATTTTTGAGTATTGCGAAATACCCCTCCGTGTTAAAACCCAGGAATGGGGCTGATTATACAGCCTAGGAATTGGGGTGCGGTCTAGAAGGGAGCAGGATAAATTAATATTTATGATAGGAAGCGAGTGCTACCGCTCAGTCACGTGGTTCCTAACCGGAAGTGTACTCTGCAGATATTCATACATAAATTTAATATTATATTAGACAGCATAAAAATGGATGCGGTTACCTCCACAAAACAAATTTAAAAGAAAGAAGTTGCTGCTTTGCAGTTGTCAGAAAGAAAGATAACAAGGCTCAGAATTAAAAGATATTAAAGATGGACAGATAGAATCAAAGGAAATAGCTTTATTGTTAAGCTGTGTGAGCTCAAATCACTTCAGCATTTATTATTTATTTATTTTATTCTAATTAATAATATCTGTTTTCTTTTCCTTTGTATACTTATTATAGATGGAAGATGTATTGGAAATATCCTGGGGCTTCATTTCAAACGACAACACGTATGGATTTAATAATGAATAATTAAGTAATAACGCATTATCACACAAAATAAATGATCGTTCTTTACGATGCCCTTCTAAACTCCTTTCCTAATATGCTGGGGAGAAGAATATTGCTTTAATCAAAGTGAAATGAAGATGAATGAGCACGGGGTCTTGTCCGAAAATAATGGCGGTCTCTAGAAGCAAGAAGATTAAAGCACTAAATTTGTGAAATGTTTTTAGTAATATATAATGGTTGAGGCAACTTCTATATATCTTCACCTTTTTCATCGGGCCTACGGACAGGTTTTGTATGTCCCATCCAAGAACAGATGAGTGAAGATACGATCGTCTTCCTGGAACTTGTCAACAGAGTAATTGTCAAAACCGAAGTGGCTGTTAGGTGAGATTGTAACTGTATTTAACACTACATGTATGTTCTATTGAGGATTGTCATCTTAATCTTACTATATTATTGTTTGAAAATGGTTGAAATTCGGTCAATATAGCTTTATATTTAATATATTAATTAATCTTCAATTTGTTCTAGATTTTAATATAAGATGGCTATGATGGATCACTTGTCAATACTTAGAACAGTTGTTATTATACTTGTACTGTAAGACAAATTCTGACTTCTAATTATTATTAACATTTTCAAACGTAAAATGTCAGAAGCAGTGTCTGAGTGATTTTGTATTCATTGTATGGGCTCTTTGTTTTTATCGGGACTGCTTGGTTGGTCAGTCAACAGGTCGCTTTGTCTTTCACCAATGAATGGATCTGAGGAATTTTCCTCCAAGAAAAAAGGCCTTACAAAGGTGAGCTTTTATGTTGATATTATTTGAAAATTGGCTGGTGATAGGAAAATTACCAATTTATGTATTTGTTTTTAACAAGTCTAAACAATCATGGATAAAACAAATATTAAAAACGTATAGTCAGAATAAACAAATTAGAAAAATCTAAATTAATAAATCCTGATCATGGATATCTAGTCGAGCAGCGTTAAGATTGTTCAATATTCGGTCCCAAAAGCAGAGGATGAGCATTCAACAGGTTTAATAGAGAGACTGTGACCTGCGATCCTGTATCGCTCGCAAACGGATGCGCCTTTCTGGGCTTCCTGAGTGTGGTAATGGGGATAACAACACTTCTAGGACTCGCATATACGGTGCAAATAGGTGACGCCAGGATAATAGTGTGCTTCCGACATTTCAGGTAGTCCATAGTCGAAGTGTGATCTTGTTAATGCATTCATAATAAAGCCACCATTTCGAAAAGGCCCCGCAATCAAGTAATACAATTTACAAAAAATTGCACATCCCTCACCTCTGTAGAGGTGTGTAGTACATGTGTAACATATGGCAGAAAAAAAGAAGTTCTCGTTAATAAGTTCTCGTTTATTTTAAAATGCATACATTCCAACGTTCCAACGATCTCTCTATTGCATTTTCTTTCCTCAGGTCTTACTTCTTTGTCCACATTATACAACAAGATATTTTGAAGAGTATGATGAATTGAGGTATATAGTATACTTTAATTTTCAAAAACAAACTTTGTGGCTGTTTTCATTCTGCATTTATTTTCATTACTGTTAATTTTCTTTTATCAGAATAGTAAAATGAAGAGGGACAGCGGCAAAGAGATTGCACTGATGTTGAGTTTTCTCAGCCTACATAACACAGCTCTTAATGTGTTACCCCGTCAGGTCTTCCATCTTTGTCCACATTATACAACAATATATTTTTAATAGCATGATGATTTAAGGTATCTTGTAAAGATTAATTTTCAAAAACAAACGTTGTGGCTGTTTTCATTCCGCATTTGATGCGATATAAGGGAAAATGTGAATTATGTTGAGTTAAAATAACAATAAAAGCATTTGCATTATTCCAAAATAAGCTGCTTAGATTCAATCAAATATCGATTCATTAAAATCATATAATACTGATTGAATTTAATAGTTACTTGTTGGAATTCTTTTTTCATGTTTCTCTTAATCAATTCCGAGGACGATGTTTCCGTATTTTATACTGGCCGGGTGTCTTCGCGTAATCAACCGTTAACTATGGTATTGGTATTACAAAGTACCGACACTTTCTTCTTTAACTTTATTTAAATTCATCTACAACCTGAATCAAAACCTTTATACTTTGAATAACCTTCAGTTTGCTGAAATTTAATTTTGGATTCTTCTTACCTGGGACGGTGTTTTCATATCCGTTGTTAAGTTCTGGTTTTTATTTTTGTGAGCTCAAATAATAACAATTATTAATAGTTAGATTGTTTATGAGTGATTAATTATGTCCGTATTACTAGCCTTTTATTCAATTTTCAGGTAAAAAATCAAAGTATTATACAGATACTTCATTCCGAAAGATAACAATTATCGTCAACATTATAAATATTTTTTTTAAATCTAGCTCAATGTTTCGTATATGAAGCGAGAAGTATGATGGACAAATACATGTACAGGGAAAAAAATGATTTGCATTTTCTAACAAGAAGATTGAGGTTGGGCTTTTCGTACTATAATAAAATAGGACCATCTGCTATACCTGTATCTATTATATCGGTCTTTGGAGATGTGCTTAAATATATGTCAACTTTATCCTTCAAAGATATTTAAAGGGTTCAGGTTAAGAGAACAAGGGTACTTAAGTTAATAGTTATGCTCTAGTGCTTGGATACGTACACCCTCTCTTTATACCTACAGTGCATGCCACGGATTCTCCAGTCCTTGATCTTGGCACGTTTGCTACCTGAGGATCACAGGTTTTTTCCTTCTCAACCCCTTATGACCCCCCCCCCCCCCCCAGTGCACACGTACATTGTTATGGGGGATGCGTTTTACAACTTCGACTCATGTAGTACAGGATCTTAAGGGCCAGGTGGCTACATAACGTGTCCTCACTGGAGGAGGTCACCAGATTGTGCACTTTACATCGGAAATCTTATGTTCTCCTACTTTTAACTAAAAA
Source organism: Sipunculus nudus (assembly GCA_026874595.1). Lineage (NCBI taxonomy): Eukaryota > Metazoa > Annelida > Sipuncula > Golfingiida > Sipunculidae > Sipunculus > Sipunculus nudus. Next base: position 9,965,631 of record CM049321.1, read on the forward strand.
TATTTCCTTATACAATAGGGTTTGTTAATACAAGCCAAGTTTACCTGATTATCACAAAATGTAGGTATACATGTGGTTTTTAACTACATCTTTAAAGTAAACAATAATTTCGACTCGATCTTTCTGCCCTGTTCCCGAAATTTAAATGGACCCAGATAACCAACACAGAGAAGCCGAGAACAGATTTATCGACAGAAATACTTAATTGGATGTGATGAGTGTAATCGTTAAGTAACAACAAGCAACACACATGTATTTTGCTACAACAAAGTCATGTGCATGGGGTCGAACATTATTGATGAGCATCTCTCTGACCCTATCTAAATCCGTACTTGAAACATCGAATTAAAGGGGCGGAATAATCTGAAAACGTCTTCCGTCACTGTCTGGTTCAATAACCCCGGTTTCACAAGATCATTTCCAAAGACGGTGCTCCGAGTTCTTAAAAAAATTGGTTCTCTAGCATTTATAAATCTGTTTAGCCGAAGCAATGGCATCTCATGAATATTGTGAAGTACAGTGTAATTGATTAACCTTATACACTTTCTTCTCATCTGTGATATTGGATTCTACTTTCCCGAGACCATATATCTACAAAGTTGGTGGCCTAAATCTGCCCATGTTAGGAGAATGGTCATAATGATATTACTCCTTTTTTAAGGTCACCATAGCTAAGAGCGTTTGCCTCATGCATATAAATGAAGCAGGCCTGATAAACGTGACGTTAACAAGCCGTTTAGCCTGGTCTGATCATCCATGAACATCCTTGACATGTGCACATGGGCGTATTAGATATGTTGCCCTGATACTTATTAGTGATTCATTACGCTGGTGTAGGCAATGCTATCACTACGCCAGATATTGCGTGGTCACGTACATCAGGAAATGTCACGATTTTTCATAAACTTTTCATAAGGGGTTCATGCACTATGAATCTCGTTACTACTGCATTTGTTTTTAGTTTATTGATTTGCGCTTGATGATAACGATATATAAATTGAAAATATCTGACAAACATTCGTTATATATATATATATATATATATATATATATATATATATATATATATATATATATACATATATATATATATATATTATGATAATAATAGTAATAATAATAATACCACAATTTTACTGATTTGTCATTATTACTTAAATAGCATGTGACCGAATAAATCAGGTTAACTATTTAATCAGTTACTTAAAGTACAATAATCAATTGTGTGCCAGTAACGTATATAAACAACATGCAGGGACGAAACCTGCTCTAATATTCTTGCTAGTAAAATCTCGTTTTTTAATGATTTCTTTTGAAATGCGACAACTTTATCGAACACAATGTGAGCCAAACCTTGCTTGGAACAATACATTCGTCAAGCCAATAAAAAGACTATGTTCATACTTTTTCAGTCTTAGGTTCTTGTACCATACGTAAAACCTTAACTAGCATAGTCGTTTTTGTCTGTCGCATTTTAGCTCTCTTAGTAAGGAATGTGCATGTTAACCAATTGAATTTAAAGTATAATCTTTCATCTTGTATTTGTTTTACCCATTTAGTAAGGTATATAATTGTAAATTGTTTTCTTTTATTTTACTGTTTTTATTGTCATGCTGATAATTATTTTTATTGTATTTTATATCTGTAGCAAGGCCTTGCTTACAATAGAAGTATTATTCTGGTGCACGCTACCCTGTTGAATGTTGTATTAAAAAATGTTGTCGTATATAAATAGATACGTAAGGAATGCGACCACTTTTGCGAATATCCGTTCCTGGTCGCAATTTCCGAAGATACAAACATAAGCATCCAACTTTATCTTAATATATGTGTTTCAATAAATGTCCACAATGATCTGAAACAAACTAATTCCGAGCAATCACATGTTTAACCATAAAATCTTACTTCACTTGGATTTTAGTTTTCCTGCATGTGTTTGACATGTCCCGCTATGGCTTCTTATGGAGCTGTCCTCAGCTCTTCTAACAGCCCAGATCATATGTTACTCTAAATGAGCTCAAGGGGGCTGTAAATTTACACTGCCTTGGCAGCCGTTACAACAGAAAGGAGGGAACAAATCAAATACCAATAAAAAAAGATGTTTGATCCCCGCCAGACAAAAGCAGGTAGTCCGTTCTCTGTTCAGCGATAACATGTGCCGCTACAAAGTTACAAATGACATTAGAGATTTACGGAGCTATTCTAATTTCACAATCAATCATATTTTTCGTCACATTCAGAACAAGGTACAAGTCTAGATTGATCAGAAAGAGTCCGTTTAGATATTCGGTCAGCGCTTCGTAAGACTGTTTCAAACTATGGTATATGATCAGGCACAATGAATTTGAAATTCCATTTTATCCTTACTGCCATGTCGACCTATAAATAATTTATTGTTTCTTTTTTTTCTTTATTTTTATTGCAAACAAATGTAACATGCCGTAGCACATTTATCAATTTATCCGCTATTTTCGTGTATTGCACAATACCCTTGGTCTTTTTTATATTTAACCATGCACGGACCACCGTTCATTAGGCTTTCCAGATGTGTCATATAAAAAACCGCGGTTACTCAACCGCACATAACAGACTCAAAATTTCTAATAATTTGAACTTATGGTTCATGAATCCGTGTATAAGTGCTTTATTACTTTCACTGGTAATTGCTCACTAGTTTTAATGATCTTAGCCCAAAAAGGATATCATAATGTGTAGGATGTAATGAACATATAATCTGCAAAAGTGTGTATCTATTATTCGAAATTTCATAAAATGAGAAATTGCCACTTCCATATTTCTCTAAGGTGATAGCAAATTTGCTACAGACAATGTATAAATGATAAACGGTTCCTCGTATTACATTTAAATGCGACTTGGGGATAAATATTGCGAAAACTGTTTTTCCCTCAGTTTTTGTACTTTATAAGTTTCTGCTGTTTCTGCTGCTTCTGTGGCTCAGGTGTACGCCCAGGATTCAAGACCGGAAGGTTCCCAGTTCAAATCTTAGCCGAGGCGGTGAGATTTTTGCGGGCGGTCCCAATCAAGGGTGAGCAGCTTGCAGGCTTAATGGGAAGGCTGTGCCCCAGAGACGTGAATCAACCACAAACGCGTGCTTCTGGGGGGGGGGGGGGTCCATGTGTTACAACCAAGGAAAGGAATTAATAACACAGTCCAGGACCCGCGGATGCAGTAGACACGGGGCCTGGGTGGCAACATGATACAATCATTTTATATTTGAAGCGAGTGCTACCGCCCTGTCACGTGGTCCCAAAGCGAAATTGAACTCTGCAGATGTTCATACTTAGATTAAATATTAGATAAGAAAACATAAAAATGGAGGCGATTACCTCCACCAAACAAAATTTAAAAGAAAGTTCCTGCTGCTTTGCAGTTGTCATAATAAAGAATGACGGGCTCAAAATTAATCATGTTAAAGAAGGACAGATAGAGTCAAAGGTAAAAGCTCTAATGATCAGATGTGTGAGCTCAAATCACAGCAGCTCTTATTGATTTATTTATTATATTCTGATTAATTATGGCTGTTTTATTATTCCTTTGTGTACTTCTTTCAGATGAGATATGTCTGGGGGATATCCAAGTGCGTCATTTCAAACGGTATCACGCATGAATTTAAAAATAAATAATTTGGTAAATAAGCATTGTGGAACTAATTAAATAATCGTTCATTACGATACCCTTTTTAACTCTTTTCCTTATTTGCCATTGGAAGATTGTTGCTCAAATCAAAGTAAAAATGCAGATGAAAGAGTACATCGTCTTGTCCGAAAATAATAGCGGGCTATAGAGAAGAGAAGATTAAAGCAGAAAAGTGTTTTAAGGTCTAATCATCGTCAAAAATCATGAAAATTTCATTTTTCTAAAAAACATCGTGTGTTATAGATGTTTGCTATATCTACCTTTTAACAAAAGCACGTTTCTGTGGCTATATTGTATCAATTAGAAAAATAAGTATTTTAATTCAGATGTCAACCCCACGTTGGTTGCAAACAGGACCAACTGTCGGCTCGGCGAGAGTTATCAGCGTGTAAGTTGCTTATAGGTTAACCATGCGCTCGTGTGTTAGGCAAATGGTTGATTGACAGGCGTGGGCAGGCCGCCTTATCTTTATTACCGGCACTTACTAATTGGCACTAATTAATACAAACACGTCCCCCTATACTCCTAACCCGGAAGGAAACTGTACATCGTACTCCTCCAGTCACCGAATAATGTCTATGTCACTGCCCTAAGATATGTAAGTGTCACCCAATAATGGTCCTGGCACCAAGAAAATACCTAGAAATACGAATTTACCGATTGCTATTTCTGTAATATTGACCCTGCTATACACTATAACATTTTCTCCTAGGTTCCATCATTACATCGCCAAAACCATTACCGAATACATCATTGCTTCTTTTATAATATACACTATCTTCAAACGGAACGTCATAGGTCGAAGAAAAAAGAGTATAATGAGCAAAGATAAAATACGCTATTTGAACGAGAGAGTCACATACAGCTGATCACAAGGTTCCCGTGTCCGTAACGAAACTACACAGATATGACTATTCTGAGTCGTCACGTGACGAAAACATGGAATCATTACAACCGGGAGTTCGAGAATCAATCACCTATGGTCTGTGGCAGTGCGGCCAACTTGCTATGTTGTTGGCCACGGCAGCTGTCTGTGTCATATGCCGTGAAGGAAATTTATCGTTAGTGGAGGATGTAAATCAACGCCTAGGGTGGTGCAGCAATATGAGACTGCGTTGCACGAATGAATTTTGTGAGAGGAACGCGATACCAAGTTACGCCACCACGTCGCCTGCTAAAAAAAATTGCGAGGTGAACGGCGCAGGAATCTTGGCTATGAGAGCGATTGGTAAAAGAAGAGCGGCCGCAGCACGATTTAGCGCGTTATACTGTGTTCATTATTGCAATTGGGTATGTGCATTTGTGTGTGGCACAAATGACAGGTGAATATAAATCTAATGAGAGAGAGAGAGAGAGAGAGAGAGAGAGAGATATGTGTTGCTGCTAGCTATGTAGTGTCTCATTTTATAATTGTGAGAGGGAGAGACAACCTGTTAATTGGATTAGGGTATATGGTAGTCTGAATGAGTGCGCAGAACAAACAGAGTAATCGTTCTTATCAGTCACTTCACACCTGACGCGTGCCCCGGCCCGGTAGCTCATACCCTGATTACCGATGACCGACCCCTCGGACCAGTAAGCTCCGCCTATTTTAGTTTGACAGTTCTCCAGTTGTCATCATGCCTAAAAAAATCCCTTTTTTTAACATTAATAAACCATTAAATTTTAGAATTTATATATTGAAACCGATTCTCATCGGAACATTTAGTGATAAAATACAACTGTCACTTGCGCTTAAATCCCTGTTTTCCACTCAAAACAAAAATTTTCTTCCAAAACAGTTTTTTGGCCGTTTTCTCAAAACAGTGTTTCAGGAGACTGTACGGTCTTCAGAGCTATATTTTTCAAACCAATCGAATGAAGAGTATTCTGAAATGCGTTTTTTTCTTTTTCCTATATCGTTTTTAGTGTAGTAGAAATACGTTATTTACGTTATTAACGAAATAAGAATTCTTAATATCACACATTTTTTTAAATTTAAAATTCATTATGAAAAAAAGACTATAAATGTATAACCAAAAAAACGCCTGGAGATATTTGTATGTATTTTCAAATGATACTATTTCTACACTCATACCCTATGCCAATTTTGAGATATATCCAGTTAAAAATAATTTTAAACTTTTAAAAACACTTTTTAAATATATCTCATCTGATAGAGAATATTCCAAAAATTCAAAATATACATACATCACTGTGTCTAAAATTATTATTTATATGAATTCTAAAGCTAAATTAAACCAAGTTGTTTGACGATGATTAGACCTTAAGTAATATACAATGGTCGGAGCATCTTAAATCTTGACCTTCTTTATTAGGCTATTGTGGAGGTTTCGTATGTCACATCCAAGGACAGATATAAAAGGGGAAGATTTGTCTTCCTGGAACATGCGAAATGAGTAATTGTCAAAACCGAAGCGGTCGTTAGGTAAGATTTTAACTTATTTAATGCTATGCGTAAGGTCTATTTAGAATTGTCTTCTCAATCTAACTATTTTTATTGTTTGAAAATAGATGAAATTCGGACAAAATAGCCTTATATTTAATATATTGAATAATCTTCAATTTGTTCTGGAATTTGACATAAGACTTCTTGACTATGGTGAATCGTTTGCCAATACTTGGAACAGTTGTTATTACACATGTACAGTAAGACAAAAACGTCTAATTAATGGTAACAGTTTCAACACAAAATATCGGAAACAGTGTCTGAGTGATCTTGTATCCATTTTGGGGCTCTTTTTTATCGGCACTGCTAAAAATTGGTCAGTCGGCTGGTCGGTTTGTCTGTAGGCCTTTCTCCGAAACCAGTGAATAGATCTGAGGAAATTTGATCGTTTATATGATAACACGCAAAAAAAATACACCGGTGAGGGTACTCGGTTAACCAATGACCTAGACAGTCTATTATGGAAATTCATTTAAATTCATTGGTCACATATTGTGGAATGATCTACCAACAGACACTAAAGAAGCATATATACATTTACGAAACGCCTCAATGACTTTACATCCAGAGGACTACTAGCGAACATGCAAAATTTAGAATTATTAGTGAAATCATCTGCATGATAATGAGCATATGTAATATAAAATTGCTCACATCTAGTCATTTCTATATCATGTTGTTTTTGTTTATTTTATGAGTGTTGTCATTTTGACCATCACCTTGTGGAACATCAGGTCACACTTTATACAAATTTGCTTAAAATAAAAATGTAATATTTTATTTCAAAATGGTTAATATTTATATCATGACTTGAATGTCCCTGGGTATGGATTTTTAGCATTGGTAAGTGTGATTTTTACTCATTTGTCATCATTACTTTAATAGCATTTGACGGAATGAATAAGATTAAATCTTTAATCAGTAATTCAAAGTTTAATGATCAATTATATACTAGTAACGTATATTAAAAACATATAGGAACGAGACCGGCTCTAATATTCTTGCCAGAAAAATCTCGTTTGGATAATTTCTTTTGAAATGCGACCACTTTATTGAAGACAATGTGAGTTAAACCTTGCTTTGATGACTACATTGGTGCAAACACTAATAGACTAAATGGCCTGACTGTATGGGCAGCTGTCGAAACGGTTTTCGTGCCACTATTCACCGTAATCACTGTCGGGCGGCAGTGATTATAACAATAACTGTATTCTTTAAAACCACGCACAGAATCTGCTTTAGTCTTTGCAAGCAGTGCCCTTAATTTGCAGCGTTTTCATAAAATATCATGTTCAAACTATTTCAGTCTTGCAGAGGTATCTACGTTTCTTGTACCGTACGAAAACTTTATCTAGCAAAGTCATATTTGCCAGTTGCATTTTTTTCTCTCTGTACCGGAATGTGCATTATAAACTATCGATTTTAAAGTATAATCTTTCATTTTGAATTAGTTTTACTGTCTTAGATAAATAATGCTTTAGAAATGCGACCACTTTTGCGAGTAACCGTTGCTTTTCGTTATACCTGTGTTCCAAGTTAGGTATACATTGATCTGAAACAAATCAGTTATGAGCGAACGCATGTTAAACCATATAAATCACAATAATAGGATGGTAGCTTTCCTGCTTGTGCTTGACATGTCCCTCTATGGCTTCTTACGGAGCTTTCCCAAGTTCCTCTATCAGCGCGTGTGTTACTCTGAATGAGCTCAAGGGACTGTAAATTTACACAGCCATGGCAGCCATTTCAACAGAAAGGAGGGATCAAATCAAATATCAATAAAAGGATGTTTTGATTCGTGCCAGAATAAAACAGACATTCCTATCTTTTTCCAGCAATAGCATGTGCCGCGACGAAGATACAAAGACATTGGAAATTTGTCACTCTAATATGGAGTTACTCTATTTTGAATACCCATCATATTTTTTCCTCACATTCCGAACAATGCACCAGTCATCATCTATCAGAAGGTGACCCTTTAGATCTTCGTTAGACTGTTTCAATATATGGAAACAATGGTTTTGAAATTCCATTTTATCCTCACTGTAAAGTCGACCTATGTATGATTTATTGTTCATATTTTTATACATAATAACGGTTCCTCATAATACATTTATTCCCTTAAGTTTTACATTTCTGGCAGATCTAATCTAACAATTAAATAAATGTAAAAATTCATGAGTTTAATGATTTCAGTCAGTACTTATCTAAAATAGGATAAAGGGATAGATATTGCGAAAACTATTTTTATTACGTACTTATTGTTTGCGAAAGTTGCTGCTGCTTAATCGGCTTCTCTTGCTCAGAGATAGAGTAGAGTACTCAAAGCTGGAAAGTTGTAAGTTCACATCTAAGCTGAAGTGGTGAGATTTTTACGGTCAGCTCTCAGAGTGAGCAGTCTGCAGGCCTGATGGGAAGGTTGTCCCTAACATCCCTGTAACAATCAGAGATACGTGTTTCTTAGAGCGGGAGGGCCCCCCATGTAATGACCCAGTGATGGGTTTATTACACATCCTAGGCTGGAAGTTGCGGTAGACAAATGGCCCGACAGACACCAGGACACAAAACTGAGAGAGCATAAAAATGAAGGCGATTACCTCCACCAAAAAAATTAAAAAAAAAATTACTGCTGCTTTGCAGTGGTCAGAAAATAAGGAAGACAGAGATAAATAACTAAATGAAATTAAAGATGGCCATATTTAAGTAATCAAGCATTGTGGCACTAATAAAAAAATCGTTGATTAAGAGGTCATTTTGTAACTCTAATCCCAGTTTGCCAAGGAGAACAATGGTGTGTAATTTAAGCAAATGGAGATGAAAGAGTCCGGCGTTTTGACCGAAAATAATAGCGGTCTTTAGAGGCGAGAGGATTAAAGCAGAGAATGTGTGCTCGAAGTTAAGTAATATTCACTGGTTGAGGCACCAGCTATATATCTTAACCTACTTTATCAGGCTTTTGGGCTGGTTTCGTAAGTCCCATCCACATGTTTAATGAAATAACCTTTTAATACCATGCCCTTTTTTATATATATTCCTAATTTATCAGGGAGAACTATGGTCCGCAAATCGAAAGTAATGAGGATGGAAGAGTACCGCGTCTTGTCAAAAATTGTTATTAGCGTTCGCTTGGAGTAAAGTATCGAGACCAAAATAAAGTGAAAAGATAAGGTAAAAAAAATATAAAAGCACTCGCATTAGTCCTAATAAGCAGCTTTGGTTCATCAAATCTGGATTCATGAAATATCAAATGATACAGGTTAAATTGAATAATAACTTGTTAGGATACTTGTTTCCTGTTTTTCTTAATCAATTCCGAGGACAGTATTCCCTTATTTATAATGACATAATGGTGTCCTCGCGTAAATAACTGTTAATTATTTTACTGGTTTTACAAAGTACGACCCTTTCTTTAAATCTAAGTAAATTCATTTAATAACCGAATCAAGCTTTAATGCCTAGAATAAGATTCAATTTGATCTCAAATTTCTTTTTTGAATTTCCATGCCTGTTTTCATCTCAAATGTTTAGCTCTGTTGTTTATTTCTGTGAACTCTAATAACAGCAGTTTATGATTAGTTGGATTGTTTATTTGTTCTGATCAATTTTGTCCGTACTACTGTTCTTTCATAATATTCCTTAAGGTGAAGAAAGCAGGATTACTTAGGTACAACATTCCGAAAGATAACATACATCGGCTATATTAGCAATATTTCTGATACTTTAGCCAAATGGTTCGTATAAAAAGTGCAAAGTGTGATGAAAAAGTACAGGATCTTTGCTGGGAGTAAAATATTTTGATTTTATTGAAGTTTCTTACAAGACGTTTGAGGTTGGTCTTTTTCGTAATTTTATGAAATAGAGGTAGCTGCTATACATGCAACTATTATATCGGTCACTGGAGATGTGCTAAAATATATGTCAACGTTATCCTTCAAAGATAATTTAACAAAGAGTTTTTAGGGTAAGAAAACATTGGTACTTAAGTTAATAGCGTGGCTGTAGTGATTGGGTACGTATACCATGTAAATAATCCTATTGTGCATTCCACGGATTAAAAATCCTTGATCTGGGCCCATTTGCTACTGGAGGATCACATTACATTTTTTTCCTTCTCAATCCCCTATCATCGCCCCCTCCCCCCAGTGCACGCGAACATTGTTTAGGGGAATGCATTTTACACCTGAGACTCCTTTAGAAGAACTTTAGGGACAGGTGGTATGTATAACGTGTCCTTACTGGAGGACTGACCAAGAATGAGTACTAAACATCGGATATATTATATGTTCTCCTTCTTTTTACTTATATATATATATATATATATATATATATATACAAGTTTACTTGACTATCACAAAAGGTAGCTATACATGGGCTTTTGAACTTCCTTTTTAAAGTATTAAATTATTTTGACTCGATTTTTTTTTTTGCAATGTTCCCGAAACGTTTATAAACTTATCATTAAAACGTGTTCAGAAAAAACAACACAAACAAGCCAAGCAGTTATCGACATGGATACTTTATTCGCGGTGGTAAGTGTAAAAATGGAATAACAACAAGCAACACACATGTATTTTACAACAACAAAGTCATGTGCATCGAGTCGAACATGCCTGATGAGCAGCTCTGTGACCCTATCAAAATCCGCACTTGAAATATCGAATAAATGGGGAGGAATATTTACAAAACATCTCCCGTCACTGTCAGGTTCATTAACGCCTGTGTCACTAGATCATTTCCAAAGACCGTCTTCCGATCATTTATAAACGTAGTTCTCTCGCCTAAATGAATCTATAAAGGCGTACCAGTGGCATCTCAAGGATATTGTGAACCTTGTTATTCGAAGTTCGGAGTAAACAGAGTTATCCTGATATCTTGATAAACCTTTTTCACATTCTTCTAATCTTTTATATGGATTCTTCCACCTAAGCATTTTTATAGACATTTCATATAGGCTTTATGCACTATGAATATCGTCAATACTGCATATATATTCAGTTCATTGATAAAGATATAAAAATTAGACATATATAATAAGCACGTATACCCTGGCTTTATACCTATTGCGCTTGCCATGGATTAAAATTAAATCTTTGATTTTGGTCCGTTTGCTAACACAGTTATTTCCTTCTCAATCCCCTATCATCGCCATGCCCCCCCCCCCCTCCAGCCACCCTATTGCAGGCGTTCATTGTTTAAGGGAATGCATTTTACATCATCGACTCATTTAGTACAAGAACTTTAGAGCCAGGTGGATTGTATCACGAGTCCTCACTAGAGGAGTGACCAAGAATAAGTTCGAACATTGGAAATATTCTATTTTCTCCTACTTTTACTTATAAATATTTCCTTATACAATAGGCCTTGTTCACAAAAGCCAGGTTTACCTGACTAGTACAAAATGTAGATGTACATATGTTTTTTTTAACTACATTTGTAGAGTATAAAATAATAACGACTTGATGTTTCTGATCTGTTCCCGAAACTTATAGAAATTATCATTAAGACGAGTCCAGCTAACCAACACAGACATGCCTAGAACAGATTTATATCGACATAAATACTTCATTGGCGGTGGAAAGTGGAATAACAGTAAGCAACATACGTGTATTTTGCATCAACAAAGTCATGTGCATCGAGTCGAACATCCCTGATCAGCAGCTCGATTACCCGATCTAAGTCTGTACTTGAAAAATCGCATCATTACAAAACATCTTCATCACTGTCAGGTTCATTAACTCCTGCTTCACTAGATCAATTCGAAAGAAGTTGCTACGATCATTTATAAAAGTGGTTCTCTCGCCTAAATGAATCTATAAAGGCGTACCAGTGGCATCTCAAGGATATAGTGAAACCTTGTTATTTCAAGTTCGGAGTAAACAGAGTTATCCTATTATCTTGATAAACCTTTTTCACATTCTTCTGATTTTAATACTAATTTCTTCTTTCCCAAGTCAATATATCTAAAATGCAGGTGGCCTAGCTCTGTCCATGTTAGGAGAATGGCTTTAATTATAGTCAGAACAATATCTTTACAATTCGTTCGCTGTACAGTTAAATATGAACCACGTTTAACTCTTTTTAAAAACGTCGGAGTCACCATACTAAGAACGTTCCTCTAATAGATATAATTGAAGGCAGGTAGGATAAACGTTATGCAACCGTTAAAAGGCAGTTTAGCCTTGTCTGACCATCCATCAACATCTGTGATTTGTCCACATGAGCTTATTTTTATGTTGCCCTGAAACTTATGTCTGTTGCAAATCGCTGGTTTATGCGAAACTATCACTAAGTCAGGCATGATTCCATACCTGATGAAAACTTTTATAGACATTTTATAGGCTTTTTTTATAGACATTTCATATAGGGTTCATGCACTAGGTCAAACTCAGCTTTGGTACTTGTTTAATCAATGGCCTGGACATATCAACTGTAGAAATTTTGGAATGATCTACCAACAGACACTAAAGAAGCGGATAAACATTTAAGAAACGCCTGAATGGCTTGATATCCAGAGGACTACTAGCGCACATGACCTTATATCAGGTTTCCAAGGACACTTGATCAGGACTTCCGTGAATATTTCCCTCCGTTAAAGGATTCTAGGCCTATTTTGTGCCCTGTCTGACTGTCTGTGTGTTTATATGACATCTTTTCTGATATTTAGCAAAATATAGGTCATGTTGACCTATTTTCAGTTTTCCAAGGAAATTGGCCAAGGACGCCTCAAATGGTTACATTAGAGGATTCTAGGCCTAACAGATATGATTTGTGCCCATCTGACATTCAGAAGGCCCAAAATCAGGTTTTTTTTTTCTTGTAGGTCACAAAAAATAAGTTTCTATAACCCTATTTCAGATTTCCAAGAAGACTTGCCTAAAACCTCCCACAAATTGTGTAAGAAGATTCTAGGCCTTACAGATATCCTTTGTCACCATCTGACATTCAGGGTGTTTATACGATATATTTTTCCTAAAGGTCGTAGAATATAGGTCACCATGACCTAATTTTGGGTTTTCGAGGAGATTTGCCCAGTACCTCCCTGGATGTACAGTTAGACGTTTCTAGGTCCGGAGGTTATGATTTGTGCCCTGTTAACGGACGCCGGACAAAGGACAAAGGGTGATCGCTTAAGCTCAGATGACTTACAGTCAGCTGAGCTAATAAAATGTTTTGATCCTCGCCACAGTTCAACAGGCAGTCGGTACTTTGTCCAGCAATAACATTAGCCGCTACGAAGATACAAATGACGTTAGAGATTTACGGAGCTATTCTATTTTCACAATCCATCATATTTTTTCCTCACTTTTGAACAAGGTACTAGTCATCATTGATCAGAATGTTTCCGTTTATATCTTCAATCGGCGCTTCGTTGGACTGTTTCATTGTAAATAGATGTAACATGACTTAGCACATTTATCAATTGATCGGCAATTTTCGTGTAACACGAAAGAGGCTTGGTCTTATTTTATTTCGTCATGCACCGACCACTATCCATTAGGCTTTCAAGATGCGTCATATAAGCAACCGTGGTAAATCACCCACACTTTACAGACCCAAAGTTTTGATTAATTAAAACTGATGGTTCACGAATCTACGAACAAAATTGTGCTAATATTTACATTCTTAATTGCTCACTAGTTTTCATGATCTTAGCCTAAAACGGAGATTATACTGTGTAAGATGTATCTTGTTATGAACATATATTCTGCAATAGTAATGTTTGTATTTACCGTTTAAAATTTCTTAACATTGGAAATTCCTACTTCCATATTTCTCTTAAAGTTATAACAAATTAGCTGCAGGCTATGTTTATATAATAAATGGTTCCTCATATAACATTTATTCCTTTAGGTCTCACATTTTAGCCGACATGATAATTATATCTAACCAACCAAGTCTAACAATAGATTTGTATGAGTTTAATGATTTCAAAAAGTAAGTTATCTAAAATTTCCGATTAAGGGATAAATATTGCGAAAATTGCTTTTTTCGTAGTTATTGTATTTGTAAGTAACTGTTGCTTAACTGACTTATGTGGCTCTGAGATAGAGCCCTAGACTCAAAGCCGGAAGGTAGCGATTTCGAATTTTAGCCGAAGCGGTGAGATTTTACGGTCGGTTCCAACCAAGCGTGAGCAGCCTGCAAGCTTATGAGAAGGCAGTGTCCCAGAGCCATGTATCAATCACAAAAGCGTGGTTCTTTGGAAAACACACCCAGGATCCGCAGGTGAGGTTAACAGCGGGACCAGGTGACAACAGGATACAAACATAATATGATAGGAAGCGAGTGCTACCGCCTTGTCACGTAGTCCTAAACGAAAGGGAACATTGCAGATGTACAAACATAGATTAAGTGTTAGATAAGAGAGCACAAAAATGGAGGCGGTTATCTTCACCGATCAAAATTTAAACAAAACTTACTGTTGCTGTGCAGTGGTCAGAAAAGAAGAATTACACGGCTTTAAAGTAAAAGATATAAAAGATTGACAGATAGAGTCAAAGGCAATAAATCTGTGAGCTTAAATCATAGCAGCTTTTTTTCTTCTTTATTTTTTCTTACCCTGTGTATACTTTTTTGGATGTAAGATGTCTAGAGACTATCCAGGGGCGTCATTTCAATCGATATCACGCATGGATTTATTAAGGAATAGCCAGGTATTTAAGCATTGTGGCACTAATGAAATAATCGTTCATTAAGATGGCCGTTTTCGCTCTATTCCTAATTTGCCAGGGAGAACAATGGTGTATTAATTAACGTGAAAATAAAGATGTCTATAGCGAGAAAATAAAAGCAGAAAATGTTTTGGATTTTCTGTAATAAAACTATGTCAGACTTATGGGTAAGTGTAGTCTGTCTTATCCAAGGACGGATATAATAGGTGAAAATACTTTTGTCTTCCTGGAATTTGCAAACTGAGTAATTGCCAAAACCGAAGGGGCCAGAAGGTAAGATTTTACCTGTATTTAAGGCTATGCTAAGATTAATTTGCATTGTAATCTCAACCTTACTATGTTTGAAAATGGTTGAAATTCGGTCATAATAGCCTTATATTTAATATACTGAATAACCAGCACTTTGTTCTGAAATTAAATATAAGACTTCTTTGCTATGATGAATCATTTGCCAATACTAAGAACATTTTTTATAACAATTGAACAGTCAGAAAAAACTGATTCTAGTTACTAGTTACACTTTCAAGCGCAAAATGTCGGAAGCAGTGTCTGGGTGATAGTTTATCCATTTGGGGGTGGGGGGCGCTTTGTTTTTATCGGCACTGAATGATTGGTCAGTCTCCAAATTGGTTTGTCTTTGAGCCTTTTTTCGAAAAAGCAAAGGACGGATCGGAGGAAATGTCCTAGTGTGTATGCTAAAAACACGCTAGAAAAATACATTACAACGGTGAGGTTATATATCATTTAATATTATCGGTAACATGATATCGTTTAAAAACTCTTTATCATTGCAATATTTATTCATCCCAAGAAACTAATCTTTTTGGAAGCCTATTTTAATGAAGGCAAACATCAAATACCAAAAAAGTTTACGTCTTTTTTTTTATAAATGTTATAAATTTGAATAGAACAATAAAGAACAAATCTTCTAAGTTTCCAATCAGCGTTTCCAATGTCCTAACAATGAATAATGGAAGACGGCCCTGTGAATAACCCTTGCTCCGCGTGTCAACTTAAATAAACAGGCATGATGACAAAACGTTTTCTTCGTTCGCACTCAACCCTCCGGCTGCGAACATAATTTGTTGGTGATAGGAAAATTACCAATTAATGTATTTGTTTTAAACAAGTGTAAACATTTATCTAACTATTCAAGTGAACAACAAATTGTTGAAAACGTCTAGTCAGAATGAAAAAATTAGAAAAATCTAAATTTATAATGCCGGATCATGGATTTTTTGTCGAGAAGAATTAAGAATGTTTATGTACGGTTCCAAAATCCCAAGGTGACCATTCAGCAGGTTTAATGAAGATACTGTGCCCTGCAGCCTTGTATCCCTCGACAAGGATTCGCCTGCCGGGGCTTCCTCTGTGTTGTGACCTAACAGATACGGTGCTACTAGTTGACGCCGGGCTAATAGTGTGCTACCGACCTGTCACGTAGCCCGAAGCCAAAGTATGATTTTGCAACTGTGCATTCATAGCAAAGCCACCTTTTCAAAGAGGCCCCCCCCCCCCCCCATTAAGTAATAAACTCCTAATAACTGCTCATCCCTAACCTCCCTAGAGGTGTGTAATACATGTGTCACCTGTGCCAGAAATTATGAATTTCTCTTTATATCCATTTATTTTAAAATCCACACATCCGCGTGTTCCAACAGTTCCTTAAATTGTATTTTGTTTCAACAGGACCCACGTTTTGTCTACTTTATGCAACAATATATTTTTACGAGTATAATGATTTCAGGTATTAAGTTAACTATAATTTGCAAAAATAAACAGTGTAGCTGTTTTTGTTCTGTATGTATTGTATTATTAAATAACTATTAATTTACTTTTTTTCAGAAAATTATAATGAAGACGAACAGCGGCAAAGAGATTGTTCCAATGTATAGATTGCATAGCCAAAGGCTTTTCATATGTTACCCCTGCTTATTTTAGGACTAATTTTGTCTGTACACCTATCCTTTGAAAACTTCTTTTGGCTGGAAGTTGTCCAGTGACTTTCCAGCTAGAAAATATTTTAATCGATACCAACCAATAATTTAATAAAAAATATTTAAATTAATTAAGCACTCATTAAATAGCCTTATATTTACTCGCCCTTTTTATCTCTGTTCCTAATTTGCCAGGGATGACTATGGTCCGCACATTTAAGAAAAATCGAATTATTCAGGTTAAATGTAATAGTTACTTATTGTGATACTTGTTTCAAGTTTCTCCTAACCTATTTCGAGGACGGTTTCCCTTATTTTATTTTGACATGGTGTCTTTGCGTAAAAATGTTAACTATGCTATTGGTATTACAAAGTACAGACACTTTTTTTATTTTTTTTTTAATTCATTTACAACCTGCATCAAAACTTCAATACTTTGAATAACCTTAACTTTACTTAAATTTAATTTTGGATTCTTCTTGCCTTGGACGGTGTTTTTATCTCCGTTAGTAAGCTCTGGTTTTTATTTCTGTGAGCTCAACATTATAAATATTTTTGTTAATTTAGCTCAATGTTTCGTATATAACGGGCAAAGTATGATGGTAAAGTACAGGATCTTGCAGGGAAAAAATACTGATTAGCAGTTTCTAACGAGAAGATTGAGGTTGAGCCTTTCCTAATGTAATAAAATAGGAGCACCTGCTATCCCTACATCTATTATATCAGTCTTTGGAGATTTGCTAAAATATATATCAACTTTATCCTTCAAAGAACTTTAGAGGTTTTAGGGTAAGTGAACACAGTTACTTAATTTAACAGTTTTGTTCTAGTGCTTGCGTACTTATACCCTGTCTTTATACCTACAGTGCATGCCACGGATATAACAGTCCTTAATCTTGGCACGTTTGCAACTGGATTATCACAAATTTTTCCTTCTCAAACCCCTGTCATCCCCCCCCCCCCCCAGTGCACGTGTACATTTTTTATAAGAATGAATTTTACATCTTCGACTCGTGGAATACAAGAACAATGTAGGAGGTGACAAGATTAAGCACTTAACATCGGAAATCTTATGTTCTCTTACTTTTAACTAATATATATTTCCTCACAAAATAAGGTTTTGTAGTCCCTGGATGGGACATACCAAAGCTGCCCAAAAGCCTGATAAAGAAGGTAAAGACTCATAGAAGATGCCTCGACCATGGTATATAACTAGAAACATTGCACACATTTTCTGCTTTTTTCTCCTCGTCTCTAGGTCCAGCTTTTATTTTCGGACAAGACGCCGTACTCTTTCATCTTCATTTTCACTTTGATTTAAGCAACATTCTTTTCCCCGGCATATTAGGAAAAGAGTTAAAAAAGCCATCGTAATGAACGGTTATTTAATAAGTGCCACAATGCTTAATAACCTTATTATTCATTATTAAATTCATGCGTGATATCGTTTGAAATAACGCCCCTGGAAATTGCCAAGACATCGTTCATCTGAAAGAAGTATACAGAGGACAAGAAAACAGACATAATTTAAAAAAAAAATAAATAAATAAAAGCTGCTGTGATTTAAGCTCACACAACTTAACATCAGAGCTATTGCCTTTGACTCTATCGGTTCGTCTTTAATATCTTTTAATTTTGAACCCTGTCATCCTTTTTTTCTGACAACTGCAAAGCAGCAGAAACTTTGTGCTATGGGGCGCAGTCTTCCCATAAAGCCTGCAGGCTGCTCACCCTAAGTAGGAACAGACCGTAAAATCTGACCGCGTTGGCTGAGATGTGAACTCACAGCCTTCCGGCTTTGAGTCTTGGGCTCTATCCCCGAGCAGCCACAGAAGTCCTTTTGGCAGCAGTAACTTACAAGTACAATAACTACGTAAAAAAGCAGTTTTTGCAATATTTCTCCATGAATCAGAAATTTTAGAAAACTTACTTATTGAAATTGTTAAACTTATTCAAATCTTTTCTTAGATTGGATATAGTCAGATATTATCATTATATCGGCTGAAAATGTAAGACCTAAGAGAATAAATGTAATATGAAGAACCATTTATTATATATACATAGTCTGTAGCGAATTTGCTGTAATCTTGAGAGCAGTATGTCAATTTCTGATGTTATGAAATTAACAATAACAGATACAAACCTTTGCAGATTATGTGATAATTTCAAATTACTTCCTACATAGTATACTGGTCGGTGCATGACGAAATTAAAAAAAAAACACCAAGGGTAAGGGGTAAAATAGCGGATGAATTGATAAATGTGGTAAGTGATGTTACATTTTGTTACAATAAAAAAAAATATGAACAATAAATTATTCATAGGTCACAATGACAGTAAGGATGAAATGGAATTTCAATTCATTGTGCCGTATCATATTGAATATATATTGAACCAGTCTTATTACACGCCGACCGAAGATATACAGACACTTTTTGATTAATGTTGACCGGTGCCTTGTTCAGAAAGCGAGGAAAAAATATGATGGGTCGTAAAAATATAGTAGCTCCATAAATCTCTAATGTCATTTGTATCTTCGTCGCGGCACATATTATTCCAAGACAAAAAACGGACTGCATGTTTTGTCTAGCGCGGATCAAAAAAATCTTTTTTATTGAATTTTGATTTGATCTCTCCTTTCTGTTAAAATTGCTGCAAAGGCTGTCTAAATTTAAAGTCCCCTTGAGCTCATTCAGAGTAACACATGATCTTGGCTGATAGAAGAGCTGAGGAAAGCTCCATAAGAAGCCATAGTGGGACATGTCAAACACAAAGAGGAAAGCTACCATTCAAGTAAAGCGTTTTTTTATGGTTTAAACATGTGTTTGTTCAGAATTACTTTGTTTCAGATGAATATAGATCTACTTTGAACAGAGGTTTCAAGGTATAGATTGATGCTTATGTTTGAAGCTTTGAAATTTAAGACCAGCAACGGGTACTCGCAAAAGTGTTAGCATGTCTAAGTTATTTATTTATTTATTACAACATTTATTAACTGCAACATTTCACAAGGAAGCCTGCATCAGAAGAATACTTCTGTTGTAAGCATGGCCCTTATCCAGATATAAAATACAAGAATTTTATGATCAGCATGAAAATACAAAAAAAACAGGTTACAATTTAATACCTTACTAAGACGGTAAAACTAATTCAAAATGAGAGATTATACTTTACAATCAAAAGGTAATCAAGCACATTCAGGTACTTAAAAATATGAAATTCTACAGGCAAAACTGACTATGCTACATAAAGTTTTACGTACGGTAAAACGGAAGCTAAGATACCTTTGCAGGACTGAAAAGTATACACATGATTTTTTTTAAACGGTGCAACTTTAGGGCGAATTTGATGTCGAGGGGAAGGGCATTCCATAGGGCACTGCCTGCATAGAATGAAGCAGCCTTAAAGAATTCGATTCCTTTTTTTATGAACACCGTTATTGTTATAATTCTTGCCTCCCGACACGGAATACGCTAAATTGTGGATAGGAAACTGCCTTGACAGCTGCCCCATAGACTCAATCCATATAGTCTATTATTGGCTTGACGAATGTGGTCATCCAAGCAAGATTTAGCTCACATTGTTATGATAAATTGTCGCATAAATAAGGAAATCATGCAAACGAGATTTTCGAAACAAAAATGTTAGAGCAGGTTTCGTCTAAATACGTTGTTAATATTAATTACTGGCATATATCTGATCATTATACTTTGAATTACTGATTAAATGATTAACCTGGTTCATTCCGTCTAATAGTCCGTCAAATGCGATAACCCTGACAAATAAGTAAAAGTCACACTTAACAATACTGGAAATCAATGCTTAGGTACATTCAAAAGTCACGATAAATATTAACCATTTGAAATAAAATATTTTATTTTTATTTTTAGCAAATAAGTGTGGAATGATCTTCCACAAGGTCCTAGTTAAAATGACAACAGTTATAAAACCAAAAATTAAAATGGTGTAAATATTACTAAAAGCGTGCAATGTTATATAACATATGTTCAATAACATGCAGATGATTCCATTTATAATTCTTATCTTCACATGTGCGCTTGTGGTCCTCTTGATATCAAGTGATTATGGCGTTTTATTTTTACGAACATTTATAAAAGTATTTCTCGCGAATAAATGATTTGTGTAAGGCAAACCAGTGACATCTCAAGGATATTATGAACCTTGCTATTTGAATTTCGCAGTACACAGAGTTATCTTAATATCTTAATTAACCTTATTCAGTGATATTTAATACTGGATTCTTATTTCCCGATTCAATATATCTACAAAGCAGGTTGCCTAGCTCTGCCCATGTTACGATATTGGTTATAATGATATTCAGAACAATTTGTTCGCTGCAGAGTTAATATATAATCCAGATAAAACTCCCTTTTTTTTTTTGCCTCATACATATAAATGAAGACAGGCCTGATAAAATGTATGCAACCGTGACGTTAACTAGCAGTTTAGCTTGGTCGGACCATCCATGAACATCTTCGACTTGTGCACATGGGTTTATTTGTAAAGATGCCCTGGAACTAATTGCTGATGCAATACGCTGGTTTACGCCATACTATCATTACGCCATGCTTTGCATGGTCCCGTACCTAAGGATATTTCAGGATTGTTTATAGACATTTCTTATAGGGGTCATGCACTATTAATCTCGTCAATACTGCATTTATATTCACTTAATTTATTTGGGCTTGATTATAACGATATATACATCATCCCTTGGTCCCCTTCTTCGTCAAAAATCGACCAACTATCATTTTTTATGCAGATGATACACAGTTATATGTAGCATTCAAATCTAGTGAATTTGACAGTACAATATCATGTGGAATTGTGTGTTTCAACTGTACAGAAGTGGATGAGCCAGCATCGGTTGAAAATGAATGATAAAAACAAAATAGAAGCCATATTAATTGTACATAAACATTTGTTAAGAGAAATTGGTTTTCCCACAATTCACATTGGCTCTCAACAAATTACACCATCATCGAAAGTAAGAAATATTGGTGTTATTTTTTATTCACATGCATCTATTGAAGCCCATGTAATGGCAGTGTGCAAGGCTTCATATATACATATTCGTAATATCAGTAAAATAAGAGAGTCTTTGGAGCAAATCGTGTATTCTTTTATTACTTCTAAATTAGATTACTGCAATGCACTTTTGTGTGGAACTCCCTCATCATTAACAAATCCACTGCAAAGTATACAGAATGCTGCAGCGAGGATTATCACGGGTGCTTCAAAATCAGATCATATTACACCAGTTTTGTATTCTCTGCATTGGCTGCCCGTTGTGCAAAGGGTAAAATTCAAAATGTTAATTCTTGTGTATAAGGCAATAAATAATTTAGCTCCTCTTTAACTGCAAGAGCTTATTCACAGTTATACTCCGTTAAGAATCCTTCGGTCAGCAGCTAAAAACTTACTGGTCGTGTCTTTTACCAAATCGTCCTGTGTACAAAATCGGTCATTCAGTGTTGTTGGCCCGAGACTGTGGAATGTCCTACCTGATACTCTAAGAGAAGCCACCAGTCTCTCAGAATTTAAAAGTTAATTAAAAACATATTGTTTTATGCCTAGTCATTTTGTACGATATTTTATATTACTGATAGTGAAATGTTTGATCATTTTAATGGAATTATCGACGTTTTAACAGATAATTGAACTATTAACTTGTGTATGTCTTATTTAATACTGTAAGCTTCTGAATGTAATATTTTAGACAACTGGGCTTTAATTTCATATTCTTACAATACTATGTTTAATGATTGCTGAATGTATTCTAGTTATGTAATAGCGTTTTAGAGCATGTATCATCATGAATTTTACGCTTTATAAAATAATCTTCATTGGCGATGGCAAGTGTTATCATGGAATAACAGCAAGCAACACACATGTATTTTCCAACAACAAAGTCATGATCCTGTGCATCGAGCCAAACATCCTTGATGAGCAGCTCTATGACCCGATCAAACTCCGTACTTGGAACACCAAATCAATGGGGAGGAATAATTACAAAACATCTACCGTCACTGTCAGGTTCATTTATCATTACCTTATGTTTCACTAGATCATTTCCAAAAGCGGTGCTCAAATCATTTATAAACATGGTTCTCTCGCATAAATTAATCTATTTTGGTGAACAAGTAGCATCTCAAGGATATTGTGAACCTTGTAACTTGGAGTTCGCAGTAAACAGAGCTATCTTAATATATTGATTAACCGTTTCCACCTACTTCTGAAATTAAATTCTTTCCCCAGACAATATGTCTTTAAAGCAGACGATAATGGTTATAATGATAGTAAACAGAACGATATCTATACAATTCGTTCGCTTCAGAGCTAATAAAAAAGTGGGAGTCATCATAAATAAGAACGTTTGCCTCATAAATATAAATAAAGGCAGGCCTGATAAACGTTATGAAACAGTGACATTAACAAGCAGATTAGCCTGCTCTGACCATCAAGGAACACCTTTTACTTGTGTACATCGGCTTATTTATTATGTTGCCCTGAAACTTAAAAGGGCAATACGATGGTTTACGCCATACTGTCAATACGCAAAGCAATGCACGATCCCGGACCTCAGGAAATCTCAGGATTTATCATAGATTGTTCACATGGGGTTCATGTACTATGAATCTCGTTAATACTGCATTTATATTTACTTTATTGATTTACATTTGATTATAACGATATATAAATTGTAAATATCAAACAAGCATACGTTTGTAAATATGCATATATATATTTATAATACAAATATATATATATAGAACCACATTCAAACAGAAACGGTCGGAAACAGTGTCAATGTGATCTTGTTTCCACGACTGGGGTGCTATGCTTTTACCCCAGGTTCATGATTGCTTAGATTATCTGTGAGTGTTTGTCGTGTGTTTGTTATATGTAGGTTATACCGTCGTCAAAATACCTTGCTTCAGTTTTTAATTTTAGAATATATATTAAAATAACTTTTAGTTCAAATGATATATATATATATATATATATATATATATATATACATATTGGGGTTCACGACTATTTAAATATTTTAACGTTATACAGGAATTTCAAAACCGTGCCGTTCATATCAACAGCCGAGTATTTGATTACGATTTTAATGTTAACGACCTCAGATTAATGCTGGGGATTCAGTCATTAGACGAACGGCGCAAATACCTCCTGTGTCTGTAAGCTTATAAATGTTTAAGTAATCAGTGTCCCTAATATATAACTGACCAGTTCACATAAACACTGAGTGCCCATACATATCGCACTAGTTCACACTCGGCTTGGGTACTCGGTGTACCAATGAGCTAAACAGTCTATTGTAGAAATTCATTTAAATTCACTGATCTACCAACATACACTTAAGAAGCGTTTATATATTTAAGAAACGCCTTAATGACTTGATATCCAGAGGACTACTAGCGCACATGTGAAATTTAGAAATATTAGCGAAATCATCTGCATGATATTGGTAATATGATATATAAAATTGCACGCATCTAATCATTTTTACATCATTTTATTTGTTTTGTTTTATAACTGTTGTCAATTTAACTAGGGCCTTGAGGGAGATCATGTCACACTTCATACATATTTGCTAAATTAAAAATTAAATATTTTATTTTTAAAATTTTAAAATTTATCCTGACTTCTTAAATGTGCCTGGGCTAAAATTTCCAGCACTATTAAGGTGATGTTTACTCTTTTGTCATTTTTCTTTAAAATTATTTGACTGAATGAATCAGATTAACTAGTTAATCAGTAATTCAAAGGACAATGGTCAATTGCATGCGAGTAACGTATATTAACAACGTATAGGGACGAAACATGCTCTAACATTCTTGCTAGTAAAATCTCGTTTAGATGATTTCTTTTGAAGTACGAAAATTTTATCAAACACAATGTGAGTCAACTCTTCCTTTGATGACTACATTCGTCCAGCAAACAATAGAATGTTTGGCTTGAATATTTAAGGGCAGCTGTCCAACCAGTTTCCGTGTCACTCTTCAGCGTATTCATTGTCGGGCGGCAATGATTATAACAATAAATGTATTCTTCAAATACCAGGCATCGAATCCGCTAAGGCTTTTTCATTCTATGCAGGCAGTGCCCTATGGAATACCCTTCCCTTCGATATCAAAATCGTCTGATATTTGCAGCGTTTAAAAAAGAAATATGTTCATATATTCTCAGACTTGCAGTGGTATCTTAGCATCTTATATCGTACGTAAAACGTTATCTAGCATAGTGATTTTTGCCCGTTGCATGTTATCTCTCTTAGTACAGGAATGTGCATTATCACCTATTGATTTTAAAGAATAATTTGTCATTTTGAATAGGTTTTACCGTTTTAGTAAGATATGTAATTTATGTTTTTTACTGTCATGCTGATCTAAATGTCTTGTATTTTATATCTGGATTTGGGCCCTGCTTACAATAGAAGTATTCTTCTGGTGCAGGCTATCCTGTGGAACGCTGTAGTAAATAAATAATGTAATAAATAAATAAATACTTTAGAAATGCGACCTTTTTGGCCAAAACCGTTGCTGGTGGTAATTTTCGAAGCCACAAACATACGCATCCATCTGTACCTTGACACCTCTGTCCAAAGTTAGGGCTACATTCATCTAAAACAAATTAATCCTGAGCGAACACATTATAAATCATAAAAAATCACTTTACTTGGATGGTAGCTTTCCTTTGTGTTTGACATGTCCCACTATGGCTTCTTATGGAGCTTTCCCCAGCTCTTCTATCAGCCCTGATCACGTGTTACTCTGAATGAGCTCAAGGAGACTCTACATTTACACAGCCTTGGCAGCCATTGCAACAGAAAGGAGGGATCAAATAAAATATCATCAAAAAGATGATTTGATCCGCGCCAGACTAAAACAGGCTGTCCTATTTTTTTCCAGCTATAACATGTGCCGCTATAAAGATACAAACGACATTAGAGATTTACGGACCTATTCTATATTTACAATCCATCATATTTTTCCTCACTTTCTGAACAAGCTACCAATCATCATTGATCAGAATGTGTTCCTTTAGATCTTCCTTCGGCGCTTCGTTAGATTGTTTCAAACGATAGTATATGATACGGCACAATGAATTTGAAATTCCATTTTATCCTTACTGGTATGCCGACCTATGAATGATTTATTGTACATATATTTTTTTATTTCGTTGTAAATAAATGTACCATAACTTAACATATTTATCAATTCATCGTAAATTTTCGTGTAACACGAAATACCTTTGGTCTTCTTTTATTTCGTCGTGCACCGACCACAATCCATAAGGTTTCCAGATGCGTCTTATTAGCAACCGCGGTAAATCAACCGCACATTACAGACCCAAAGTTTTTAATAATTTAAACTGATGGTTCATGAACCCACAAACAAGTAATTTTTTTATATTTTCATTGGTAATTGCTCACTTGTTTTGATTATTTTAGACCGAAACGGAGATTATACTGTGTAAGATGTATCTTGTAATGAGCATATAATCTGCAAATGTTTGTATCTACTATTTGAAATTTCAAAACATTAGAATCCGCTACTTTCATATTTCTCTTAAGGTTATAGCAAATTAGCTGCAGATTATGTTAAATAATAAAATTTTCTCATGAAACATTTATTCTCTTAGGTCTCACATTTCAGCCGACATAATATTTATATCTAACCATAACCAATATAACAATAGATTTGAACGAGGTTTATTATTTCAGAAAGTTAGTTATCTTAAGTATTTGATTTAGGGATAAATATTGCGAAAACTGCTCTTTTCCGTAGTTATTGTATTTATAAGAAACTGCTGCTTAACGGACTTCTGTGGCTCAGGCATAGAGACCAGGAATCAAAACCGGAAGGTTGTGAGTTCAAATCTTAGCCGTGGCGGTGAGATTTTTACGGTCGGTCCCAATCAAGGATTAGCAGCCTGCAGGCTAAATGGGAAGGCTGTGCCCAAGAGCCGTGTATCTATCACAAGCGCGTGCTTCTTTGATGGGTTCCTCCGTATAAACCCCAGAAATGGATTGATTACACAGCCCAGCACCGGAGGTTGCGGTAGACATCAGGCCTGGGTGACAGCAGGATACAATAATAACATGATAGGAGGCGAGTGCGAACGCCCTGTCACGTGGTCCCAAACCAAAAGGGAACTCTGCAGATGTACATACTTAAATTAAAAATAAGTTTAAAGAGCATAAAAATGGAGGCGGTTACCTCCACCAAACAAAAATTTGAAAGAAAATTTCTACTGCTTTGCAGTTGTCAGAAAAGTAGGATGACATGGCTCAAAGGATATTAAAGATGGACAGATAAAGTCACAGGCAATAGCTCTGATGATAACAAATGAGAGCTCAAATCACAGCAGCTTTAATTGATTTATTTATAATATTCTGATTAAGTATGTCTGTTTTCTTATCCTCTGTATACTTCTTTCAGAATAAAGATGTCTAGGGAGTATCCAGGAGGTCATTTCAAACGAATGAGTTTAATAATGAATAATTAGCTAATTAAGCATTGTGGTACTAATTAAATAAGCGTTCAGTCTTGTCCAAAAATAATAGCGGTCTCAAGAGACGAGAAGATTAAAGCAGAAAATGTGTATAATGCTTTTAGTAATATACAATGGTCGAGGCATCTTCCATATATCATCACCTTTTTTAATCAGGCTTTTGGGCAGGTTTCGTATATCCAATCCAAGGACAGATATAATAGTTGAAGGTACGGTTGGTCTTTCTGAAATTTGCAAACCGAAGTGGTCGGTAGATGAGATTTTAACTGTACTTCACGTTATGCGTAAGTTCTATTAAAGATTGTCCTCTCAATGTAACTATGTTATTGTTTAAAAATGGTTGAAAAAAGCTTTATATTCAATATATGGAGTAATCTTTAATTTGTTCAGGCATTTAATATAAGACTTCTCGGCTATTGTAGATCATTTGTGAATACTTTGAACAGTTGTCATCACACTTGTACAGAAAGACAAGTACATGACGTCAAATTAATAGTAACAGTTTCAACACATATTATTGGAATCAGCGTCTGAGTGATCTTGTATATATTTTTTGGAGCGCTTTGTTTGGATCGGCACTGCTTGATTTGTCAGTCGCCAGGTCGGTTTTTCAGTCAGCCTTTCTCTCAGAACAGTGAAAGGATCTGAGGAAATGTCCTTGTGAAAATGATAACATGAAAAAAAACATTTTATCGGTGAGGTTATATGTATATAATATTGGTAATCTGCTATCGTTTTAAAAAATCTTTTCATTGCGATATTTACTTATTCCAAGAAACTTACCTATTTTAAAATCAAACTTAATTAAGGCAGATGGTGTACCAGGAACATCAAGTAACAGAAAAAATTTACGTCTTAAGTTTGAACATAAAAATATAGAAAACATCTCCTTGGTTTCCAATCAATGTTTCCAATGTCTTAACAACTAAATATATAAGCCGGCTCTGGGAATTCCCCTGCTCCGCGTGTCAATTTAAATAAACAGGCATGATGACAAAATAAAGTATTGTTGCATGCACTCAACCTACCGGCTGAGAAGATAATTTGTTGGTAATAGGAAAATTACCAATTTATGTTTGAAACAAGTCTAACCATTCATCTAACTATTCAAGGGTTCAACAAATTATTGAAAATGTTAGTCAGATTTAACAAGTAAGAAAAGTCTAAATTTATAATGCCCGATCATGGTTTTTCCGTCGAGGAGTTGTTCATGATCGGTTCCAAAAGCCAAGGATGATCATTCTACAGGTTTCGACCATTTAAAAAAAGGCCCCCATAAAGTAATAAATCCTAATAATTGCTCATCCTTCACCTCAGTAGAGGTGTGTAGTACATGTGTCACCTATTGTAAAAAATAAAAATTTCTCTCTAATAACCATTTATTTTTAAATGCATACATCAGCGTGTTCCAACCATTCCCTTTATTGTATTATGTTTCCCCAGGTCTTACATCTTTGTCCACATTATACAAAAATATATTTTTCCGAGTATAATGATTATAGGTATTTAGTAAACTTTAATTTGAAAAAAAACTGTGTGGCTGTTTTCGTTTCGGAATTATTGTATCGTTAAAAAACTGTTAATTTGCTTTTTCAGAAAAGTCAAATTCAGACAAAAGCGGCAAAGAGATTGCTCTCAGGTTTAGTTCACTCAGCTAGAAGAACAGCAGATTTTTATATATGTTTCCCCTGCTTATTTTTTTGGACTTATTATGTCTTACTCAGCACATAAAAAATAATGAGGATGAAAGAATACGGAGTCTTGCAAAAATTGTTATTTGCGTTCCTTAGAAGCGAAGGTTCAAGACCAAGTTAAAACAAAAAATGCAATTTATATTGAAAGAAAATAATTATTAAATCACTTGCATTATTCCCAATAAGTAGCTTTGATGCAATCAAATATCGATGAAATAGCGAATGATATAGGTTAAATTTAATAGTTACCTGATGGGATACTTATTTTCAGTCTCTCTATATCAATTTCCTAGAACGGTGTTCCCGTTTTTTGCATTGACATAAACTGTCAACTTAGTTAATATTATTACAAAGTACCGGCGCTTTTTTTTCAAATTTAATGAAACTAGAATTTACCTATATCAGTGAATGCACGGACACAAATTGCGGGACATGTTGCCGATTTGGCGAGGGGTGAGATGTTCCGCGTCCAAAATGGTCCCAACGATTAAACCGCAACATGATTCACTTGTGCAAAAATTGGGGGACATATTGCCGATATGGGCAGTGGTGAGATGTTGCCGGTCTAAATTCGTCCCAGCGGTCAACCCACAACAACATTCATTTGTGTTGATTTTAGCGGACTGCTTACAAAAGGCGGACGCGTTGTGAATGTTTGGCAGACTATGTCAGGTTTGATTTGATTGGTTAGCGAGAGGAGATTCAGGACGACGTGGGCGCACTATGTGAGAATGGCCATGGCACACCGCAGGTATTAAACCCATAATATTTTTATCGATTTGGAGGCCATTTCTTTACCAACTGGCTAAAAAATAAAATCTCGTTCTTCCCCGGACCAAGATGCACCCTCCCACGACGTGCGATCCCTAGCGTGCGAATGAATCCGGACAGACAAACAGATTCCCGTGAATTATAGTATGATTCATTTACTACCTAGATCAAAACTTTAGTACCTTTAATAACCTTCAGTTTTACTCAAATTTAAATATGGATTTTTCTTTCCCGGGACGGTGTTTTGATCTCCGATGATAAGCTCTGTTGTTTATTTCTGTGAGCTCAAATAACAGCAACCTATAATTAGTTGTATTGTCTATTTAGTTCATTTCTGTTAATTTAGCGAATGGTTCGTATATAAAGCGCTAAGTATGAAGAAAAATAACAGGATTTTGCCGGAAAAAATACTGTTTTCCAGTTTCTAACCAGAAGTTTTAGGTTTGGCTTTATATTATTATATCTTGCAGATGTATCTTAGATTCTTGTACCGTATATATGGCTTTATCTTGCATTGTCGTTTTTGCTTGTTGCATTTAGTCTCTCTTACTACAGAATGCGCAGGATAACCTGTTGATTTTAAAGTATAATCTGCCATGTTGTATTAGTTTTGCCATCTTAGTAAAGCATTTAAATGTAACTTTTTTTTTTTATTGTATTTTATTTCTGGATCAGGGCCCTGCATACAAAAAAAGTATTCTTCTAGTCAAGTCTACCCTGTGGAATGTTGTTATAAAAAATGTTGTAATAAATAAACAAATAACTAAGAAATGGAAAAACCTAAGCGAGTACCCGTTGCTAGTCGTCATTTTCGAAGCTTCAAACATTAGCTTCCATTAGTACCTTGGCACTGCTGTTCAAAGTTAGGTCTAAATTTATCTGAAACAAATCAATTCTGAGCAAACACATGTTAGACCATAAAACATCACTTTGTTTTGATGGTAGCATTCCTGCTTATGTTTGATGTGTCCCACTTTGGCTTCTTATGGAGCTTTCCCCAGCTCTTCTATCAGCCCAGATCACTTGTTACACTGAATGAACCCAGAGAGACATGTTTACACATTCTTGGCAGCCATTTTAAGAGAAAGATGGGATGAAATCAAACATTAATAAAAAAGGTTTGATCCGCGTCAGACTTAAAACAAAAAATCCGTACTTTGTCCAGCAATAAATGTGCCGCTACAAAGATAAAAATGATATTAAAGATTTACGGAGCTATTCTATTTTCACAATCCATCATATTTTTTCCTTATTTTCTGAACAAGGTACCAGTCAACATTGATCGTAAAGTGTCCGTTTAGATCTTCGGTCGGCGCTTCCTCAGACTGTTTCAATAAATGATATATAATACAGCACAATGAATTTGAAATTCCTTTTAACCTAACTGCCATTATTGTACTTATTTTTTTTCTATTTCATTGTAAATAAATGTAACATAATTTGGCACATTTATCAATTCATTGGCAATTTCCGTGTAGCACGAAATACCCTTGGTCTACTTTTATTTCGTGATGCACGGACCTCCATCCATTAGGCTTTCCAGATGCGTCATATAAGCAACCGCGGTAAATCAACAGCTGATAACAGACTCAAAGTTTCTAATAATTTAAACTGATGGTTCATGATTCCGTGAACTTTTTTTTATATTTTTATTGGTAATTTCTCATATTTTCGATGATCTTAACCCGAAACGGTGATTATACTGAGGATGTATCTTGTAATGAACATATAATCATCTGCGAATATTTGTATCTACCATTTGAAATTTCATAACATCACAAATTGCTACTCCCATATTTCTCTTAAGGTTATAGCAAATTAGCTGTAGATTATGTATATATAATAAATATTTCCTCATATAACATTTATTCCCTAAGGTCTCACATTTCAACTGACATAATATTAATAATATCTAACGATATCCAATCTAACTATAGATTTGTATATTATTTATGATTTCAAAAAGTAAGTAATCAAAAATTTCCAATTTGGAGATAATATTGCGAAAACTGTTTTTCTCTTTGTTTTTTATATTTTTTAAGTTTCTTCTGCTTACCCGGCTTCTGTGGCTCAGGGATAGAACCCAAGACTCAAAGCCGGAAGGTTGTGAGTTCAAAACTTAGCTTAGTTGGCAAGATTTTTACGGTCGGCCCCAACCGAGGATTAGCAGCCTGCAAGCTTAATGGGAAGGCTGTGCCCCAGAGGCGTGTATTCTTTGGAGATTCTACGTGTTAAATTTCAGGAATGTAATTAATAACACACCCAGGACCCGCAGGTGCGGTAGACGGCGGGTCTAGGTGAGAGCAATATACATAAAAATGGAGGCAGTTACCTCCACCAAACAAAATCTAAACGAAACTTACTGCTGCTTTGCAGTGGTCAGAAAAGCAGGATTACAGGGCTTAAAATTAAAGATATAAAATAGATAGAGTCATAGGCCATAGTTCTGTGAGCCCACATCACAGCAGCTTTTTTTTATTTATCTTTTTTCGTGATTAATTATGTCTGTTTTCTTACACTTTGTATACTTTTTAAATGAAAGATGTCTAGGGAATATCCAGGGACGTCATTTCAAACCATATCACTCATGGATTTAACAAATGAACATTTAGGTTTATTAAGACACCTTTTTTTAACTGTTTTTCTAATCTGATTGCGAGAACAAATGTGTGTAAATTAAAGTTAAAATGAAGATGAAAGGAGAGAAGATTAAAGTAGAAATTGTGTGCTGGGCTTTCAGTAATATTCAATGGTCGAGGCTGCTATAAATCTTCACCTACTTGATCAGATTTTTTGCTTTTAGAAGGAATATGTCAAGAGACTATCCAGGGGCGACATTTCGAACGATATCACGCATGGATTTTATAATGAATATTTAGGTTTATAAAGATGCCTATTTAACTATTTTCCTAATTTGAATGCGAGAAAAATGGTGTGTAAATTAAAGTGAAAATAAAGATGAAAGAGTACGGCGTCTTGTTCGAAAATAATAACCCCTGGTGGACATAGGATTAAAAAAAGGAATTGTGTGCTGGACTTTTAGTAACATACATTGTCGAGGCATCTGTTATATATATCTTAACCTACTTTATCAGGCTTTTGGCCAAGTGTCGAATGTCCCATCCAAGGACGGATATAATAGCCGAAGACACGCCTTGTCTTCCTGGACACTTGCAAACTGAGTAAATGTCTAAACCGAAGTGTTCATTAGGTGAGATTTTAACTATAATTAACGCTATGCGTAAGGTCTATTTAGCTTTGTCATCTCAATATAACAATGTTACTGTTTGAAAATGGTTGAAATTCTGTCAAAATAGCGTTACATTTAATATGTTGAATAACCTTCCATTTGTACTGGAATTTAAAATGAGTTTCTTTTTGGCTATGGTGGATCGTTTGCCAATACTTGGAACATTTGTTATAACACTTGTGCAGTAAGACAAATACATGACTTCTTATTAATAGTAACAGTTTCAACACAAAATGTCGGAATCAGCGTCTGAGTGATCTTGTGCCCATTTTAAGGGCGCACTGTTTTTATCGGCGCTGCTTGATTGGTTAGTCAATAGATCAGTTTGTCTTTAACCAATGAAAGGATCTGAGGAAATGTCTTCGTGTGTATGATAACGCAAAAAAATGCATTATTTCGGTGAGGTTATATGTTAATATTATCAGTAACCTTCTATCGTTTAAGAAATCATTATCATTGCGATATTTATTCATCCCAAGAAACTACCCTATTTGGAAGCCTACTTTAATGAAGGCAGTTGGTGTAACCAGAAACATCAAGTAACAGAAAACGTTTACGTCTTTGTTTTGATGAACGTAATTAGTTTGAACAGAATAATAAAGAAAGCATCATCTAGTTTTATATTCATCGTTTCAAATGTCTTAACAACTAATGATATAAGCCGGCCGTGTGAATTACCTTTGCTCCGCGGGTAATTTAAATAAATCGGCGAGAAGATAATTTGTTGGTGATAGGAAAATTTTTAATTTATGTACTTGTTTTAAACAAGTCTAAACATTCTTCTTACTATTCAAGGATACAACAAATTATTGAAAACGTATAGTCAGAATTAACAAGTTAGAAAAATTTAAATTTATAATGCCCGATTATAGTTTTCCGTTGAGGAGAGTGAAGATTTTTCATGTTCGGTCCCAAAAGCCCAGGATGAGCATTCTAAAGGTTTAATGGAAAGACTGTGACCTGCGGTCAGGTATCGCTCACAAACGAATGCGCCTTCTGGGAGTTCCTCTGAGTTGTAACCTAACATTGGGGATTACAACACGCCTACAGTGGTACTAGGTGACGCCAGGATAATATTGTGCTACCGACCTGTTACGTAGTCCGAAGCCGAAGTGTGATCTTGCAAATGTGCATTCATAGTAAAGCCACTATTTCAAAAAGACTCCACCATAAAGTAATACAATTTACTAAAAACTGCTCATCCCTCACCTGCGTAGAGGTGTGTAGTACATGTGTAACCTATGGCAGAAAAAGTGAATTACTCTTTAATGTAGCATTCATGATATAGACTTTCATTAACATGCCCTTTTTTCTCTATTCCTAATTTGGTAGGGATGACTAAGGTCCGGACATCAAAAGCATTGAGGATGAAAGAGTACGGCGTCTTGCAGAAAATTGTCATTTGCGTTCATTAGAGGCGTAGTTTCGAGACAAAGATAAAAGAAAAAAAATGTGATTTATGTTGAGTGAAAAATAACAATAAAAGCACTTTGCTTAACCTGCTTTGATTCAATCATATATCGATTCATTGAAATCAAATAATATAGGCTAAATTTAATAGATGTTACGAGAATGGTTATAATGATATTACTCCATTTTTATAGTGGGAGTCACTATAGCTAAGAGCGATTCCTTCATGCATATAAATGATGGCAGGCCTGATAAACGTGATGCAACCGTGACATTTACAAGCAGTTTAGTCTGGTCCGAACATCAATGAACATCTTTGACGTGTGCACATGGGCGTATTGGCTATGTTGACCTGATACTTATTAGTGATGCAATACGCTGGTTTACGCTATGCTATCATTACGCCAGGTATTGCATGATCCCGTACACCAGGAAATGTCAGGATATTTTATAGACTTTCATAAGGGGTTCATGCACTATGAATCTCGTTTATACTGTATTTGTATCTATTTTGTTATTTGCGCTTGATGATAATGATATATAAATTGTAAATATCTAACAAACATTTGTTTATATATATATATAATAATAATAATAATAATAATAATAATAATAATACCACATTTAAACGGAAACGCACTGAAACGGCGTCAAAGTAACCTTGCTTCCATGTCTTGGGTGCTATGATTTTACCGCAGGCGCTTGATTGGTTAGATTTAACTGTTAGTGCTTGTCGTGTGTTTGGCTACACGCAAGAAGTAAACCATTACATTGTTAAGGTTATCTGTTCATTTTATTGTTTTATTGATAACGTTTTAAGATATACCGTCGTCATAATTCATTGTTTCAGTTTTTAGATTTAAAATATATATTAAAATAAATTTTAGTTCTAATGATAAATACACATGTAAGGGTATACGGCAATTATAAATAATTAAACGTTGTGCAGAAATTTCAAAACCGTGCCGTTCATATAATCAGACGAGTATTTGATTACGATTGTAATGTTAATGATATTACATTAATGCTGGGCATTCAGTCATTAGACAAACGACACATATACCTTCTCTGCCTGTTAGCTTACAAATGTTTTAACAATCAGTGTCCCGCATACATGACTGACCAATTCACATAAACACGCGATGCCCATTTATGTCGCACCAGGTCAAACCCCATCTACCAACAAACATAAATGAATCGTAAATACACTTTGAAAACGCCTCATGGCTTAATATCCAGAGGACTTCTAGCGCACATGTGAAATTTAAATCATTAATTCATCATATGCATAATATTGGACATATATTACTAGCATCTAGTAATTTCTACATCATTTTATATTTTTTTTTAACTGTTGACATTTTAACTAGGGCCTTGTGGAAGATCATATCACACTATATACATATTTGCTAAAAATATAAATTAAATATTTTTTTTCAAAATGGTTAATATTTATCTTTTCAATGTGCCTTGGCATAAATTTCTAGCACTGTTTAGTGTTTTTTACTCATTTGTTTTTATTACTTTAATAGCATATGACGGAATGAATCAGGTTAACTTTTTAATCATTTATTCAAAGTATAATGATCAATTCTATGCCAGAAACGTATATTAACAACGTACAGGGACGATACCGGCTCTAACATTCTTGCTAGTAAAATCTCGTTTGGATGATTTCTTTTGAAATGCGACCTCTTTAACGAAAACAGTGTGAGTCAAACCTTGCTTGGATAAATACATTCGTCTAGCCGATAAAAAGACTATGATCATACTTTTTCAGTCTTGGCTTCTTGTACTGTACTTTTAAAACCTTATCTAGCATAGTCGTTTTTGCCTGTCGTATTTTATATCTTTTAGTAGGGAATTTGCATTTTAACCTATTGATTTTAAAGTATAATCTTTCATTTTATATTAGTTTTACCGTCTTAGTATTATTTGTAACTTGTTTTTTTTTTTTTGTTTGTTTTTTTTTCTGTTTATTGTCATGCTGATCATAAATTATTTGTATTTTATATCTGTATCAGGGCCCTGCTTACAATAGAAGTATTATTCTGGTGCAGGTTACCATGTTGAATGTTGTATTTAAAAAAATGTTGTAATAAATAAACAAATACCTCAGGAATGCGACCACTTTTTCGAATAACCGTTGCCGGTTGTAATTTTCGAAGCTACAAACATAAGCATCCATCTGTACCTTGACACCTCTGCCCCAAGTTATGTCTACATTGATCTGAAACAAATTAATTCCGAGCAAACACATGTTTAACCATAAAATCTTGGATGGTAGGTTTCCTGCTTGTGTTTGACATGTCTCACTAAGGCTTCTTAGGGAGCTTTCCCCAGCTGTTTTTATCAGCCCGGATCACGCGTCACTCATAATGAGCGTAAGGGGACTGTAAATGGACTATAAATTTACACAGCCTTGGAAGCCATTTCAACCGAAAGGGATGATAAAATCAAATATCAATAAAAAAGATGTTTTGATCCGCGCCAGACTAAAACAGGCAGTCCGTACCTTGTCCAGCAATAACATGTTCCGCTACGAAGATACAAATGACATTAAAGATTATTTTCACAACCCATCATATTTTTTTCTTACTTTCTGAACAAGGCACCAGTCATGATTAATCGGAAAGTGTCCGTTTAGACCTTCGGTCGGCGCTTCGTAAGACTGTTTCAATATATGGGATATGATACAGCACAATGAATTTGAATTTCCATTTTAACCGACTCCCATGTCAACCTATGAATAATTCATTTTCAATTCTTTTTTTTCTTTTTGATTGTAAATAAATGTAACATAACATGGCATATTCATCAATTCATTCGCTATTTTCGTGTATCACGAAGAACCCTTGGTCTTCTTTATTTTGTTATTCACGGACCACAATTCATTACGCTTTCCAGATGCGTCATATAAAAAAGCGCGATTACTCAACCGCACATTACATACTCAAAATCTTAATAATTTGAACTTATGGTTCAGTAATCCGTGTACAAGTGCTTTTATATTTTCATTGGTAATTGCTCACCTGTTTCGATGGTCTTACCCCAAAGCGAATATTTTACTGTGTAGGAAGCATTTTGGTATTAAAATATAATCTGCAAAAGTTTATATCTACAGTATGTCACTATATCTAATCTGATTTTATAAAGTAAATTTTCTAAAATACGTTTAATGATAAATATACAGAAAACTGTTTTTTTCCGCAGTTATTGCATTTTTAAGTTAGTGCTGCTTAACCGGCTTCTGTGAATCAAGGATAGAGCCCAGAACTCAAAGTCGGAAAGTTGTGAGTTCAAATCTTAGACGAGGCGGTCTGATTTTTACAGTAGGTCCCAACACAGAGTGTGCAGCCCGCGGGCTTAATAGGAAGGCTGTACCCAAAAGCCGTGTATCAATAATAAACGCGTGCTTCTTTTGGGGTTTCCCGCTAAAACCATGAAAGGAATTTATTACACACCCAGGACCCACAGGTGCGGTCGACACCGGGCCTCGGTGACATCAGGTTACAAAAATATTATGATAGGAAGCGAGTGCTACCGCCCTGTCACGTAGACCCAAACGGAAAAGGAACTCTGCAGATGTATTTACATACATTAAGAATGAGATTAGAAAGCATAACAATGGAGGCAATTATCTCCACCAATTCATAGTGAGGTTTTGCTGCTTTTCAGTGGTCAGAAAAGTAGGATGACAGGATAATTGTGATATTACAGATGGACAGATAGAGTCAAAGGTAATAGCTCTGATGTTAATTTCTATGAGCTCACATCACAGCAGCTTTTTTTATTTTATACTGATTAATAATGTCTGCTTTCTTATACTTTTTATACTCTTTTAGACGGAAGATGTCTAGGGACTATCCAGAAGCGTCATTTCAAACGATATCACGCATGAATTTAATAATGAACATTAAGGTAATTAAGCATTGTGGAACTAATGAAATAATCGTTCATTAAGACGCCCTTTTTAACTTTATTCCTAATTTGGCAGAGAGGACAATGGTGTTTGGTGTGCAAATAAAGTTAAAATGAAGATGAAAAAGTACGGCGTCTTGTCCTAAAATTAGGGCGTTCTCGAGAGGCGAGAGAATTTAACAGAAAATGGGCGCTGGACTTTTAGTAATATATAATGGTCTAGGCATCTTCTATATATCATCACCTTCTTTATATGGCTTTTTGGCACAGCCCATGATGAGCATTCTACAGGTTCAATGGAAAGAATGTGCCGCTCGCAAAGGAATGGCCTAACAATGGAGATTATAACACGTCCAGTACTCGCAGACACGTTGCAACTGGTTGACGACAGGAAAATTGTGTGCTACCGACCTGTCACGTAGGCCGATGCCTAAATGTGATTTTCCACATGTGCACTCATAGTAAAGCCGCCATTTAGAAAAGGCTCCCCCATAAAGTAATAAAAGGTGTGTAGAACATTTAATACCTATGGCAGAAATTAAGAATTCTTTATAACCTTTTATTTTAAAATGCATACAACTGCCTGTCCCAACGATTCCTTATATTGTATTTTGTTTCCTCAGGTCTTACGTCTTGTCTTCATTTTAGAACAATATAATTTTACGAGTATAGTGATTCCAGGTATGTTTAGTAAACTATGAGTTGCAAAAACAAAGAGTGTGGCTGTTTTCGTTCCGTATATATTGTATCGTTAAATTGCTGTTAATTTTTTTTTCAGAAAAGTATAATGAAGACGAACAGCTGCAAAGAGATTGCTTTGCTCTTTATATTTCATAGCCAAAATAACAGAACCTTTTCATATGTTACACCTGCTTATTTGTATGACTAATGATGTCTCTACTCCTATCTTTTGAAAACTTCTTTAGGCTGGGAGATTTTCAGTTACTACCCAGCAAGGGCATCATTTCAACCGATATCACGCAATAATTTAATAAAACATATTTAAATTAATTAGGCGCACATGAAATAGCATTTCATTAACTTGCCCTTTTTTATCTCTCTTCCTAATTCGCCAGGGATGACAATGGTCAGCACATAAAAAAATGAGGATGAAAGAGTGCGGCGTCTTGCAGAAAATCGTTATTTGCATTAGAGGCGAAGGTTTGAGACCAAGTTAAAACAAAAAATTGCAAATTATTTTGAGAGAAAATAATAATGAATTTGTATGACTAATTCTGTCTGTACTGCTATCCTTTGGAAACTTCTTTGGGCTTGAATATGTCCAGTGACTTCCCAACTAGGACTTCATTTGGAACGATATCACACAATAATTTTATAATAACATTCTAATTAATTTAGCACTCATGAAATAGCCTTTCATTAACATGCCCTTTTTATCTCTGTTCTAATTTACCAGGGATGACAATGGTCCGCACACCAAAAGAAATTAGGATGAAAGAGTACGACGCAGATTATAGTGATTGAAAAATAACAATAAAAGCACTTGCATTATTCCCAAAAAGTAGCTTTAATTCAATCACATATCAATTAATGAAAAATCAATTATACAGGTTATATTTAATAGTTACTTGTTGAGATACCTGTTTCAAGTTTCTCCTAATCAATTTCGAGGACGGTTTTTTTTTATTTTATATCGACATGGTGTCTTTGCGTAATCAACTTTCAACTATGGGTTCGGTATTACAAAGTACCGACACTTTACCTTAAATTAATTACATGTGTATTTACAATCTGAATCAAACTTTAATACTTTGAAGAACCTTATTTTTGTCCTGATCAATAACAGCCCTTTCATTAAACTCTTTAGGTGAAAAAAAAACAAGTATTATACAAATACATCATTCCTAAAGAGAACAATAATCGCCAACACTATAAGTATTTTTGTTAATTTAGCTCATTGTTTCGTATATAAAGCATGAAGTATTATGAAAAAGTACAGGATCTAGCTGAGAAAAAAATATTTGCACTTTTTAATGAGAAGATTAAGGTTTGGCTTTTCGTAAAATAATAAAATAGGATATACCTGCATTTATTAAATCAGATTTGGAGATGTGCTTAAATATATGTTAACTTTATCCTTCAAAGATATTGAGAGGTTTTAGGGTAAGAGAACACGGGTACTTAAGTTAACAGTTTAGTATCTGGTGCTTGAACCTATACCCTGTCTTTATTCCTACAGTGCATGCCACTGATTTACCAGTCCGCGATGTACGGGTACAACTACTACAGTAGGATCATAGGTTTTTCCTTCTCAACCCCCTATGACCCCCCCCCCCCCCAGTGCACGCGTACATTGTTTTAGGGAATGCATTTTATATTTTCGACTAATGTAGGAGGAATAATTACAGAACATCTTCCGTCACTGTCAGGTTC
Source organism: Sipunculus nudus (assembly GCA_026874595.1). Taxonomy (NCBI): domain Eukaryota; kingdom Metazoa; phylum Annelida; class Sipuncula; order Golfingiida; family Sipunculidae; genus Sipunculus; species Sipunculus nudus. The sequence goes on from CM049321.1 coordinate 10,006,337, forward strand.
ATTAACTCCTGTTTCACAAGATCAATTCCAAAGACGGTGCTACGATCATTTATAAAAGTGGTTCTCTCGCATTAATAAATCTAGTAATGCGTACCCGTGGCATCTGGAAGATATTGTGAACTTTGTTATTTGACGTTTAGAGTACACATAGTTATCTCAAATAACTTTTTTACTTTTTTTTTCTGATCTTACATAATGGATTCTTTTTCCCCCGAGACAGTATATTTACAAATCAGGTAGCCTGCACATGCTACGAGAATGGTTATACTAACAGTTAACAAAACAATTACTACACAATTTGTTCATTGCCGAGTTAAAATATGAACTCCGTTTTTATAAAGTGGAAATCACCATATCTAAGAGCGTTTGCCGGATGCATATTAACGAAGACATGACTGAAAAACTGTATGCAACCGTGACGTTATCAAGCAGTTTAGCCTGGTCTGATGATCCATGAACATCTTTGACTTGTGCTCACAAGCTTATTCGTTATGTGTCCCTGAAACGTAATAGTGATGCAATACGCTGGTTTACGCCATACTAACATTACTCTAGGCATTGCATGATCCCGTATCTCAGGAAATCTCAGGACTTTTATGGGGTTCATGCACTATTAACTCGTCAATCATGCGTTTTATTCAGTTTATTGATTTGCGCTTGATGATTTATAAATTGTAAATATCCAACAAGCAGTCGTTTATATATATATATATATATATATATATATATATATATATATATATATATAAATATATATACATATATAATGTATTATATACAAGTGTTTTTACTTCATGTACAACAGAACTGTTTCGTGAGTACCTATAACTGCATGGTCGAGCACTTTCACTATGATGTGTTGATTTTCTATGTGTATAGCTTTGATTATATATAAGTACCACATTCACCCAGAAACGGTCGGAAACGGTGTCAAAGTAATCTTACTTGTACGTCTAGGGTGCTAGGGTTACCGCAGAAACTTGATCGTTAGAGTTACCTGTGAAGGCAGGCCTGATAAACGTGATGCAACCGTGACGTTAACAAGCAGTTTAGTCTGGTCTGAACATTCATAAACATCTTTGACGTGTGCACATGGGCGTGTTGGCTGTGTTGACCTGATACTTATTAGTGATGCAATACGCTGGTTTACGCCATGCTATCACTACGCCAGGTATTGCATGATGCCGTATATCAGGAAATGTCAGGATATTTCATAGACTTTTCATGAGGGGTTCATGCACTATGAATCTCATTAATACTGTATTTGTATATATTTTTTTTATTTGCGCTTGATGATAATGATATATAAATTGTAAATATCTAAAAAAACATTCGTTTATATATATATATATATATATATATATATATATATATATATATATATAATAAAAAAAATAATAATAATAATACCACCTTTAAACAGAAACGCACCGAAACGGCGTCAATTTGATTTTGCCTCCACGTCTTGGATGCTATGATTTTACCGCAGGTGCTTGATTGGTTAGATTTAACTGTGAGTGTTTGTAGAGTGTTTGTTTACACGCAAGAATTATACCATTACGTTTGTCAGTTAATCATTTTATATGTTAATCAATATCGTTTCGGTTATACCGTCGTTAGAATACCTTGTTTCGGTTTTTAGTTTTAAAATATACATATTAAATGACTATGTTCAAATTATATATATATATATATATATATATATATATATAAATATATATATATATATATATATATTAGGGGAAACGACATTTAAAACAAATTTAACGTTATGCAGAAATTCGTGCCAAGCATGTCTTCAGCCGAGTTTTTGATTACGATTGTAATGTTAATGCTGGGCATTCAGTCATTTCACGAACGACGCAAATTCCTCCTCTGCCTGTTAGCTTGCAAATGTTTAAACAAACAGTGGCCCTTATACATGACTGACCAATTGACATATACGCGGGGTGTCCTTACCTTTTGCACTAGGTCACACTAGGTTACCTTTCGACTTTAGTACTCGGTTAACCAATGATCTGGACAGTCTTTTATAGAAATTCATTTAAATTCATCATTATGGAATGATCTACAAACAGAAATTAAAGAAGCGTATATACATTACAGAAACGCCTCAATGACTTGATAACAAGAGGACTATTAGCGCACATGTGAAAAAGACCAGAGCTGGTTGACTGTACACTGGCTGTACGAAGATGAAACTTTAGTCATTTCTACATCACTTTATTATTTTTTTTTTGTTTTATGAATGGTGTCCCTTTATAAATAATTGCTTGTAATGAAATTAAATATTTTATATCAAAATCACTTTACTTGGATGGTAGCTTTCCTGCTTGTGTTTGACATGTCTCACTATGGCTTCTTATGGAGCTTTCCTCAGCCCTTCTATCAGCCCAGATCACGTGTTACTCTGAATGAGCTCAGAGGGACTGTAAATTTAAACAGCTTTGGCAGCCATTTCAACAGAAAGGGGGGATCAAATCAAACATCAATGAAAGGATGTTTTGATCCGCGCCAGACCAAAACAGGCAGTCCGTTTTTTTTTTTTTTTTTTTTTTTTTTTTGTCCTTGAATAACATGTGCCGCTACGAAGATACAAATGAAATTAGAGATTTATGGAGCTACTTGATTTTCAAAAACCATCATATTTTTTCCTCGCTTTCTGAACAAGGCATCAGTCAACATTAATCAGAGAGTGTCTGTTTAGAGCTTCGGTCGGCGCTTCGTGAGACTGGTTCAATATACTGTATATGAACAGCACAATGAATACGAAATTCCATTTTATCTCTACTGTCATGTCGACCTATGAATAACTTATTGTTGATTTTTTTTTTCTTTGTGATTGTAAAAAAATGTAACATAACTTAGCACATTAATCAATTCATCCGCTATTTTACCCCATACCTATGGTGTTCTTTTATTTTGTCATGCACCGATCGCCATCCATTCGGGTTTCAAGACGGATCTTATAAGGAACCGCGGTTACTCAAAGTTTCTAATAATTTGATCTCTTGGTTCGTAAATCCGTGTACAAGTGTTTTGTTTATTTTCATTGTTAATTGCTCAAAAGTTTCGATGATCTTAGGCCAAAACGCAGATTATACTGAGTAAAAAGTATCTTGTAATGAACTTGTAATCTGCATATAATATTATTGTAAATTTCATAACATTAGAAATTGCCACTTCCATATTTCTTTCAAGATTATAGCAAATTAGCTGTAGACTATGTATATAAAATAAACGGTTCCTCATATTATATTTATTCCCTTATGTCTTACATTTTTAGCCGACAAAACGATAATATCTAACCATATCTAATCCAACAATAGATTTGTATGAGTTAAAGGATTTCCGAAAGTAAGTTATCTAAAATGCAATTTAGGGATAAATATTGCGGAAACTGTTTTCGTTCTGTATTTATTGTTTTCTTATGTTACTGCTGCTTAATCGGCTTCTGTGGCTTAGAGATAGACCAGAGGACTCAAAACAGGATAGTCCTGAGTTTAAATCTTAGCTGAGGCGGTGAGATTTGAACGGTCGGTCCCAACCCAGAGTGAGCATCCTGCAGGCCTGATGGGAAAGCTGTGTCCAACAGCGGTGCAACAATCACAAATGCGTTGTTCTTGGGGGGACGGGGGGTCGCCGTGTTATGATCCAATATTGGGTTTGATTACACATACATGACCCGCAGTTGCGGTAGACACCGGGTCCGGGTGACACCAGGATACAAAAATAATATGAAAAGAAGCGAGTGCTACAGCCCTGTCACGTGGTCCAAAGCGAAAAGGAATCCAGCAGATGTACATACTTTGGCGGTTACCTCCACCAAACAAAATTAAAAATAAATTACTTCTACTTTGTGATGGTAAAAAAAGTAAGAGGACAGGGATAAAACGTTTATAGATTAAACAAGGACAAATAGAGTCAAAGGCAATAGCTCTGAAGTACTGTAAGCTCAAATTACAGCAGCATACCATATGTAATGCTTATTTGTTTTATTCTGATTATGTCTGTTCTCCTATACTTCAATACTTCTTATAGATGAAAGATGTAGAGGGACTACCAGGGTTGTTATTTTGTACGACGTCATCTTATCTATGATGGATCATTTGCCAATACATAGACCTGCTTTTTAAACTTTTTACAGTAAGGCAGAAAATGACTTCTAATTAATAATACAACGATCTAACAGAAAATGTTGTAAACAGTGTTTACGTATCCATTTCTGGGGTGTAATGTTTTTATCATCGCTGCCTTATCGGCAGGTCGGTTTGTCTGTAAGCAGCCTTTCTGCCAAACGTGTGAAGGGATCTTGAGAGAATTTTGAGAAAAAAAACATAGCATTTGTAGGTAATACAATACTATTTTCGGTCATATGCTTTCATTTCAGAATTTTTTATTATTGCGTTGTTTAGTCATCCCGAGAAAACCAACATTTTTGGAAGCCTACTTTTAGGGAGCAGCTGAAACCAGGAATAATAAGTAACATGAAACAACCTTCACGTCCTCGGAACACAATGAACATAGACATTAAAAAAAGATACATCTTATAGGCTATCAATCAACCTAACTAATGCCTTAACAGTTAATGGTATGAGCCGGCCCTATGAATTACAGCGGCTTCGCGTGTCATTTCAAATGAGGTAGGCCTGAATGACAAATTGACATGTTGATAAAACGTTTGCGTGTTTGGACTCCACTGTTCAAGCTGATCAAAATATAATCTTCTTTTTTGTGATGAGAGATGTGGTTTAAACAGGTCTGACCATTCCTCTTTCGGCTCCAATGTAAAATAAATTCTTCGAAACAAATGTTCAGAATTCAGGTAGAAAAAAGGTAAAAAGACAAATTAATAGTGCCTGATCATGAAATTTGGTGAGATTGTTCACGTTTGGCCTCAAAGTGCACGTTCTACTAGGGGTCGATATTAATACTAACTTAATGTGTTAACTCCTTCAAAATCTGTTCCTGGTAGAGCTATTTGGAAAAACAATCTTTATTTTGTTAAATGAGTGTAACCTTACTGTATATCAGTCAGCCACCCTCTGTGAGGATACAAGGCTTTTGATGATTTTATTACTGTATCAATATTTTTGACACATTGTTTTTGTGTTGATTTCTCAGGTTCCCCAGAGCACAAATCCACAAATACAATTTTTTCTTCCTTTTTAGGGGCTTTTTTTTTTTTTTTTTGTTTTTCTTTCTTTGTCTCAAATATGGCTTTAACAAAAAAAAATACATTTGGGCACAATATTGGTTTTAGGTGACAGACTTTTACCTGATCTTTATGTCTCCATTGTGAGCGTCAAGGGGGATTCCAGTGAGCGCTAGCCGATTGCAAACATTTTCTTTACGGACATGTTACTCAACTAGCTTGAAAATATTTTTGCAAGATATACGTTTATAAACAATCATTACCTTGTTTAACCAGGTATTACTATATTGGCTTTTATTTGAGAAAAATAAATATTTTGGTAATTTATAAAGAAAACTCCAAAAAAATCAAGTAATGATAGCAATTATACTCAAGATTTACGTCCCGTACTTGGAATTTACCATCAAATAAAAGCATATTTAAACAAGTATTGGTAAAATTTCAAGCATTCGTTTCTATCAGCGAAAACAACCATTACCTAACTAAGACGTTGTTAGGCGTGTTAACCAACTCTCACTGCACTAACCACTCCAGTTTGTAGAGATTTTTAAAACCGTGCTGAATATATGTTTGTTAGAATCTTAAATTCAGGCTAACCTTCATGTGCCTACCTGTCAAAAACTGTGGTACTTGGAAATTTTTTGCTCGATTTTGTTAAACCTCTGAATAATGACCGTAATCGATACACCGGATGAGCTCTGTTTCAATTTTAATTTCAAAGTCAGACAAAAAAATCATAAAAAAGATCATTTGAATGTAAACTCTGAATATTTACATAAATGGAAAAGTACTCACTACAAGAAAAATTAATCATGGGTGGCTCATGAACATAAAAAAAATCTTAGATGATTAAGCAAAACCAAATTCAAGGCAATGCATGGATTAATTATTGAAAATATTATTCTTTATAACCTTTAAATGGAAAGATTATTGTGAAATTGATGCAAATATTGTTCAAATATATGATTGGTATTAGACATAGACAGGTACATGACATTAATTATTTTTTATTAATAACCCTTAAATGAATGTTAGTGATGCAGCGATTAAGACTGAGATAAGCCTGGTTGTCAAATTGTTTACAATCACTTAGCTCATATGATTTAGGTAATTTTAACTAAATGTTTGGTTTCCCACATGATTTACTAGGACTTGTTTTAAATTAAAGGCTTTATTCTGACTCTGTCTAAACCATGTTTCTCCCTTAAAGAAACATTTTCTTTGAACTAGTGTTTGCGTAATTTTCTGCGACTGAACGAAACTAATTATCAGTATTTCTTAATACAGATATTGACAGAGATGATATAAACCTTCCCACAAATACAATAGGTATTGGATTTTATGAGGGAGTAACAGTTCATTTATTTTACAGTTATACCTTTAAAAGTGTACCAATTAAAGGAAGTATATGCATCAACCAATATAAGAAAGAAATGTTCAAAAATAGCGTCTGTAGTACTGTAAATATTTCCAAGCGGAATATGTTTTGTTTATTTTTCTGTTTTATATATCCTGTACTAATGTAAACACATTCACTGCAAGACTAAGCTTTAGAATAAAAGTGTGTAAATGACAAATGACGTCGTGATAAATCCTGGACAACAAGCAGTAATCGTAAAATGTTAGACAAATGTAAATTTTGATGATCCTATAATACTTTCCCACAGCATTTCCGTCGAAACACATGTTCAAATATATACAAAACAGCAGTATGTGTCGAACATCTTTTTTTTAGACTCAAAAACTATAGTGCAGGTGTTATACAGCAGTATAATGTTTTTATAATATCAATATGGAATATTACCTCGGCTGTCGTTGCGTCATTACCTCATTTGTACGATTTATTTACATTTTGAAACAATGCTAAGGCCTTACACTAATTATATCAATGAAATATGGTGATCATAAATCAATACCAGCGAATATGATCATATCAGTATTTCTTGCAAAACTTCAAGCTGCTTTAAAGCCGAGTTAATACAGAAGTAAAAAACCAATAAAAAACTGAAAATTGTATTTTGTTATATTCTATGCAAACTCCGGAGGGGGTTTGCAGAGAGTAACATTTGCAGAAAAAATGTTTAAAACAATATTTTCTAAGGTTTTATATGAATGTGTCTTATATGTGTTGTGGCCTAAAATCAGCGATTACATCACATCTAGTACTCGCAGATACGGTGTTCATAACACATCCAGTACTCGCAAATACAGTGCACCTTTCTGACGCCAGTGACGTCTGTCATGGGGTCCGATATCGAGAATGAAATTTTGCAGATGTTTTCTTTTTGTTAACCATTTATTAAAAAAAAGTATTTTAAAAAACTCCACCATAAAGTAATACCATTCTCATCACTGGTCATCTCTCACCTCCCAACAAATGTGTAGTCCGTGTCACCTCTGTTTTTTTTTTATTTTTACAAATTCTTTATTTTAAAGGGACCCTATCACCTATCTGATCTATATAAACTAAAGGCCATCCCATGAATCTTAAACAAAATAGGCCGGAAAACGTGGATATCACCACACACAGGCTGCTTGTTTTCTTTTCATTAACCTGTTTATAATACGTGCAGGCCCGCCAAAGTAAACATATACATACCTCCGCATATATGCAACCTACCACCATAGGGAACATGTTTTCCCGTTTGTCAATAAAGGTGTGTTTCCAAACACATTGTTGATAAACAATTTCATACATCATTCACTGAGGCGTTATACTTTTAATCACCTGAATATCCAATAGATCGTTAATATATACATAGAGTGCGCCAGATATCAAATAAATCCTTTTGCACTTTGGACATGGACACTTTTCAGGGTTGCTAATGAAAATGCATACATCCGCATGTTCTAACGATTCCCCATATCGAATTTTATTTCCATATGTCTTATTTTTACGAGTATAATGATTTCAGGTAGTTAGAAAACTATAATTTGCAAAAACAAACGGTGTGGCTGGTTTCCTTCTTTATTTATTGTAACGTTTAGTTACAGGTTAATTGCATTTATCAGAAAGTAAAATTAAGAAGAACAGCGCCAAAGAGAAAAAAAATTAAAAAAAAAACCTTAATACAGCCAATGGCAATTGCTCTGATGTAAGTTTTCTTAGCTTAAGTAACAGCAGCTTTTCTTTTGCTTCCCCTTTTTATTTTTAAGACTAATTATTTCTGTAATCTGATCCTTTGTAAACTTCCTTGGGATGGAAGATGTCCAAGGACTTCCCAGCTAGGGTGTCATTTTAAACGATATCACGCATGAAGTTAATAAAAAATATATACAAGTTAATTAATTGATTGGCAATCATTAAATAACCGTTCATAAACATGCACTTTTTATCTCTATTCCTTATTTGTGAGAAAGGACTATGGTCTGCACATCAAAGTGTAATGAGGATAAAAGAGTACGACGTCTAGCCGGGAAATCGTCAATTGTGCTCTTAAGGGACGAAGTATCGAGACTTAGATAAAATGAAAACTGGTATTTAAATTGAGTTAAAAAATAACAATAAAAGCAATTCTTTATTTCTTAAGGGTAGCTTTGATTCTATCAATTTTTTATTCAGGAAATATTGAATGATAGAGGTTAAATTAAATAATTACTTGTTAGGATACTTGTTTCCTGATTCTCTAAATCATTTCTGGGACGGTGTTCCCGTATGTTATATTAACATGGGGTCCTCGCGTATATTACTGTCAACTATGTTATTGGTGTTACAAAGTACCGGCACTTCTTCTTAATATAATTAAATTTATGAATTTCCTCGATCAAAATTTAAAAATCTTGAATAACCTTCACTTTGATCTGAAATTTTATTTTTGATTGAAGGGACGGTGTTTTGATTACTGATGTACAGCTCTTATGTAAATTTCTGTGAGCTCAAATAACAGCAGTTTATCATTAGTTCGCTTGTTTATTTTTTTTCTGATCAGTTATGTTAATATCAAAATCCTTTTGAAAAGTCACCTTTGGTGAAAACCACCAAGGGACAATCCAGGTGCATTATTCCGAAATATATCATACATCGGCTTAGTCATAAATATTTCTTTTTAGTTAGGTCAGTGGTCCGTACATAAAGTGCAAGGATTGCGAGAAAGTGCGCATGTGGTATATATGAACTTTAGCGGCAGGTGCATGGCGTGTAAAATATGTGTCCTCACTGCAAGAGTGACCAAGTATGAGTACTGATCTGGATAAATAATGCATCGTCTCCTAACTTATATATCATTCCCTGTACAAAATTGTCTGTTCATACAAGCCAAGATAACCTGACTATACGTTTTCAAAGTATACAATACTTGTGACTTTATTATACTGCCCTATTTTCGAAACCTCTAATGAATTTATCATCAAAACGTGTCGAGATAACCGGCACATACAACAACAAACAGACTTCATTGGCAGTGGAAAGTGTAATGGGAAATAGCAAGTAACAAAATTAATTTCAAACAGCAAAGCCATGTGTATCGACCATCCATGATGATGGGCTCTGTAATCCGATCAGATCCGTACTTGAATCATCGAATCAGAGGGTATTAATTATAACAAATAAACTTCCGCCACTGTAAGGTTCATTAATTCCTGTTTCACTAGATCAATTCAAAAGACGGTGCTCCAATCTTGTTTATATGGTTATCTGGCATAAACGAATCAAATAAATCTAAAAATAAGATCTAGCAAGTGGCATTTGAAGGCATCTGTGTGCTTTTCTATTTGTGTTACAATGTTCCCGGGAAGTATGAAGTTCGGAGTAAAAACCCTTAACTTTAATATCTTGTTATAACTTTTTCTTTCAAAACTTTCCTTCTAAAGTACTAAACAAGGACAGATTTAGTAAATTAACTCAATTCCCTTAAAATAGAATTGTGATTTAATACTGCTACATTCATACACAAAATATCTTCAGCGAGTTACTGATCTAGAATATCTCAGAGTAACACGCGGTGGAGAATAGGCGATGGGCTTTTAAGTTTGAAGTAGAATTACGACATTAGCGATAAGAACCGTTCCCCTGGCTGTAAACCAAATAGACGTGTCGGGGGACCAATTGTTTCGATCAAATAATAAAATACTCGTTGAACTAGTGCAAAGTCTGATGAACACTTCCTTTACCTGTTTCGATCCTTCATTTTCGCGCTCCATGCAAGTGCCAACTTATAAAAGGAAGGTAATTAAATCTTCGACTTTTGTGATAGGCGTCTGAACAGTCGTGTGGTAAAACGTCCGGCCCTTTTCACTGGCAATCCGGGTTTGCCATGAGTTTCTATGAGTTTGGGTTGTGGTAGCTCGCCCATGGTCGGTGATTTTCTCGGCTCTCAGGTTTTCTCCACCTCTACATGATACCGAATGCCGCCACCCGGGCCATGAGGAGTGGTTCGTATAATTCACTGTATCTAGTTGTACAATCCATATAAAATAACCTTTTTTTATGTAAGAGTTATTTGAAGTAAAGCAAATAACAATATGCGTAGGATCTCCTTATCGGTGTCACATAAAGATGATTGTCACACGATGTTACATATGATGTTGTCATGTGATGTTGTAATGATGTTATAAAATGTCCAGGATGTTTGCAGTTCGGTGTTAACAATGTATATTTTAATATCTTGAATAACTGTTTTCACTTTCTTCTTATTTTTATTACTGGATTTCCTTTGACAGTGAATCTCAAAGCACAATACGGGCAATATCATAATGAAAGTTAATAATTCACAGAGTAAATTAACTCCATCCCATTAGAAAATAATCTGGATCATCGTAAAATGTATCGTTTAATAAATTATTTAACCGTGCGAGATTTATTCACCCCGACTAATGGTATTCTACAGTATAAGCGCCTATTGAGGGCTTACCTAAATGAAACAATGCGGTTGATGAACTCTGGCACATATTCCATAAGCTTGCATCGTTTAATAAATATCACACACAGATCTACATATTCCTAAGTATATATATATATATATATATACATATATATATGTATATATATATATATATATATATCTGCGATTCCACCGCCATGAACAGGAACACGCACTGACACACATACAAAAACATATATATATATATATATATATATATATATTATCAGTAACAGTTAAAGCTTGTTCCAAACAAGTGTCAGTTAACTCCGAGTAATAACACCCTGATCCGTGTTTAACGTTAAGTATATATATATATATATATATATATATATATATATGGGATTACACCGCCACGTACAGAACAAGATAGTCCACTGTAGGTTCACCATAACATGCTCTTCATACAGTATGGAGCACTTTAGCGTGATTTGAAATAAATCCAAAGAAGTATTGGAGCTGCCTTTTTCAGGAGAAACTATCAACATCAGGCATGTCCTTGACAGTAGGAGAAGAATTACCAGCTCAGGTTCAGTTTTGGCATCATAGAGTATGCTGCCCGTCTTCCTAATCACAGTAAACCCCTTCAACAAACCTTTGAAATGTTCAAGAGTATTTTGAAGAACTCTTCTATGCCCTGGTTCTTTAATGCTCTTATTTTCACAAACCGATTTGAATTTCTCAAATAGCGATTTTGCAGTTATTGCCAGACGACTTCCAAGGAATAATGTGTCTTCATCATTATACAGTTTCGAATTTACAGCTTCCATATCACTTGGCAATTTTCCTTTTTCAGTTCGCTTTGCTTCATTCACATAGTCTTGCGGACACTTTTGATGATAATGGACTTCCTTTAGGATTAAAACCGATGTCTCCTATACAAGCGTGCTAAGGTCATCATCTCCACGTTGTTTGATCATTTTTATTAGGTGCTCAACAGAGTCAAACAAACACTCTGTTAGAGGCTGCCTTTTTCCTTTCCTAAGGTCCTGGATGATTGGCAGCTTCGTACCAAATATACGTTTCCAATTCTGAGATTGTAGTACTATCGAGTAGTCTACGCCAATTCAGGACAAAATAAAAGTATGCAATAATAAGAAATAATGTACAATATTAATAAATAATCAGTAATGCTACTTTTTAAAATGTATTTTAACGGAAAACTGAGATTTTCATCAAAAATATGATATTTTTATCAACAGATCACGTATGTGTGATGAACATAAATTTTGTCAAGGAGATATAAAAAAATCAGATTCTGTAACACCAGGCAGCGTGAAATGTCTAGGAGAATTGATAAAGAAGTTAGTTAGTTTTTTTGTCAATTATTTTTAAAACAACCCTAATATTACAATGCACTAAATCAATAAAATGACACAGTTTAACAGCAGTATAAGAGCACATCAATACAATCACACAGTAGAGAAAACAAAGTGCATAGTACCTGGATACCACCACTGTCACAGCGATAAGTCCTTTAAAATGAATAAACCTGGCGAAAAGTTCACACGAATTCTCTCGGAGAATAACAGTCCAATGTTAAGCTCTTGTATCAATCCAGCAAGTAAACTTGAGGCAGGCAGCATTAAATTGTTTAGAGTTAGTAATAGTAGAATCCCTGAAATTACAGGATAATCGGATAGGTCCGACACACTGACTAACTTGCTTCCGTGTCTGCTGGAATATTCTATCACCTCTCCCTCGGCTCTAAAGCACAACCCTCTATTTATAACTTTTCACCTCAAGCCGAAAACTTTCCATTGCTCGAACATTCTAAAGAATCTTACACAGTACACACGTTCAAAAACATACCAGAACAACGAATGCCGTGTCTCAACACATTAGGGTTCACATGTGAGCTCGCCCCGGCGAGAAAGCCCCAAGCTAGCATGACAACGAGAGTTCATTCAGTACAGATTAAACTGACAGTGCATCACCCGGCCAGGCGAGGCAGCCACAACACGAGTTACGCCCGTGTCACACAACAAAAAAAAAACAAACAAAAATCTGTAAGACACTCTGCACACAATAGAAAGGGTACCTGTAACAATGTACACATGATGGTATAAAAAAATCCAGCTTTGCGGACCTACCCCTTAAAATTTAAATCAAAAGACCCGTAATCCACTTAGCTGAGGGGCCACAAGTCAAACGACAGCGTCCTGCCACAGGCGTTTGTGACGACAGTAAGACGTCACAACGAGAACACGCTGGGCGGTACTGTTGTGGCATCACGTGAGTTTAAAACGATCTGAGGAAACATACCAGAGTATTGCGCAGCCGGGTTGAGCAGTAACATCAATGGTGATGGTGTGAGCTTAAACATATTGTAATCAGGGTATAAGCCACATTTTCATGCCAAATGGACAAATTTCCTTTGCATAAGAGACCGAACTGGACCCGCCCGGGCATGATCTGGGAAGGGGATTCCCCAGGCTTGGCTACTGACAGGACGGAACGGACGGGCTTGGCGCCATTTTCCTTGTTACTGTTGACTCTTAATTCCTTATGTGCGTAGGCTGCTAACCACGATGTGTTGCTGTTTTTTTATCCTTCCGACTCCTGTTCCTTTTAGTCTTCAACTTTGCTCCTTTTAATTTATAAATTCCCCGACTCGTGCTTGACACGTTGAGGGCTGGCACCGTGCAGTCTGCACTGGCGCCGTATCTGGATTTTAAGCGACCTGTTACGTGACAAACAGCATAGGTGCTTTTTGTTCGTGCAAGTATAATAATATCAAACTGATAAAACAATCAAATTATCATTAAATGTGTTTGAGCGATGCTCATAAGTGATAAAAACTTTATTTTTTATTTTGGATACCTAAAAGCAAAGGGGTCAAGTGATAGTTCGGTGCATGGTACCCAAGCTAAGGTATTAAAAGTGAAGACATAATCGATAGGATTCTAGAATAATAAAGCCACGTTACGAATCGTTTCTCCTTATTGATGACATAATTAAAGTACTTTATTCATTTTAATGTTTCAAATCTTTTGAAATATCAGACAATTAAAAAATGTACACCATTTCAGTAAAGTTAAGTCTTATGTCTAAATAATATAAAAATAGGCCTCCTAACATTAAACGTGTGTGTTGTATATGGGATGTGGATGCTTTCACTCTTCATCAGTATGAACTTTTTAAGTTTTCTTTTTAGTTTCTGTTATGATTAAATTTTGAATTTGATTAATGTATATTTTTTGTATAAGACGTTATAAGCAATGTTTTATCCATTTTGTTTCTTAACACGAATTCCATGCCTGGTCAGCACACACACACACATATGTAATATAATATAATATTATATAAGGACAAGGAGGGGTCTAAAGACTAAAGACAAACCTATAAAAATGTCCTCGGGTCAGGAAAAGAGGGGGTACAGCTAAAAAAACGCTTAAAAAGACTGCGTCGGCTGAAAGGGGTGTTGGTGGGGGGGGGGGGGGGGGGGGGGTCCGGACCCCCTGGACCCTCCCCCTGGATCCGCTTCTGTAATATAATATAATATGATATGATATAATATTATATAATATAAAAGATATTAAAAATTTAATATGTACTTGTAAATAATTAATATATACAAGACATCTAGATAAATATGTATACATGTCCAAGTATATGTTATATATATGTATATATATATATATATATATATATATAATATAATAATATATATAATATATATAAAGATATATATATGAATTTTGTAGTATGTAAATAACAAAATATCAAATGTATTTGTATGTTTTTTTTTCATTGCAATAAATTATGAACACATTTATAAGTTGTTTTAGTAAAAGTATAATATATATACATATATAGTATGTGTGTGTTTGTTGTGTAAATTCATTGTAAATTCATACTCACACTATAAATCATGCATTTTGATCACTGCAACACTGCCGATTGTGAAGAGGGCTGAATGATACCCAGGATCTTCCAATCAGATCAATGTGATTTTAAGGACAGCATTACAAACGAGAAGGCTGCTATCCCATATAACCCAGCCGCAGCATCGTCCCATCCAATTAAAGAACTTGCTGTCTAAGCCTTCATTAGTGTCTTAGCTCCAATATTAATTAACATTAATATTAAAGATAATAACAAATTACCCAGTCAGTCAGTAAAAAGATCCAAATCTGTTTCAACAGTCTCTTTTGTTGCAATGACTTAATTGCCATATTGCACTCACAGTACCCATGCATTTAATCCAAATAAGCCAGTACAGATAATGATCAACTTTTCCAAAGGCAAAATATCGGTAAATTGGTATTATTGCTTATTCATTATAATTTTAAATTATTTTTTATTGTAAATGTATTGTTCTTAGAATTAAATCTGCTATCAGAGTATTATGAATAAGGAATGTATTGCTTTTGACACATTCCTTTTTTTTATATTCTATTTTAAACAATTCTGAAATATGAGGGTACTAGAAGTACCCCTGAAGCCCAAATCAACGGTTTTACAGCAGCCCGAACAAAGCAATGATTCGTATAATCTTGCTTGTTAATTTGCATTAGTAAAGCCAAGCCGAGGCTGTATGGCACATGTACTTTACTTATAACATTGCCAACATAATATAGATAAATAACAGCCATGGAGCTTTCCGTGGAGTGTAATATACAGAACAATATTGACTGTGTATAATTATAATGTGCGTGTGCTTTTTCTATCCTGATACAAGACACATAATTAATTTTAAAATGTAAATGTGACATGTTTTTTTTTATTATTTATTTTATTGTATATATATATATATATATATATATATATATATATATAGGTTCTTCAGTCGGCTTTGATGTGTCACGCATAAAGCTTCACTTAAGACCAGTTCCGTGTGTGGTACTTAGGTTAGGTCTGCAAAAAAAAAAACCTTGCAAATATTATATATATTCTATAGTAATACTAGTCACTTAACTTAAAAAAAAAGGCTTATTAATGTCAAAACTACGGTGGCTCGTATAGGACATAGACATTTTTATCTCGTGGCCACGCGATAATTATCTCGTTTCAACGAGATAGTATCTCGTGGCCACGCGATAATTATCTCGTTCCCACGCGATACTATCGCGTGGTAACGAGGTAAATTTAGATAGATAATAAAGTAAGACCTATATCTAAATCCTTAAGGCATGTATCTCTATGTATGAAGACTATGGTCGATTATTTGCATGCATATGGAGCGGGCTTTATATGCTGAGACCTGAAATAATGCAACCGGGTCTCATACAACACTCATGGGCCATGTTTGTTTAGAGAATGTGTGAGCGGGGAAAAGGGAGTTGGGGGAGGGGGGCGGGGGGTAGTTCGGTTTAAATTTGTCATACTCAATTTTCATAATATGAAATACATAACTTTTTCATTATTGTGGAAAGAAAGATGTGAGGGAAAGAATGACCAAATTTTTTCGTATAAAGTGAGGGGGCATGTCTCCCTGTCCCCCCCCCCCCCCGCCTATACTAAAGTGGCATGGCTGACACCTTGAGACATAACACAAACCGACATATTGTTCTTTCTGTTCGGTATACCCTATATTATATAACCCTATCCCTAAAATATCATATTTTCTGGCAAGGTAAAATACAAACAACTGTTTCAGTTTAATTTGCAAGTTCGGTACACTAGGGTTTATATCACCCTGCAACTAAACTCAATATAGTTTTCCATGAACAAATAAAAGTGGGCAAGTTAAGCCAACGCAATGAAATGTCGAACCAACGCAATGAAAACCGCTGAAAATTTACCTCGAAGCATTCGGTGCAAACGCACATACAACGAAATACATACAAACAATTTTATTTGCATCAAAGCTGTGACATGCAACGGACCACAGACATTCTTGTCCAAATAAGGGCTTTAGCTAGCATGACATACTAACGCGTGGGAACGAGATACTAACGCGTGGGAACGAAATAATTATCGCGTAGCCACGAGATACTATTGCGTGGAAACGAGATAAACAAAAATTAAGGGTGTCCTATTCGAGCAATCGTACAAAAAAACTGTTGGTCAATTTTTCATCTCTAATTATGCACATATTTAAATTATGATAAAAAGAAAGGACCCGCGCCATATGCTAATGGCAAAACCAAGTTGATTATCGGTAGATTTTGCCGAGTCAAAACATGCCACCAAGGCACCAGCTACAACATTGTTATAACACAAACAAACCTTATTGCAAAGCGTCGCATGCTTGACCAATTCATCCCGTCGGCCATGCTAAAATACTATAACTATGTGGACGCACAACGGGTTTTATAGTTTTAACGTCACACTCATCCCAGGGGCTGTCTCAGCTCTTTTCAGGGGGCTCCCAAGACTCCGTTCACAAATTCACTCCGATCACGAAAAGTAGCTTCCAAATGTCAGAAATTTATACATCAATAATTTTATTTGTAGGGTTATACCTGTCATATATGCAAAAGCAGCCTGAAGGGCTTTAAGCTTCAGTGAAAAGGGCTATATTCTGAATCACGGACACTAATATTTCATCTCTACATTTTAACAGCCCTGTCTTCCTCGGTGCATAATATTTATGTTTATGCCATACACGTAGAGAGTGAGCGAAATAGTAAAACAAAATAAAGGACCATCCAATTAATTTAAAGCCTATCTGGTAAAGGTGGCTTTTTTGGAGCGGCTTATGGTGCAATAAAACACTGTCTTTGTAGATCAAATAACAACCAAATCAGGTGCATTATCCCTAATGAGTAGCTCTGTGATCTGATCAAGCTCCCAATATGAAAAGCGAATCAAAGGAGTTGAAATATCGAACCAAAAAGGCTGGGCAGTCACAAAACTTCATCCGTCATTGTTAGGTTCACGTTCTTCTGCTTAACTAGATCAGTTCCAAGGACGAATATCTCATCTTTTATGTAAAAGGTGTTCTTCACCTAAATGAAGCAATTAACGCTATGAGCGAAATCTTACAGTGCTTACAGTTTCTGTAGCTAGTGAACCATTAAACACTTTCATCTTTACGTTTTCCATCTTATATATATATATATATATATATATATATATATATAGGTGGGTGTGTACGCACGAGCGTTTGCACTTATTTATATATATTCCTGTGTTACACAGTAGGTTGATATGTGTATGTTCTCGCAAAAAAAACTTTTTTAGTTCTAACTCGTTGGCTAGAAATGATCGCGAAAGCTGCAATGAATTTTCCTCTAGACCCTTCCCAGATATCCGACTCACAAACGCAAGAGAACAGATAGACATACATGAGTACTTAACTTAACTGTTGAGGGTAAGTTTAATCAGAATCAAAGGCAACATAAAATAGCTTGCATACCTTTGTTTTGTTGAACGTAAAAGTCATAAGGAGAAGTATAAAGGCGACAGCTCCTTTGTTTCGAATTCCCGTGTGTTAACAGCTAAGGAAAACGAATTAATTACCACAGCTCGTGATAATTTAACTGAAACGGGTGTGATGGCACAATAACTTAAGTCCTTAATTTTCTTTTGTTATGCACGGTCTATTTATGTTTTTATGGGATTTAATAAAACAAAGTTAAAATGCTCATTCAGAATTAACAAGAAAGAACTACTCAAATTTATAGCCTTTGGACTTCGAAACTCAAAAATAAAAGAATTAACAGTTTTGTTTAATGTACCTGCATATGTGATTCAACGTAATGCTGCTGCTTGTGATTAGTTATCCAAAACAAAGTGACACTATAAGAGCCAGGGGGAATAGCTCAGCTGTTCCAGTTCCAGGATTACCCGCGGCCACAAGTGAAAGAAAATCAAAAAGCTCGAAAAAAAAACTCGGCACATGTCTCGATTGTTCTTACTTTCCGATAAATTATTTCTATACTCCTATCCTTTGTAAGCTGCTGATAGATGGAAGATGCCCAGGGATGAACCTGGGGCGATATTAAAAAGGTATAATGCATCAGCTTATTCATAAATATTTTACTTACTTTAGCATTATCGCTTTTATGAAATATACACACATTAAGATGCCGTTTTTATTCCTCTGTTCCTAAGCTGCCAGGAAGATCGATGGACCGAACATCTAAATGTAAATTATGGTGAAAGAGTGCGACGTCTTGCCGGAAACATCATTTATTTACTGTCAAGATTGATTGTGTGCTCCTAATTATATACCGGTCCCTGGAGGAGGCGCAGTAACATCATATACATGCTTCGTTGTACATATGGATCAAGAAAATGTCAGCGTAACAGTGTAAGTGAAGAATTACGTTTCTCACGCAGTGGTTATACACTGAAGTCGTCTCTCGTCTCCTTTTGCTTTGTTACCGCTGCTTTGCAGGCATGGTTCTCTGAGTCTGAACACCATTGTGGGCACGGAGCAAAGCATTGTTATCAGACCAATGAGAGCGTTCATGTATTCGGCCCATTTTCCAATGTTTGATCGTGCATATGTGATCGCACATTGTGAAGGACCTGGAAGTCCTGCCTTGATCCGGATCATAAGCCGGACCCACACAAGGAATTCCGTTCATGATTGCGGGCACACAAACTTATACACAGACATGGGGAATGAACGCATAGCCTTCTTGGGTACTAAAGAAAGACAACAATATATTTGATAAGAATAGTTTCGAGAAAGATGCATGTGAATGGATTTTTTTTGTGGTAACGACATCAGGGAATTTATAAATGTTTGTGTGCAAGAGCACATAGTTTTGGAGCCTGACATTTGAGACAAACAGTTATGACTGTCCACATTTCCTAGCAGAAAGAAGTTAGTTTAGAGAAGAAGCGACCTCTGGCAGGAGGAAGCCAAAGGCAACAATAAACGTCTTTCACAAGGTGTTCTAGACCTCCTTACTTCAGGCAACATGTCATGACCAAAAACATACACCATATCAAACGATTGTTTTAATCAAGCTTTTCTGACAAGGAATGTTTAGGATTTCTTTCTTTATAATTACCGAAGATCCTGATTTATTCACGAATTTGGTAAAAAAACTCACTTCAAATTCTTCGTATTTATAAATCCATACGTATGCTATGTTATGAATAGCAAGCTTTCAAACATATGGACATTACTGTAACTTATAAATACTGAGGTACTAAAAATATTAACACAAATTAAAAAAAACAATCAACCGTCGAGGTTGGAGGCAGATTAGGCAATTAGAGTGGCATCCAAGGGGTCCTAAAGGTTATCAACACACCCATATGTCCGTCAAGTTTACGTACTTTTTACATTTCTATGGGGATGCCTGATGAGGTGACATTTTCAGGACCTACATATGGAAATTTTACTGAGCATAGCAAGTCACTCAGGATATCTTATCCCCACTGCAACAAATTGGACAAGCTCCCTTATGTCTTTTGCCAGAGGCGTTCGATAAGTAATGAGCTCCAAGTTCGTAGGGGTTTGGTGGTAATTTCCGGTTTTCTCTATCTTTTTCCGTTAGCTCTGGCGCAGATGGAGCCGGCAACAACGGATCCAAAGTACAGGCACTGTGTGAGGGCAAGGGAAGTCATTATATAAATATACCATTCCTTTCTATACAGGTTTTCTTAAAGTTCGCATGGCAACATTTCGTTGGACATATCACGAACGACAATATATTAATAAGTTCAAGGCCACATGTGCTTTTTCTGTAAGATTTATATATGAAGGTCATATTGCCAGTCAAGTAAACTAACTAAATGTACATTCACTTGGACTTTGGCTATTCATGACTTCAATGAGGATCATATTGTAACATTCGGAAAACATTAAATAAAATATAATGCTTCAGTCTGCCCAGGGTCACGTGAGTATTTACTGTAATTATCGTCAAAGTTATACATATTCAAAAAGAAAGTATCTGAGTTGTTAAACAACGGAATATAATTATCTTTTAGGCAAAACAAAATAAAAGGTATGGTTCTCAGGCACCGCCCGCACCAATTTTAAACTCCTGCATCAACTATTTAATTTTGATTTTCAATAGAAACTTACCAGTTTTGAGCTGCAGCTGCTCGGACATTTCTTTCAAGAAGAAAAAAAACCATACAATCTCCATTTTTTTATGTAGTGCTTTCACTTATTTATCGAAATAAATTTGTTATTATCATGCTTTTCCCTTATCATTTGACATTTTTATCGAAACATACCAAAAAAGTTTTAAAAAAAAATAAGAAAACCGCCCGCCCGCATTGATTTATGGAAAAAGTGCCTGAGAACCATACTTTTTTTTTATTTTGGCCTTACATAATTGTTTTGTTGGAGGTAACCGCCCGCCCGCACTGATTTCTGAAAAATGTGTCTGAGAACCATACCTTTTTTTTATTTTGGCCTTACATAATTGTTTTGTTGGAGGTAACCGCCTTCAGTTTTAAAATGTCTGTTGTACTTAATATTCAGAACACCCCTAGATATATTTCGGATTAGGACTACCTCATAGGGAGGTAAATCATGCTCTTATTTTATCATTGTATTAACCACGCGTGTTAACTGCCACACCTACGGAGTCCTGGAATTTTAATCACTCTTATTGCTAGGCCGCCGAGGAAGCCCCGAGAGGGGTTGTTGATGAAACGCGACTGTAGGATACAGCCTTCATATTAAGTGTGCAGAGCTCCAATCCTGGGTTGAGATGACAGCGAAAAATATCACCGCTACTTTGCCGAGACTTGAACTTAAGATGTTTTATATTCTATAGTGCACCGTTATTACCTGTGCCAGTCAGGTTTTTATTTATATTCTTGTTTGGCCAAATTATATTTCCCAATAACATCTTGATGAATGAAAATTTAATGTAGTAATTTTGTGCTAAAATCTCGAGTCGGATCGGTTTGCAAATTGTAAGGACGTATCGGATTAATCTAATATAGCCCCTACTTGTTTGTTTACACATATTCCCCAATATTTGTTTCTCCCAAAATATTAATGTAATTCTAAGGGCGGTGATATATTACATTGATCAGCCCTTGTCTTTAAACACATTTAGACATTTGGTAGAAAATATGTATTCCGAGTACTCTCTCGTTTATTCAAGGCTTTTCGTAGTTTGTAATGGTTGTACATGTGTTGTACCTCTTTATTGCGTTACTTACCGTTTGAACTAGAAAAAGACACCTTAAGAAAATAAGCTATCCTGGGTTAAATATCATTTCCACTTCTTTTTTTACAACCGACACATGTATTCAATAGATACCGTATTTTGAGCGAGTTGTCAATAGTTTTCTCTTGAACGCCAGGGCAATGTTGAACATAAATAAAATAAATACATGAACTAATATGGAAAGACATTTAGTCATTGATAAAAATACAGTAAGGCGTCTGTAAAATTCCCAGACTGACCGCCGTTTATCCGTGTTCTTTCATTTCCATTGACATCCTCTGCATAGCTCTGTGGACGAGAATTGGAACAAATTTGAAAATGGGAATCTATTGAAGTTCTACAGTCATCATTTTTCTACTTTATAGCGTAAAAAAAAAGATAAAAGGGCCCTTGACATTTAAAGTGAAATGAGAAAAGGAAGATGAAAAAGAATTCTTACAACTCGTGTTCACATGGCTATAGCTCTTTTCCCTCTCTGTTTTTAGACAGTGTAACCAAATAAATACTTTTGGCATAGAAACTGTTCTAATAAACACGGGCTTGATCCATATTGTTTTTCTACCTAAGCGAAATGATTTATAATGCTCGTTCGGAGCACCCCCAACTTATAATCATGCAATTATTACAAAGTGCATTGTATGAACTTTTCACCAAAGAAAGTTGATATATCAGGAAGCCCACCGGCAGGCTCAAATTGTGTAAAAAGTGTAAAGGTTGACAAGGCAGCTCCAAGCCTGTTTATATTAAACAAACACACAAAATCAGCCGGTAAATAAAGGAGATATTATTTGTGATATTGATAACGTCGTCATAGGTCTGCAGCATCCATGCTTTCTTAAACTTTCTTAAATTGTCTATCAAAGTTTTTAAGGCCCATGCCTAGAGTCCTATTAGATGAAACAAATTAAATTTAAATCAGTCAAGAAATAACGGAGAAAACGCTTTTTTTTATTGGATGGACGCCGTACAGACGGACACCCCATCGCTTTGGCATATGCTCGCCGGGCGTTTGACCATATGGATGATATGGGTTATAATATGGTAACAAGAGCAATTCTCTGTAAACATTTCACTGAAGTTACTTCTGCTCGGGGGTTTCGTCATATGGAAACGTTTGCTGGTAACGGATAAGTATGCTGGTAACTTACTGATACCACCCCTGGTATAAAGTGTATTGTATACACTCTGTTCATATTATCCCCCCGGTAAAATAAAATGGTATCCGGAGTACTGGTACAGAGAGTAATCCCTAAAATCAATTGGTTTTGAATATCATCTATTAAGTTATTTATAAACGAAATGAAGAAAAATCGAAAGAAATCAGTCATTACTACTATGATTACAATTCAATTATTCAATACGTAAATTAAAGTCATAATTGCATAATAAATATTAATGATAAATAAATTGCTTGTATTCTGACAGTGTTAGCTTTTGGCATCTATGTTATTAAAAATTTATATGCAGATTAAATGAATATTCAAACAAACTTGTTTTTTTATTTTCTTCTAGATTTCTTAGATAAGGTTGAATATTTGTAACACGTTTTTTTACGTATATGACATGTCCTTCGATTTTATATACAGACATAATTAACATGCTGTTATTTAAATTCAAATACATTTGTAATTATAAAAAAAATCATGGATTAGTTATCACTCTTTCACGTGCTTCCTCCTTAAAAACATGACTACGAATGGACTTCCTGTGGCTCTTACACTCCCAGGGCCCGCAAGTGCAGTAGCCATCGGGCCTGGTTAACACAAGGATATAAAATTAGAAGAATCATATGATACTGAGCTGTCACGTAGTCGAAGCCGGAACGAAATTCTGATGACCATATATTTAAGCTACCATGAAACATAGATGCGGTTACCTCGAACAAAAAAAAAACATTTAATATTAAAAAAGAACATGATTCTGAATGTAAGCCAAAGCGATCATAATCATGAACAAGTCGGGTTATCTGAAGAGTACTGGACAAACCTTAATGGGGCCAAAACCTATCTGACCTTCATTAATTAAAGGAAATCCCTCGGAACTTTTATAAAAAAAGCAAGCCAGAAAACGGCGATATCACCGCACACATGATGCTTGTTTTGTTTATATCAACTTGTTTATAATACGTGGGGCCCCGAAAAAATATTCAAAACAAATGCAACAAGTGTATCTGGTAACAAGTCAGAAAAGCCAGAGCTCTGCAAATGGCGTTTTGTAACAAGTGACCTATCTCCGCATTTATGCAACCTGCCACCTTAGGTTACACTTTTTCACCATTTGTCATCATTGCTGTTGTTGATAACCAAATTCTTACATCCTTCATGAAAACCTTAAAAGAAGTTTTCACAACCAAAATTAACTTTAGATCATAAATATATACACAGAGGAAGCCAGAAATCGCATAATTTTTTTTCTAAAGACAGGTGAATGAGCACCTTTAAACAAGTTCAGGCTACTCCCGGGATAATATTAAATTGACTTTAATTTACCGGGGGTGTAACCTGACAGGGGAGAGTTCAACTCTTTACACCGATGTGGGTGTATCATCCAACACGCTACTCCATTCTTGGCATCAGGGAAATAGTACATGTCGCTTTACAACTGAAGACCATGTCCCTGAAATCAAATAGAGGAAAACAAGTTTCTCAATCAATTACCACCATGGTTCCCTCAAGAGTATAGTTGTTTTTTTTCCGTGCCTGTCGAGGTTTTATTTGGTGATAGGTCAAATACATGACGGTATTGATCATGGCCTCGGGAGTTCACTGGAAATTTCACTGTAACTTCTAACTGAACCTCGCATTAATGTTGTTTTTTTTCTGAAATTGATGTTTCAGTTAGGGGGGGGGGGTCAGAATTAACCAGCAATACGGATGATAATGAACCATTTGCTTCCTTTAGGGCTGAGGTAGATTTTACGATGAACAGTCGAGAGGTTACAAGCCTTGATGCCCTCTTGCCCCCCCCCCCCCCACCCCTCTTCGATTCTTGCAACACTGATGGAGTTTTCTCTCACTACAGACACTAAATAGCTTGCAGTGAAAATGTTAGTATAACACTATCCCTGACTCAGTTTTTCTTAAAATTAAATCATCAAGGATTTCACACAAATTCTTACTGATTTAAATTATCTGAAATAAAAATAAAAAATAATTACTTTTCTTAATTTTATGTCATGGCTTCTTTTGTCTTGTTTATTGATAGTGTTAAAAGAATATGTCATTCTTAAGGATCTGTTTCCATATGAAATGGTCCTTGACTTTGGAACTGCTAACTACCAAGGTGTTGCACATGTATTTAACACATTCTATTAATAAAGTTGTCCCATAAAGTAAAAGACAATGTCCTACCCGTGTTTCGCTCACCGTGAGCTGAACTCCAAGCACTCCCAGCAATGTTGGGTGTCATTTATTTTCAGGGACCTTTGTCAGAAAGAATCGATACCGCGGTCAATTAACCTGACAATTAACCATCAGAAGATGAGATGTCACGAATTAATGAACGGAAGACGGGGAGGTAAGGGTCTTTGCCTTTATTAATACGCTCTGTGTGTGGTAATTTATGGAAGGTAGATACCGCAGGGGAGGCGAGGTATGTCTATTAACAGCCAGTCAATGTCAGTCACTTCCTATTAACCGGCTCAGTACACGCAGTGCAAACCTACAATCAATCTACAGGTAAACAACCGCAGGACATCAAACTGTGTATAACAACTTCAAAATGTACCTTAGTAGTACCTCGGTAGGGGTTTTACCACTTACCTTTATGTTACACGAGCAACACACGCAAAAAAATTATTAAACTGGTTGACTTACTGGCGATATCGGGCATTGGCATTATCTGCAAGGAAGAAAGCTTGTAACGTAATTACTGAGGGCGCTTGTATTCCTCAAAGGGTACTTTCCAAATCAGACAGAATGGAAGTCTTTCTAGGGCAGTTATATTTGAGAATTAAGCTTAAAGGAAGGGCATCCAGTTTTCGCTGGCCTCTTGCACTAGTGGGATGCCCGGACAAACGGTCTAGCCCATAGTGGTTGTTGGCTAACTATATTAATATTATTCGAAATCAAGTAAGACCAGACATATTCAAACTGGTACATCAATTCATACAGTTTGAACCCTTTGATATTTCCGTTTTAGTCATCAGAGAAGATTCATGTTCATCCAGAGCCCAAGGCCCCCAGGCGGCTGATCATTCTACATTGAGAGACAAGTTGTTATCTAGACCTTAACCGTACATTTAGTGACAACAAATAATTTATTGCATGAATTGGAAGTAAAGGTATATTTTATCATGTATGCCACTCCCCTATTGGGCACATTTTCAGGATTATTAGAAAGGAAAATAACTTCTTTGCCTGTGCTTTATTTTTGGTTGTTTCGTCATAGTCCAAGATCATGGAACACATGATGTCTAATATCATGCGGGAAAACGAATTAACAAAGAGGAACAAATACAACAAAGAAAACAGGCAAGATCCGTGGCCATATGCTGACGTAATAATATGAGTCTGTGTACAAACACTGGGTCAGCTGCAAAGTGAATGGCTGAGAGGTACCAGATTAAACGTTTGTGCATATGTTTTATTCATCAGGTTCTCATGCTTCCGTCTGTAGTAAGCCAACGGGTAGCGAGAATAGACTGGTACCCGGCGTCAATGTAGACAACATTTCTTCAACTCTTATTGGGAATGGACCGTATTTCATAGAATTAAGGCATAAGACTTCTAATCTGAAGTGCCGGTCTAAACTTTCTAAATTTCTTACCCATGTCATCTGCTACAACCGTGACGGGATGCGACCATATGACATTATGGTGGCTTATATTTCGAGGGCATATATTATCGCGATTTTTATCATTTCATATGTTTCATTTTTCGCGATCTCATCGTAGACTTACCTGCATAGAGTATAAACGTTAGCATATACTTTAGTTGATATGCCTCAAATCCTTCACAATTTTGAAAATCGAGCACCAATGGGTGCAAAAAAAATTGAAGTTCGTATTGATTTTAACATGTATATAAATATTCATAGTATTAATTTTATATTAAGCGGTGATACCAACATTTGTTTTGTATTGATCGAGAATATAAATCGTTTGCATTTCGACTCTTGGCACTAGTATATATACACATGGTTACCGTATATGATAAATTATTAAAGGTACAGTATAAATGCCGAATAAACTATGTCTTATTCAAGAAGGTCTTACTTTAGGTCATACACAGAATATAAGAACATCTGTTGATATATCCAACATGTTCACATGTACATCGTTACACCGATGTAATTGTATCACCCGGCCTGCTATGTTATTCATGACATCACAGTAATAATACAAGCCGCTATAACATTGAAGAGCATGTCGCTGAAATCAAATCGAGAAAAACAAGTTCCCCAATCAATTAACACCATTTGCTTGTCGAGGTTCTATTTCGCGATTGGTCAAACACATGACGGAAAGAGCAAAGCCTTGGGTCTTCACTGGTTAATTTCACTGTAATTTCTAACTGAACATTGCCTGAATGTTGGCTTTTCTTCAGATAGTTTTTTTTTTTTGGGGGGGGGGGGAGTTAATTAACCATTGATAAAAAATGATAATACACCCCTTGCCACCGACTGAGGGAGATTTCATATTCTGGATCTGAGCGGTTGATCGGTTACATACTGGACTCTCTGTTCCAGTATTAGAGGCCTTCTCCCCCTCCCCTCCCCTCCACGAATCTATTTTTTTTTATTATTTTTTTTTGGTGGAGGTAACCGCCTCCATTTTTTAATGCTGACTTAACTAATTCTTCACTAGGTATGGACATCTGCAGAGTTTCCATTTCGGTTTGGGACTACTTGACAGGGCGGTAGCACTCGCTTCCTATCATTTTTATATTTATCATATTTTCGAAATATGAAAAAAAAGTCAGGTTAACATCAAAACGAGTTATTTTGTTTTTCCACTTGCATTCAAGTAAAAGATAGAGATCTGTCCCTGACACGGTATTTCGTAATATGAAATAGTCACGGATTCCACACAAATTATTTCAGAATGTTTAATTATCTGCAATAGAAGAATTTATTTTTCATTTTTCTCAGTTTTATTTTATGGCTTTATTTGTCTTGAATATTAATAGTGTTACAAGAATATTTCGTTCTAAACAATATATTTCCATATGAAATGGTTCTGGACTTTAAAACTGCTAACTTTCGATCTTCAACATGGTCGGTGTTGCACATGTTTTAGTGACTTTTTCTTAATATAGTTTTCCCATTAAGTAAAAGACAACGTCCCATCCCTGTTTTGCTCACGGTGAAATAAACTCAAAGCACTCCCGACAATATAGGGAGTCATTGATATCAGGGACCTTTGTCAGACAGAATCGATACCGCGCACAACATGCCTGGCAATTAACCGTCAGGAAGATGAGATGTCACGAACTAATGAACAGAGGACGGGGACGTAAGGATATTTGCCTTTATATCTTAGCTATGTGTGGTGAAATTTATGGAAGGTAGATACCGCAGGGGCGGGGAGATATGTCTGTCTACAGTCAGTGTCAGTCAATTCGTATTAACCGACTCAGTACATGCAATGCAAATATACCATAAATCTAGAGCTAAACAACCGAGAAGGACATCACACTGGCTTAAACAACTATAAAAGTAAAATGCGCGGGTGTAGCACATAAATGACTGGTTCCCTCATCCAAGACGTTAGTTATATGAATGTAAAAAATGCCAACTCATTACCCGCAATAAGCTTGATCTCTCTGTTCTTAAGCCCCAAGGACGCAATATCGCCTGCATTTATATTTAATGATTGTCTGGCCATCTCTTGTTAAAATTGTCCATTTTTTACAAGATATGTAGGTATTCTTCTGTAATTTGAGTTCATTAGTTATTTCGTGATTGCTTTTCCCGATACACTTCCACCCAACGTTCTCCAACATTTTCGCATGGACGCTGTCTTCACAGTACTCTTTGGTCGCCACCCCAGTTTCTCGAACTCAGGGGAGGTGCCATTTCCGTACACTTTCGTACACGGATGCCGAAATCATTGGTATACCGCTAATCAAAAAACAAACTTTGTTCTCTCTTGGAAACATAACAGTACCTGCCACGATTTCATTCTGATACTATAACTTACGTATTTAAAATGTAAAATGTAAATTTTCATCGGGCGCTTTCGGGATCGCGATCGAAAGACAACATAAACATAGCGTCCTGCGTCCCTATCATGATTAAAGAGGGTGACAACAGTAAGAATTCATGATGCCGGACAAGTAAATAGTCCTTCCTTCTTGCAACTATTCGCGCATGGACAATATCCTACCTCCTATCACGCGGCTTTCTTATAGGAACAGGATAAACAAGAGAAAAGAGACACTGAGCCGCCAGGGTTATTTTGCTGTTATAGTTCGTATAAATTGTTATAGTTCGTAAAATTTGTTATGGTTTGTAAAATTGTTATAGTTCGTAAAAATTGTTATAATTCGGAAAAAGTTATACTGACAGCGAAAGATAAACGTATAAGTGACTATGTACCTTTAAGGCAGTGTTTTCTTTTCAAATCAATCTCGTCTCCACTCATCTACATACGTATAAATGACATGTGGCTTATTCCATTTTTATCTTTCAAAATTGATGTTTCCTACTTCAATAAACATCAGTTAATGACCTGAACTGTCTGTCTGTAATAGATCTAGGAAAATGTGTTGTTTTATGGAGTCTGATTGTTAAAATCAATTATCAAATGTTGTTAATTTCTGCCCAAAGCTAAATCGTACCTTTATTACGAATCACCATCCAACAACGATGTGCATTACATTGGTTATGACAAATCACACTGAAGAGACTTCATGTGCGCATTCCCGTATTTTTTTTTTTTTTTGTTACAAGGAGATTATGAGTGGTAAATATAATGGCAAAGCATTTCAATCTTACATTTAAAACGAATAATGTTATTGTTGATGAACGCCATTTTAAACTGATATAAACGAGAAAAATCCGCACCCCACCCCCACCCCTTCTCTCTCTCTCTCTCTCTCTCTCTCTCTCTCTCTCTCTCTCTCTCTCCCCTTCTTCTTCTTCTTCTTCTTCTTCTTTATTCTTATTCTTCTTCAGGATTGCCAATCGGCATTTATTGGTATTCGATAACAATAAAATAATTAAATATTGCAACTAATTATGAAGAGTCGAGTCAACCATATATGGTTCACTAGTTTAGCAAATAAAATGTCAAATCAAATAACTCGGTTCTCTCCATTTCCACTGAAACTTCACTTCAAGGGGCCAAATAAATGGACCTGTCTGTAAAATTTGGCCAAAAGTAACAGTATGACAAGTACGGATCGATGTAATCTTTTGCCCCTTACAATCAGATTGCCGCAGGAATATTTCGGTTGATGGAATTGGCCGGGCAACAATGACATTCAGCAACCCATTTTATTTGCTGAGCTAACTGAAAGTTATCCCAACTGTAGGGTCCCCCATTTATCCAGAAGTTGCGTCAATTTAGTGAGAGGGCATGGGAGGGTAATCAGAGTTGGGACATTTCTTTTTTATAACCACACACACACACACACATATATATATATATATATATATATATATATATATTTATAACTTTTGTTGTCATTATGTTTCCTGTATATCTAAATTCTAAAACAGGTTTAGAAATATATTAATTCAAAATAAACTCGGAATTGGAACAAAAGTGTATTATTCTTATTATTAATATAATTCATTTTACAATAGTTTAATATAATCTTCTCAATATCAGGAGGGATGATGACATTGATACACCCGCTGATTTGACGCCCCTACCAAAGTGTTCGTCATGTAAGCTGAGTGTATGCGTTTCAAAATCTGTAAATTTCCCAATCCTGGCTTCTCTGCTTCCCTTTGCAAAGTGTAAGTTTATCGCCTTTTTTCGTACATGGTCTAACTTTTCGTATCGTTTCTCGATTCCTTTCATATCATATCCGAAATTCATGACGAGTAGGCTGGGCTTAAATGGATTAGGCCTTTTTCTTATCGTACACTTCCAAATATTTCCTGGTTGCAGCGGACAAACCCAATGATCTGTGAGGTATGGAATCAACGGTTTCCTTAACTGACTAGGACATGGTCTATAACTCATCCGCCAGAGATTATGACACACGCTTTGAGTTATTGGACCTTTGATGTGCAAAAAAAAATTGCTTTTAGGGAAGCGGGGAGGGGGGGGGGGTGAGGGGAATTTGAAAATCAAAGAATGCCGCCGGTGGCCATTTTGAAAAATATAAATCTTTACCTTTCACCAAAGATGGATGTGTAATACATCATTCTAGGGGTTTCTGCATGCAAGAAATCAATTTATGGCATAATTTTTATGATAAGAGGTCCAATTACCATGTAAGCATGAATTTTATGGTTAAAATCCAAAATGGCCGCCAGCAGCTATCATAAAAATTGAACATTTATAGGGACTCGCACTTAAGTACAAAATAGTACCCTGTTTTATTTTCTTTTATTTTATCTTTTTTTATTATCTTCTGTAGTGTCGGAACCAATATCTAGGTCTCTTATGTTAATCAAGGTGTTGGCTTAAAATCAAATCGAACCCAAGTAGCCATCATAGCACGTTTAAACCGTACACTGTAATTTTTATTTGTTCTCTCGTTTAGTTAATGTTAAGCTGTTAATTCTTTTAATTTTACTTTATGGTTCGTTGTTGCTTTTGTGTTGCTTGTTCTTTTTTTTTTTGGTTATATTTTGATTTAAGTTACAGAGATCTTGCTTGTGTAATCATTTTAATGATTTAGTTTAGTTAATAGTTCCGGTCAAATACATCGAAACTGATACGTAAACAAAAGTTTAAACTCAAGTTATGTTTTATTTTAAATATGTATCATATACACGGGGACTTATAACATAAAATTATTAACCATATAGCTGCTGTCGGCTGACAGGTGTAAGTTATTTCTACAACATATGTCCAGTTTCTTATGACAACTTTTTAATCTTCGTCTTATGTTAGAGTGCACCTGGCTGTCAATGACTAAAACTGGTAATGGGGAGAGCAGTGGTCAGAAATCAATTTCTCTGTTGGCACCTGTGCCTCTGACATCTGGTTATTTTACTTACTTTGATAGCAAGTAATTTATTATCTGCCAGAATACTGGTAAGTAGGCTGACAAAATGACACAACTGAAAAAAAAATGGACAAAAGAGCATGAAGCGAGCAGCATCAATAAGGAAAGATATGGTGAGCAAAAGACTGGAACGAGAAGAAAAAGAAACTATATCATATTTCAACACTTACAAGTGCTTTAAAACATATAAACATAAGCAGAAACTTGTTGCTTTAGAACGGGCTCAATTTCAATCTCAAGATCAGACAGAACCATCAGAAACTATATCCTCCGCCGCAGTGCAGTCATAACACTGGAAGTGCCAATTTCACACCAAGATCCATAGGAAATGAAATGTGCTATGTGTGGAAGTTATAGGGTAAGGTAAACCTTTTATCAATCAGAAACAAATTCAGAATAAATGGGCGAGACAGAGAGCAGGCAAATAAGTTACTGCTACTAAACATTCGAAAGATGAAGATTTCTGTAGAGTTGCTGAACTTAAAACTGCTAAGGATGTATTTGCATCAGATATTTATTACTATTTCACTTGTTTCATATGTTACATGCACAAGTATGACCAAAATGTACAATTCCCAAGTAATGAACCTGAAGGAAAAACCAAATCAACCTCTGCTTTTACGCAAAATTTATTCTTGATGATCTTTGAGCATATTGACCCTCTCTTGCAAGAAGGATACGGTTTTACCGTTAGAGATATATCAGATTGTATGTATCATTTAGACGACACTGTAGATTTCACAATCTACAACAGAGATGTGAAAAGGTAACCTGTTGACCATTATGGGGAACGTATACAAATTGCTCCAAATCCTTGGCAAATGAATCAGAATTGGTTTTCTACTCCAGTATCACAGATGCTAATTTAGCAGCAAAGATAAAACATCTTGACACTCTCAAAAGCTGCCAAGAATGTCCGTTATTATTGTTTGGGAGACAAATTCTGTGATGCCAATGAGTTGGCAAAAAAAAATTGTTTAGCACTGTATGACATGCCCAATTACTCATGGCTAAATAGAAATGATGCAAACGCCAAAAGAGGTAGATATATAGGGTGAAGAAGAAGAAGAAAAAATAGATGATGATGATGAGATGTTTGACGACAAGGTTATGTGGTATGGAAAAATCGACCCTCACAGCTAATTATCCATTTCCAGATGGCATATTTCCACATCCACCATGGCAAAAGGAAAACGCCACTCCACAAAACGCTAGGACAATACATATACGGGAAAAATGAATAAGAGATATTCTCACAACACTTAACAGGGTGGGAGACTTTAGTCTGAAGTGAAGAGATCAATAAATATCCTGTGTTCCCACACACTGCAGTCAGCAGAAGTCATACCCATTCCATGACATGTCTCGGAAGATGGAAGGGCTTTGGTGTCTTCAATAATGAAGACTTTGATGACAAATCATCATTTTAGGAACCCATAGCAAACATCACACAGCACAAGTGCTCTACCAGGAGACTACTCGAGGCCTTTAGAGAAAACCGCCTGAATAAAGCACCAATCTGTCCACATGTTTACATTCTTCAAAAGAGCAACTTCTTTGTCAAGTTGTACCACCTTATTTCAAACCGTGGTGAGGCCTACCTTGCCACACAATTTTCTTCTAGTTGAAAATGCCCATGGGGACATCTTGCCTGATGCTGAGAAAAGTTGTTGAGCACGCAGCCAATTCTAAATTCTTCATATCCTTCATTCGCTGTGGACTCCCACATTCAGCTCCTGCCTGTGGTGAGTTACCTACTTGTGAAGGTATTCATGCCCTGATCACGACGGCTAATGTACCCGTGATCAGAGCTGGTTTCCTCCCTGTTTTTTTCTCCCCCAGGTTACAGAGTATCCCACTGTTCGAAAGGCCCTAACCACATTTCAGGCATGATGTCAGCAGTTGAATCAAGAAGCTATGGCTATTGTCTCTGATGAGGGAGTCTCTCACATAGCAGGTTGACACTCATGAGTGAACCTGGTACTTTCCATGACTTGTTCCAAATGTTTGGAATGTTCCACTGAACTAATGTACTCCTGTGATGTGCAGGAAGATATTTAAGTGGCAGCAGTATGGTTGATGCTTAAATCTAAAAAGGAAGTGTTTGGGCCGAGGACTGTCCCGACGGAGCTTTCTGGAGGTCATTATGTAAGTTTACTGAAAGGAATGCTTATTGTTTCTGAGCTTCTTGATTCTCTCATGTAAAGTGCGTTCTGGCAATCAAATGAAAATACATTTAATCCCTTTGTCATGTCAGCTGTTCATCTCAAGAATGTTTCGCAAAATAAAATTCGTGACAAGTGTGTCCCCAAGTCCGAGCAGGTTTCCGCTGCTGCCGTTACTCTCCATTAGAAGTTCGATGCCTTTACACAAAAGTGCGAGAAGAATGCAGAATTGTGCAAGTATTTCATGGGCTTTCACAAGAGTATGTGTATCATTAAGCGGCTGATAATTGCAGATTTAAATGGCAGCCGTTGCACGTTGGAACAGTGAAGACTTCCATGAGAATTATATGTGAGTTT
This sequence comes from Sipunculus nudus, assembly GCA_026874595.1. Taxonomy (NCBI): domain Eukaryota; kingdom Metazoa; phylum Annelida; class Sipuncula; order Golfingiida; family Sipunculidae; genus Sipunculus; species Sipunculus nudus. The sequence goes on from CM049321.1 coordinate 10,041,047, forward strand.
GATGCCAGCAGCTATTTTCTGTTTGGACACCGCCGGTTCTGTATGGGACATTTTGTTGTAAAGGGTCGAGCTGGTGCGGTATTCGCTTTTGTGTCAAGGGACCTGATGTTGGAACAGTCCCAGAACAGATTCTGTCAAGGCAATGTTGACATGTAATTGTCGGAAGTTCTAGAGACGCTGCTGTCTTGACAAAGTTTTAAATCCTATTTCACGAGATCCTAGCAATTAGTAACTTTTTCGAACTACTCACCACTAATTAACAGATTGATCATCTGGAAACCTCATTAAGCAACTCTTGGCGGACTCAAGGGTCTAATCTTCGACGAAAATATGGCACGACTGTTGGACTTCGTGAATGCGGAAAACCCCTTCATTATCAAAATGTAACACTCAACAACTTTGTGACAAAGTTGTTTGGCAGCAGACAATGCAAAGAAAAGAATCCCGAAAGTGATGGAGAATAGGGATGCAGCATATCAAACATTTCGGGATGAGCGGTACATTCCCAGGTCCAGGAAGCTAAGTGATACTATATCTAAGGTGAATCTTCCAGTTTACGGCAAACAGGGCACAAAGAAAGCAAGCATAGAAGTAGTCAAGCATAATGCTTCTGCGAAGGCCATTGCGTCTACGCAGAGGGAGATAGAGATTGCTGCACTCCGGGGACTTCTACGTGAAGAGATATAAACACTTGTCATTCTGGCATTTTGCCCACTATTCTGTGGTGAGTATACAACTAAACCTAAAGCCGCAATTGGTCGAACTAGAAACCAATCTCACACCTGGTGACTACAAGTATATGAGTGTGGATGCCCAACGCGTGGTGAATTCATCTAAAAAATACGACAATTTCCGAATAAACGTTCTGCCTTCAATAACTTTGGTGAACTAACTCAAGAGGTTCTCAAGAGCGCTAATCGCATTAGTCCATCACTAGAATTGTCCGACCTGGTGTTCGACAGCTACAGAGAACTGAGCAGTAAGGAGTGACTACAGAGGGATTAAATGTGGGCATTGAACATTAACAAACAGAACCCACAGCTAGTAGCACGACAAATGGGAGAACGAGACTTGCAGGACGTGGTTCTAAGTGGAATGGTCATCAATCAAGAGCTTTTAGTTGAAGGACTGATGACGACTGGGTCATCTGCAATAACTGGCAGGAGGAAGCAGACAGCCGGATAATATCATATGTACATTGGGCAATTGGTAGCGGTTGTGATACTGTTGTTTTGTTCTCTAACAATACCGATACACTCATCCTTCTCCTTCACTACATTGTTTTGTTTTTGGGGTTTTTTTTGTGGAGAACTGCCTTTAACAGCTGTGGGTTCCGTTTGGAACGGGAGAAAATAGACGGATGGCCACCGGCTGCTATCTTGGATTTTCAAATTCGCCCCCTCTTTCGAAAAAGATTCCGTGATTCCCGAACCCCAACGGTCCAATAACTTAAAAAAATGTCAAAATCTCTGGTGGTTGTGGACCTGTCCCTGGCTAGGGCCAGTTCTATTTGGCAGCCATGCTACTGATTAGTATTTGATGTAATTGTGCCATACCCTTTTGCACGAAATTCGTAATAAGTACCGGAAATACGATGCGAATCTTTTTTTTTACGATACAATGTTGCGATAGGAAATTATGAAATCGTTCGGTATCCAGAGTTCATAACGTGTACTTTAGAGCGTACGTCATTAGACGTCGTTAGACAAAGAGAAGCTCAATACTGACATCATGAGAGGTCATATGTAACATCTTTTAACAGACTTTACATTTTGTGTAGTCCTTGAAATTTTACAAATGCAGAGATTGGTGACAATTCTTAAATATGTTCTTTTTCAAAAATTTAATTGCATTTAACAATTCTACAGATTATGGCAGTCATATAATTTCTTAGCAATACAGTATAATCAGATGATGAGTATAATTGAAACACACACACACACATATAAATAAATTTAACCTTTCCCAACTGTTCGGAAAACAATCATAAGCTTACCGAACAGACAATTTATGACTTTTTAAAATGCTTGAGAAAAAATATTTTTAATATATACTGTACAGAGTGTAGCTTTTTGGTTGTGTAGGGGGCCACTGTTCTTCTGCTCAAGATCTGAAGGACATTTCATTTATTTTTTCAATAGTAGATGAAAGTGTTTATATCAATCAAAATACACTGAATCATTGAAGATTTCACTTGATTGTGATAAAAATCAAACCATCGCTGTTCTGTCTTAGTATCTTTACAGACGCCAAGTGCATTTCATTTCTTAATATTTCCTTTTTTTCCGATGGACCCAACGCAAATATGCGTATTCTAAAATATGCGAAAACAAATGAAATGTTTCACTCTGTCCATATAGGTGACTGACCCGGTATTCCTTGGTGGATAATCCTCCCCATTACAGGAACTTAGGACTTAGTAAACCGGAAATTTGCACTCGCTTATGTATGAAATACTGCCATGAGACAAAGGCCGGCCGTGAAAAATCACACTGCTTGCTGGAATTCGAATTTATGATTTCGCTGCTTAAAATGCTGTATTCTACCTCGAAACCTATAATTAATGATAATAATTAAAAATATAATAATAATAATAATAATAATAATAATAATAAACAATACTCATAAACAGATTTTGTTTTATAACCCTTGACACAGTTCATATATTCCCCTCGATAGCTAATACATGTCGCAATTATTTCTCACTCGTAGTTCACGTGAGCTGTCCCAAAATCCCTTAATAAGAACCTCCCTTTTGGAAAAGAAAAGTGATTTTTGCATTGGTGGTTTGTCTGATAACAAATGTCGTCTTCGTAATGCAAAAACCGTGAGATTTAATAAATACTGAATGTTTTGCAAATACAATGAAATTTAAAGAATAACAAAAATGATTTTCATGCTTAAGCTTTTATCAATATACCATAAGTTTATCATAAACATTTTTTTTTTAATTAAGAAAAAGATCTAGTCCAAAGAAGTGTCCGCTATGAAGTGTAAAGAAATTATCCACATAACAATCAGACTATTGCAGTTAAACTTTATGGAGTCTAATATGCATTTGAAACAGCTTTCTGATTAATTTGCATATTATACTCCATAAAGTCAATATCGTTTTGTACCTGATACAGAGCTCTTTCAAGTGGCATATGTAACTAGGGCATTAACATTCATATTTATGTGAAATGTTAACATTTTTTGAAAATTTAAAATTTTTAAATAGATTTTACATGGATTGTACGTTGTTTTTTTTTCAAATAATGCTAAAAACTCTTCTCTTCTCCTAAGTCTGTAGGGTTTAAGTTTGAGGGAAACCGGTGAAATCGGAATTAAAAGACTTTGGACCGGTAACTACAACTAATCTAATAGCTACGCCAGGAATCAAACCCGGTAGCCAGCAAAGAGCGCCTGGCGTTTTAGAACTCAAATGCCCAGGTTTGTTTCCTAACGGAGCTAAATCTATATGTCATGTTGGAAATTTGATATTCAATGGAATAATATATTGTTAGTTGTGTCCACAAGTTTAACTTTCAGGGTTATGGGAGGTTCAATGAGAACGACTTTGGACCGGCAACAACAGCCCAATCTAATAGCAACGCTAGGAATCGAACCCGGGTAGCCAGCAGAGAGCGCTGAGAGTTTTAAAACTCGACCGCCCAGGTTTCTTAACAGAGCTTAACAGAACTTAATTCTGGAAATTTGATATTAAATGAAACAATATACTGTAAGTTGTGTCTACAAGTTAAGCTTTTCAGTGTTAACGGAAGTTTCAATGAAAATTTTATTTACACATTTTATCTCTATCGTTTGAGAAATGTTCTGAAGCTAAAGAATGTACAGCGGGCAACAGGAAAGATCAGTCTACAAGTCACACAGACGTGGATGTATGAACCGTAAGATGAATATTTGACAAACAAATGTCTTCGTGGATTTTATAAAGAGGAAGGCCAATCACAAAACTAAGCTAAAATGTGTAGCCTGAATAAATCAGTTCTGGACGATTCGGATTAAATCATGGCCTTAAATAGTAGTTGCCGCCGGGATAAAGTATTTTAAATTGGTTTTCAGATTGATCCATGCGTCTCCGTCCCTGTTCCTGCATAACTGATCCTTCAGATGACAACAGAAATGACAAGGAACCATAAATTAAGGGACCAGGATTTTTCAAACATTGATGGTTTTGTCCAAACGTAAAGGACTGCAGAAGCCGATATCCAGTTAAGATTATGCTTGACTAATTAAGGACTCGTACAAACATCTCTCTTATCACTGAGCAATTGAAAAACAGCTTCAAGTTGTGGGTTCTTCATGTGACAGAGAGAGAGAGGGAGACAGACAGACAGAGACAGAGAGAGAGAGGAAGCCATAAGATAAATTAACAGTTTGATCAAAGGTAGTTTGCAACTGGGGTGCCCATATATATTTGTGCCTCGGTAAGATAACAGATAAGATGAGATGAGATATAGCTTATTGATATATATATATATATATATATATATATATATATATATATATATGTTATAAAATAATCACAAACAATAGTATTTGGCTTGACTTGCTTGCTTAAACAAAACACATTAAGCAAAACATAATAAAATAAAATTGTGTATGAAAAAGACGTATGACTAAAAATATATATATTTTATAGACCAATATATATTTAAAAAAAACATATACAAATTAAAAAGAAATTTATGTGAAAACATGCTCCCTTGATAGATATACATGAAGTCCAGACGGTGCCGATCTCAGAGTTCCCGGGGATCCGGACTGTTGGTTCTGACATCGTTACCTGTCTCAGGAGACTGGGGAGTCGCTTCATCAGCAGGCATTCATTCTCTGCCAGCTGTGATATCCGTGACAGACTTATTAAGCTTTAATTTACGGATCTGTGATATTAAAAATAATGTGTCGTCTGGAACGAAGCAACACGGACGGTCTGGACAGGGAAAAATAATACATGACACGTGAGGGATAAAAATAGACCAAAATAAAAATAAATCCATTAACACCCCGATACCACTGGTCGAGGGGTTTACGTGTCTTGCCCAGAACTATTGGAATGCAAGGGTTCAAATCTGACATGAGTCTACGTGTCCGACTGTTGAAATAGAACCATGGGAATGTACGGGTTCCAGTTCACACGGGCCTACGAGTCTTATTTCTAAATCATAACTTTCTGATTGTGAGGGTATACACTTCAGAAAGGGGTCTACGTGTCTGATTAAGGAACCAGAACTTTGGAGTGCGAGGGTTAAAATGTGACAGGGGTCTACGTGTCACGTAAGATCCATGTACATGTTTTGGCCACAGTTAAAAAATTATATAAGCCATTATATATATATATATATACATATATATATATATATATATATATATATATATATATATATATATGAATATGCATGCACACGGGCTTAATCTTTACATGGACCAAATCCATTCCAGTTTAGTTTAATATACACGAAGTATAATGCAACTTTTTCTTTCTAAAATCATTTTCTTGCTCCTGTTCACAAAAGAAAATAAACACATTCATAAAGCAAGGCTTTTTAAAGGGGCCTTATCACCTATAAAGCACGCTGAATGAACACGAAAAATAGGGTCTTCTCTTTCAAAATAACTAATACCTGCCAAAATATTGCCCTCAAAGCGTTTGCTTACTTCTGTACACGAGTTTTAAAAACAGTGGACCGGGCGCGATCATAGGCGTTAACACCGCGCATGGGACAGAGCGCATCGGAGGGCCAGAACACCTGTCAATCAGGTGATCAGCGGGCATGAAGGTCCATGCATGAACCAGTTTTTTCTTTGGGTTATTTCGCGCATGCGCAAAATCGAGTCTCCGGTCATGCTGCCTTGTTATTATAAATCTACACAGGTGGACTGTGTTAACTTATAGGTAGTGCCAAAACGAGGCGTTAAAAAGCTCAAGGGGAGACACTGAGACCGTGTGCTGGGGTGGTTTTGCCCAGACGCTTTTTTATAAAGCAAAAGTGGACAGAGAGTGTCAAAGAACAGGCATACTACTGCTCCAGATTATGTTTCTTTAATATGCCGACCGCCGTTTCTTCGGTGTGTCTTCTATTTGTGTTTAATCTCTTTGCCATGTGATACATGAGGATGACCTAAATGTAAATTTGCTATTCATTGAAGTGGGATTGAGGACCATTTCAGATAAGATAAGATAGGAAATCGGCTTCAGTCGATCGTAGTTCGAATCTCAACGGTGGTATGACCCAGCAGTGGAGACGATTACACACATCGGTCCCGCGGGTGCAGTAGTCACTGGGCCTGGTTAACACCAATATATAAAATGAGAGGAAGCGTGTGATACTGCCCTGTCAAGGATTCCGAAACCGTAATAGAATTCTGCAAATAAACATTTACTTAGTTAAACAAGAATTAAAACAAAAGAGGCGGATACCTCCGCCAAAAAAAGAGGGACAAAAAGATAAGATATGTTTTATTAAGCTTGGAAATTACATTGTGTCCGTACAATGGAAAAAAGAAAATATTTATTTCTATAATAAGCCTAATTATATTTACCAGAATTCATATTAAAGCACAATAAGACAACAAGCCTGGATACAACATACATGCATTAATTATAAGATATTCGAAAAAATTAAAATTTAAATTATAAATGTGCCCTGACGTCGAAAACACCTTTATCTCTTATGATATATATCGTGATATTAATTTTTTCTGTATGTGATATTCCCTGGGGTTGTCTCAGGGGCGTGTTCTGACATTTCGTATAGGCCTAGCAGGATACTCTCAGACACAGGGGGAGGTTGTTCTCATTGCATTTTCCGGCCTGTTGGGCAGGTTGGAAAGTGCTATTCTCGAGCCCTGCCCTAGCAAATATAGTTAAAATCGATATTATTGTGTAAAATGTACATCTTAGTCAGATACAATAGACGGCCAATGAGGAGGAATTGAACATCATTTAATTGCTAAATATTCCCTGGTGTCGAAAAACATATATATCACTCATGATACATATCGTGATATAAAGCATCCCCCGCCCCTTTATTTCTATATGAATAATCCTGTATGCGATATTCCCTTGGACTGTCTCAAGAGCATTGTCAGATATATCGTAGGCCCAGCGGGCAACTTTCAGACACTGGGGAAAGTCGCTCTCACAATATTTCCAGGCCCTTAGGCAAGGTGGCAAGTGTTATTGATTGTCGAGCCCTGTCCTTATCAATATACATTAAATCATGATTACCTTATCATGAAAGCGTATCCAAGTCGAAGCCGACAAAAATGCTAAGGTCATATTTAGGATAGGACAAAGCAATCACATTGCAGTCATTAAAATACGTTGCATCTGGTAATTGAAGACATTATGTGAAATAAATACCTTTTCGTAATCATGGTTGGTGATAATTTTGGGCTTTATTCACACATTAAAATGACCAACAGCAGATCAGATGTTCCCTAATGCATAGCGGTGGAACTGATGGTTCAACTGGAATTTTTAAAATAAAATATTTTTGCATGGTTCCTGTAACGCCGCAGTATTGGCAACCATCTTATTTCGTGGAAAGCTATTGCGATGTCTTGATAACATACAAGATGTGTCAAATTTCATTTTGACTGTAAAGAAAATGTGATGTGGTCATATTATTCCTCAGGTACACACACATACACATGTCGGAACACCCACATCACCATTGGCGAATTTGATTTATATGAATTTACCTTAAAAGACATGCCTCTTGCCGTGAATAAAAATCGAGCTTTAGATGTGTTGCTTATTAAAGTTGTAAAGTAAACATATAACATATAATGTCCTATGAGGTATAAAGGTAATGCATTAAGAAACTTAAGAAATGTGACGTTTGAAGTTTGTATCGGATTGAGGATATAACTTGGAAAAATTTTCCTTATATAATTCCAGCAATATGGGGAGTTCCAGGGTTTAGGTGTATTGATAATAACTACACGCACCGTGGTATGTGGGCATGCTGTTACTGGCATAGTATATAAAAGGTACATGTTATTTGTCAGTGTCTTGGCATGTGTAGATCGGGAAGCTTGTATGGGAAGCAAGAGGCGTCAATATAGGGGGATGGGTATATATATCCCCCAATTATATTGACAAACGGTGATGTTCATGTAATCATGTAATCAAGGGGGGGAGGTCAATGTAATGTAGGCGAGCAACCCTGGAAGGTATATTGACGCCACTGTGAGAAGTTGCACGGAATATTTATTTTAGTGTAGCCAAGTCATTCAAGGTTATTTCTAGTGCCTCGATGACCTTCTGAACATAGGACCAATCTATCAAAGGGAAAGGTCATCAATAGATAATGTAAGGGAGAAAGGTGATTCAGTCCATAAATATTCCCTGGAAACTATGTATATTTATAATGTTGATATATCGAGGAGATCTTCCCGTTCATTACCTGAAGAAATTTATCAAATTATTTTATAACTGATCATTCCACAAGAGGTAGATCTGAATTTATGCCATATTATAACGCAAAGCCCTGACCCATCGTCATTGTGCGATCCGTTAATCTATTTTATGTTGTTATGACATGTGCCTTGTGTTATGGGAAGATATGGCCGGGCACAAACCACAGGTTTTAGACCAACCCCCCCCCCCCACGAAAGAGAAGGAAACCCTCTAAAATCTCCACCGAAAACTCCCTCCCCTTATGACAAAGAGAACCAGTTCCCCTCAACTCATATCAAAAATATTTTGAAATATACAGTTTGTTATATTAACTCAGGTTTCAACCGAAATGTAATCTTAATCACCTCTCATTATTATTCAACAACGTTCTAAAGTCTAACATTTAATGGAGATTAAATAAGGCAGTTGACGCATACTGTTTGTAATATTTTCTCAGTATGCAATGCTCAATAAAAAGAATAATGATTAAATATGTAGAAACTGTAAAATTGATGACTATGTCATCCTGTAATCAATATGTTAAAACTAAACACTTTATTCAGGTGAAACTGAAAATGTAGGCAAATGGTATACATTTGCTATTTCAGAATGGAATATTAAGAACTGATAACCATTTAATTTTAAACTGAAATTAACAAATGTGTACATCTGTGTAAATATCATTAGTGGTCCTCTCTGGGCGCCACCACAATATTTCTCAAATGGTCGCGATTGTCGGTCATTAAGAAGCATGATATAAAGTGGTGGCATGTAAAAAACATGTTTCCTTCATACCAACGTTTCTTTGAATAGAAGTTCATTCTTTTGTTAAGAACTAATGGCCGTGACTCGAACAATAATTGGGGAAAGCCATTTGAGAGAACCCTGGCAAAAGCAAATAAGTTCAAGTGAACAGACCTAGTCTTCGCTTCTGAAAAAAACGACAATTAAACCAGAGACGTCGCTAACCCTAGGGATTTCAAGTAAGATAAACATAAACCAAATGAAATTAAATCAGAAACAGACTGAATTACTAGAAAACCCCACAGGCAGTCCCCATAAATATAAGAGTAATAATTACATTTATATCCGGAATGACAGAGAGCTTTCCTGTAATCAGCTGACAGCTCAACGCATAGAGCCCGACTTGCTGCCTGGTAAAATATGTCAATTAACTGGGTGTCAACGTATCAGACAAAAAGATAGAGTAGTATTGATGAGACGTAGTCGGTTATGTCTATTAAAAAATTTTATTGGAAATCTCCTGTCAGTTTACTTTTTTTTCATAACACATAATAGAAAATATAAATTGAGATAGATGTTTGTACAGCACTTATTGAAGAATATATATATATATATATATATACGTCTATATATATATATATATATAGAGAGAGAGAGAGAGAGAGAGAGAGAGAGAGAGAGACGGAAATGGTATACACAGAAAAGTGGTTCACTGCCATGAACCACTTTTCTGTGTATACCCATTCCATCTATAAAAACAATGAACCAGCATGGCTATTCATACATTCATACATTCATATATTGATATATACATAATTTAATATACATAAGTATACCTATAAATATATATATATATATATATATATATATATATATATAAACAGGTGTATAGCCTGATGTGGGTGTTCTTAATTACAGATTCATGGTTAGTTTTATCTTTATTTACTTAGAATTCATATACATCTACGGAGCCCGGGAGACGACATCGTGAAATATATTTATTAATTCGTGCGCACGGATTACTAATTTGTGGCCACAAATTACTAATTCGTGCGCACGAATTAATAATTCGTGCACACGAATTACTCGGTGTGAAAAATAAATTTCCAAGGTGGAAAAAATATTTATTAATCCGTGCGCACGAATAACTAATCCGTGCGCACGAATTACTCATTCGTGGCCACGAATTACTAATCCGTGCGCACGAATTACTAGGTGTGAAAAATATATTTCCAAGGTGAACAATATTTATTCAATAGGATAACAAAGTAGCCGATAAGGCTACAGCAACTGCTCTCCTGAATATAAATTAAAAGAAAGTGAAAAATTAACATGAATGTATATATGTATATATAAATGATCAGATTGGAAAATTGCACATATATTTACACACGATAAGATATATATATATATATATATATATATATATATATATATATATATATAATACATAATATACGTTAATACAGATTGACATTCCACATACACTGATACTTATACATATATTATTACTGGTAGGAGTAATACAACAAATATAAACGTCTCAGTCCATATCGAGCATATCAGTTAGATTAAACCCATCAGTCTTTCCAATTGAAAAAAGGTATTGATTTAAGTAACTGGCAACTAGTAGTAACATAGTATGGATAATTTCATGTTGACGATGATTGTCGTAATAATAACTGTATATTTTTAGAGAGGCAGGGTTTAAAAAGTCACAAACATTTTCCTTAAAGGAATCTATTGAAGTAGACTGAATTATAGGAAACTGTTCCAAAGTTTGTAGGCTATTGAAAGTAAAGATAAGAAAATTGATCTGAAAGAAAAGCGACAGTCTTTCCGTGTGAACCTCGGTATCTTTAGCAAATGCTATTTGCGCGGACTGTATAGGGCTGAGCATGAGACAGAGTTTGAGTTATTATATTAGCAGATAATCTGGAGCTGGTCCGTTAATCATTTCATATAAATGTGGATTGTATAGCCAGCTCTCTTCTTATATTTATACTTGACCATTATAGCTCTTTTACCATAGCTCCAGTGCTGGAAGTCGAGAGCGCTCCAATACATGTTAAACATGCTTTCCGTTGTATACTCTCTAGTTGGTATGACTGTTTGACAGAACAATTGTTAAATATTAAAACACCACACTCCAGTACTAAAGGTATTAATGATTTGTACATACGATCTAAAACTTTCATAGAGAAATGGAATGTATAATTTTTTTTCAAAATTTCCAAACGCCTATTTGCTTTCAAACGTATCATGTTTATGTGTTCCTGTCAGGAAAGCGAATCCCAAATATGACATGAGATATCTCAGTTTCTGTGAAGTTCATTTCACCTAGTTTATGAGTAATTTGTAATTTAGCATCATCGTCAAATGGAGGTTGAGAACTGTAACTGTAGTTACTTTTTGAAGCAAAATAACTGTTAAAAATTTCAGCCTGATCGGCTTTGTCTATGATAATGTTCCCATTATGCCCCAACGATGATAAGGTAGGTCGTTGTTTTTTTTACCAGAGAAAGCCTTAGAAATTTTCCACCATGCACGGCAACTGGGTCTGTGAGTTTTATATTTATATTCTTTAAGTTCTTTAAAGTCCTTTCTATTTTCAATATACAGGAACTGTCGGAAGGCGCTTGGCTCCATTTTGACAACGTGTGTGCCCGCTGAAACTGCCAGCCTGTGCCTAGTCGATGTGCGCATGCTTCTCATTGGCTAGTAATTCGTGCGCACGAATTAATAACTCATGCGCACGAATTAATAACTCGTGCGCACGAATTAGTAGCCAATGAGCATTGAGCCAGCAACATAAGAGAATGTTCTCATTTGTCACTAATTCGTGCGCACGGATTGGTAATTCGTGGCCACGAATTAGTAATCGTGCGCATAGATTAGTAATTCATGCGCACGAATTAATAACTATTTTTCACCATGTCGTTTCCCGGGCTACGTATTACATCTGTAATCCTCTGCTGAAATAAAGTTTCCTTAGGTTGTTTTTTTGTGAGGCATACTCTTGCGGAAGTACTTAAATGAATAATCTCATACTCCAAAAATAACCCAGAAACCCCTTCCGTCATGTAAATTGAAGAACTTACTATTCTTCTGGGAAAAGTGTCTGTAATTGCCATAATTTTGGCTCAGACGTAACTGGCGAGAAAGAGAGCTTCACAATTACCATGAATTGGCTATAAATGTATCATAAAGCGCGAAGAAAAGTAGACGACATCCAGTCGAACACGCTACCAGATGACACCCACATGTGCGTGACAGTCATAACCCCTGCTCGGAACTTGATAATTTTTGTTATATTTAATGTACCATTTTAGTGATATTACAATAGGCTATGAGCAAATAAAATAAAACCGCTGTTATTTTTCTTGTTTTTGTTTGATGTAAAATTGCCTTATTCTCAATTGGATATCTAAGGGAGAATATTTTAATGTCTTCTTGCGGGTGATGCCATCTACATTATGGCTTAAGGTTCACTTGGGACTCATTATTTTGACCAAAGAACCTCTTTTTATTGGCGCATAAACATCCTGCTTGTCACTTCTTAAGCCCAGTTTTATTCTGATATGCATGAGGGTAGCATCCCCTGGCTGACATAACACTCGTCGTAGCCGGCGCCGTTTGTCTACTGGAGTATAATTGTCCGTTATCATTGTTGGCGATGACAGTCATAATTTTGTGAAAGAGATTGTCATACAAGGTATAATGATAAAAGGTCAGTGCATTTTTATTATTTCATTATTTTTATATTATTTAAATGCTAAATGATATAGAAATATCAATTTTCCTGCAGATTGTGTTGTACTTTTCGTTTATGTGTGATTGACTGCAGTGTTTAATGGAAAAAATTGCCACCTGGTTAAAATGATTATTCTGGAAATTCATCGGTCCCGAACGGTAGTGAAGGCTTCGTAGCCGAAGGCAGTAATTAGAGACCTCCCGCGTGGATGATCTCTGCAGAACGCAGTGAATGAATTATTTTGCTGCCCAGTTCTATCCGGCATCAAGTTTCCGTTAAAAAGCTCCCCGTGGAATATGTCTGGTAGTTGATTCATGTTTCTTGGAAAAAGAACTGTGTTGACATCAATAGGAGCGCATCTGTGATTACGAACAGTGAATCTAGGACTCTACAAGAAATAAGAATCCAAATCAATAAAAGTTAAGTTAATTAGATCTGCCAGCTCTTTCGTATTGGATTTAATGGCTGTATAAATGTATAATACAATAATAATCATAAAAAATATTCCAACTTAATTAACTCCACCAGCCAGAAACTATTTACATTGATTGTCCAGAACAAGGAAATGTCATACTTTTTTTTTAATGTAAACATACGTTTAAACCATAAAAATAATTGTTGTGTGTTTCAACGATCTTGTGTGTTTGTGTGTGTGTGTGTGTGTGTGTTTGTGTGTTCGGCGGGGATGAAAGGTAACTATTCCTAATTCAGAATATATCGCTTAAAAAAGATTTACTCATAAAAATGTGTCATGTAAACTCCGTGTGGTTCCCGTGTATTATTCTTCGAACTCTAGCAAATATATGTATTCTACCTGCCTTCCATGCATTCATTCTCGACAGATAACATAAAAAGAAGCGACGTTTATTGGACAAGACTCCCTTAAACAATTCGATTTTGTTTGCTCAGACTTATTGGAAAAAATTTTGTCGTATCATCTGGATCGCATTTGATTTCAGTTAGGATAGCTAGCAGTACCTGTTTATTCAAGCGGAACTCATTACCTTGACAACGCATGCTTATCGAAAGCGTAGTTTAGTGGAATTGGATAAAAAACCTTTTGTCTTATCTGATAAAGGACTGTAATGACAGGGATTACTGTACCTATTATAACCTATGTCCATAACAAGAAGAATGTGCCTGTGAGTTCAACTACAGCCTATTGTACATTAAAACTATACTTTTTAAATTGATTATAACTTGGAACAATATTATTCATGAAATTTATACTTGTTGTGCAAAGTCAACATTAAAAGTCATATAGAAGAATATTTTACCTCCACTTGGGAATCATACTGATTTAAGGTTTTGATTTTTTTTATATATTTAGAAAGAAAATATATGTATTTATTATGTTGTTTTCTTTGCTGTGAATGTCAAAAGTAGGTTTTTCTACTCCATATCATGTACTCCATTTTATGTGTCCATTGAGGGGACATATGCCATATGCGTTTGCGATTTCTGTCAGATGTACTTACCCACACACATAAACACACACACACACATATATATATATATATATTGTTACAGGGGCTCTTTTTATTATTTGACACGGGCGTAACTCCTGTTGTGGCACTCGTGTCTGGCCGCGTATTACATTCTATGTTTAATCCGTACTGGTTGAACTCTTGTTGTCATGCTGGCTTGGGGCGAGATCATGTGTACAGCATAGTGTGTAGAGGCACAGCGATGTTTTCTAGAGAATTCCGGAAACGCGTGTTTACTGTTGAGTAGGGTCCTTATAGACTCTTCGAGAAGTGGAAAATTCTCGGCTTGGGGTGTGAAGGTATATAAAGGGGCTGTTTTTTTAGAACCAGAGAGAGCAGCAGAGCAGATTCCAGCGGACGCAGAAGCGTTTGTCAGATTCTAGGACCTTATCCGACGAATGCGGCAATTACAGATTTTCAAAGACTTTCTCCTGGATTTTATGCATTTGGACTTCAGTTTACTTTCTGGATTGTTGCAAGAGATTTACACTGGACTGTCATTCGCCGAGAGTTTACATTTAAAGGACTTATCGTTGTGATGGTGTTGGTATCCAGGTACTGTGCTCATTATTTTTCTATGTGATTGTATTGACTTGTTGCTATACCGCTGTTTTATATCCGTAACTATATATATATATATATATATATATATATATATATATATATTGTACAATGTAAAACCTATTATGGCAATAAATGAAGAGAATTGAATTGTAACGTCACGTGTTTATAAACCTTACTACAAGAGATCACTGGAAATTACCCTTTCGGTAAAAGCACTGATAAATGTGACGTCATATCTCTCCTGTACGAAGCCAGGGAGACGACATGGTGAAAAATATTTTATTAATTGGTGCGCGCGAATTACTAATCCGTGCGCACGAATTACTATGTGTAAAAAATATATTTGCAAGGTGGATAAAAATATTTATAAATTCGTGCGCACGATTTACTGATTCGTGCGCACGAATTACTAGGTGTGAAAAATATATTTGGCTTGAACTATTTGTTTCAAAAGGAAAACAAAGTAGCTTATAAGGCTAATGCAACTGATCTCCTGCATAAAAATTAAAAGAAAGTTAATTATTAAGATGAATGTATATATGTATATATAAATGATCAGATTGAAAAGGTGCACATATATTCACACACGATGAATATCGTATATAGATACAAAATATACGTTAATACAGATTGACATTCCACATACACGGATACATATACATATATTATTACTGGTAGGCGTAATACAATAAAAAAATAAAAGTCTCAGTCCATATCGAGTTTATCAATTAGATTAAGACCATCAGTCTTTCCAATTGAAAATAGGTATTGATTTAAGTAACTGGCCCTTAGTCGTAACCGAGTATGGATAATTTCATGTCTCGAAAGGCAGGGTTTAAATAGTCACGAACATTTTCCTTAAAGGAATCTGTTGAAGTAGACTGAATTATAGGAAACTGTTCCAAATTTTGCAGGATATTAAAAGGAAAGAAAAGAATATTGGAAGGAAAGAAAAGCGACAGCCTTTCCGTGTGATCTTCGGTATCTTGAGCAAATACCATTTGCGCGGACTGTATAGGGCTGAGAATGAGACAGAGTTTCAGTTAATATATTAGCAGATAATCTAGAGCTAGTCCATTAACCAATTCATAAAATGTGGATTGTATAGCCAGCTCGCCTTATTTTATACTTGACCATTATAGCTCTTTTACCATAGCTCCAGTGCTGGTAGACGAGAGCGCCCCAGTACATGTTAAACCTGCTTTCCGTTGTATCCTCTTCAGTTGGTATATGACTGTCTGATAGAACAATTGTTAAATATTAAAACACCACACTCCAGTACTGAACAAATTAATGATTTGTACATACGATCTAAAACTTTCATAGATATATGGAATTTTTAATTTCTCATATTTTCCATCATATTTTGCTTCAAACATATCATGTTTATGTGTTCCTGTCAGGAAAGCGAATCAGTTAAGGTTACTCCCAAATATGACATGAGATACCTCAGTTTCTGTGAAGCTCATTTCACCTAGTTTATGTGTAATTTGCAATGTAGCATCATCGTCAAATGGCGACTGAGAACTATAACTGAAGTTACTTTGTGAAGCAAAACAACTATTAAAAACTTCAGCCTGTTCGGCTTTGTCTACAATTATGTTCTCATTATGCTCCAACGATGATAATGTAGGTTGTTGTTTTTTACCAAAGAAAGCCTTAGAAATTTTCCACCATGCACGGCAACTGAGTATATGGGTCTGTGAGTTTTATATTTATATTCTTTAACTATAGCTAAAAGCCCTTTCTATTTCAAATATACAGAATTCCGAATTTTCCAAGGTAGGAAATCACGGAACTGACGGAAGGCGCTGGACTCCATTTTGACAAACGTGTGTGCCCGCTGAATCTGCCAGCCTGTGCCTAGACTGAGTCGATGTGTGCTTGCTTCTCATTGGCTAGTAATTTGTGCGCACGAATTAATAACCCGTGCTCACGAATTAGTAGCCAATGAGCATTGAGCGCACGGATTAGTAATTCGTGCGCACGGATTAGTAATTCGTGCGCACGGATTAATAATTTTTTTTCTACCTTGGAAATATATTTTTCACACCTAGTAATTCGTCCACACGGATTAGTAATTCGTGCGCACGGATTAGTAATTCGTGCGCACGAATTAATAAATATTTTTCACCATGTCGTCTCCCGGGTCCGTACTCCTGTCAGGTGTGCGTAAAAAACTGCATACTTCAAGGAGTTTCTTTTATATGTTATTGCAGTGACTCAAAGCAATCTTAGGTAAAACACGTATGATAAAATACCTGTTTGACCGAGGAAAGAGCCATATGATTCTACTCTACTAAACTCAAAAGGGCAAATTGTCAATTTAAAATGTGATAAATGTTATTTATGAAGGCCAGGCGTCCTATTGACTTCAGAGTGGTTCCGGTCGGCGCACTATTCGAGTCACGTGCCCTAGCCTCGTTTCCGCCCTAAAAAAGGTAAAAAGTTCATAAAAACCCCAAAGCACATCACAAATAAAGCAGGTCCCAGGAAATGTAATCTCAGACCCGAGCTGGTCTGAATCTAAATAGTTTTTATCCCTCGGCCTTGATAGTCTCGGACAGTGGAGAGGTGACTTTAGCAGATAAAAGCAAATACTACGGGATTAGAACGGTAATTACCTTCAGCCTTCATTGACTGATGCCATCTGTGTTCAGTGAACAGATAAAAAATACAAAAAAAAAAGCGAGAATGTAGGGAGAAAATGTATAAGCTGTAATCAAACGCAAATACTTCCCGCCAGGAGGGTTTGTGTTCATTCCCCTTCGCGTGTGTTTGTGTGTGCGTCTGCGAATCCTGTTCCGACCAGCAAAAATTCTTTACGCGGCGAACTTTTTGCCTATAATGGCGTACCCCTGTTGTTAAGAATTACGCCTGAAGAGGAGGGGGGTAAATTTATCTCCGAAGCACGAGAGTCCCAAAAACCGTGTTTTTGATATTTGAGTGTTTATGTGTATGGGTTTATGTAAGTGTGTGTTAAGAATTAAACCTTTGTTTGTTTCTGGCAGCAGGATTATGCGATACCATACTGATCTGATTTCAACGAAACATTATGTGCAGATATAGGCAGGAGATAATTTATGGTTTGGGTCCGACTAAATGGGATTGTCTAGTAAAGCAGTTGTTTTTTTTTCCTATTGGGGTTGTATGGGCCCCAGTGAATGCCCCTCTATTATATTAATTCCCTCCGCCAGCAGAGTATTCGCGCCCCCGTTCGTGTGTAGGGGGTGTGGATGTGTCTGTGTGTTTGTTCATTATATAACTCACGCAGTCATAAACGGAATGCCGTGAAATTTTTCAGGGCATTTCTTAAATGGTCAAAGAAAGAATCGATTTAATTGTGGTGTGGAGACCTGGCACATGATCTGAGTTCAGGAACGTCATCAAGGAATATTCACAATGTACAGTCGCTTGTAGGCGAATCAACTTGAATAAGTGAATGCAAACACGGTTGTTAGAAGAATTCTTGTTTCAACACGATTTATTCGCTGGTATCGGATAGGGTTATATTTTGTTGAGAATTACATAAAAGTCAATCAAGTTACCATGAACTTAAAACGTCACTATGATATACGCGATCTATTGGAATTTGACATAATCGGGGCCATGTCGAAAAATTACCGCAGTGTTATATCGCCCTCCAAATAAATACCATACATGATTTTTCCTCGCGATCCATATACCGCATAACCCATACCCTATGCCAATAAACTTAGATTTAGAAGGATGCCATGCTGGTGTACAATAATGAAAGATATAAACCACTAACAATTAATCCCCATCTGGGATTTATTCAAAAGTGTCTTAAATAATCTGATATATTTTTTCAAGCATCTTTGTTTTATCTATAAAAGGGAAAATGGTAGACTGTTATACATACAACCAAATAAACGCACAGCCCGAAAGAAAGGGAAAAAAGTTGGAAATAAACTTGAGGACAAGCAAAGAACCAGGCAGAAAGTATGAAATAAAAGCTGTCCGCATTTGTCTTCCGATGTAATAAATCAAAACACTTTTTTCATGTTAACAGTCGCGGTGATTCACCCTTACAAGACAGTGTGTGGTGTCACATGTATAACATTGGGCACATAGCAGTATTTATTAAACGAACTGACTGTCAACGGTTGTAAAGGTTTACGGCTCAATCGGGTGAAGAGAGAAATAATTGAATGTCAGGGGTCGAGCTCACGACCTCGGGATTACAAATGCGGCAGGAGGATCATTAATACGTCACGCTCCACGTGAGGAGAACAGTTCATCACAAGACGGTGAAATATGGCCGCGAAGTAATTGGACATCGCACCCTTGAGGGGACAGTGATTACCCGGGCAAAATAAGCTACTTGTATAGAGAACCAGAGATTTATGAATGCTTTGAGTCGCATTTTATCGGTTGTATACTCCCTGTCAGTAAGCGGAGAGATGGCGGCCTTGAACGCTGTGTCGTTCCGGACAGGCCATAATAGCATGGTAGCAACCGCTGATCGACTCGTCTATTGATTGAATATCAGAAGCTCGTAAGCCGCCGGGATCTTTATATTGGCAATCAAGATGTCAAGGACAGACATCGGGTCTAAGGGGAGATGCTTGGAGTGTGAATTCGTTAACTCACGGACACGAGGGTGATAATTACTGAAAGAATAAAAGACCCGGCCCCCAGCAACTGTCATGCAATATCCGTTCATTATTCTTCTCAATACACAGGTTTCGTATTCGTAGGACATTGCTAAATGTGATTTGGTCTTGAGTAACTGACTTAACCGATGGCAGACTTTGACCAGAATTTGGCAGAAACTGAGTATCAGTGTTAAGTATATTCACAGTCCACTGTATCTTAAACTACCTCTCTCTCTCTCTCTCTCTCTCTCTCTCTCTCTCTCTCTCTCTCCTTTGTCCTCTGCATCTCTGTCTCTATCTTACTTTTCGTTTTTCTTATTTCTTTATCGCTGTATCTCACTGTGTCTATGAATCTGTTTTGTTTCTGCATGCCTCTCTCTCTCTCTCTCTATATATATATATATATATATATATATATATATATATATATATAGAGAGAGAGAGAGAGAGAGAGAGAGAGAGAGATAGAGAGAGAGAAAGAGAGAGAGAGAGAGAGAGAAAGGGAGGGCTAACATCAATTCAGCTGACCGTTTGTGTTTTTCGCTTAAAAGTGCAATCTAAAGTCTAATTCATATTTCGTAAAGGAATAATATTTACGTTTCGCACACAGCTACATTAACACTTTCTCAATTCTACTACATTTTATTAAGTTGATTAAATTCATATGTTATGAGCAACTCATTATATTATATTAAACGTCTTTATTTGTTTGTTTGTTTTTAAATAAATGTTATTGCGGAAAAATCATACAATACACTTTCACACACAATTGTACACAGTCTTATCAGATACAATATATACAATTCATACAAAGCACATAGCCTGGATATAATTCCAGCTCTACTTCAAATTTCCAATCCTTGTAATTTGCACATGCATTATATATATATAAATATATATATATATATAAATATATATATATATATATATATATATATATATATATATATATATATTCTAGTGGTTGTTACAGTATAAATTTTCCCCTTTGCTTTTTCTTTCAATACTAAAACTACAGTGCTACTGTAAGTTATCAATGTTTCCTTTTTTCTCTCATTTTTCTAAATTTGCAGTAATCTTATATTTCTGTTTTCTATTATTATGTTCAATTTTCTCTATACATTTCTATCTCCTTAAAAAATCTGGCATTAAATTGCTTGTGTTCTAATTATATTCCTTACTACTTTGATATACACACATTTGAAACGTAAGGAGCACCTGATTTATTAAAAGAATATTCTTAATTGGAAATAGTCCATACAATACTGTGTTCAAGGTTAATAGTGGCGTTATCACTTCATTTTATTTCATCCTATTCACATTTCTAAAATACTGATTTATTTTGTTACAAAACATTAAAAAAATGTGTTCCTTGGTCTCTAATTCTATGCAGCAATAAGAACACCGATAACTATCAACTAACTTCCATTTGTATTATATACTAATGGTTGGTAAATAATCTTGGAGGATTTATAATAAGAAGTCCCTTGAGTACATATAAAATGATTTTGGGGGGGATGGCTCCAAAGTTACTCTCCCTGGTGATATTATCATCCTGTATTGTAACTCTTAATTGGACCAATGATGAGGGTGCAGTTGGTTTTAGTTCCACCAATATACCATAAAAATATTTATAAGACAAAGATTGTAGATTTGTAAAACCCCTAGTTGTAATTATATACATATAATACATTATGCATTGTGTTTTCATTATATTGAATTTAATTATACTAAAACTGTATCTATTACATGAATCAAAATAGAATGATTTGCAGTATAGTTCTATAATATATTGACTTTAGATAATATTGAATCAAATTATTCTATATTAAATAACTATGTATAATGGAAAGGATTAGATGCATGAGGATTTATTCGCGTCAATTATGGATTTTCAGAAGGGGTTGTCTTTGTAATCGGTCCATTGAATAAAATGTCTAAAACCTTACGAAACATCCGATGTTCATATATTCAGCACGCCCAGCTGTCTCGAAAGAGAAACATGCTGTAGTAACTTATAAGAACTCCGACGTCTGTACAATGCGAGCATAATTACCGTGTTGTTTATAGTTTTTTTTTGTCTATATTAACCATTACAACAATCTCGCAACGGAACCAGAAAAGGATGCTGTAAATTGAAATCAGTAATTTTCTTCACACGTGCTGACGTATCCTTGGGCGTAAAATGAAGGACGTCGCTTGGTTTATTTTGAACTGCTTCGCAAACCACACAGACAATCTGTGTTTAGGCTCTCGGGCTCCTTATTTTAGTAAGTCTGGAAACCCCGTCCTGAGTGATTCTTAAGCAATGGCTTAAAACAAAACTAGTCTAAAACAGTCTTTAATTATTGGACCAACACAAGGAGAAATTCAAAGGAGAAATGTATGAATAACTGAGAAATATAAATTAATACATCAACAAGCCGGGCTCATTTGACAAGCCAAAAAGGTTTGATTCTCAGACACTTCTTCCAGAAAAAAAAAGTGCTGGCGTTCGATATATACTTTTTGTATGTTTCGATAAAAAATGTCATATGATCAGGGAAAAGCATGAAAATAACAGAATTTTATGGCTTAACAGGTAAAAGCACTAAATAACAAAGGAAATCTTATCAACATTTTATTATTTTATCTTCTTAAAGGTGGAATCAAAATTAAAAGTTCTGAATCGGGGGGGGGGGGGGGGTTAAAAATTGGCGCGGGCGTTGCCTGAGAACCAAAACTTTTATTAATTTTTTGGCCTTAACCTGATGCGGACTGTGTGAGTATGTTTCTACATAGGGTTTGATATAGTCTGTTTCCACAGAAGATTCGCATTGATTATTCCCTTAAACCAAAATGTCGCAAAGTGTGTCCTTAAAGCTCATGAGGGACCAATGTCTTAATATGAGATGTAAAACTTAACATAACAAAAGCCACCATTTATATTTTGTCACCCATTGGTTCTTCTGAACCATATGGCCAAGTGACATGGCGTCTGTCATGTTTTGGTAGCCTCATTTAGATATGTACAGTTTTTAGAATATTTATAACTCTAAACAAGCAGACAGACGAATAGAAGTGTAGTTGTTTGAGCGTGTGACCATGGAGGGACCCTGACCTTCATGAATAGGGTTTAGTTGTTGCAAATATTGATTGTTTACTCGGGTACTGATTTGATAGCAATACTTTAATATTTAACAAAGTATGATTTTAACGTAAGGTCTATACCCTCATTTTTCATTGCAGCATACCATCTGAAATCAATCTACCAATTAATAATAAAAATTGTCAAATATAGATGGGCAACCTACGGTTGAGCAGACTAAAGCATTATCTCTGAAGGAGAAACGAATTTAGTTTTGACAATTTTGTTGTTCTTGTGTCCATCATATTGGCGCGTGATCATAAAAGTGAAAGGATAACATCAACGTGTTTGTCAGCTCAAGTTGTAGTTTTGTTGTTTCTTATATTTAAATTATATTTATATGTGTATGTGTTTGTGTGGGTTCACCAACTCGATAGTGTTGTCACAGGTCATTTCTGCCTGATAGAACATGGTTGTTGCAATTAGGTGACACCTGCGCACCCTTCACAAAGCCTTAAAAATGTATTCATGATTACTGACAAATCTGTGTGGAATCGTAAACACCCAATCCCTGCACAAATGTACTCATTAAACCATTCATACCTTTTTGACTAACATAAAAACAAAGAAATATGGCAAATAGCATGTCTGTGCTGACACATTATCATGAAAGTCGTTGCCTTCATTAATTCTCAGGGTTGTTGCTATTTTAAAGTTATTCGTTAACTCTGTGACAACTGGAACCGTGTTTTATACATTAACTAGAAATATGCTTCCAAATAGATATATGCCTCCGTGCGGGGAGCACAAGTTTAAAAAACGCTCTGCGGACACACTGGACACCGTAAATCCAAGGTACTGGACTATATATATATAACTCTGAAGAAAAACAACACTGTATATTCAACACTGTATAATGTGGTTATATATATATATATATATATATATATATATATATATATTGAGAGAGAGAGAGAGAGAGAGAAATATGATTCACCAGGATGAACCCATCACTATTTATCTATGTCAGCGATGTACCTCACACCGATGCTCTCAAATAATGACCGTCTGCAGACCGCGGTCCGTGGGTGTTTGGGGATTCACGTATGGCCAGCGACAATTATCGTCCAGCGAGGCACTGAGCCGAAAACACTGATGTCTCCATAGACGAAAACGAGGCTTGTTTCCCCAGTTTTCTTTATAAAAGTCGCTTTCCTCTGTCCCTGGGAAGCCGATGTTAAGTTGAATGTATTCCAGTTGCAGCAGGTATCCTAAAAGTGGAGGTGTCCTGTTCGATCCCGGCACAAGTACCCGGGAAAATTCTGAAATTAACTCTGTTTATTGTTTATAATCTTAAATGCAGGTTAATAGTTCTGGATTTTTCTTATCACCTGTGCCTGAAAACTGATGCTCTGACTATATCTAATATAAAAACTGAGTCACTATTAGCTTATTCGAAAATAGCGTAAAAAAGCCACTCATATTGGGTGTAGACGAAATATCCAGACATATTGAATAACTGTTTACACTCAGATGAGGGATATGAGGGGAAAGTGTAATCAATTATTACACAAATACAGCTATACACATTCACTGACGCAATGTCTTGGATTCAGATTAACTAGCGGGCAATACAACGCGCAGCTTTTAGTCTGTCACAATAACTGGTAGAAGTAAACCTGTAAGGGTTCAAAAGGGTCCGAGATGCGACACGGAAGTATTGATTTTTGGGCAATGGGACGTGTACCGGCTTACCTTATAGCGGAATAATTTTTTTTTACCACGCCCCAAACCGCAAATCATGGTAGGATTATTCCTTTAAATCTTATATTAACATAAATCCGGCTTCACCCGCAGGTGCGAGATGAACCTCCCTTGAGCCCTGCAGCTTACCTGAGCTTAGGGTTAATTGGTTTACACAGACTGACTAAAAATCCAGGTATAATCAAGTTGACTAGTTCCCGGACAGCCTGTCCTTTCTCAATTTACCAACAGTTACGGATTTAAAGGGATGCAGGGGGCACGAGTCCCATTTTGTGGGCCAAACAACTTCCAAAATATAATAAAATACACTTACAATTGCAAAAAAAATGAAACTTAATGTAAATGTGACTGATATTTATATTTACAGGGTTTTTAAAATTACTTTTAAACTGTTATTTTCTTAGCAGATATTCAGTGCTTCGAAAGGTTCCCCTAAACTACAGTTGTATTGGGGGGGGGGGGCATATGACCCTCTGTGGCACCCCTTGGCTAACGCTATTGTGAGGCTGCTTTCAGAAAGGCTAGGACTTATAGGATAAATAAAAAGTGTTTTCTTGTTTTGTATAAACTAATGACCTAAGCTATAAAAGAGTTTCAGTGATATTTGTTTCACATTTGCTTTTTAAAGTGTCTACCGGGTTGCGTACTAAAACAATCAAACAATATTTGATATTTTGCCTTATGACACAAAGTAGTAATAGGAGTTCATTAAAACCCATTAAAATGTTTTTTTTAACCAATTTAAAAAAATTCAGATTTTATTTAATTGTTTCGGTTGGGAGCCATAACTGCCATACTAGTAAAACTAACAGTATTATCCTTAAAAGGAAACAAACATATTAAATTTAGAAAAAAAGATTAACGCTGAAATTGTCAAAATTCTGTTATTAACGCATGAGGAAAGAAGGGTACATAATTTTTTTCTTGTTCAAAGATCCCGTGCTACTCTGCAACACTTGCATATTGACTAAAATTAACGTTTAATTGCTTTCACTTTTACAGATCGTAGACTTATAAATTCTCATGGGGACGGCTTGCGATAACTGCATAGTACAAATGGAGAAAAACCCTGGGATACTTTGGGATAATATATAAATTACCGTCCGAATGTTCTTTTGGCATCTCTAAAAGTCAGGACAGATGGTATTACGTGACACCATGCACTTTTCCGTAAAATCATGCATTACAGCCAATAAATATCCCGCCTTCTAATGTGTGGTATTTCTTACTTCGACAAGTCGCTGGACTTAACAAATACACATAACATTTTGTCATTTCTCCTGTGAATATTCCTCATCAGAGATGATATGATTTACGCAGTTAATAGGCCCCAGTTCAACTCTTCCCGTTGCTTTCTAACTGTTCTCAATAATGATGATGCCTAAAAGGTTATTAATTAGGCGTATATTACAACCGGATCAAGAATCGGTAAAGCGTGGCCTACTCATAAGATCTGTCATGAATCGTGACGATAATTTGTCATAATAACAACAGTCATGGATGAAAGAAGGCTGGAGACAGGGGGGGGGGGGGGGCATGTCACTGTTAAAGCAGGGGTGACATAATTTATTGTATCACCCCACATTTTAAGCAATTTAATAAAAAAATCATTTTGCTACAAAAATAAGATCTCATTTCAATCCGTAAATAAAATGCGAGTTATAAACAAAATTATCTTAGGGTCCGAATGTCCTAAAAAATTAAATGAATTGCAGGTATAATCAAGTTGACTAGTTCCCGGACAGCCTGTCTTTCTCAATTTACCAACAGTTACGGATTTAAAGGGATGCAGGGGGCGCGAGTCCCATTTTGTGGGCCAAACAACTTCCAAAATATAATATAATACACTTACAATTGCAAAAAAATGAAACTTAATGTAAATGTGACTGATATTTATTTTTACAGGGTTTTTAAAATTACTTTTAAACTGTTATTTTCTTAGCAGATATTCAGTGCCTCGAAAGGTTTCCCCTAAACTACAGTTGTATTTTTTTTTGGGGGGGGGGGGGCATATGACGCTCTGTGGCAACCCCTGGCTAACGCCATTGTGAGGCTGTTTTCAGAAAGGCTAGGACTTGGATAAATAAAAAGTGTTTTCTTGTTTTGTTTAAACTAATGACCTAAGCTATAAAAGAGTTTCAATGATATTTGTTTCACATTTGCTTTTTAAAGTGTCTAACGAGTTGCGTACTAAAACAGTCAAACAATATTTGATATTTTGCCTTATGACACAAAGTAGTAATAGGAGTTCATTAAAACCCATTAAAATGTTTTTTTTTAACCAATTTAAAAAAATTCAGACTTTATTTAATTGTTTCGGTTCGGAGCCATAACTGCCATACTAGTAAAACTAACAGTATTATCCTTAAAAGGAAACAAACATATTAAATTTAGAAAAAAAAGATTAACGCTGAAATTGTCAAAATTCTGTTATTAACGCATGAGGAAAGAAGGGTACACCATTTTTTTTTTTGTTCAAAGATCCCGTGCTACTCTGCAACACAAGCATATTGACTAAAATTAACGTTTAATTGCTTTCACTTTTACAGATCGTAGACTTGTAAATTCTCATGGGGACGGCTTGCGATAACTGCATAGTACAAATGGAGAAAAACCCTGGGATACTTTGGGATAATATATAAATTACCGTCCGAATGTTCTTTTAGCATCTCTAAAAGCCAGGACAGATGGAATTACGTGACACCATGCACTTTTCCGTAAAATCATGCATTACAGCCAATAAATATCCCGCCTTCTAATGTGTGGTATTTCTTACTTCGACAAGTCGCTGGACTTAACAAATACACATAACATTTTGTCATTTCTCCTGTGAACATTCCTCATCGGAGATGATATAATTTACGCAGTTAATAGGCCCCAGTTCAACTCTTCCCGTTGCTTTCTTACTGTTCTCATTAATGATGATGCCTAAAAGGTAATTAATTAGGCGTATATTACAACGGGATCAAGAATCGGTAAAGCGTGGCCTACTCATAAGATCTGGTTATCTTATATCGTGACGATAATTTGTCATAAAAACATAATCATGGATGAAAGAAGGCTGGAGACGGGGGGGGGGGGGGCATGTCACTGTTCAAAGCAGGGGTGACATAATTTATTGTATCACCCCACATTTTAAGCAATTTAATAAAAAAAATCATTTTGCTACAAAAATAAGATCTCACTTCAATCCGCAAATAAAATGCGAGTTATTAATAAAATTATCTTAGGGTCCGAATGTCCTAAAAAATTAAATGAATTGCAGTCTTCAGATATGACTAAAATACCGAAATGACTCAAAGTGTGACATAATTCACCCATTTCCAGCACAATGTAGAATCAGCCATTAGATTTATATAATTAGTGCAAGTGTTAAGGATTAAAATAGGATATTAATTGATATTTGTATCAGATCAAATATAATACCACTAAATGATGTCAGAATATGGATGAATCCTGGGTGGAGGTGACCGAATGTGTGGGAACGGCCCTCCAGAAGAAAAAACAGAAGGAAAGAATAAAGAAGATGTATGTAAATATATGTATATATATATATATATATATATATATATATATAATTAGTAGAAGTAAAAGTAGTAGTATATATATATACTTTATTCAAGTTCACATATATTTTATGTGGTGTACGGGGGTCAAACCACCTTCATCTGGGAAGTAACCCGCCACATTGCATGACTATGTTTTACTTGTCTGCTTGGCTTTACTCATATACTATCTATATAATCATTTCATTTTATTTGATATTTTTATTTTTCCCATAAGCGTATCGATTTATACTTATATCGAATGATGGTAAACGATCAAAGCAGTCATCGTTCAAACCAACAATTCCGCCTTCACTGATTTCTGGATGAACACAATTTTCTAAATGAGGTCCAAGACCCTACTCAATAAGTCCGTCCATATATATATATATATATATATATATATATATATATATATATATATATATATATATATATATATAATAGGCATGTGAATTGTGAAGGCCCCGAGAATCGATTGAGTTCTCGATTCTTTACCCTCGATTCAATTATTACTAAAGTTGTAATTTTTTTTTTCAAAAATAAAAGTAATTTTAGCCAAATACATTAAAGTTAATTTCAGTTAAAAGCAGAAAGGAAAAGTAGCTCTATTTGTTAGTCGCCGCCATATATATTTCTATGCAAGTGGCGTGGTCCACCAGCGAACCCTTATAGCTGATTTAGGGCACATACACGGTAAAGCACTTAATCACCGCGAACTGCTCTGTGAGATCTGAGAGCTTTCAGAGGACTTCGGGATGGTACATGCAAATAATAATGATCAAAACAAATCGATACAGAGGTTAATAATAGTTTACAATTCAATTTATAATACAACACAGAAAAAAGTATTGATCCAACCCTGTGACAGACATAAAGGCTTTCGGTTAGCAAAAAAGAAACACTGTTAACTTTTGGAAAAACTTCATCGGATAATAAAGGACCTACAACAACACAGAATCATCCAGACCAGGTTAAGTCAGGACCATTGTTTCATAGCAAGTAAAAGCCAAGTGAAGTTAGCTTTTTGATCGCAAGACTAGATGGAATGAGTTGATTGAATGAGATTGAATGAATACTTACATATACCTTTTTATACAGATATTTGTTACGTAGAAAGCTCTTTGTCTCAGATTAACTTTGTTTTAGCCGCCATTCGAACTACGCGTGGTCATAGGTCAAACTTGGCCAGTAAGTCACATGTGCAATGATGAGACACTGAGTTGCTTTTTATTTATTTCATATGTGACGGAGGTGCCACTCATAGCTGACACGTATACACTTAGTGTTTTTTTTTTATTTCATATGTGACGGTGGTGCCACTCAACCATTGTTACGCAGCTCATTTGTGGTCAGGCCTCTGACATGCCCGTTCTTGTTTTGAATGGTCAAGAAGGATGAAACCAAGTTTGCCTAAGGGGCTATTTGTCATTTGTTCCTTTTAAAGTAATGCACTGAAATCTAGCATTGTTCCACGAGGGGGGTTCATCACAGTAAGCATTGGTCTTTTGACCGCAAGGTTGGGAGTCCGAGTCTCTTGCAGACCTCCTTATTTGTTTAGTATCCTGGCCAAGGTCTTAAAAACAAAGGTAAACCCTCTACACCTAGATTTGAATGGGATCTTGTCATTGGCGGCAGGTCAGTATATAAAACGAATAACCCTATAGAGCTGAATGCTCGTAAGAGAATTTCCCTGATTTAGACAACAAATTTGCCTTCACTGTTATTTTATTGGTTTATTTTTGTTTATCCTGATGGATTGAGCAAGGCTTTCTCGGGACAGTTATCAGACCTGTTAGAAGGTAATTTTTCCTCACGCATGCTCCGATTACATTTTAATGTGATGTCGCCTAAAAGTGCGTTCATGAAACACATCAATTCAGGTTGCCTGGCAAACATGTCATCCTCGACATCATTCTAGCTTAGCTATTGAAAACAGTGACCTGCAGCCGATAATCTCCTCTAGTGGATTCCACACATTTGATTGATTGCTTACGAGCGCATATTAGAAGGTGTGACTGAATAGATCTATTTGATATTTGTGTTCGGGTTAACTGGATCAAAGGGGAAAGGGGAACCAAATCTAGTGTATCAGAAAACGTTAACAATCCATGGCACAGTGACCTTAGAGTTAAGCATCAGCATTCAAGTCACCGCTAATGTTCATATAGTAAGGAGAGTGAGTTACCCCCGTCGTGGAAGCCTTTTACAAGGGGTAGATTTTTAAGGTGGTTTCAAATGGCGTTGCCTCTCACCATTTTTACCTCACAAATCTGAAAAAAAAATGAAAAAAGAGATACGCTTAATACGGAATAAGGCGCCGGATTTTGCATGCGGCACCGCGTTCTTCCTATCCTTTGTATGGCAGAGTTATGTTTAAGTCTACTGGTATTTTCTTCCTTTAATTACCTTTTCATTCTGAAAGCTTCTCTCTGCAACTGTCCCCTGCCCCAGCGGCCTGATTATTAAAAAAGAATAAGTAAATGCAATCTATAAATACCAGCTCTCAATGTAGAAATGCATGTATGTTAAAAGTATTTAACTTATTTTATTATAAAATTTATTAGTGTGCTAGTTTAAAAACAAATCGTAATGATTAATCTCTATATTAAGAGTAGCAAGGTGCTCTACATATGCATCATAATCAGTTAGCGGTATTTGAATTACTACCAATGGTTAAACCGTGTATGAACACATACACCAGGAAATCCACTTTTAACGACAATCCCTAAATATGTGCATGAAAGCAGTTCTTTTAATTGCCCGGGACGATGTCCGTGTACAATTTAGGGAATCATTGGAAACGCTATTGAGGGACAAGAATGATGTCCCTGTCAGATGGTAAAGCTCGCCACATCTCGTTATTCTTACGTAAATTTACGAGGGGCGGGGGGGGGGGGGGGGGCTTGGGTTTGATCATATAGCTGGGACAACCTTCAGGACTGATCTAATGGCTAGAAGAACGAAATGTGTCACCTTCGTGCTGGACAGTGACGGACCTAAGACTTGAGGAGGGGGAACGGGGTGGGCCCGTCTGTGTTCAGTTCTAGACTACCCTAACCTATACCCTTGAATCACAACAGCCCTGAAATTAAATTAACGCCACTACCTAAATCATTCGGAATTGGACCTGGCTTGGATTCTGAATCGCACTTTGACCCGGGAGGTGTGGACTTGGTTGCGACCCGTTATAGACACTAGAAAGGATTATCGCCTGTACATCACAATCGTTTACCCATGTTCTACTTTGTACCAAAGGCAATATTGTTTTAATGTAAATTGTACGTGTTGCACATACAATGACCAAATAAAAAAAAACAGATTTCATATTGATCTGCTCTACATAGAAACTGTTTAAGGTGTCTTACAACTGGCGCACTGAAACAATCATCAATCATTCATCTTTGAACTGGCATTTAAACCCATAAAATGAACTTGTCAAGATTCTGTAATTAACGCAAGAGGAAAAAGAAGTAAACAATTTGGTCTTGTCCCAAGATTGTATTAGATCCAAAGATCGGTCTATCATTGTTGTTTTATCGCTTTTACGTTTACAAATCTCAGACTCACGACTTTTTATGAGGGTGGCTTGTGATAACTCTATTGATAACTCTATAGTGAAAATGGGAAACAATCTGGGATAAAGAGAAAATTAATAAATTACAGTCCGAATGTGGTGTTAGCATTTCTAAAAACAATGATAGATGTGAATAGGTGACACGGTGCACTTACCATAGAATTCCGCACTACAGCTAATAAATATTCCGCCTTCTTAATGGATATAAATGTTTCATTTTCTATTTCAGCAAGTCTCTAGAATGTACAAGTAAGATTAACCTGTGTCATATTATGAGACTTCCTTCTGCGAGCGTGCTTTCCCCGTCTGATGTGATCTCTTTTTTTTTTGTAATTCATCTGTCCATAGAGATCGTGTTCTTCTCATAAAGGAATACATGGATGATAATTAATTGACATATCATGGCCCGATCGTAAACCACAAAAAAAAATGTTTTCCTCTTAAGATCTGTTTACATTTGTGACAATAATTTGTCATATTCAGAACACTTTGCAAAGTCAATTAGTGAAATGTCTGTTATAAACTTGAATAGAGAATGTAGGTTGTATAATTACTTGGTTTTTTTTTAAAGTCGTGGGTGTAGTTTTGTCATTCAGAACAAATCAATCATATTTTTATACGGACAAACTTGATTGAAGAGCTGGGCCTTTGTTCAGGGAAGAATAAACTGTTGACGTCGATTAAGATCCAGTTGTGAATGATTTTTATTTTATGCAAATCTGTTATAATTGTAGAAAAGATTACAATGCTGTCACAAAATGCCGGACAGTGTATGTATTGCAAGTCAGATAATAGCAATGGAGGGATAATCAATTATTCGTATTATAAACGTTTAGTTTTTAATTAAATGATATATTAGCGCTGATTGGTTTCAAAGTCTTTAAGAAAAAAAAAGAAACAAGTAGTTTCATAAAAATAATTATAACATGATAAATAAGTTCATTTTTATTATAATTATATCATTTATATTTTCCTTCATTACCCAAAAATATTATATCAGGTTGATTCACTAATGAATTATAATGTCGTATCAATAAATCAATGTGCTTTGTTTATTGTTTTTATTATGTCCCTAGGGAAGATTTAGGGGCGGCCCTGGATTTGCCCCCCAGCTTTCGACCTAAAAATATTAAAAATAAATCCTAAAACCATGCATCATAATTTTATTTTTCTCATAATTCAAACATGTCAGCCTATATTTCAAAATCTATCTACACCATGGAGGTACAGCATCACGTGCCCATGTGCATCTTCTTCAAAGTTATCTATCCGCTCCTGAAACTCTGTATTCATAAGACAAATCCAGAAGACAGAACAGCGTCAACTTGATTAAGGTAATCGTTGGAAGACAATTTCTGAGCACATCAGGAAAGTGAACTAAACTCCTAAATCCCAGCATGAATTTTGCTTGAGTTCAACTTATAGGAGGATAGACATCTTTTTATGTCAAGACGTGTTGTGATAAGATGGAATGCTAACCAATGTGGAAACGTAATTTAAGAGATAACACTTTTTCTCATTAGATCAAGTCAAGTAAGTTAAAGGTTCAATGCGGAGTATTAAGGCCACACTCTTGATATTAAGCGGATTGACATGAAAGGTCAAGTGAAACAAATTATTAGTTACTCACACAACCAAACAATCAGATTTTAAATTAGACAGCGGTTTCTCGCCCAACGTCCGGTCTCTCTGTGTCAAGGTCTAGTTGTAGAAAAAAATTCATAAGAAATATATTCAAAGTTGGGCAGTCTGATCAATAGGCAGGTCCAATTCAAATGAAATTTGTTTGTTTTCTGTCTTAGTCAACGTACTGACTTTAAATATGTTTGTATCGGTTTATCATTGCTCACCTGATAGTTGCGACAGATTTCCCCACGGCTTAAGTAAAGCGATGCATAAATCCGCATCCCACGGGTATAGTAGTCAGTGCTTGAAGGCAGTCTTGTTCTCCGCGAACTCCTATAACTGTCTACACTGATGTCGCCTAAATGTACATTGGCATGCTAACATGAAACAGTTCAAATAGCTTTTTTAACAGCCTTGACATCACTCAATCTCAATTCTTCACGAAAATGGCCTGCAGGCAATTAGCCGGCTGAATGTGTTGGGACAAATAGCCCCCCAGCGATGCCCTTTGGGCTGAGTGAAAAAGTAACTAATTTCTGTCATGACCTCTGGCACGAGGAAGTCAGTCCTAGGAAAATTACTGCCTGAAATAATAAAAGGCGTGATAGAAAAAGTCCATTTGGTTTATACTGGATAAAAGAAAAAAGAGAAACATGGGTGTATCAAAAAACGCTTAAGGTCCAGGATATATCTGGGCATCCAGATGCAACACTCAAGTCAGCGCTAATGTTTATATAACTGGTCGAGCGAGTGGCAGATGTTGGGGCCATTAAGAAACATGGATTGTGATGTCAAAGGTAAGCCTATCATGGCTTGGAGCTGTCCCCGTGTCCTCGTTATATAAAAAGAACCACGGGGTAAAAGCTTTTCTGGTATAACGATGCAAACTTTTGAAAACCAGGTAATTTGCTTTTTCTTGGTGGTTCCCCTGTGGGCAAACATAAGTATCAATTAATCTCCAAGTTTATAGTTTAAGGTCCCTGGGTTCTCTTTATATTTATCAAAACATAATCATGTTGCAGTGTTTGGAAACATTAATATTAATAATACAATAGGTGTGTTAAATAGATAGGGAAATGCACATAACAGCACCACACGTTAGAATAGTTTACCCATTACACCGAATAGTCAAAAATAAGGTGGGGGCAGCCATGTCCAAAATCAAAGCTCAGAACAAGAATCTACAAATATGGAGTGAGATTTTTAGATGAACCCTTTTTTTCTAGTGGATAGGCGGATATAGTATCTTAGGAAAGGAGAGCTCAATACCCTGACAACGGGAATGCTATAGAAGATCTAATACAATACTCTCTCTTGCAGAAGTATAGGACAGTAAACGGTGTCCGGTTGCTTATCAATGAAATACATTCTTTTAAGTCGAAAAAAAGAGGCTTGTCCCCTGCGTCAGCCGTGGT
Source organism: Sipunculus nudus (assembly GCA_026874595.1). Classification (NCBI taxonomy): domain Eukaryota; kingdom Metazoa; phylum Annelida; class Sipuncula; order Golfingiida; family Sipunculidae; genus Sipunculus; species Sipunculus nudus. The sequence continues at coordinate 10,075,619 of CM049321.1, forward strand.
CCATTATTCATGCTTATTCCTGACACTGGAAAATGAAATATAGTCAGATATTTTTATCTTTATTTACCTTTAACCAATGTATATATTGTTACAATTACATTCTATAAATTGTATAATATAATATAATAACAATCATCGTGTATCTCCATACAGCTCCTTCTGCTTCAAGTATGTCGCCGTAATTTTAAACCGCACACCGTTGTTGATCTCCCAAACTTCAGCTGACAGTCACAATACGTGTGCATCCTTTGTCTCAAATGACCCAAGGACGAAACTTGATTTTAACAAAGACGCACAAAGATATCAACTGGAATAGTCTGAGATTTTCTCACCAGATGTCTCCACCTGACACTCATAGTCGGGGGGGGGGGGGGCCTCAATCTTGTAGAATCAGGAGATGGCTGCAAACTGAAATTATTACTTATATGGATGAGCATTGATAATCTGCTGTTAGTCCTATATTTGACTATACACGTACACACTAGACCTTATAATATACTGCGACATGATACTGCAACGAGACACAAATCCCGCTAGAATAATCATCATGCCGCCCGATATTGTGGATCTCAATAAATAAGGTCTACTCAACAAGGTGGACATTTGGTTAAATTAGCTAAAGGTCTGCATAACATACATGTAACATTTTAGTACTGTTAAAAAAATATGATATCAGTGTCGTCAACAAAATTCAAGTGAAAATGTCACACTCTTTAGCTTCATTCCTGACTTGATATATGATGTACCTAGCTAGGAATTAATCTTCTGTTACAACTGTTCAAGAATATAAACAAGCTGAAACCTCCTATATTAGCAATTTTTTTCTCTTTTATTGTTGAATATTACCAAAAAAATGTAATAAAAAATTAACCAGTTTACAATTAAACTCCCTTAATTGCAATAATTACATTGATGTCAAATACGTGGCGAAGATACCACCTTCTTCTTGTAGCCAACTTAACCCTGTTGTTACTTTACCCCCGCCATTAATAAACGTATTGTGTTTTCCACATAAGCTCTCTAACTTTGTTTGTATATGCATTTCGACTTCTTGCCAGAAATGACCTTGTTATTGTAATTTTGGAGTGTACAGTCTCTACCTCAGTCTCGCGAAACTGAGTCAAAGACTGATGGTTCTATCGGTATCATTATGAATGATTATGAATGATTCGCTGTGATAAATGCATACCGGGTTAGCCATTGCCAAAAGCTACATTTTATACTAATAGTTACAAAGTCTGTTTTTGCGAGTACCAACTAAAGGTTATTTCTGTATAGTTGCATGATGCACTGCTGTAATACAGAAAATACTATCAGGAACTAGACCATAATTAATTGTTAAATTGTGATATTTATAACAAAAATACGAAACCGGGGTATTTAACTTAAAATATTATAATCGCTCCGATCATGACCTCTTCACTAAACCAATATAACTTCGTCATAATCATTTCTCATTGTTGTTTGCCACTGCAACACAAAATACAAAGGCAAGATCAGAAAAAAATCACAGATTCTGGATTGTAGACCAAACATAAAGCTATGTTATTGATATACTTAGACTGTTTGTAAAGACTCTACACTGGTATCTCTTTAATCGGGTAACCAGTGTTTCTAAAGAATAGGGATGTGCACCATACTATAAGAATGGAGACAATGACTTAAACAGTTTTATTGACTGCCGGGATAAACAAGTTTACACAATCTAGAGGCAAGTGCCAGGCAAATAAGATAACATTTAATCTGTTTAAGATAAGGCTTCAGTACATAAAATCAGACACGGATATGTGGTGGGCCATTCCTACTAGTACTACACATTTTAACCCCCCCCCCCCCTAAATATCTGGGAATGAAAATAATTATTTTCCTTTATCGATTTTCTGGGTTTGTCTTTTTCCGACAAAGGGCGCATTTTTTTTAAAAATAGTTTTGGTTGTGATGTCTGTGAGCAGAATATAAGCATTTTATCCATACATAACAGAGAAAGAATGCCGCCTCATTACCCTGAACAAACGGTGATCGCTTCAGATATCATGCAAACATACTTAAACGTTAAAATTTTCATAAAACTGGGATAGAATAGACACATGACTGATCCCATCGACGGTTTAATACATGGATGATTCAGACTAAAATGATCTCTACGTGTATGAATTTCAAGAGACAAATGACAAACGGAGCATTTTTGTTCCCCGCCGTCGCCGACGCCGCCATTGGCGAGGGACATAAAAAATGATGAGCGTCCGTCCGTCCGCCGGGCCGTCTGTCCGACTGTCCGACTGTCCGTCCGTCCATCACACATTGTTAACGCGTTAACTGAAGAAGAATTTAGGATACAGTCACCAAATTGCAGCATTGATTCAACTTATCAAGTTTGAACATGGATGACATTGACGCTTTTCAAGGTCACAGCTGTGATAATGCTAAAATGATGTTAAAGCAATAACTCGAAAAGAATATGAGGTACAGTCACCGAAATTGCAGCATTGACGAATCTTATCAAGGGCTAGGCCAAATTTGAACATGGTTGACCTTGACACATTTCTCAAGGTCACAGCGGCGATAATGCTAAATGATGTTAATGCAATAATTCATAAACAATTTCAGGTACAGTCACCAAACATGCAGCTTTGATGAACCATATTTAGGGCTAGGCAAAGTTCGAACATGGATGACCATGGCCTATTTTTCAAGGTCACAGCGGCGATAATGCTAAAATGATGTTAATGCAAAATTCGAAAAGAATGTGAGATACAGTCACCAAATTTGCACCTTAGTCCATCATCGAACGTCTTCAGGTAAACTGGGTACAGTCGCCTTTTTAATCAGACTGGTTGCTGGTCAGGAGGTGCTAGGTTTAAACCACTCCGACCGTATTTCTGAGAAGTCGGTTCTGAATATGTACCAAACATATAAACCTTAAAGAAGCATACATACTTGTTTTACAATACAATAATGACAAATTGTACAGTGTAGGGAAGGGGCTTTCTCCGAGGTCAAGAATTTAGAAAAATTAAACGGTATATTGTTCTTTAGGTTTGCGAATTTGTAGGCTGAGGATTATCGTCCTTTTGCTTTCTCTCTGTATCAAGGTAAAAACGTTTAGTTGAATAATAAAAAAAAATTGCAATAAATTTAATTATATTTATAATGCCTGTTTACAATTTATGTCATGCAGAGAACATTAAAGATAAATGCCATAATAGAACTTATTATATTTTTCATCAACCTCAGATGTTCATTACGTTCCAGCAATACCAAGTGATTGCGTATGATGATTATATCATCTTTCATTTATATATAAACTGAAACAATATGATGTATGACACAAGGATTCATCATTATAATGTATAATGTAAGGGTATGTTGCAGGTAACAAAGTTTCTCCTTGCAAAAAATACCTTGTTGAGATTCAACGTGTGCACCAGACTGAAATAAAACGCAAACAATGTCAAGAAATATGTCACAGGTCTCAGATATCTCAGTGTACAAACTCAGTGTCAACCCCGGATACCAATACCCGTGTACAGAATAGTGATGACATAAATGACGTGGGCTGAAGCAAGAGAAAAATGTTAGGCTTTTGGAGAAGACCTCGTCACTATCGACAACGAGAAGGAAAATAACCATGTCAAGGAAACAATAAGCATAATTCAGGTTTTTCAGGGCACGTGGCTGCCCCCCCCCCCCCCCCAAAAAAAAAAAAAAAAAATCATCGTCCATTTGGTCAATTCATACGAATAAATATTCCATTGTCGTTTCCTCATACGACTACCGTTTGTGACGTCATAGGTTTTGAATTAACATATCAGTTGACGTATGTTGTTTTATATATAGCCTCTTAAGCATAAACAAATCCCCCTGGTAAGAGAGAAAGGGGTGCTTGGATTGGTGGTAATGACAGGAAAGCTGAAGGAGACTTGCGATGAATGAAATGTGGAGAGGATATGATTATCATGACTGGCTACTCCCACACCAAACATCCGGAAAAATGAAAACAGTAACAGCGACTACGTCGTTATCTGGCGATTACATTTGAACCATACACCTTGTGATTGACGAAAGCTTTGAGCCATCTGTGAAATCCCTGCCCATGTCATTTTGTCGAAAAAAGGACAGTGTTGGTAACTTACATGCGATGATGAACGTATTGTCGCAGTGTACATGTTTCTGCTATCACTAAAGGATTTTGGCCTTGTTCTAACTGCTCCATTAAAATAGAGGAAAAGAAAGATACTGTTTCATTTCATAACATCAGACCACCTTTGACGCTAGGAATCACATATATGATTTCTCCGTAGCTGCAATGTCTGCATGTACAATATAATTTTTATTGATATGTTTACTCATATGAAAGACCTTATAATACATTCTGATGATTTTGGGTTAATTCCCTACTAACTGTCGAAGATACTAACTGTCAAAGATAGAAATATGTATTATACGTATAGAACGGGAATAGATACATGAAACAGACATGTTAGATAACGATTTGGATTATGATATTTCCTCTGACCGTAGATGTAGAATCATTGTTGGCCTGTCAAAGATGAACGCTTCAGTCGTCATGCTAATATACATATCATTGTATATAAAACTTCGAACGAGAAAAGATATATTGTTGCGAGGTACATGTTCATTAGCATCTCAATAAATAATACATTTTAGGACAAGAGATTAATCTGGCAGCCTTATTCAGACAATAATAATTAAAACAAATATGTCTTTCGTTTTCGTTGAAAAAAAAACAAAGGGTAAAGGAATAATATAGAAACAAGCAGAACAGTAATAAAACAATCAGTGATTATTCAGACACATTTAGACGAATCTCCAACTGTCAAATAATGGTCGATAATAGAAAATAAGTTTAATAAAATTCATGGCAACATCATGAGATAATTTAAAAGGTAGCTGGCAATTACTTTTTCATTTACTGACGTGAATAGTAGTTTACTGAAAGTAATTATACCTGAGAAAATCTGATATCATAGATATTTTTTACACTTGGATATAACAAAGTAACATGCCCAGTTTATTTGAGACACCTGGGTATTTATAGTTGCAAATATGACAATTTAACTTTTGCACAGAGAATCCACTGAATGTAATCGTGCCTATATAAACATTAGCAAGAGGAGTAATATTCTGAAATAAATTAATCTTCTTTGCAATTTGCTATTCTTTGCTATTTGTGAGTCTTTGTAGGTTGTATATCTATATATGCTTTAGGTTGACATGTGGCTAAGTAGGTTAGAATAATATAATAATTTCTGATGTGGATACAATTTTATGAAGCAATGGGGGGAGAATTTCCTTTTGAGGTCTTTAAGCTCCAGGTGTGCATGATTTTTGATAGGTTAGATGTGTAATGCTTTCACAGACGGCCGGAGCATGTTTTATTACTATTAGTCCGGTATTACCATTAGAGGGTACATTTGCTGGTATTAATACACGTTTGCAGAAATGGTAGAAGTGTCATTTGCACGTATGTCTGGCAATTCATACACATTATTATAGGTTTTCAAAATAGTTTAAGTCTTTCACGTTCATGATAATAACATTCAACATTCGCCTTAAACGATATATGAACACTAATGTCTTCTCTAGACCATATGAATTTAAATGAACCGTTAAAAATTACACCATATGGTAGGGTCCTTTGGAAATTTGCAAATGGGGCCTAAATCAAGAGGGTTTTGAGAATACTTTGCCAAAGTTCTTTTAAGGATTGATACTTTTTCTGATAAAGTAAAATATAAAAAAAACTATTTCAAAACATTACTACTGTATACAGCACAAATATCACATTTAATAATCTTATCATCTACCTTTCCTGTATAAATATATTTTCAATATTGAATATATTTAAAGTAAAGATGTATGTAAGAGATAGAGTGAAATAATATTAGAGGTAACAAGATTACAGCTGCACTCTCGTCTTATCGGTATGTTAAATCCATTTAAATAATTGTGTTGTCTATTCCTGTTGTAAGGACTGATATCGAAATATAAAAGATATTTAGAAAGTCGTTATTTTCCCTCAACGAATATATTGTTCAAATAACTTACCATTATTTGTTTGAAACATCGGGTATCTTGATAAATACAAACATTCCTTCTATTTCAGGTATGTCGTCGTAAGGTTAACCCATAAACAATTGTTGAGCTTAAAAGTTTAGCTGCGATTCAGTACACATGGACATCCCTAGTTGTATCAATTGACTCAAGCAAGAAGTTGACTTCAACTAAGACGCACAATGTTAGCAACTGAAAAGTCTAAACTAAACTTTTCTCACCAGATGTCTCCACGTGACGGTCATGGTTCTAAAGGGTTAGTAGGGGGGTTAACCCTGACTCGTATAGAACCTGGAGGTTGCTGCCAACATAACATTTTACCAATATGGATGAACATGGATATTATGTTAGTTCTATATTTTTATTAGTTAAAAGCAGAACGGAAACCAGGGTATTTAAATTACTAAATATAGTCGCACCTACCATGATTTTGTTTACAAAACCAGGAAAATTTCGATATAAGCATTTCGCATTGTTTTCTCCACTGCAACCTGTTATACAAAGGTAAACACAGATTCTTTGTTCGAACTGATAATATTGACATATTGTTGATCCTACATTCTGATGCAAACATTTGGTTATGTTCTTGATTTCCAAAGACTCTTTGTAAGGAAGAAGTGTTGGTCACTCTGTAATAGAGTGACCTGCTTTAATCGGGAACGCAGTAGGCACTATGGCATAGAACCGGAGATAATAATTTAAACGGCTTTATTAGGGCCCCGCGTGACAAGCGGTGCCTTAAAGTGATCACCGTGTCAGTCCGTCCATCCATCCTTCCTTACTTCCGTCCTTCCGTCAGTGACACTTTCTTTCAGGTGCGATAACTCCACAACAATTTACTGCAGCTTTCCTAAATTTACAGATATGATTGGTACCTATGAGGGCTCCAGACCTATTGATTTACACACTCGTCGGAATTACGATATGGCCGCCACTGCCAAATCCCTGTTTTTTCTTTCGCCCGTGATAACTCAATAACAACATACTCCAGCTTTCCCAAATTCAAAGGGATGATTGGTACATATAAGGGCTCCAGACCTATTAAATTACAGACCAGTCGGAATTCCAATATGGCCTCAATATACTCAATAACAACATACTCCAGCTTTCCCAAATTCACAGGGATGATTGGTACATATAAGGGCTCCAGACCTATTAAATTACAGACCAGTCGGAATTCCAATATGGCCTCAATATACTCAATAACAACATACTCCAGCTTTCCCAAATTCACAGGGATGATTGGTACATATAAGGGCTCCAGACCTATTAAATTACAGACCTGTATGAATTCCAATATGGCCTCAATATACTCAATAACAACATACTCCAGCTTTCCCAAATTCACAGGGATGATTGGTACATATAAGGGCTCCAGACCTATTAAATTACAGACCTGTATGAATTCCAATATGGCCTCAATATACTCAATAACAACATACTCCAGCTTTCCCAAATTCACAGGGATGATTGGTACATATAAGGGCTCCAGACCTATTAAATTACAGACCTGTATGAATTCCAATATGGCCTCAATATACTCAATAACAACATACTCCAGCTTTCCCAAATTCACAGGGATGATTGGTGCCTATGAGGGCTCCAGACCTGTTGAATTGCAGACCTGCCCGAATTCCAATATGGCCGCCACAGCCCGATCGCGGATTTTCCTACACGCGCAATAACTCAACAACAACATATTGCAGCCTTCCCAAATTCACAGGGATGATTGGTACCTATGAGGGCTCCAGACCTGTTGAATTGCAGACCTGCCCGAATTCCAATGTGGCCGCCACAGCCCGATCGCGGATTTTCCTACACGCGCAATAACTCAACAACAACATATTGCAGCCTTCCCAAATTCACAGGGATGATTGGTACCTATGAAGGCTCCAGACCTATTGAATTACAGACCTGTCGGAATTCCAATATGGCCTCAATATACTCAACAACAAACTACTGCAGCTTTCCCAAATTCACAGCGATCATATGTACCAATGAGTGCTCCAGACTTATCGAATAACAGACCTGTCTGAATTTCAATATGGTTGCCACAGCCCGATCGCTGATTTTCATTTGTGCGCGATAACTCAACAACAACCCACCGCAGCCACATCAAATTCACAGGGATGATTGGTACCTATAAGGGCTCTAGATCTATTGAATTACAGATCTGTCGGAATTCCAATATGGCCGCCACAGCCCGATCCGCTGTTTTTCTTTCACGCGCAATAACTCAACAACAACATACTGTAGCTTTCCCTAATTCACAGGAATGATTGGTATTTATAAGGGCTCCAGACCTATTGATTTACAGACCTGTCGGAATTCCAACATGGCCATCACAGCCCAATCGCTGATTTTCTTTCGCGCGCGATAACTCAACAACAACATACTGCAACTTTTCCAATTTCACAGGGATCATTGGTGCCTATGAGGGCTCCAGACCTACTGAATTACAAAATAAAAATTGCTCAAAACCAAATATGGCTAACAGACTACGTTCGGTGATTTTCTATTGCACACATTATTTCAAATATATCTTCTATAATATCTTTTGATCCAATAGGATTTTTTCCCTCATGCATATGCATAAAAACCTGTTTCTGTTTGTCATAAATCTCAAATTTAATTTAATTTTTCACCCATATGTGTGCTAGGCCAGCACTAGCAGAAACGTGGGCCCCCCTGAGGACCATTGTCCGACCACATCTAGTTGGCTCTGGGATTAACAAGTACACCAACTCAAGAGCCAAGTGCCAGACAAATAAGAAAACAATCAATCTGTTTAAGATATAGGCTTCTATACAAGAAATACAAGACATGGATCAAGTGGGCGGTGGGATATGCCTACGGACCTTTTTTCGCAATGCCTGAAGATACGGACCTGATATTTTATGTGCGGGCTGATGATGACTAGTTACAGGTCGAGTTAGCGTTTCGTCCCGGTTGACTTAGTATTGATCATTTTACGGCTTCTGAACATAGAAAATTTCATTAAAAATATAAATTTTCATTACAAGTGCACATGTACGGACCTTTTTTCGAAATGCCTGCAGATGTGGGCCTGATTTTTGGAGTGTGGGCAGATAATGACCAGTTACAGATCGAGTTTGTGTTTTGTCCCACCTGACCCACTTTTGACCGTTTGACTGCTCCTTAACATAGAAAATTTCATGAAAAATACCAATTTTCATGTCAAGTGCACATGTACGGATTTTTTTCGCAATTCCTGCAGATACGGGCCTGATTTTTTGTGTGTAGGCAGATAATCACAAGTTACAGATCGAGTTTGCGTTTTTTTCCAGTTGACCCACTTTTGACCGTTTGACGGTGCCTGAACAGAGAAAATTTCATGAAAAATAGAAATTTTCATGACAAATGTACATGTACAGCCTTTTTTAGCCCTCAGCTCATAGGCTATTGTCGTAACCCAAGCTGTTCGTCTGTTCGTCCGGCGTCCATTAACTTTTACCTTGTGAGTGGGATATCTCTAAATGGATTCACCGTTGGAATTTTATTTCATCAGTGAAGATGTACGTCAACAAGATCTTGGTCAAGTTCGAAGAAGGGTGACCTTGACCTATTTTTCTGTGTTTTAGAGCTGATTATATAAAAACACTCAGAAGCTTATATCTCAGGAACCATTGTGTGGATTTTCACAAAATTTACAAAGATCATTGGGAATGATGGTCTGTACGTGCTGCACAATTGTGGTTGCACCACCTACAATTTCTTTTTTTTATTGAATTTTTATAAGATTTTTCAATCTTGGCCTTTTGTGCAGGATATCTCCAAAGGTATTCAACACAGGAACTTCATTTCTTCAGTGCTATTGCATATTTACAAAATCTTGGTCAAGTTGAAATATGGGTGATCTTGACCTACTTTTCAAGGTCACAGTGCTTAGAATAGAAAAAAAACTTAGGAGCTTATTTCTCAGGAAGCATTTGGTGGATTGTTATGAAACAAGGTACATACCTCTCCAATTTAAATTTATAACTGATTATCAGCTTTTGCTAATACTCAATGCTTACAGATACTGGCATATTGTTTGGTCTGTGGGCGCATAATGACAACTTACAGATCGAGTTCGCGTTTCGTCCCAGTTGACCTATTTTTGACCATATGACAGATCCTGAACATAGAAAATTTCATGAAAAACAGAAATTTTTATGAAAAATGCACATTTATGGACTTTTTTCACAATGCCTGTAGATACTGGCCTGATTTTTGGTGTGTTGCTATCAAATGACCCGTTACAGATCGAGTTTGCATTTTGCCCTTGTTGACCGACTTTTGACCATATGACAGCTCCTGAACCTAAATAAAATTACAAAATTTAACAAATGTTTCTAATTTCCTCCAGGCGGGGGCATTCGTGTCGTTCCAACACATCTAGTTTTGTTTGTATTTCCTTTGTGTCTATTCAGTTGTACTGACAAAAGGAGTATTGATGCCCCTGCAAATTATAAACTAGAAAACGGGTAGTCGAAAAGCGACTACGTGTATCCGCCGAAATTAGAGTTGGACGGGTAAAGTAAGGCATGGACTGAGTGGCAAGGGTAGAAAGAGTGAGATGTATTACATATAAGCATGGATGACAGCAGCCGAAATGTGTATGTAGGTTGCGCCACCTCCCACAAAATCCAGAAAGCTGTCCAAGTTGTATACATAAGCAAAATTTTAGGCAGATTAGTCAAACCTCTACTTGTATATGAGTGATTTTATCCCACAGCAGACAAACAGAAGGACACTGTGCAAAAATGGTGGCAGGTGGCGCCACCAATTTTGTGTATGATTAAGAGCTATGTGCGATCTATATATATTCAAAATTTCAGGGGGATATGTCAAACCAGTCCTCAGGTATAAGCCTGAATGCCTGCAGCATAAACATAAATGTAGGTGGCACCACTTGCGACAAAATCGAGAAAGCTATCCAAGATGAAAAAAACACGCACAATTTTAGGCAGATATGTCAAACCACAGCCGAGATATGAGTGATTTTATCCCACGGCAGGCAAACAGACGGACGCTGTGCAATAATGGTTGCAGATGGCGCCACTAGTTTTGCGTATGATGAAGAGCTATGTGAGATCTATAAACATGCAATAAATGGTCCAATCGGTCAAACGGTTCCGAAGATATGAGCTTGGATGTCTGCAGCGTTAACGTGAATGTAGGTAGCACCTCCTATCATAAAATCAAGAAAGCTGTCCAGGATGTATACACATGCAAAATTTCAGGTGTATAAGTTTAATCAATGTAGAGATATGAGTGATTTTATTCCAAGGCAGATGAACAGATGGACGTTGTGCAAAAATGGTTGCAGGTGCCACCATTTTAGTGTTTGTTATAAATCTTTTCAAGGGCTACATTTGAGCAAAATTCCGTCAAGTGGTTAGGGAGGAGTTCTCCGGAAACCCAAGCGGCGGTGGCGGCGGCGTCCGATTGAAAACAGTTTGCGCAAAACTCTGTTTTGGCGGATACAATTATTCATCCATACATGACAGAGAATTATGGTGTTTTTTACACCGTATACAAAAGGTCTTCCCTTGGGATGTCACATAGGTATATTTATATCGTTAAACATTAATAAACCTGAGATGGCTGATTCCATGACTGGATTGATACAGTGATTATTCCACCTTATACGTTCACAACGTATATGCAATTTACTCAATATAACTGAAAGCAAATATTCATTAAAGACCGTGATAAATGACAAAAAAGTTTTAAAGCGAGAAAAAAAAACTCGCAGTTGTGACTTATTTATACACGGAACTGAACACCAGGAAACAATTTATTAATCTGAGATGTAAAAAAAAAAACAGTTATCCATCCAAGCTAAAATACGGTCCATATTTTAATGATGTTGTTTATCGAATGCTTTCAGACAAAATGGGAATGGTGGACCTTAAGCCTATCGGACTGGTTGCTGGGGCTAGTTAAGAGGTTCTAGGTTTAGCACACTGTTACAGTAAGCATTTTTGAACAGTTAGTATCCCAAAATTTACCATATATATATATATATATATATATATATATATATATATATATATATATATATATATATATATATATATCCATGAAATGGAAGGAATAAACCCTGAAGAAGCATACATATTGTTATAACTATAGATCAACTGCGTTTAAATTAACAAAAATGTAATCACGATCAAAGAAACAGTATCTTTTATTAAATGATTAAATATTGTACAATATAAAAAAACCCTAGAATTCCCCTAACGTTTGCAATAGCTTAATGATTTTGCTTTAATATCAGAGGTTCTGAGAAGGTGATTCTGCGGCAAAGGTATTATAAAATAACGAAACGTTATCCTGTTTTATTTTAGATGTATCAAATGTGTACGATGAGGATTATCGTTTTGTTGGCTTTCTTTCTATATCAAGGTAAAAATTTAAATTGTTTTAGCTATGTCAAGCTACTAAACAGAAGTATCGAATCTAAAAGCTATTTCAAGCGATTAAGTATAAGTATCGATAACACCCTTTCGTATTTATATTCGAGCTGAAACAATGTGTTGACTGACATTAGGTTTCGTCAATTTGGATTAAACATTGAAAAGGTATGTTGCAGGGAGCAGCGCTTTCCGTTGCAACAAATATACTTTTTGGATTAAACGTATGAGCAAGACTGGAATAACACACAAACAATATCAAGTCAATTACAACTTCATGTCCAAATTTAAAATCTGGTAAGTTGTCTTCAAGTATTGTTTGAAAGAATAAACGATTACTGATCTATTATATGTAAAAAAATGAAATATATTTATTTTGTTTTGTCGGTTTCCTCAACATGTATGGATAATCATTGAAGACAACGAGGGTGAAAATATATATTTCAAAAGAAATCATTAAACACCAGTCAGGTAAATCAGGGCATTATACTAGCTCCAAATAATTCATCGTCCTTTGTGTCAATTTATAATAACTATTCTGATGTCTTATCTTAACTAGCCCGCTATCCGTGACGTCATGCTTTTTCAAACTATTAAAAAAAACTATTTTTTTTTATTTTGAGACATAAAGTTGCTCATCTGAAAAGAAAATATGAAAATACAATCATAATCTTATTTATTCAGATGAAAAGAATGCCAGGATGAAAAGAAGAATTTGGATTGGTGGAGGAATCTGGCGATGGGCGATATATGGTGAGGAAATGAGTTATCATGACTGGCATCCACCCCAACCAAAGAACCGAAAATATGGAAACAGTGACAACGACTCGGCCATAATCCAGAAAAAAAGACGCTGGAACGACAAACCTTGCGGCGTTCGATTCACTGAAAGGTCTATACATGTGAAAGGACTGCCCATTTAATTTCTTTGGAGTGAGGGCAGTAATAACCATCGGTATAAGCTGTGATTGACGTGTTTAAGCAACCAGTCAATGATTCGAACTATGTTGTAACCGTTCTATTAAAGTTCGTTCAATAGGAAAAGAAAACTAACATTTCGTTTTCTAACATCAAGTAACTTGATAGTAACGCACGGAATAATAAAACATACCTCTAAAACCAGAATCGAAAAATGAAAAAGAAATTATTAGTAACAGGTTTACCTGTAATATTTCCTCTAACAAATTATAAACAGTATGTAGTCAAGATATTTCCTGGTCATTTTTTTCTGCTAAACCCCAAGGTGATTACGGCAACGATTTCTCTAGTATTGGAAGATAAAAGCGTCTATAAGTATGGCACAAAAACCTATGAAGAACTTTCTACGAGCTGTAAAATATATGTTTCATTTTTAGCACTATAGCTAACGTATGATGTATAACTGTCTTTCACTGGCATGACACTGACTATTATACAATCTATTTGACTATCACAGGGTGCCATGACAAATATATGGCCGTCGTATCGAATCATAAGGGAAAGTATAAATATATTTCGGCATAAAGTGTTTTCCTCTTTTTCTGCAGCCTCCTTGGAACATATTTATACTACCCTATCAATCGGTAAAGGAATGATGAATGTGACTGGATTAAGTTCTAAACAAAGATTATCATATATTGATCCATGGGCAATAAGTGTCATGGCCTCTATCTAAGCATTTATAGAACTATTTGGTAATTTGAAAGTGGCAGTTCCTGTTCGACACAGCATACAAAAAAAAACTGTAATTTCATGTTCACCAAATGTTAAATCAAGTTCCTTCGCACTATGGATAGAAGTTCGCCCACCCTATTTGAGATAATCACATTATGAACTGAACCCACGAGGGGAAGCAGGAACAAGAAAAGAAAACTTCTTTCCTCTTATTGGCCTATATTTTGATGTTTTTAAATGATTTTAGGGTAATTTTTGGGGTGAAAAATAAGTTAAACATTGTTCTGGACCATCTGAGTCAGGGGGAGTTCTTATAGGTGAGAAAAGGCCTCGCTGTCGAAGGTTGTACACAAATGCATAAACTGTAAGAATGACAAATTTATCTTAGTAGTTATTAAGAATAAAGAGACATCCATTAATAAATATACATTTATCAAGAATAAATGTTGAATACGATATCTAATACTTATCAAAGGAATTCGGTTCACGTCTGTTCGCAATGTTCCCAAAACCGCCTTGTGTACAATAGTGTGCCATACATCATTTTAAAGGTTATTATCCTCGCGGTGACATAGGCGTTATGAGAATAAATAATTTAAATGTACATATAATTTTGAGTGATTTTTCCGTTTTTACTGACTTGCGCGGAGGTTAGGCCGAGCACAACCAAACTGCATCATGGTCACTCAACCTCAAACACTAATATTGTTCATATAAATAACGCTTGCTTTCAGTGAGGGATTTGAGCCTGTCGGCCATTACATTTGAACGAGGCTCTCACCCACCTGCGTGGCCATTAAAACAGAAAAAACATGTTCCTCGCTTTATGAAATGGAGAGTTCAACCCAGGAGGGTTAATGACAAAACCTAATTCAAGTCCAAATTTCAGGAACAGACATGGAGTGGGATGGGGTACGTGGAGTGGTGTCGGGGGTTTCAAGCCTCAAAATGTGTATGATACAATGAAACAAAAATTGCGGTGGCTGAAATTGGGATACGGACCATCTGCTTGGAGTCCCGTTGGGTCCGCTTCTGCTACCTACGAGGTATGCATATTTCTGTTTCTTTCTTCAGGAACAGTTTCCTTGCAACGTACATTTAATCAATCTTTCATGTGTTCCTCACATCAACCTTATCTTCATACGTCCAACGATAGAATCCAGTCAAATATCATCGAAAACCAGAATGACCCCGTGTCTCATTCCGGTTCGCAATGTAAAAATCATCACTGACTAGGTCTTCAAGGTAAACATACCGATGTATAAATTTCTTGCCACGAGGACAACCCCACGAAATAAATGTAAAAATATATGATACATATCTTATGAGACAATTTCACCCTGAAAACCTTTATTTTCTGTTAACTTTTAGAATAAAAAATGTGCCAACATTTCACATCTCAGTTAATATATCTCCCAAACCCCGCTAATTAGCACGGTATACCGGGTTTATCAGCTTAGTATAATAATATTTTTGAAAGCAATCTTTTTTTAAATATTAGTAAGATTAGGAGAAGACTTTGGTTTGGTTTCAGGTGTAAGAAAGAGAATGGATAATGAAAATTATGTGGAAATAATTGTGAATTAAATGCGAGAGAAAATAAATGAATAACAAACATTTATAACAAAAACAATAAATAACACTATTTATGTATGTATCACTGAGTATAAAAAAAATATTACTGATTATTTGAAAGTCCACTCTTTCAACACAATGGATGGAGGTATGAAACCAATGGTAGCGAAACGGACCCGTTACTGACGTAAGCTACCTAATATATATATCATATTATATTATATTATATATATATATATATATATATATATATAATGTATTTTTATTCAAGACAAATTCTCAAACCGCAAACCACCATACGTTTTAATAATCGTGAATTAAATGCGAGAGAAAATAAATGAATAACAAACATTTATAACAAAAACAATAAATAACACTATTTATGTATGTATCACTGAGTATAAAAAAAATATTACTGATTATTTGAAAGTCCACTCTTTCAACACAATGGATGGAGGTATGAAACCAATGGTAGCGAAACGGACCCGTTACTGACGTAAGCTACCTAATATATATATCAT
The DNA here is from genome assembly GCA_026874595.1 of Sipunculus nudus. NCBI lineage: Eukaryota > Metazoa > Annelida > Sipuncula > Golfingiida > Sipunculidae > Sipunculus > Sipunculus nudus. Next base: position 10,091,865 of record CM049321.1, read on the forward strand.
ATTATATTATATTATATATATATATATATATATATATATATATAATGTATTTTTATTCAAGACAAATTCTCAAACCGCAAACCACCATACGTTTTAATAATCAGCAAGCAGTATACACAAACTTCTTCAAATATATACTGTCTAAGTCCAACTATTGGACCGGCTTATAGTGCATTTCAAAGTTTTACAACAGTGATGAGCTCAGTTACAACATACGTACAGAGCCTAATTAATCATTCAATAACATTGGAAATGCACATGGTATACAATATTCCTTTGTTTCTGTGGGAGATTCGATTCTTTCACATGTCTGGTCTGTGATGGGCTGCGCTGTGGCTCTGCACTCTTTCGTTCTCTAGTTGTCTTCTGGCTCGAATTTAAGGCCGGCCTTTAGAGGTAGTTTTGTCCCTGAGGAAAGTGTTTCTCAATGCATTTCGATCAGCAGGGCGCTTGGTATATGATGGCTTAGTATATGCTGTGATACCATTCTTTGTCGTATACTCTATGCCGCTCCAAGAGTGTGCCCATCTTGCGATTGGCAAAATAGTACTATAAATCTGTCTTTGGTAGTCTGCTGGATTTGTCATTCTGGATATGTGACACTGTAGCTGCTTTATCAGTGTATATTTCTTTAGAAGTTCTTCAGTGACATAATAACGTCAGTGGATTTCTTTGGCTTTGGTTAATTTTCACATAAAAGGATGGCTGTGAGGCGGATAAGACTTGGCGACCAAGGACACATAAGTGTGTAAAAAGTACACAGGACAAAGGCTTTTTAGAAGCTTTTATTGTCTTTAATTAAGAGTGTCACCCGATAAAAGTTACCCCTTACCGGTGCCCTATAGCTACGGAAAGGGCAGCCCTTACCAAATGAAGGACCGGGTTGCTATGGCACCCCAAAGGAATAGAATTCCATTTTCTTTTAATGGGGAATTTATATGACTGAAGCTCACACATACACTCAAGAGATGAACAAGGAATGTCTAACATGAACAATAAAATATAATAAAATAATGTTACTTACAATTCTCTTGAAACGATCTTCTACACATTCGTGACAATATTCACGGAGTCCAATTTTTGCACACAGCACAGAGTCTTGTTTAATACCAATCCGGTGACTTGTTATTTTAGCACAATAAAAATATTGTTCTCTGATCGCTGGACCTAGTCCGCGGTCATATACCGTTGTGCACGTGACTGCCTAGGAATGTTGCCCTGTATCCCAGTACTCAGCAACAATAAAAATTCGCGTTTCTTTCCGCCGGACAAATCACTGATTCCCTACAGTCTCTTTCCGCCGTTCAAATCACCTCATTATAACACAGACTGATAGGCTAATAGACACCACTGTCGTATCACGATGACAATGTCCGTAAGGCACGCAGCCGCCACTGTCAAGCTACTTGGATAAATACAGTATCCGTACATGAACTTGGCACAACTCGAGTGCAACGAAAAGACCAGCGAATGTATCGTCCTCTAGTCTGTTCCTGGGCTAACTCACGGCTGATATTTATCAGCTATTTACAAGTCCATCTGTAAACATAACTCACAGGTCCAATTGTGAGCCACACTGGCCGCCCTCAGACTATGCCTATCATTACACCGGGTAACCGCACCTCTGCTGGTTGACCTTCAGACAATCCTTTGCAATGCACTGGACCGTCAAATGCTAAAGGCTACAACGTTGATTACCGACCTGGTAGATTATGTTTTTCTATGGTGGCATGAGCTCATATACCCATGCCTACGTCATACTTCCTGACGTCTAAGGCCTATCGCCTTACAATTTCATGCCGATCTGCCGCTCGATGCATAAATATTGAATGGGCCAGCTCCTTTGACAAGAGTATGAGAAATCGAGCTTGCACGTTCGTTGTCTTTGAAATCTACATCAAACAAATGTATATTTTTATGTACACATCCGTAGTAAAGATATTCTAATAGAGCCAAAATAAGCCGAGTTGTTTGATCAGGAATTGTGTCGTTATCTATATCAAAGGCCTTATGATGATGTTTCGGTATCCAAGTACCCAAGATATTTCTAGCTTGTAAGAAAAAAAGATGAGGGTTCAAACTGTATTTGTGGTAATTCAAATCAATTCTTCTCCTTGTTAACGAGGTATTATGAAATATAAAGTGACTTGCTATAAAGGTCATGGATTAATGAACATTTGCCTACATTTTTCTTTAGTGCATCGGTGGTTTTGTTAACAGCAATTTTTGATAATAAGTGAGGGGGGGGGGGGGGGGGTTTCATGAATGGGAATCATGTGATGGGAAAATTGATTTTCTGATGACTCGAACCCTGTTGAATCAAACAACACTTTATACCTAGACAGGGATAATGACAATAGACGGCGAAATTCCGATGGCGTTCGTTGGACATGTTTGCACGGAAATGGGTTCCAGGCATCAACGAACGGCCTTTCTATAGCCGGTTTCTGTAGTATACCCGAACTCAGTTCTGAATGCAAACACATGTGAAAACACACAGGAATTCTATCATTTTATAATGCTCAACAATTTTATGGATCTTGTATGAATGGCCCTAAGTGCATTCCATACCTTTCGGTATTTTTCATTTCAAACTTAATAATAAAATAATTAATAAATTGATTTATACTTTTAGGGATGATACGAAGCAAATCAATGATAAACAAGGCTGCAGTTGATTATATAAAAATTAATCTAAATTTACAGGTATTTTCCAAGTGTTTCAGTTTGTTAATTTATATCATTTGCAAAATTTAGAAAAAAAATGTAAAAAATTTAAAATTCTACACAGATTAATACTCATTACAGATGTCATTATGTTTGACTTATGATATCAAGAGTCATAGCTATAACAGATGTCACATGATACAATCTAAATAATCAAAATTTATATTAAAGATCCCTTTATTTCCTCATCTCCAGTTTGCTCCTTGTATAACTTATTAGGTGTTCTTATCCTTGAGGTAAATTTATACATGTGTATTAGTTTTACAGCTGAGATTACTTTTCATTTTTTTAAATATGTATTAAAAATAAAATTATCTAAATGTGATTAAATAAATCAGAGCCTAGACAAATTCTCATTATGTCTACAATGTTAATAATTGACCATAGACTCTTGCTATGTCCAGAGTGTAGAACATAAATTAACATATGTTAAACATTTTTAAGCCATATATCCAGTAACTTATTAACCTTATTTAAAGGAACATTATCAGAGCAATAAAAAGCATATTCTCTCAAACTATCAGTTAAGTTTGCTTTATGCAAATGTTCCGTGCAAAACCATTCCAGCACAGTCTCAATACTTTACACAAGGCTGTTTGACAGTTTTTTTTATGGCTGCGTGTTAATGAACACAGTTCACGTGTGTCTGTTCACCATTTACAAGGCCGCGTGACCGGAGGTCCGAATGTGAGCCTCTTCACGCAATGTTTCAGCCGGCGGGAACATGTATTACATTTTCGGGGCCAAGTCAGTCAGGGTACCGCATGATTGATAGGTGTTGCAGTTGAGTCCCGAGCGATGAGTTATGTTGACACTTGTGATCCCGCCCGGTGCACTGTTTTTAATACTTGTTTACAGGATGAGCAAACAATTTCAGGATAATATTTTGTGAGGTACAAAGTTATTTGAAAGGGAAGAAACTATTTTTCGTGTTAATACGACATGCTTTATTGGTGAATGGGCCCACGCATGGTTCCTTTGTCTAAACCAGTTGGTTGTTATACCTACAATAGTTATTAAGAAGACATTCAAGTGTATGTACGTTCCGCCAGTGAATAAGAGAATCATCTCTTGATTAATCAGTAAAGTCAATCTGGTCTATAATACCACACAACGGATCAAGCTGACCTTGACCTGTTTCGCATATCTGATGACCATGACCTGAAACCAAGTTACTTTGGCTTTGAGAACTACTTTATCTGAAACTCATTCAATCAATCTCCCATTGAAACTGTAATATTTTGTCAACATAAAAAGTATATATAGATTTCGAGCAAAAACAGGCTATCATCAGCTTTTAAGGCCTCAAAGGTACCGTGACCTTGACCTTTGGCCTTGATTTTGACCTCAGATGGCCATGAAATCATGCTTATCATGTCGGCCATGCTTAAAAAAATACAACTAGATACCAAGATCATCCAAATCTGCCAAGGCATTCCAGAAATATTGTGATCCGAAGGTTGCATGGCATGATTGTGGCAAATCACCGATATAGGGGTAGGGTCGGCTTTTTTTAGCTGCAGGGCAGAACTAACGTCTGTGCAACTTAAGACTGCCATTTTCTAATGTTCTAAAGTATACTACAACGGAATATAAACCTAAGATTAACGATTAAATTTTGCAATTAAATCGATGTATTCCGGGGACTATTATTATCAATAAGAATACTTTCCAATATACTTTGCATGGGGTTATCCAATACTGGAAACAATCACTAATAGCTTAAAAGGAAGACTTCTTGAATGAAGTTTATTTACTTAGGTCAAACTTGTTAAATGCTAGGGAACTTTATTGCTTGTAGTAATTGTCAAAGAAAGATTTTGGCTCGACCAAATCAGCGTCCATTTAATTGTTTCCAGAAAACTAAGACTTTGATATGTATGTCCTTAAACGCAAAATATAAACAAATTAACAAACTTAATAAATCACGCATTTAAAATTATTATATAAAGATGGGATATTAATGTAACAAGAACGATTAAATAATAAATCGTTCTTGCAACATCGTATCTTTTTACAATATAAACCTTGAATATAAAAAAAAGAAAAACTCCACATTTACATATTTCCACCATCTGACCCCCACCGATCTCTTTCAGACGTTTACGAGTTACTGTTCTTTATAATACAGTTGTCTGTCCCCAGGGGTCAGCAACCCGTATTATCACGAGACCAGCCCTGGCTGCATGTGTCTTGCTACCGGACAATAACAGGATTAATGACGTGGTTTGAGGCAAGAGAAAACTGAAAAAGTCTAAATAGAGATCTCGTCACCATCGACAATAAGGAGGAAAATGACCATCTGAAAGAAAAATCTTTAAACACAAGCCAGTTTGGTATGATTTGCAAAAGGTCATAAGCCCGATTCTACAATCCTTCAAGTCGTCAAAACCAAATGTTTTGAAGATTTCGTGTTACTGTTCTACTGGTCCTTCTTTACGGTGGATTGTATTTGCATAAATAATCTGGTTTTATTTAGAGATTATTGGTCTTTGAGATTCTAGTAGAATGTATGAAGAAATTATATTGATAATTAGGAAAACCTTCCCAAATTCACCGCCAGATTTCCCGGGATTATGCATAATTCCATTACACCACAACGCTTGACTATATATACACATAAAGATAATCATTTGTATATTTACTACAACGTATACAATGTAGTGAACTATCGTATGTTTATTTACACTTATTGAGTTATTGAAATTAACACAAACTAAAAGGGCTCTTTATACGAGTATCTTCAGGGACGAGGGGCCAGGGGCTATGGATTGTTGGAAATGATCTTAAGGATGAGAACATTTGGCGATGGCAATTATCTGGTGAAGGAATTATCTATGATGATTGGTGTCCTTCTGAACCAAACAACAGTCACTTTCGGGCCATGGAAACGGACTGTGCAATTTTGTGGAGAGTCTACACGTTGTGTTGGAACGACACACCCTGCGATTATCAACATAATGGGGCCATCTGTGAAATATCAGACCGGTTTATTCAAGATTAGAGGACTGTAATTTCGGACGGTTTAAGCATAGTTGTCATTTTATTTGGAAAAAAAACGCTATATTCTACAACCATCCTTGTGATGTAAAGGTGGTGGATACTTTCTTCGCATAGATGTTTTATCTTGCGACTTCAGTTAAATTCATCTCTTCAGCTGTTATACGTTCACCTGTCTGTATGGATTTGTGTAACACCATGGTTACCCCTAAAAAAAATGTTTTTTTTTGTCTGTGGAATCTACTTGAATCGAAATAATCCTGTAAATATGATTCGCATAACTTGTATACTTTATAGAATATATATATATATATATATATATATATATATATATATATATATATATATTTATATATATATATATAATCATATATATATATTTATTTACATATATATATATATATATATATATATATATATATATATTTGCAAAAAATGATGACTATATACAGCTTTACATATAAAAGATTTATTATTAGTTGTCTCCGTTTAAGAGAATTAATTAGGGTCTCTCTCTCTCTCTCTCTCTCTATATATATATATATATATATATATATATATATATATATATATATATATATATATATGCTCTAACCGTAATACAGAAGATAATCCATCGTAAGAAATCGCATATGATGTAACTGTATTATACCCGGACTATCAGTTCTAAACAGCTGTTAATGTAATCTACCTTAGCCGGACAAAACAGTTCTAAACTGTTATTGTAATCTACCTTATTGTTGTAGCACTGTGAGAAAAACGCTGCCCTATATAAATGTAAGGGCAACCTATTTAAAGGTTTAATTAATAAATCAAACTAATGTACAATTCGTCACATCAAAGAATTTATTTCCGTTATATACGTGGCCGATATATACGTACTTTTACTTTGACAGATAAACAAAGACAAAGCCATTTCCCTGTGAAACACCTATTTGTTGTCGTTAATGAACATTTTGAAATATGATAGACTTGACAATAAGATATTGATCGTAACTTTTAGATTTATAATATATTTCCATAACATAATATATATTTCCATTTAGAATTTATTAGTCAAATAATCCTGTGTTAAAAGGAAGATCTTTCCGCGGCAAACAGGTAACGATGTTTGAGATCGTGATAAGACATTATCATCGGATTTATAATTTCCGCTGAGGACGGTAAACTGCCAGAATACACAAGGTATAACCGAATTCACTAGTATTAACATGTATCACCTAAGGTCTGAGTACTTTTAGCTGCCAAATGGTACATGGTTTCATTCATCTCTTACATAAAGTATGGTTTTCACCCTGGAATAAAAAAAAAAAAAAGAACGATAGCTTAAAGATTGTCATGAAGTATAATTCTTTCCCTTTTCCTTTATCAGGTCATTGTTTTAGGATGAAGTATATTTGTTTGTGGGTGTTCTACTTGTGTCAAGGTAAGAACAAAAATAACAAAGAACGGTGAATAGAATTATTTGTCAAATTTTCCTTCAGTCATGCCTTTCTAAAACGGGAATTACATTCAATGAATGATTATATGATTATCAGTTAATAGTTATTTTGAAGACGCCGATGTCCCTCTGGCAGTCTAATAAGTTTCATTGACTGACAGGAGACACTGCTTTAGATTCCAACTCCGACCATGCCGAAATAAAACGAATCCATCGAAAAGGAATCACAGAGGAGCAATGTTAGAAAAAATGTCACAGCTCAAGTAACCTTCAGTGTACAGGGTTTTACATGGAAGCCAGTGCATGTATCCTGCAAACGTCCACTCAAATTGTGAGGAAATCAATTTCGGCTCCATGTCGGAGACCAAAGAGCGGTGAGTTAGGGTACATTATAATGTATAACCGAATTAATAATAATTAAATGACAGAAAAGTCAAGTTAAAATATGTGAGAGTAAATATAGACGACCCCGGGTTGTTATTTTAGAAGGAACATGGAAGGGTACTTAAAATATGTACCAACTTGCCATATTATTTACATTAGACTGAAGTATTAGTATTAGTATTAGTATTAGTGAGCTTACTTGTATGCATAACATGAATTTTAAGCTACCAAAACGCTTATAAAACAGCTTTGAAATTAAGCAATAAGCAAAATATGTACAGAGCTATTCTTATAAGAATAAAAATCGGTAACGTTAGGACATGATGAGAATTTACCTATAAGGCATTTAATATTAGAGCAATTAAACCGACTTATTTCTGTCCTTCAGTAATATGTGACTTTATTTGCTGTTAAATACACATCTCTTCGTAACTGCTGTGTATCAAATAGATATCTGCCCTGTGGGGTTCATCAAGCTATATGACGACCAGAGCCAGCCAGGGATGCTTGTGTCTTGCTACAAAGTCTTAATAGGATTCGTGGATTGGTATGAAGCAAGAGAAAACTGCACCCGCTTCAACGGCGACCTCGTCACAATCGACAGTGAGTCGGAAAGTAATCACCTCAAAGGACTCATTCGTAACACGGGTAAACCACATCAATTTTTTTTTCAGGACCAGATTTTAGATTCCTTTAATTTAGCAAGAAAGGCTTAAATGGATAATTATATTTTGGATGTAGGAGCAAATTCTAAATATTAATGGGTTTTGTCTATTTTCTAAATAATTCCGAGTTAAAAACGGAAGATATTGTATTCTCTATAAGGATTCCATGTCTTCGAAGAGAGACAATAATGTAAGATATGGAAGGTATAGTCACATGTGTAATATCTATCTATTAACATATCATCCCATTTTGTGAAAAATTTAAACATGTATTAAATGCTAGTTATAAAGACACAAACAAACACGCACACACAGACATATATAAATATATAAAGAGGGAGAGAAATCACGCCAAGTGCACTTTGATCACTATGGATAAAGCATGTTAAAATATGTCTTTCGTCAGTGATAAGAAGTGTCTATTCGATCTGGATCGGTGGTAACGATATAGAAGTGGAGGGAAACTGGCAATGGGCATCATCTAACGAGGGAATGCTGTATGTTGACTGGGCTCCTTCTGAACCAAACAACGTGTATCGTAGAGGGAGGGACGAGGACTGTGCTTTTATGTGGCGTTTAAAGCAGTGGCGATGGAATGACGTTGCGTGCGACTTCAAATGCCATGCAGCCATTTGTGAAACATGTGGACAATTCAAGAAGTTTAAGTGAGAATATGTTTGACGTAGATACATGCGGTGATGTCGGTGATGCTTCAATAATTGGTTGTGTTTATTAACTATCATTATTAGGTAATAACGTTTGTAAACCGGTGTACCATGACAGCTTCTTTGTAAAGGGGCACTCGTTCATAAAACAATCGTATATGCCTAAGTGGAAATCCCAACAAACCTTCATAGTGTTAAATATCGTGATGTGGTTAAAGTCCTTAAACATTGGTTTTTGATGAATGTTCCTTCTATATTGCCCTTATTATGCAAACAATTTGTACTGTTTTAACGTTTATATGATAGCTTTATGTAACATTCCTGAAATAAACCGTGGCTGGAACGTAAAAGTCCTATGCATAATAATGTGAATTCATGGCTAACCGCAAAGGAAAAAACGATCTCCCAGTCACTGCGACCAACACATTTTCCATATAAGTTGCAAAATAATAAAGAGTTTTCTTTGTATCTCTGCAAAGACTTGATGCCTGTTACTGTTATTATATTGAGATACATATATTTAAAATGTGTCATACAAATGATATATGTGTGTGTGCGTGTGTGCATTTCCCCCCCCCCCCCCCACCCTGGAAGATAAATTGACGCCACTGGGCGAGATGATGATATCAAGTATTCAGGTGTCTGATATCAATTAATACTAGGTTGAAAGTTCAAAGTATATAGCGTTTCAACCAGATTAACCCTGTTTCGTCTAGGTCCTCACGGTTGTAAGGGCGTTTCAAGTTATGTCGATGCCAAAAACAAAACCAGCTGCTTTTGCCATGGATTGCCGTTGCACGTGAATGCTGCCAAGCCCGATTCATACATGTCAGGTGTCGCTAGTGAAATAGAAAAAGGTCTAAAGAATGACATATTTGGTATACTGTTGTAAAACATACTGTGGTTGTCTTCATATTTGCAGGGATGAAATGTCGCGATTTCATCGTACAAAAGACCAACACGGAAGAGTACTACCATTATTATATGATTTTATTTTATTTTATATCAAATGATATGTGCTTAAAATTAGCCCTGGGTCATCGATTGAGTGATAATAATGGGTGAAAGATAATTTAAAATATATGATTTATAACAGCAACCTTTGAACAATCTGTTATTATTCATAAAATTGATATTTTGCCTTTCAACTTGCCTTCAGCGATGAGACCTCTGGCAAAGGTTTTATTTTCGAGATAATTTCCCTTGTGTGAATATCTCGAATTTGAAACCATTGCGAACAAAAAGACAACCACAGTATATTATCATAGAACTGTTTTCTAAACTGTTTTGGAGACAAGATAAAGCCAAAGAGTGTAAATATTCATGGAACTTCACGGTAGGCAAATCCCAATATATTTGCAACTTTGGAGTTAAAGTAGGCTATTTTATGGGTATATAAATGCGTTTTTGGTTGACGGGAATACAGGCCTCTGTCTTATTCAAATCATCTATTTAATTAATAGGCACTTGGTTTTTTTCTACAGGGTGATTTACCTGTTTCCGCTCTGATTTGACTCTCCAAATCCGCACACATATCGTCGGTGCGCTCTTCTAGGACAAGTTCGATTTCTTTTGCGGATTTACTCCCTATAGAGCTGCATTAAAAACAAGGTTAACATTATCCCCATTGTTGCCCATATTTCTTTTGTGCTTTAATTTCTTGCACGCCTGTATGCTTTTTCTGGACTCGCCTTGGGGATTTTCCAGCATTGGGGATTGGCCTGGTAAATCCATGCCAAAAACATGTCCTGGAGGAGCGGTATAGCGGGTCGCCTGTATCCCCCCCCCCCCCCTCCCGCCTATACATTTTAACGGCTCTATAGGAATTTAACTCTGTCAAAAAGGAAGAAAAGGTGTTAAATTCTTGCGCTGAACACATGTCCACATAACTCTGGTTTCAATAGCGAGCGTTTTTCCCTGTGGACATTTCGGCATTAAAATATGCGATATACATTCAATATCAGCTGATTGTCAAACTATTATATCGGGTACAGCTAGTTTTCATATACTACCACTGTAAGAAGCAGTCACCTTTTCTTCTTTTATATCATTGGCAAATGCGCAGTGTCATTAGGATCGCCATATTGTATTATATATTGTCCCAGACTTCAGCTGGTCACACGTATACCCCTATTCTCAGTGCAACAGACAAACAATCAAACAAGGTGACAACATAATCGAGGTCGAAACTATAATGCTGAAGCCAATTATGTACGACCAATCAATTCTATGGATTGTCCGAGCAATTATTATTAGAACAAAGAGTTCGTCATAGTATCTTATGTATTTACAAATGACTGAAAGGCCTGACCACTGGGTAGCTTTTGCTTAATAAAATGTCTTTCATATTTTATATCATTTCAAAAGCTGTGGAACACGTTTTACTTTCTTATGGGTGTTAAAAGCAAGAATGTTTCCTTTTCATGAATGTTAAGTTGATATGCCGGTCATTTCCGAGCAATTCCTGCATCAATTATTCATGGGACCCAACAATATGACAGATGTATATTGCAGTATACATACATGTCGCCTAATGCCCACCCATTTAGATAAATGATACATCATTATAACAGTAATAGTGTATAAAGCCAAACTTCCAGCATGAAGGTACATTAACAGTCCGGATAGCCAGCAACACGCTCGGTATTGGTTGTCTCTTAAAACTGTGTACTGGCTGTCTGTTGAACCCGTGTATTGTACCCATTGGAAAATCCTGGTCTGAAGAACATAGCCTGGAAATGGCGTTCTACAGAAATGTTTTTAGGGCATGTATGTTGTTCTGTCTTGTGGTTTTAATGTCTGGTGAGTCTGACCTTACTTTGTGTACTCTTTTTAAAAAGTCTAAACTGCCAAATAAATATAAAAGAAAACAATTTTTCGTCTTAAGAAATTTTTTTCTTATAGAAAGATATTTAAAGATTAGTTATGTGCAAGCACATGCACTATGTGGATGCGTGATATTTGTCCGAGCCATATATATATATATAGAACAATTTTTTTTCCATAACAAGTGCCCCACTCAAAAGAACTTGTATTTCTGGAAGATTATGATATGTTTAAGAACTGTAGATTATTTACAATCTGTGTCGGTTGGTGCTCAACTCTCAGGACATCAACATGATTCATGCATTTTATCATGATTAACTCCTCAGTCATTTTCGACTCATATTTCACAGGATTCGTTGTATAAGAAAATAAAATATATAGCTTAACCTCCGAATAATTGACACTAACGGGACTGGACATTTTGCCCACAAAAGAGAGTAGTCTTTTGTAGGGAGGTTATGCTACTTACGTGCAATCTAAGGGTTTACACCGAATGTCACAAGCCAGTTAAAACTTTTTATTTAATAGTAAGAACAAGATAAAGATGCAGGTAGTTTTTGGGTATTCTGATATCAGTGAAAAAATTCACTTTTATCCTACTTTAGTATTGTTTTTTTTTGTGTCTGTCCCTTCCTGTAACAATAGTCTTTTAACCACCCCGGGGAGGATACAACCATCCAAGCCAAGCTAAGTATTAGCGTCCCAGCAATTTAACGTTTGCATGCGCATGTTTACTCCTTGGCGAAGAGGATAAAGACCTTAATAAAACACTTGACGCATTTCCGCTATTTCCACTTGTTTACAGGGGTAAGCAAACGGTTTCAGAACGATGTATTGGAAGATCATTATTTATTGTGTTTCCAATATACCTGGGGAATGATGGACTACTTTTAATTTGTTCAGTACATGTGTCTGAGGGAGAGGATGATGACGCGGACGACTCTCCCCTCGGCGCCGTGGCTGGCTTCCGGTCATCACGGTCCTATAGGTCATCACGGTCCTACCGGTCCTACAGGTCCTACCGCTCATACCGGTCATACAGGACAACCAGGACCTACAGGACATACAGGTCCTATGGGTCCTACAGGAGCCTCAGGTTACATGTGCGTGACGGAATGTACCGAACGTTAACGAGACACCGGTAAGATTGGTGTTCTGTATTGGTAATAATTATGCCTTGCCATTATTTAGCTTTGAGATTAAAAATTCTTGTCTATTCCGATATATGACGTCTACTTCCCTATGAATAACCCTAAACTTTTAGAAGAAATATACCAGAAATTGCCGATCCCACGCACACGGGATGTTCGTTTTGTCTGGATCCACGTGTTTATAACATGTGGGGGGACTCGTCAAAATAATCCAATTACATTCAACAACGGTATCTGACGGCAAGTCAGACGAACCGGAGTCTTTCAAAGGGCGTTCAGCAAATAGTGCTCTTTCAGCTTAGGACTTGGTGCATCCATCTATTAAAGGCTACGTAGCTTTTCTGTTTGTCAGTGTTATCTAGCTTGTAGATAAACGAGCGCATATATATGGCACTGATGCGTATTCAGAACACCAATTAATATGTATGCAGTTAATTCTACTATTTTGGGTTCGATTTTCTGTGTAGAGTTCTTCCTAATCAGAAGCGATTTTTTTACAATTTATAAAAATTCAAAAAAAAGGTAGGAACTAAGTGGAGCAAGGTCTCTTCGCAAGTGAACGAGAATTTTGCTTATTTAAAAGATTGGGAAATATTAAGCCCTACAAAATGCTTTGGTTACTTTATTATACCAGTTAAAAGTTTAAACGAGTGGCGTTAATTTTTCTTTAAGAGTAGGCTTGTGTATGTGTGTGTGTGGGGGGGGGGGGTTATTCCTCGGAGTGGGAGGATAATTGCCGTTGAGTTATCAATATATTTCATTTCAAATATATAGATATTATTGTCTAAATAGTAGGTGGGTTGATAACATTGAACACCAACCTTACTGAAAAGTGTTTGTGTGTGTGTGTGTGTGTGTGGGGGGGTTATAAACCCCCATCCCCCTTGTATTAACGCCCCTGGTTATATACATCTGGTGTAACGATACCTGTCACACTTGATGCTGCAGTGCGTCAACCAGCTGGCGGAATCTGGCGGCCTCTGGACGGCTTTATGGGTACACTTCGTGGCAGAAGCGTCCTTTACTTCATCGTGGATGTGAGTATGCGTTCTTGTAGTAGTAGTAGTTAGAAGTAGTAATAATATAGTAATAGCAGTGGTAATAGTAGTAGTATTTAGCAGCAGAAAAAGTGGTAATAGTAGAAGTAGAAGTTAACAGTAGTAATATAGTGGTAATAGTAGTAGTAATAATAGTAGTAGTAGGATATGAAGTAAAATGAGCAGCAAATGTAGCAGTAGTAAAAATAGAAATAATGATAATAATAATACTTGGGATTCAACTTCATTATAAATAAATTATAACTTTAGTAACAACCATTGTTACCCTATGTATTTTATATATCATATGTATCATATTACGAATCATATTTATTCCTTTTGTGTTAACAGTGGTTCCGGCCGTATGTAACAACCTTTACGTGAACGGGACGTTTCACCGCTATTTCGTGTGTCCTCTGAATAACATGAACGCTCAGTACAAGAAGTGTTGCGGAACCACCAAACAGTACTGCTGTAACAACTTCAACGTCAGAGCACCATCACACTGAGTGCATGAGCACCGCTGATTGGTCGGAATAAAGAAGTACAAGATATTCACGTATTTGTAAATATAGAGTGTGTATGCTGTAATGGCGTCTGTTATAGTAACGCTTGCTCTGTTTCGATACCCAAATTCAGGGTCAGATCCAGGGTTTTGTAAAGGAAAGGGGAGGGTCCATTACCTGCAGGCCCAGGAAGACTAAACAGAAATAAATGCTTCTGTTGCTCAGGGGTAAATCACAGGTCTCAAAACCAGATGATCGTGAGTTTGAATCTCAGCCGAGGCGGTGAGATTTTTCAAGGTCGGTCCCACCCAGGCTGAACGCTCTGCAGGCATAATGGGAAGGCCGTGCCCAGAGGCCGTATTTCGCTCACAAACAAGTGCGTCTTTCGGGGGTTCCTGGATGTCCCAGCGATGGGGACGATTACACACCCAGGGCCAACAGGTGCAAAAGTAACCGGGCCTGGTTAACACCAGGGTTTAAAAAGAGAGGAAGCGTGTGGTGTACTGCCCTGGCATGTAGTCCGAAACCGGAATGTGATTCTGCAAATATACAGATACTAAGAGTCCAGCTAGAATTAAATAAATCAACACGGTTACCTCAAACATAAGTAAGTAAACAAAAATAATAAGACTAAAGAATTCCTAAAACCGTTGTCTAACCCCCCCCCCCCCCCCGCCCAAAAATAAAAATTGTTTAAAACGGATCATAAGAAGATCTACTACTTCGATTTGATTGCCTAAAAGATTAACTGTTCTATGGACATTATTGTTCGGGTTCTCACATAACCTAACTTAAACTGATATAGGTTGATTCGCGATTCGATTTTATTAAGTTCTCGTTTAACTTATATCGCTTCTCTTTGGTGGTGTTCTCTTCTAACAGCGTTTATCTGGTCTGGTCCTTGATTGATTCCGAGTCGATATCATTAAGATTTCGATTAACCGATTTCGATTCGACTTGATTTAAGGTCCAGTTTAATAGTTTGAGATTATAATTATTACTCAACTGATTTCGATTCATAAGGTGTAAGATACAATAGCTTTCTAATCGATATCGTATGTCATTAATTCATTGTTCACTACTCGATGTGATTAGTTGCCGATTCAACGGTTATACACTCCATCCGTCCCATACTTTCTTTTGTTTAACCGCTGCTTTGAATGGCAAGATTTTCTGGATAAGAACACCAGGGTGCGCACAGAGCGAAGACTTGTAATCTGACCAATGAGAGCGTGGTATTGCATTAATAATCCAGCCCAAGATTTCAACACGTGAAACCCGCTCTGTTTAGTTTGATAGCACCGTTTATCATACCGTAATATGGGCCCCTGTCTTATACCAATCATTTATATAATTCCAACGTGAAGAGCAGTCACCTTTTCTGTTTTATATATGATTGGCAAATGACATTTGTCATTAGGATCGTCATAATGTATTATGAATTGTCCAAGACTCCAGCTGGTCACACGTATACCCCTATTCTCAGTGCAACAGACAACCAATCAAACAAGGTGACAACAAAATCGAGGTCGAACCAATTATGCTGAAGTCAACTCTGTACGACCTATCAATTTCATGGTTTGACCGAGCAATTATTTATAGAACGAAGAGTTCATCATGGAACATTATGTATTTACAAATGACTGATAGGTTTGACCTCTGGGTAGCATTTGCTCAATAATATGTTTTCCATATTTTATATCATAACAAAAGCTGTTCTACTTTCTTATGGGTGTTAAAAACAAGCTTGTTTCCTTTTCATTATTGTTAAGGGGATGTGCCATATTTGGATAAATTCTCTTTAAAGCGGTCATTTTCGAGCAATTCCTGCATCAGTTGATCACAGGACCCAACAGTATGACAGATGTATATTGCAATATACATACCTGTCACCTAATACCCTACCATTTAGATAAATTATGCATCATTACGACAGTTAACGTGTATAAAGCCAAAATGCCAGTATGAGGGTACAGTAACAGTCCAGCTAGCCAGCAACTCGCTCGGCATTGGTTGCTCTTGAAACTGTGCACTGGCTGTCTGCAGGATTCGTGTATTGTACCCATTGGAAAATCCTGGTCTGAAGAACTCAGCCTGGAAATGGCGTTCTACAAAAATGTTTTTAGGGCGTGTATGTTGTGTTGTCTTGTGGTTTTGATGTCTGGTGAGTCTCGCTTTACTTTATCTATAATAGACAATTTAACAATTGGTATCGTTGGTCCGGCGCTTAACACTCAGGTCATCGAAACATTGTGTCATGAATAATTCCATCCATGTAACAATGTCTTTTCCACTCATGAGATCCATTGTATTATAAATATACTGTTTAAGAAGGATTATCATGTTAAGTTGACCTTTCAGGCTCTACATTGGCGAAACTGAGCATATTGTGAACTAAGCATGCAAAACATTTTCAGAATTAAGAGACCATTAAGTAGGCTTCATTATTTGTGGAATTATTTAAATGCCATTGATGACATTGTTACGAAACCTAATATCAACAGATCACGCAGTCGTGACGCGCACAAATTTGGTTATGGAGATAAATACAAAATCAGATTCTGTAACACTAGGCAGCCTAAAATGTCTAGGGGAATGAATAAAGAAGTCGGTTTTTTAACAAATAATTATAATTTATTCTTAAAACAATCCTAACATTACAATATGCTGAATCAATACAATTACACCGTATATCAACAGTACAACAGTCAATCAATACAAGTATATAAATAAAGTGTACAGTACCTGGATACCACCACTGTCACAACGACAAAAGTCCTTTAAAGCATATAATCAAGATGAACAGTTCACATAAATCTTCTCAGAGAATTAAAGTCCGGTTCAATCACAAAATCAATTTGTTGTAATCCGAAAATGAAGTTCTGATAGTGATCCCAAAGGATAACTGAAAACTATATAAAATCCGTCACAAATTTAGAAGAAAAGCTGTTACTGCCGCAATTATAGGAAAAGGTCCATTCTTCTGTGTCCGCTGGAATATTCTCTATCCTCCTCTTCTCTCTAAAACACACCCCTATTTATAGCTTCTCATCTCAAGCCGAGAACTTTCCATTTCCCGAATAATCTAAAGAACAATACACAATACACAGTACACAGGCATTACAGGAAACACCTAGAACAAGAACGCTGTGTCTCCACATGTCAGGGTTCACACGTGGGCCGGCCCGGCTCGGCCAGGCGAGAAAGCCCCAGACTAGCATGACCGCTGCTTACACGTGAGACCCAACGCGTGGGCTGGGCTATGCCGTCATAGCAACAGACAACGCTAGCGCTGAACAAACACACTGCTGCATACAATAAAAGAGACATCTATGACAACATTTAAAGTAATATATATCCTTTGACAGCAATTTTCGAGAAGAAAAATGCATAGAAAACTAAAGTACATTACAAACTACCCAAAAGCGGAATATTTGGACATCTTTCCCCTAAAAATATTAGAGTTAAATTTTACTACATTATATAAATAAATGTTGGTATTTTGGTAAATTGTGTTTTTTTTTTTATAGTTGTTATTGAACCTTTCTATATTTTTGATTTAGTAAGCATTTGTCTGATATTAAGGCAATCGTGATAAAAATTGCGAAGCATTTCCTCGCGACCAGATCAGGTTTAAGTTTTGGTACCCATGTCATTTCTACTATTATCTTCAGTTGATAGTATGCTTGGGAACCTCACCGGCGATTTAACTTCTGATCATATACTACAATCAGGACTTTCAAAAGGAAGAAAAATTGGGGAGTCCGGTATGTACAGGCCAAGATTTTGGAGGTTTTCTTTGGATTTAAGAGCGTCCCAGGAGAAGGGATCTGTTTCAAATTTTGAAATGCAGGGTATAATTGAATTCAACGTAAAGTCTTTAACGTCAGTATCGTATATTATATCATTATACTTTCTATATACAGTGTCATTTTATTATTATTCAATTATATGACATATTAGGCCCAGCTACCAGTTACCAGCGCAGTGTTTGCACAATTGACTGGTTAGCTTGAGTTAGTCGGCAGTGGCCAGTTACTGCTACAAGAGCCAGCATTTATCTTCTGGGCCCTACCGCTTGAAATTCGAGGGTCCGAAAGGCATTTCGAGCATCAGCAAGGCTTACCCTCGTCTTCCTGAAAGCCTGGCATATTGGAAACTTGTCGTAACGCAAAGTCCAATCAACTTATTATCAAAGGTTTCACTCCTGATTCTTTTATTGCAAAAAAAAAAATATTTTCCTCGCAAGATTAACGGAAATTAAATTCCCGCGAAAATTCCTTTCCTATATAGTAACTAATAAGTCTGCTCTGGCTTGACAATACAGAGTGACGTCATATCTGTAACTACCTGCGTAGCTGGAACAACAAAATTAAGGTACAGGTTGTGTAAAGGTAGTCTGATGTCAGTGAAAATGTCATTCCTAACCAGCCTTTTACTTTTTTCCCCATCATGGTCTTTGACCCTGTCCTTTCCTATAATTAGAGTGTTATTTATACCAGGTTAGGTATTTTTTTTCTAGCGTCTTTAAATTTTATCTTCGTTGTTATAAGCAAAGTCGGATGGGGGAAGGGGGGGGGGGGGCAGTGGCCCCCTGCGGCACCTCTTTGGATGCGTCCCTGTTTTCAGATAGTCCCGTTTTCATTTTTACTTAATACAAAAGTATCACTGCCTAACCTTCCTGCCATATGGATAAAGCATCATCACTTCACCTTAAAAAGAAAATCTTATTTCATGTTTATTTTACATACCCGGTATATTAACGGATACCTTCACTTTTCAGTGCATCTGTCTGAGGGAGAGGATGATGACGCGGATGACTCTCCCCTCGGCGCCGTGGCTGGCTTCCGGTCATCACGGTCCTATAGGTCAACAGGGTCTTACCGGTCCTACAGGTCCTACCGCTCATACCGGACATACAGGACAATCAGGACCTACAGGACATACAGGTCATACAGGGGCGGTAGTAGATACCGGTTGCGAGTACGTTACGGGAGGTACCGAACGTCAACAAGATACGGGTAAGATCGGTGTTTCATCTAGGTCTGAGGAACGCATTATAAGGCCCCATGAGGATGCAAATATTATTGTAATTGTTGACAACGCCTCATGGCCTACATTGACATAAACCAGACTAATCGTTAGCTTTTTAGTGTATTTTCTGTTCCATGTTTGGGTAAAAAAAGGTGTCTTTGGTTGAACTACTTATATTCTTGTAAGGGAAAAACCATTGAAATCATTTTTTTTTTCAATTTATATTTCTTCTGTCATTTTCGGAATTCAGATGATTTTCAAAAGATGAAATTTAGGCACTGTATTAGACCTAGGTCACATATTTCCATAATATATATTTTTTTTACCTTGACCCTATTCCCAAAGTCGTACACTCAAGAGATCGCTTGGCGGCGTTTGCATACATAACTATACCCCGGTCCAGGTAAACAAGCCTTTAACGATTGTTCGTTTAGATCCATACACTCTGAGAAATCCATTTTTACACTTGGCGTCTAGATATAACATCTTTGGAGACCTAGTTTTGTCAAGCGTCCGTCTTGGGGAAAAAAACTGCCCTGCAGGCAAATTGAAGAATTACAGTTTATTGCTTGCTGGTTGGTCAGTCGCGGATGTCTGTTTGTCTGTCTGTCTGTTTGTCTGTCTGTTTGTTTGTATGCCTGTTCCCTCTCTACAGGTCGCAAGTTTGCAGTAACCGCTTTCAAACTTACACAGTTGATGGAAAATTTAAATTTTCAGGAGCCTATTGTTTTTGGTCAATATAGGTCAACGGTCAAGGTCATCAAAACTTCTCCAAACGGTTTTTTTCTTCATATCTTTGTCACGTTTAGTCATATCTACTTCAACTGTAGCTAATTTGAATTATCATTCCAAGACCTTCCATCTGGTGTGAATCTGACTCTAATTTGCCGTAACCATGGTTACGTATATTAGGGGAAATGTGATGAAATTCGAAAATCAATGGACTAATTTTTCTTACTTTGTAAGTTTTAAAGCTAGAGAGGTCTAGTTTTCTGCTTCAGGTAGCATACAAGTAATGCCATTTGATTAGATTACAAGTATTGCAATATCTCGTACAATATCTGGTCAAACGAGATATTTCTAGATTATGTTCTTCTTGCCCTGGAGGCCACAGTTTTGCAGGAATCTGTTTGAAACTGACATATCGTAAATCCTACACTATTATCTAGAAATTGGTTTTTTTTTTCATTTTTTTTAATGCGGCCGCTAGGGGGCGCTGGATGCAAACCTCCCCAACAAATCTTACATCTCCAAAACTATAAACCTCAATTACATTAACTATACCTTATTTTCTTCCTCTGAGTCTTCTCCATAACCTGGTGAAGTCATCTGGTCTCAATCTTGTGTTACTTTGTCAGTGCGTCTGCCTTTTTGTCAGTTGTCCTCAAATCCGCCTGCTTGCTGGTTCTTGCGTCTTACATTTAGCATTCTACAGGCCACAGTTTTGCAGGAATCCTTTTGAAACTGGTACATCTTATGTGCTACACTAATATCTCGGAAGTTATATTCATTTTCCAGATATGGCCACTAGGGTGCGCTGTACTTGATCCACCCAAACGTATCATGTTTTGGCCATATCTCCAAAACTATAAACCTTACCTACATAAACTGAAGCTCATTTTGCACTTCTTTACCTTCCCTGCTTTTGTCTGGTAATCTATTATTACAGACGTGTCAGTATGTCTGTCTGTTGGTCTTTTGTTGTCAGCTTTGTCTGCTTGCTTGTTGTTTTGTCTGATATGTCATTCTACAGGCCAAAACTACTCAGCAAACGCTCTGAGGGTCATTCAAATGATAGAAAACCGACAATATGTTCTGTCTGTCCGTCTGTCTGTCATTTTAACTTCCGGCACGCGCTCGACCTCTGGTCGTCTAGTATATAAATTTATAGTAGCATTGATATGAATAAATTAAACTGCGTCTGGAGCTTTGAAGCAAAAAAAGACTATTTTCAAGGTTTGTAAAGGTGCTTGGTGCTGTGGCTCTATGGACCAGCCCCTGTTAACCCTAAAATAAAAAGAAAAATAAATAAATTACAACCTGAAAGAAACATGATAGAGGTATGAGTCTAGCGACAGCTGCATTTAGTTTAATATATATATACCAAAATACGATTAATTGTCATAGGAAGTTGCCATAGGAATATCACGTTTTTATTAAATCTTGTTTTAAAGAAATAATGAATTTAGGTGTATTTTCTTCAAAGCAGTTCTCATCGGATTTACAATGATTTATTTTCCATGGGGTCTGTAGTGTAACTCCTGTCACTTTTGGCCAACAGAATCTAAACGATAATGATAGCTTAAAGATGTGCCTGTGTAGCCGTGATATATGTTATATAAAAGATAAGGTGTTACTTGGTTAATAATTGATCACTCGTCACTTTGCCTTGAAATCCTAGGATAATTTAAGGATAATTTTGTGCGTGCACCAAAGGAAACAGTAATATTCTCTCTAAACTTTGCCAATACACGTCCCACCAAGCTTTGTGATGCATCCACGCGCCCTTCACGAACCCTTGCAAGTTTATTTCTTCAAGTTTGTCGAAACCGCGCATGGGGGCTGCCATTTTGCGTACACATTAAAACCCGGATGGCACAGCTCGCATTTCGAAATCATGAGCATACCGCAAGTCAGTTAAACAGTTGGTCCTTAACAGAGGTAACAAAGTGAATACAGATGTTTTTAAAGGCATGGGCGCTAGGTTTTCATGTTTTACACGTTACCGCCTGGTTACAGACACTGTTTCATCATTAAGCAGCTTGAAGGGTGGAGTGATTCAGGGTATTTATAAATGAGAGTATTTTGAGATAAAAGCTTCTTATAATATCTTAGCTTTGTATATTTAAAGAGAAACTTTGAAAAACATTATCTTTTTACTGTTCAAATGATCCCCTTTTTAAATTGCGATGTGCAGAGTATATTCTGATTATGCTCTGTTTTATTCTTTTAACGTATTCTTTTAAGTTATCTGCTACACTTTTTTTTACATTATGGTACAATTCACTTACCTGAGATCTTTACCCAGGAGCGGGTTTGTCCATTATGATAAATATGCCATAAATATTGTCTGTTTATGTTATATATCATATTTATGTACTTGCATAATTTGTACGTTCACCATATCATAAGTTTATTTAATCATTTTATGTATATATTTTTCTTATTGTATAATGGCAGGGCCTGTGTAAGAACAGTTTTTGTAACTGAACTGGTTACCCTGTATATATATTTTGAATAAATAAATAAATCAAATTCCTATAAGCAAGTATTTTAATTCTTTGTGAAGACATCTCGCTCCATCAAGCCTGCGAGCAGGCTTTATCATAACTCATTTAATATTTTAAGACCAACAGTCAAAACAATGCCAGAGCGTCTCAAAGAATATGGCTAATTATTTAAAGGCTTGTAGAGAACGCCAGTTTCCATTTTATGATTTTTTGTTTATAAGGCGTGCGAACATATTTGAATACTGTGGGCACCGTTTTACACCGTTAACTAAATATTACATTGGATTTGATTTTCCATAACGAGTTCTTCCCAATCACGTAGGAGTATGTTAATAATTCATGTAAAACAAGGCAAGGCGGTTTAGTGGAGCCTTGCGGAAGCCTTGCTTATATAAGATATTGGGAAATATTAAGCCCAAAAAACTGCTTTGTTTACTTTGTTATACGGAAAGAGGTTATAAACAGTGGCGTCAAGTTTAGGGGGTGATGACTCGGAGTGGGAGGGTGATCAAATATGTTACTTTTTTATAGACATTAAGACAAACACACATATATTATTATATATATATATATATCTTTCATTGAATGTGTGACACATTTCAGATATGCTACAATTAAGTATGAGGTTTAAAAAAAATGAAGTATAATGTTTCCCGTATACTATACTTCTAAACCAGGTTTAGATATATAATATTTCATAATAAATTCAATAATTGAATCTAAGTCTATAATTCTGATTATGAATAGTTTTCATTTCCAAAATATAAATATTATTCTCTAAATAGCAGGTGGGGTGATTACATTGACCATCCACCCAACCTGATAGATGGGGGTAGGGTATATACCCGCACCCCCCCCCCCCCTTGTATTTACGCCCCTGGTTATAAATATTTGAATGATTTTAACTTTTTTCATATGATGTTCCGTTAACTGTCAAACTTGATGCTGCAGGACCTCAAGTACCAACTGGCAGGTGCTGGCAGCCTCTGGAAGGCTTTATGGCTACACCTCGTGGCAGAAGCGTCCTTTACTCCTACGTGGATGTGAGTATGCATACTTGCCATCGTGAAATAGTATTGGTAATTATAATTTTATTGTTCTGAATTCACTAAAAAATAATAAATTATTAATTAAATATTAATATTGGTTGAAGTAGTGGCAGATGTTGTAGAAGAATTTAAATAATTTTACAACAAGTGATGTGTTTTATTATAAATACATTCATTATTATTATAAGTAGTAGTAGAAGTATAGTTGTAGTAGGTCTTCCGTTTCCTACTACCCTGCATACTACCGTACGCCACCATCCGAGCCATGGAGAGTGCCTCGTATCAGAATTATAACAAGTTGTACAATCCATGTCAAATAAAACAGTTTATAATTCGTTCATGCTGTGTTTACAGCCGTACCGACTGTTTGTAACAACATTTACGTGAACGGGACGTATCACCGCTACTTCGTGTGTCCTCTGAACAACATGAACGCTCAGTACAAGAAGTGCTGCGGAACCACGAACCAGTACTGCTGTAACAACTTCAACCTCAGAGCACCTTCACACTAAAGGTCATGAGCACCGCTGATTGGCAAAAAAAAAAAAATAAAGAAGTACGAGATATTCACGTATTTGTTAATATAGAGTGTGTATGCTGTAACTGCATGTGTTATAGTAACGTTTGCTCTGTTTCGATACCCGATTCAGGGGCAGATCCGGGGTTTTGGAAAGGAAAGGTGGGGGTTCATCCCTGCAGTCCCAGCAAGAATGAAAACAAAGGCTTCTAGCTGTTGCTCCCAGTAGATCATACGACGCAAAAATGATAGATCTTAAGTTTGAATCTCAGTCGAAATTTTTCACGGTCTGCCCCCACCCAGGTTGAGCGCTCTGCAGGCTTAATCTGAAGGCCGTGCCTAAAGGCCGTGTTTCACTCACGGACAAATGCGCCTTTCGGGGATTCCTCGATGGTATGACCTAGCAATGGGGTTGATCGCACACCCACTGCCTTAATAAGCGCGAAGGTGCAAGAGCCATCTAAGTCTGGTTATGACCAGGCTATAAAATGAGACGTAGAGTTTAGCTTGCTTTAAAAATAAAGGCGGTTGCCTCCAACGAAAGAAAAAAAATAAAGAAACTAAAGAAATTTAAAAAAATAGTGCCCCCTCCCCCGGCCCCCAAACAAAAAAATAAATAAATAAACGGTTCATAAAAATCTTTTAACTGATATCGATTCTATTTGGTGAGCTTCTCTTCTAACAGATTTCCGGGCAGCAGGTTTAGGGGCGACATTTTGATGTGCTTTATTTTTTATTTTATTGCATTGTGATGTAGCATGACGGGTACCTTCACCAGAAAGATCCAAAATCGTTTGTTCAAATTTTATTTTTTTTTCAGTTTTGACTTGTGCTTTTGGTTGTGTATCCCGAATCATGATAAAGTCCCATCTTCATATGACTGTGACATGTCTTTAATCCGATATACAAAGGCCTTATCTTATTGGGCCACATTTCAGGTGTTCCATGCAGTACTGATGCACAATCGAGCCAATCAAATGACTCGAGTATTGTCCTTTTAAGCAAGTTTCGAAGGAAACAATTAAAATATTAGTGATCTTATAACGTCAGTCAATCATCGGGATTCTGCTAAATCATATGAAAGTATGTAGGCTACATTATAAGCCATACACATATAAAATCATAGGTGGCCATTAACCAGGGAAAAAACACAACTTAACGACCGAGGGTGTTGGGGCAGTGGGGTACACATTGTTGTCAACATGACTTCATACTCTTAGCTTGTTGAGAATGTCTTTCCGTAAATGAATTAACAAAGAAATCATCATATTTTAAAAACCTAAATTTTAATCATATTTTAGAGACCCCAGTTAACATGCCTCTTGCGAATATCTAAATGTTCATAAAATGATCACTTTAAACAAAAATATTGCACTTTCCTTTTGCATATATATATGTACCACTGGTCACTGAATCTGGTGTTACTATGACCTGACTATTTTTTAAAGAGAATAACACCAATCTTTCACCCAAACCTGTGTGTGAAGTATTTCATCTTTAAGGTTGCAGATGTGATTGTAAATAAAATATTTCAGTATTAACGTGCAGGCGGAGGCCCCCTGGCTGTTGTTCCACACGTTCCACATGGGCCAACTGTCATGTTCCAGCACTAAACCTACAGTTAAAAAAAATTAAATAAAATATATTTGCCTGCACTGTTACATTATCATTTTTCAGCTGATCTACTTTACTATAACTGCCGGTTGTTATCCACCGGTATTTGAACAACAATGATATGTCATCTAAGTTGGTATGATTAACTGGAATTTAATACGAAAATTTATTGATTACTGCATTATCTATAATAATTTATTATAATCATTTTAATTATAAAATAAAACCGTGCGAAGCGCAGAAACAAATAATTTTTTTTTAAATGGAAATATATCATATAAATTGATGTAGTCTTTAATGATTATTTTTTTTTTTTTACAATAAGATAAACATTTTATCATAATTTATCGAAAAAAATCACTTATTATAAAAAGAAATAAATAAAATGCTATGCAAATATGGATCATGATATTTCTAACCTTCCACAAACGCTAGGTACACCACTGAATGTAAAATCTCGGAGCTACTACGCGAGCTACGCAGAGGAAAACGCGGGCCGTAAATCAACTTTTTGTGACGTCACCTACGATTTGTAACATTTTTTACAGCTTTGTGACTTAAATTTTTTACAGCTTTGTGACTCATTTTTTTATAGGGGCCACTTGTGAAATGTTATATTTTAGAATTTTAACAATAATGCGACCATGATGTGAAAAAGTATGCATCATCCAAAAATGCCTATGCACCAAGTAAAATTTGGAAACAATTGGTCTTACCAGTCCTAAATTGCCCTGTTGACCGAAAACTGCCAAAGTCAGCTTAAACAGAAACTCAGATGAATAATTTGACCAGGATCACCAGGTTAAATAACAATAAAATTTTAATAATACTGTTTCTTCCGGGTCCCTTGCAACTCCAAAGTTGCAACAGTTTTTCCCAAATGACCAAAACTTGTCGGTATGATTAAATGATGTTTATATATCTGTCTTACACAGGCATTCTGCTTAAAGTATGGAAACAATATTCTGCTGAAAGTCGTAAAATCGCCATGGAGACGACACCCTTATGAATTATATCAGTAAAACGAATGTCAGTTTATCTTAAAATTTAAGCTCTTGAGTTGAATCTGACAACATGTGCTACAGGATTCCTCAAATATCAGAGGATTGCGGTCTCTAAGAAATGATCAAAATCGGGCTGTCTGGTTCTTAAACAAACTCTTCAACACTCTGCCAGTGCGGACATTTCATTTTGTCGTGTGTTCTTAATACGACACAATAAACGTGACATAATCCAACTTTATTCGTAACAATGTTGAACTCAGACATTAAACGCAGAAATCAAATAGTTCACGCAATTGTTTTTCGATTTTAAACAAGTAAAATTTTATTGTGGAATAAGATTTTTATATTAACAAAATTTCTTTGGTAAGAGATGGTAAATTAGCCGCATTTTGCAACCTACACTTGGATAAAATTAGTAGAATGAAAAAGAGCCTCATGGTTTTATTGCTAGGGTTAAATATGGAGCGGGGGAGGGGTCTCCCAAAAGGAATTTGCACTAGTTACAGTATCTGAATACATACAAACCTAAATACCAGGGATCAAAGGAGAAGGCAATTTCCGAACCCTCTGATATATTATAGCCATGTTCGTGTTGGCGGCATATATGAGGAATTACCCTTAGTGTTAACTCTCTCATGTATAAGGGACATTGGGATGAATGAAGCTTGAACAACAGTTAAGGCTTTATATGCTCTAAACACCATAACACGTACAAAACAGCATTATTTAG
The DNA here is from genome assembly GCA_026874595.1 of Sipunculus nudus. Taxonomy (NCBI): domain Eukaryota; kingdom Metazoa; phylum Annelida; class Sipuncula; order Golfingiida; family Sipunculidae; genus Sipunculus; species Sipunculus nudus. The sequence continues at coordinate 10,119,445 of CM049321.1, forward strand.
ATAATATCCCGGCATTTGGACAACGGACGATAATTCGTGATGTGGGTATAGTGTACAAAGGGTTCGGTTGTCAAAAGCAGCAATTTACGTTGATATGATAATGGCCGTCTCTACAGTCCATGTCATAGGGGTTAGAAACAATTAGTCTGTGAAATGCCTGCACTCGGTTTAGGCGATAAACTCCAAATGAATCACAAAGTCTTCATTTTCATTGCACACAATGATCTTTTATCCTACTTTGTGCCCGTGATTTACCCGTCAGTCAGTCACTTTGAAACATAAAGACACAGACGGTTTTCAAATTTTAGACATTTTGTCTAATGTTAATATTTCACAGCTTCTAGAGACATCCTTGTAAAGTGGCCTTCGGCCAGTTTGTATTTTGTAAAGGAATCATATGATATGCCCAAACTATGTCAGGGGCAGAAAAAGGAACTTAGAAAAAGGGTCAACGCCCTGATAAAGGTAAACTAGTGTCTCCTGAGTGCACGTATCTTATACACAACTCTCTTTTGCTGAAGTATAGTGAAGGAATCGGCACCAGACACATAAGCCCGGCGCTGCTTTACGGTATTAAGTGTATATTACTGAATTTCCCGGATTATTTTTTTTTTTGGTCAGAAAAGCAGGGTGGCCCTCGATCAATCCGTCCCTGTATATTGTCATCCAGTAAATTTTGGTGACGCCTAGAGAGTTGCTTGAACGAAAGATCCATGATTGGAATCAGGGCATAAAAAAAACTAGAAGCCTTCAGGATATCATAATGGACCTCAGAACCCCGCTATATAAATATGCCATATGGGTGCTTATCTATAGTTATTTCCAGGACCGCTGTCTGGTGCCAAATGGGATTCCCGATGGGTTTGAAATGTAATAGCGCACATCTTATCTGAAAGGGCCAATACTGCATGAGTTAAATATTCATGGCCATTGCTTATTTTAACGGGTGACTGAAAGAAATTCCAAGATCACTGCTCGGTGACCATATTTGTTTAACAATGTCTTTTACATTCAAAATAACATATCCATCCAAAAGTGTCAATCTTCGTTAAACATAAATCCCAACAATTGCCTCAGCGGTTCTTAAGATAATGCGCAAGAAATAACGTGACGGAAGGACAGTCAGAATACATAGAAACCTCATAGCTGTAGGTATAAATATATATATATATATATATATATATATATATATATATATATATATATATATATATATATATCCCATATCAGCTGGTCCCTTATAAATCGAAAAAATGAACACGATTTAAGATGTTATTAATTGAAACACTAATGGCTACATACAATATGTTAAAATGTGAATATAGAATGTTGGGTTGTGTGCCGCCGACCGTCAACCCGTACTTTTGCTCCGCTCCGAGGCAACACAATGAAGCTATTGAACTGACGGACCACTGGTACCGCTAGCGATCCGAACTATGGCATTACACCCGAAATATGGACTTATCTTGTACATGGACTATCTATAGAGTTCACTGCTGTCAAGTATGTGAAAACTGGTGACTTGCATGGTTAATCTTTAACTCCAGATGATATTCCTCATTCATCATGGTAGCGTGCGCTCTATTTTATATAATGTCAGACTTCTTTGTTATTTGTGATATTTTAAAATTGAAACACTAATGGCTACATACATATACTAATGGCTAACAGGACAAGCAAAAACGTCCTCTGCTCTCAGACAGTTCGACCTCTCGAATTACCCCAAAACAAATTGACAAGAAAAGCAAATAGGACGTGCATCATAATCCGTGCCCGGTGGCACTTTGAATGAATTACGTGGGTGCCAAGTAAACACTCACAGTTTGCAGTCTGCTGCGAAATAAGGCAAACTGAAAATGCTGTATGGTTCTTTTAATCTTGATGTATTGTGTGTCAGTGAAAACTGGCTAGACACCTGCATTCTAATAGTCTCATTTCAATACTCGGGTATAAGTTTTTTTCCGAAATGACCGGAATATACACTGGGGAGGGTTAGCTTTATATTTAAACAAGTGACCCATGGGTCATGACGCTCAGCTGACTGGGAAGAGATTTGCAAAAGGAAATTTTATCATATGAATGGTAGTATATACCCATTCAACTGAAGCATCAAACAGATTAAAGAATAAGCCAAGATTGTATCTGAATTTATATATCTCAAAATATAGGAAAAAATGCATAAACTTTAAAAAAAATACAGGTGGTTCCACCAGTCTGCAGAAACTAATAAAAACACTTAATGGTCAACATCCATGCAAAGAATCATAGTGATTTCTGCATTAATTGTTCAGATACTTCAGCTTCTGAATCAAATTTTCCATTATTCTGAGGGATACTTCGGAGTCCTATAGCGTGAAGGATATGGGTAACCTAATTTCAGATTTCCAAAGACACTCTCACGGGCCTCCTTGCATGACAAGAATGAAGATTCTAGGTCCAGTTGTTACAATTTGTGCCATGTTAACAGATGACAGCATCCTTAAAGGTCTCAAAAATAGAGAAAAAAATTCAAAAAAATTTAATAAATGTAGGTTGCACCATAAGTCTGAAGAAACTGATGAAACACTCCATAATCAATATGCATGTAAAGAATCATGGTGACCTCTGCATTAGTTGGTCAGATACTTCAGCTTTTGTATCAAATTGTCCATTATTCTGAGGGATACTTCGGAGTCCTATAGCTTGAAGGATATGGGAAACAGAGAACTAATTTAAGGTTTCCACAGACACTTTTCATTGGCCTCCTTGCATGACAAGAATGAAGATTCTAGGTCCAGTTGTTACAATTTGTACCCTGTTGACACATAACCACATCCTTAAAGGTCTTAAAAATACAGAAAAAAAATTGTAAAAATATGTAACAAGCCCCATAGCTTGAAGAATATAGGTAACAGAGACCTAATTCCAGGTTTCTAGGGAGTCTGCAGAAACTGATGAAACATCTCATGATCTCTTTGTATGAAATTTTTGACTATTCTGGGGGGTACTTTGAGCCCTACAGCATGAAGGATATGGGTAACAGAGACCTAATTTCAGGTTTCCATGGAGACTTTTCATGGGTCTCCCAGTGTGTCAAGAATGAAGATTCTAGGTCCAGTTGTTATGATTTGTGCCCTGTTAACAGATGTTCATATCTTTAAAGGTCTCAAAAATAGTGAAAAAAATTTGTAAAGAATCGAAAAATACAGGTGGCGCCACCAGTCTGCAGAAACCTATGAAACACTCCATGATCAATATCCATGCAATGAACCATGGTAATCAATGCATTAGTTGTTCAGATATTTCAGTTTTTGTATCAAATTTTCATTATTCAGCGGGGGTACTTCAGAGCCTCATAGCTTGAAGAATCTGGGTAACAGAGACCTAATTCCAGGTTTCCAAGGAGACTTTTCATGGGCCTCCCCCAATGTCAAAAATGAAGATTCTAACCAGTTGTTATGATTTGTGCCCTGTTAACAGATGACTGCATCTTTTAAGGTCTCAAAAATAGAGAAAAAAATCGTAAAAAATCGAAAAAATACAGATGGCGACCGCAGTCTGCAGAAACTGATGAAACATCTCATGATTAATATGTATGCCAAAAATCATGACCATCAGTGATGTAGTTAATGAGATAATGAAGTTTTTGTATGAAATTTTTCAATATTCCCGGGGGTACTTTGGGGCCTCATAGCTCAAAGGATATGGGTAACAGAGACCTAATTTTTGATTTCCATGGAGACTTTTCATAGGTCTCTCAGAATATCAAGAATAAAGCTTCTAGATCCAGTCTTAACGATTTGTGCCCTGTTAACAGATGTCCACATTTTTAAAGGTCTCAAAAATAGAGAAAAAAATTCGTAAAAAATCGAAAAATATAGGTTGCGCCACCAGTCTGCAGAAACTGATGAAACATCGCATGATTAATATGTATGCCAAAAATCATGACTATCAGTGATGTAGTTAATGAGATATTGAAGTTTTTGTATGAAATTTTTCACTATTTTTGGGAGTACTTTGGGGCCCCATAGCTTGAAGGATATGGGCAATAGAGACCTAATTTCTAGTTTCCATGGAGACTTTTCATAGGTCTCTCAGAATGTCAGGAATAAAGATTCTAGGTCCAGTCTTTACGATTTGTGCCCTGTTAACAGATGTCCACATTTTTAAAGGTCTCAAAAATAGAGAAAAAAATTCGTAAAAAATCAGAAAATCCAGGTAGCGCCACCAGTCTGCAGGAACTAATGGAACATCTCATGATCAATATGTATGCCAAAAATCATGACCATCAGTGTTGTAAATAATGAGATATTGAAGTTTTTGTATGAAATGTTTTACTATTCTGGGGGGTACTTTGGGGCCCCATAGCTTGAAGGATATGGGTAACAGAGACCTGATTTCTAGTTTCCAAGGAGATTTTTCATGGACCTCTCAGAATGTCAAGTTACAAGATTCTAGGTCCAGCGGTTACGATTTGTGCCAGGTTAACGGACAGACGGACGGACAGACGGACGGCACGACGGACGGACGACGGACAAAGAGTGATCGCTATAGCTCAGATGACTTACAGTCAGCTGAGCTAAAAACTGATGAAACACTCCATGATCAATATCCATGCAAACAATTATGGTGATCTCTGCATTAGTTGTTCAGATACTTCAGCTTATGTATCAAATGTTCCATTATTCCGAGCTGTACTTTGGAGTGCCATAGCTCTAAGGATATGGGTAACAGAGACCTAATTTCAGGTGTCCATGGAGACTTTTCATGGGTCTCCCTGTGTGTCAAGAATAAAGATTCTAGGTCAAGTCATTACAATTTGTACCTTGTTGACAGATAACTACATCCTTAAAAGTTTCATAAATAGAAAAAAAAAATTGTAAAAATTTGAAAAAATACAGGTGGCGACACCAGTCTGCAGGAAATGATGGAAAACCTCTTGATCCATATGTATGCCAAAAATCATGACCATCTGTATTGTAGTTATTGAGATGTTGCAGTTTTTTTAAATCAAATTTTCCATTATTCTGGGGGGTAATTGGGAGCCCCACAGCTCAAATGATATGGGTAACGGAGACCTTATTTCAGGTTTCCATGGAGACTTTTCATAGGTCTCTCACTGTGTCAAGAATGAAGATTCTAGGTCCAGTCTTAACGATTTGTGCCCTGTTAACAGATGTCAACATTTTTAAAGACCTCAAAAACAGAGAAAACAATTCGTAAAGAATCGAAAAATACAGGTGGCGCCACCAGTCTGCAGAAACTGATGAAACATCTCATGATCAATATGTATGCCTAAAATCATGACCATCAGTGATGTAGTTAATGAGATATTGAAGTTTTTGTATGAAAATTTTCACTATTCTGATGGGGTATTTTGGGGCCCCACAACTCAAAGGATTTGGGTAACAGAGACCTAATTTCTGGTTTCCATGGAGACTTTTCATAGGTCTCTCACTGTGTCAAGAATGAAGATTCTAGGTCCAGTCTTTACGATTTGTGCCCTGTTAACAGTTGTTCACATTTTTAAAGGTCTCAAAAATAGAGAAAAAAATTCGTAAAAAATCTAAAAATACAGGTGGCGCCACCAATCTGCAGGAACTGATGGAACATCTCATGATAAATATGTATGCAAAAATCATGACCATCAGTGATGTAGGTAATGAGATATTAAAGTTTTTGTATGAAAATTTTGACTATTCTTGGGGGTACTTTGGGGCCCAATAGCTCGAAGGATATGGGTAACAGAGACCTAATTTCTGGTTTCCAAGGAGATTTTTCATGGACCTCTCAGAATGTAAAGGTACAAGATTCTAAGTCCAGCGGTTACGATTTGTGCCAGGTTAACGGACAGACGGACGACGGACAAAGAGTGATCGCTATAGCTCAGCATGACTGAAAGTCAGCTGAGCTAAAAATTATGAGAGTGAAAGAGAAAGAAAAGGTGACTGGATGACAGAGAGAGGAGGGACAGAGAAACAAAGAACATAACTACGTAAAACAAAATACTAATAATTCATCAATATTTTAAGCAGCAACTTTATTTTAACATGTTTGAAAAGTATAAAATTTTACAAATAAGCCCTTATATATATCCTAAAACATTACAGATACAAAAACACAATTTTTGACATTTCTGCAAATGTTTGTAAATGCTTGTTTTGGTAAAATATTTTTTTTTCATAAATAAATTGACCAGCCTTTTCTGGTTCCATAGACCAAACAATTTCATCAGGATTATGCATCTCTTACAGAATCTATTATGTCATACATTTGATGTCAAATCATATTTTAGTTTTCATGATCAGAGTGCACAAACCGATTTATTTTTCTATGTATAAAATCAAAATGTGATATATTCACTGATATATTCATGCATTGGTTGTTCAGATTCTGGAGCTTTTGTAACAAATTTTCCATTATTCTGGGGGGGGGGGGGGTAATTACAAGTCCAATAGCTTGGACAATATGGGTAAAAGAGACCTAATTTCAGGTTTCTATGGAGACTTCTCATGGGTCTCCCTATGCATCAAGAATGAAGATTCTAGGTCCAATTGTTATGAATTGTGCCCTGTAAACAGATGTTCATATCTTTAATGGTCTCAAAAATGGAGAAAAAAATCGTAAAAAAAACCCAAACAAATACAGGTGGTGCACAAGTCTGCAAAAACTGATGAAACACTCAATGATCAATATCCATGCAAACAATTATGGTGATCTCTGCATTAGTTGTTCAGATACTTCAGCTTTTGTATCAAATGTTCCATTATTCCGAGCTGTACTTTAGAGTGCCATAGCTCAAATGATATGGGTAACAGAGACCTAATTTCAGGTGTCCATGGAGACTTTTCATGGGTCTCCCTGTGTGTCAAGAATAAAGATTCTAGGTCAAGTCATTACAATTTGTACCCTGTCGACAGATAACTACATCCTTAAAGGTCTCATAAATAGGGAAAAAAATTGTAAAAATTTGAAAAAAATACAGGTGGCACCACCAGTCTGCAGGAAATGATGGAACACCTCTTGATCAATATGTATGCCAAAAATCATGACCATCTGTATTGTAGTTATTGATATGTTGCATTTATTTTTAATCAAATTTTCCATTATTCTGGGGGGTAATTGGGAGCCCCACAGCTCAAAGGATATGGGTAACAGAGACCTTATTTCAGGTTTCCATGGAGACTTTTCATAGGTCTCTCACTGTGTCAAGAATGAAGATTCTAGGTCCAGTCTTAACGATTTGTGCCCTGTTAACAGATGTCAACATTTTTAAAGACCTCAAAAACAGAGAAAACAATTCGTAAAGAATCGAAAAATACAGGTGGCGCCACCAGTCTGCAGAAACTGATGAAACATCCCATGATCAATATGTATGCCAAAAATCATGACCATCAGTGATGTAGTTAATGAGATATTGAAGTTTTTGTATGAAATTTTTCACTATTCTGGGGGGTACTTTGGGGCCCCATAGCTCAAAGGATTTGGGTAACAGAGACCTAATTTCTGGTTTCCATGGAGACTTTTTATAGGTCACTCACCCAGTCAAGAATGAAGATTCTAGGTCCAGTCTTTACGATTTGTGCCGTGTTAACAGTTGTTCACATTTTTAAAGGTCTCAAAAATAGAGAAAAAAATTCGTAAAAAATCTAAAAATACAGGTGGCGCCACCAATCTGCAGGAACTGATGGAACATCTCATGATAAATATGTATGCCAAAAATCATAACCATCAGTGATGTAGTTAATGAGATATTAAAGTTTTTGTATGAAATTTTTTACTATTCTGGGGGGGTGCTTTGGGGCCAAATAGCTCAAAGGATATGGGTAACAGAGACCTAATTTCTCGTTTCCAAGGAGATTTTTCATTGACCTCTCAGAATGTAAAGTTACAAGATTCTAAGTCCAGCGGTTACGATTTGTGCCAGGTTAACGGACAGACGGACGGACAGACGGACAGACGGACAGACGGACGACGGACAAAGATCGCTATAACTCAGCATAACTGAAAGTCAGCTGAGCTAAAAAAAACCAACAATATGCATGTACTTCTGCGTATGGACTTGATGACTGATAATTGGGGCGCCACTTGACAAGGGGTGCCCTATAGTGATCACCGTGTCAGTGCGTCTGTCCTTCCATCTTTCCGTCCATCCGTCAGTGACGGTTTCTTTCGCCCGCGATTTCTCAACAACAACAGGCTTGATCAAACTCACAGGGATAATTGGTACCTATGACTCATCGTATGACACACCTATCGGAATTCCAATATGGCCGCCACAGCGCACTCAGTTATTTCCTTTCGCGCGCGATGTATCGCCAACAACATGCTCGTTCCTTCTTTAATTCACAGGGATGATTGATACATATGAGGGCTCTAGACCTATTAAATAACAGACCTGTCGGAATTGCAATATGGCCGCCACAGCACAATCAGTGATTTCCTTTCGCGCACGATATCTCACCAACAACATGCTCGTTCCTTCTCTAATTAACAGGGATGATTGATACATATGAGGGCTCTACACCTATCAAATAACAGACCTGTCGGAATTGCAATATGGCCGCCACAGCGCAATGGGTGATTTTCTTTCGCGCACGATATCTCAACAACAACATACTCGAGCCTTCTCAATTAGACAGGGACGATTGGTTCCTTTGAAGGCTCCAGACCTATCGAATAACAGACCTGTTGGAATTCAAATATGGCCACCACAGCGCAATCAGTGATTTCCTTTCGCGCATAATAACTCACCAACAACATGCTCGTTCCTTCTCTAATTCACAGGGATGATTGATACATATGAGGGCTCTAGACCTATTAAATAACAGACCTGTCGGAATTGCAATATGGCCGCCACAGCGCAATGGGTGATTTTCTTTCGCGCACGATATCTCAACAACAACATACTCGAGCCTTCTCAATTAGACAGGGATGATTGGTTCCTTTGAAGGCTCCAGACCTATCGAATAACAGACGTGTTGGAATTCCAATATGTCCGCCACAGCGCAATCAGTGATTTCCTTTCGCACGCGATATCTCGCCAACAACATGCTCGTTCCTTCTCTTATTCACAGGGATGATTGATACATATGAGGGCTCTAGACCTATCAAATAACAGACCTGTCGGAATTGCAATATGGCCGCCACAGCGCAATGGGTGATTTTCTATCGCGCACGATATCTCAACAACAACATACTCGAGCCTTCTCAATTAGACAGGGATGATTGGTTCCTTTGAAGGCTCCAGACCTATCGAATAACAGACCTGTTGGATTTCAAATATGGCCACCACAGCACAATCAGTGATTTCCTTTCGCGCATGATATCTCACCAACAACATGCTCGTTCCTTCTCTAATTCACAGGGATGATTGATACATATGAGGGCTCTAGACCTATCAAATAACAGACCTGTCGGAATTGCAATATGGCCGCCACAGCGCAATGGGTGATTTTCTTTCGCGCACGATATCTCAACAACAACATACTCGAGCCTTCTCAATTAGACAGGGATGATTGGTTCCTTTGAAGGCTCCAGACCTATCGAATAACAGACCTGTTGGAATTCCAATATGTCCGCCACAGCGCAATCAGTGATTTTCTTTCGCACGCGATATCTCGCCAACAACATGCTCGTTCCTTCTCTTATTCACAGGGATGATTGATACATATGAGGGCTCTAGAACTATCAAATAACAGACCTGTCGGAATTGCAATATGGCCGCCACAGCGCAATGGGTGATTTTCTATCGCGCACGATATCTCAACAACAACATACTCGAGCCTTCTCAATTAGACAGGGATGATTGGTTCCTTTGAAGGCTCCAGACCTATCGAATAACAGACCTGATGGAATTCAAATATGGCCACCACAGCGCAATCAGTGATTTCCTTTCGCGCATGATATCTCATCAACAACATGCTCGTTCTTTCTCTAATTCACAGGGATGATTGATACATATGAGGGCTCTAGACCTATCAAATAACAGACCTGTCGTAATTGCAATATGGCCGCCACAGCGCAATGGGTGATTTTCTATCGCGCACGATATCTCAACAACAACATACTCGAGCCTTCTCAATTAGACAGGGATGATTGGTTCCTTTGAAGGCCCCAGACCTATCGAATAACAGACCTGTTGGAATTCAAATATGGCCACCACAGCGCAATCAGTGATTTCCTTTCGCGCATGATATCTCACCAACAACATGCTCGTTCCTTCTCTAATTCACAGGGATGATTGATACATATGAGGGCTCTAGACCTATCAAATAACAGACCTGTCGGAATTGCAATATGGCCGCCACAGCGCAATGGGTGATTTTCTATCGCGCACGATATCTCAACAACAACATACTCGAGCCTTCTCAATTAGACAGGGATGATTGGTTCTTTTGAAGGCTCCAGACCTATCGAATAACAGACCTGTTGGAATTCAAATATGGCCACCACAGCGCAATCAGTGATTTCCTTTCGCGCATGATATCTCACCAACAACATGCTCGTTCCTTCTCTAATTCACAGGGATGATTGATACATATGAGGGCTCTAGACCTATCAAATAACAGACCTGTCGGAATTTCAATATGGCTGCCAGAGCGCAATGGGTGATTTTCTTTCGCGCACGATATCTCAACAACAACATACTCGAGCCTTCTCAATTAGACAGGGATGATTGGTTCCTTTGAAGGCTCCAGACCTATCGAATAACAGACCTGTTGGAATTCAAATATGGCCACCACAGCGCAATCAGTGATTTCCTTTCGCGCATGATATCTCACCAACAACATGCTCGTTCCTTCTCTAATTCACAGGGATGATTGATACATATGAGGGCTCTAGACCTATCAAATATCAGACCTGTCGGAATTGCAATATGGCCGCCACAGCGCAATGGGTGATTTTCTATCGCGCACGATATCTCAACAACAACATACTCGAGCCTTCTCAATTAGACAGGGATGATTGGTTCCTTTGAAGGCCCCAGACCTATCGAATAACAGACCTGTTGGAATTCCAATATGGCCATCACAGCACAATCGTTGATATTCTTTCGCGCGCTATATCTCAACAAGAACAGGGTTGATCTTTCTACAATTAACAAGGATGATTGGCACCTATGAGGGCTCCAGACGTATAGAATTACAGACCTGCAGGATTTCCAATATGACCACCACATACAATCGGTGATTTTATTTCGCGCGCCTTATCTCTACAACACCACGCTTGATCTTCCTCAGATTCACGGAGATGATTGGTACCTATGAGGGCGCAATCCCCTTAAGTTACAAACCCGCCAAAATTCCAATATGGCGGCCAGACCACAGTCGGAGATTTTATATTGCAGACATTATTTCAGAAATATCTTCTTTAATATGATTAGAACCAGTAGTATCCTTTCCCTCATGCAAATTGATAAAATATGTTTCTTTCTATGTTATTAACTAAACATTTTAACTATATGTTAACTAGCGCACCTGCCGGAAATGCGGGGCCCTCTGGGGACCAATGTCCGACCACATCTAGTTGTGAATGTTTTCTGTTAGAATAGAAGGGTAACAGGAGGTCAATACTAATCGCTACCTATTATAACCTTCCTGGTCAAACCGTGCCGTTAGAAACAATTTCATACGTGCATTATGATTTTCTAACAAAAAAGCACTTGCAAGCTCGCCCACTTTAATACTTATTACGGGTGACTTCATTGACAGATGTACGTCATGGAATTCGGACCACCACAACATTGAGCTTGGCTTCAAATTCTACGTTTGTCGACCAACCTACAAGAAATGCAGAATATTGTAACTATCTATTAGACTTAATTGTTACCCCAGCTTGTATTCAGTAATGACCTCTAAAGTATTACCACCGATATAAAGCTGTGACCACAGTCCAGTCTACTTTGCATTAAAATTTCCCCCTAATAAAATAAAACCATATGTAGAACAGTGTGGGACCTCAAACGTGCCGATATATCGATTTTCTAAACCGAGCCTAACATGATAATCTTCGAGAGTTAACATCGGGTCACACTTGGGATGTGAATATGTAAACTGGAGCATAGACCAATATTTTCATTACAACTGCGTTGAATTATATTCCCAGGACTGCGTTGAATTATATTCCCAGGAAAACTGCAGTTTTCCGCCAAGGTGATAAACCTTGGGTAAATACAGAACTAAGGAACATAATTCGCAGGCGTTACCGTCTATGGCGGTGTTACCAGATAACTCGTGAGCAGCACCATTATCAACATTACAAGCGTGCCCGAAAAGAAGTTGTTCTTGAAATTGTTCCATCCTCAACAAGTATTCCCATAACCAAGGTAATTCCCTAGAACGCAGGACCTGCAAAGCTTTGTGGCATACGGTTAAAAACTTACTCAACAAGGTGAAACAGTCCGTTTTACCGCCTATACGTATTCATGACGAGCTCGTGTCTGCATGATGAACAAGCAAGAGCTTATTCGTTAAACGACTTTTTCCTTTTAGCTCAAATTCTCCAGATGTGTTTGATTTAATCTTTACAGACTACATTCAGACTGCACATCCTGCTTACGCCTTAAATTCGATTCCTATCTATGAATCGAATGTGCTGGGACTTTAAAAGAATTAATTGACAATGAAGCCACCGGTCCGGACGACATCGGTAACTTCTTGTTACGAGTAACCACAAACAGCATCAGCAACTCACGTTTATTTTCGACAAGTCAATGAAAGAAGGGATTTACCCGTATACTTGGAAACGGGCACACGCAAGTCCTTAAGTTAAAAAAGGCGGTGCCCACGACGCGGGCAGCTATAAACCAATATCTTTATTATCCAACGTTTCGAAAGTGTTTGAACGTGAAGTTAACAATCATTTATATTCTTTCTTTACGAACCACAAGCTTCTGTCAAATGTTAATTCAGGATTTAAAAGAAATGATTCCACAATTAATTAGCTAGTCACAGCTGACAGAATTTACCGAGAATTCGACGCAGGTAAAGATGTAAAGATGGTATTATTAGATGCTACTTAAGCTATCGATCGAACCTGGCACGAAAGCCTAATCTTCAAATTATCGAAAATGGGAATCTGTGGTACCCTTCTTAACTGGCTACAAACAGGACCCAGAGAGTTGTAGTGCTTGGTGCATTTTCATCATTTCATCATACAGCTGGTTTCTTGCAAGGTTCTATTGTAGGCCCCCTCTTATTCCAGGTTAACATAAATGATATAAATGATATAATGATTCTGAAATGGTGCTGCGTGCTGATGATAAATGCCTGTAAATTGATTTAGATGATCCTATAAGCGCATCAGAACGTCATCAAAATGATTTCAGACCCCTAAAATGTTGGTCAGAGATTTTGAATAACGTTCAATACTGTGAAATTGTTAGTATGACCTTTTCTCTGAAGTCACTCACGCCCGTGTATCCAATGCTAATTTTAAACGGTATTCTTTATCTGAACCTACATCCAAAAAACACCTAGGATTAATTCTAACACCTAAACTCTCTTGGTCGTCTCATATATGTTATATTGATAATAAAGCTCGTTAAAGATTAAGTTTGTTAAAACTTTTTAAATATCGCCTCAAAAGATGTACCCTAAACATTATGTACAAATCTTACGTGAGACCGATTATCGAAAATGGTAACGTTTTATTTGATAACTGCACTACTGAAAATTCTGGCGATATAGAAAAAGTACAATACGAAGCTGGCAAGATCGTTGTTGGTGACCTTTCTTATTCAAATGGCGCAATATTGCTCAAAGAACTGGGTTGGCAATCTTTACAGAATCGGAGAATCCAGGCAAAAATATCCTGTTCTACAAGATACGTATCTGTTCGACTTGCTGCCACCACTAGTTTAAAAGCATTACAAACGTATCCCTGAGAAACACAGTTCACATTCGAATTCCCTTTGCGAGAACAAATCGATATTAAGCGTCCTTTTTTTCCTTCATGTGCAGGGAGGTGGAACCAACTAAGCCTATCCATTCGCCAGTCACAAACAGTAACTTCATTCAAACGTGGATTAATGAGAATTCTTAAATAACCAGCTATTTATTTCATCCAAGCCCAAACTGTCACAAAATTAAAGATATTGGACATGTTTTTCATCGAATGTCCTACGTGCGAAGCTACTCGACATTCACTCTAGGCTAGGTTTATGACTGTTATGTCTGACGCCAATCCAACCTTTGACATTAATATGATTAATATCAATTGCCGAGGATTCTTCTTATCCACATGTTTAAACGGTCATGAGGGCTTGACACTTAAACAATGTATTAAATTATCAAACGAAGTCCACAACTTCGTTATTTCCAGCAGGAGATTTTCCTAATTTATTCAACGTAATTATGTACATGCTTGTTCATACTGTTACAAATTGACTTCTTTTAGTGTTATATGTGCCTGGGCTGTTTGATGTTAACAATTCCTGCTTGGTTTTAACGGATGTTTTCAAATTTTGCATTTTATTTATTAAGACTATTTCTTTTTTTTCTGTTGGTTAATTTGTTGCATAATGTTTTTTTTTTTTTACGTTTCGAACTTGTCATTTGATAAAGTGTTACTTAGTATGTATATTGGAAAATACTCATATAAGCGCTTGGCTCTTATAATCCAATCAAAATAAATATATGTATGATTAAACTAATATGTAAGTTACCGTACATATGTAAATAACTGTTGTGTCTATAACCCGAAAAAGAAAGCCCCTGAAACACAGAACATGCGAAATTCATGAATATTTAACCTCGCCAATATGAAGCAGAACCACAATATTTTAAGGAGATTTAAGAATTTCACAAATCTGCAATCAAGCGTTGGTCAGCATATAATGACACCTTCAGGGCAAACCTATTAATAGAGCAGTGGACGACCAAGGGACCGAACATATATTAAAAATAATAGTAAATAATAAATATTATTTAATAAGTTTTAATAATAAACTAATTGCGTGCAATACAATTCACACGCTGAGTCAAAAATTCTCGAATTGAAAACTTACCTGATAGTAACAACACACTTTACAGGCCGTGAAGTCACGTTAGTGAATTTCAAAAAGATCTTCTGGTAAAGCGGTTTGTTTGTGTTCGCGTGGGTTGGGTGTTGGTGGGGGTTAAGGTGTAATTCCGTAAAAGACATTCAACATAATGAAATAAATAATAAAATTCCCGATTACCGTCCGTCAACCAATACATCACATTTGTGTGCTCGTGGGATGCGTTCGATTCCGCTTGACCTCCGAAGCGCAACGGGATAGACACGGTACAGGTAAACCTACCCCCGGACAGTGAGGGTTGGGGACAATTTAGGAAGGGGACACATGTCAAGGGTTACATAAAACTGGCAACAAGGGAAAGGACTGAAACAAATCAAGTTTGTACGCAACACAACACTCTAATGTCCGTGAGCGAATTGGATATTTTTGTGATACAGTTAATGGAATTCGTAAGAGATTGAGACGATTGGCTCACGCATACGAGGTAATTTTTAAATGTCGCACGATCTTTGCCCTTAGGGTTTTTTTTTTCAATTTAACGAGTAAATAACTGATGGGCACATCATATTTAAAGTTTTGGATACAATTAAAAGAGGAACTGGTCCAATAAACTTTAGAGAAACGTCGGAGAAAGCAATTTATAAACATTGTATTACTAAGTGTTGACCGCAGTAACGGTATGGTGGTTTTTCGTCACATGTGTCAACGATCTGGTGACACACTTGTAACTTGTAATATAGGTCTGAATAAATGACAAGCTATGGTTAGATTTGACCAAGATACTGTTGCCATGATCTTACTCGCTAACGCTTTTAACATGAGAACGGTTTCATATATTCAATTTGTGTACCGATAATAACCTGCATATTCTACGAAAAGTCATTTATCACATCTAAGTTTACGTTCAAACGTAAATTATTGATATAACAGAATCAGTCCGATCTCCCTTAATCGTTCTTTTTGCACAATTTTTATAGTTTTTTTCATAAAAAAATATTTATTTTATGTCTATAAATTTTACTTCATGAAAAAATCGATTAATATAAATCGGTCACTTTTTATGTTACATTGCTCTAGTGTTCTGCCTGAGTTAGCAAGTGATAAGTTTTCTGTTACTATGGTAATATACTAAATTACTTTGCAACAGCTATAATAATAATAATTATTATTATTATAGTAAACAATAATTAAAAAAATAATTATTATAATTAAAGCCTATTATTATTATTATTATTATTATTATTATTATTATTATTATTATCATTTATATAATTAACTTCATCTTTCAGGTTTCTGATTGAATTCGATGACAGCCCATCTTGTAGCGGCACCTAAATTATGACAGTATTCCGTGGATTCTTTATTTATCTGTTTGTGTTCCAGTCGTTTTACACGGCATTTGTGGTGTTGTATTTCACAGCTTGGGCTTTGACTGATGGTTCGAAGAAAGCGCAATCCGCAGTGAATGTTATCAATGAAAACAAAAAATCGTTTATGCAACCGAAAAATAATCATGTGACCATTACATACAGTTATGATTTGTGGCAGAACTCGAGAAGACTGGCCAGAAATCTTACTCCCAAGGAACATCATCTCGTTATGCACTTAATAGATAAAATAAAGCGGGTTGCTGAGGAGCAGTTATTGACCATGGTGTTATGGGATAATTCCCTGCTTGGATCTTACATGTCTCATGACGTCATACCTTGGGACGATGACGTCACACTGATCGCTCCAGCTGGAGGCTTAGAAAAGTTTTTGGTCCCTTATTTTTATGAAGTCGCTGAACTATCAGCAACGTCTTATCTAGCCAAAGAAGATCAAACTACATCAGCCGAAAAAGATTGTGAACAGTTTGAAAACGGAAAAATTATGTTTAAAGAAACGTGTATATTTAAATTATATGTGAGGTCACAAGGACGCTGGCCATTCGTAAGAATAAAACCATATTACCATAACAGTAGCCACGTATGGGCATTCGGAGGCCACGATTTGAAAATGATTATTTCTAGGGAACGATATTTCCCATTACATCTACGGCCTTTTGGCGCTCATTGGTTGTATGCACCACGTGACACTCTTGGTTTATTACGTCAACGTTTTTATGAGTTTTATTGCCGCACCAGCAGATGGAACCACCGGACTATGAAAAAGCGCGCGCCACTCAGAACGAGATGTGGTTACATACAGAATATATATCCTTTTGTCCGGCGCCGAAAAACAGTATACGGGTTAACTGAAACACTTTTTCAAGGAAACAGAGTTATTCATGATAAAACAATTGACGAATCAAACGTAACGAATTTTTTATCGCTGTATTGATAAGGTTTGTGGGATATGAGTGAACTGTGACGTCATTATACTTTGTTAGATGACGTTACCCTTATTGGTGATTAAGAGCAAACAGTTTTACGTTGGTTTTTGTTTCTTTTTACTTGCATGAATATTTAACATTGAAATATGAGACATTCTTAAAAGACAATGAGAGAAAAAAGATAAATTAAAAAAAAAAATCTCCATGTAAGAATATGCAAGATATATGTAATTATATACGAGTGTCACTGTATCTGACACTTATATTTCTATAATCCCAGATAAGGTTTTACAAAAATAAAATATGCATTTTTTACTTTAAATGTGTTTGCTTATTTAATGTTCCTATATGAAACGTGCTTAAAAGATATACTGTAACAAAAAGGGTTTGGGATGTTTGGAATTATTATAAAATATAGCAAGTTATACCTGATTCCAATTGTTTTATATATATATATATATATATATATATATATATATATATATATATATATATATAGAGAGAGAGAGAGAGAGAGAGAGAGAGAGAGAGAGAGAGAGAAAGAGCATGAGTAAAGAGAACCTTCAGATCGCCGGTCGTTTCTCTTCCACTAAGCAGACGAAGATCACCAATCCCTCAGTGTATCAGCACACTTTTATTTGAACCAACGAAGTGACGTCACAGTTATGACGTCAGAGAACTACCTATTACACGTGTTGACACAGCAACTTTGCATGCAACAGGTAGAACTGATGGTCTTTTTTTAGGTGTGACGCATATGCTGTAGTCCGTTTCACCACCCCTGTTCACCTGATTTTGAAGATTATCTGTACATGAGACAAACCTGCCAAACAAAATTTGCACCAATGGCATAAAGAGGCAGATGCGTAATTTTTGGTACCTTACATGCTCACGATATAAATGTTAGTTACTTTACGGCCTGGTTCACATGTCACATATATATCCGTGGTTAATGGCGTCCCTAATAAGTGGCCATTGTTTATTCCCTTGGATATGGATATGAAGTAATATTACGTAACGGTGAAGCGCGTGCACGAGGAGAATACAAGTCGGCAAGGTGTCGCTACAGAATAGACTATTCACTCATAAAATGGTTTTAAATTGTTAACAGGAAAACGACATAAGGTAGGCTTTATTATTTTTTCCATAATAATTAATTACGCATTTTTCTCTTTCTGCAATACGGACAAAAAGTTTAAGCGTTCTTTGACTCGCAAAAAAATATCACGAAAAAACAAGTGGACAGGGGTGCTGGAATGGACTTTAGTATCACAAAGATGTAAAAATCTCTCTGTCTGTCTCTACAAATAAGAATGGTCTTTTTCCTCTGTTAAATTATTCCATATTACCAAAATGATGTAATAAAGCCCGGTTTTGTTTTATAATTCCCTGACATAAAACCTAGAATGATGCAATTTTTCTTTAAAATCATTAAATGAAACTTCCAGTGGACATGACCCTCTGGAATTAATCTTGTTGTTGGACTCAACTTGCCAGATGATTCTGTGAATGTCCTGATAAAACTGATTTAATGTATATTAATATTGTTATAATTGATAAACCGATATTGACAAAGTTAAATTAATTTATTACATTGTTTTTTTTAATATTATTTAGAAGAAAGTGATCTAACTCTTAAAACAATATATTAAAGTTCCTTGTATTTGCAGTTCAACATTCCGGCGTGTAGGCAACTGACCTGCCCATTTCAAGGTTGGTTACTGACCTGGCGAGGGTGGGCATGCCCCGTTAAACATAATGAAGGGAATGAGATACTTTGTAGTTATTTGAGGAAAATGTGGCCACTGGACAAAGTAAACTATTCAAACGAAATCAGAGATGTGCTCAGCAAGAGTTGAATCTATCATCGAACATCACATGAATCTGACAACCGCTGTTTATCGGGCACGTGTACCAAATGTACGGGCCATGCGGCCGTCGAAAAAAGCCGGTTGACCGGGTGCCTAATGGTTCATATCAGACCGGGTGTGACACGTGGCCAACATAAAACACAGGGGCAGATCAAGGGGTTTACCCCCCCCCCCCTTTACCGTGAAAAAAATTTCTGTTTTCTTATATTTTACGGATTTGTTTTTCCCGGTTTATCAATTGGGACCCAACGGATTCAGCAGCAGGTCAAAATGGTATCGAAAGTGCATATCATATATATATATATATATATATATATATATATATATATATATATACATATATATATATATATATATATATATATATATATATTACAAAACAAGGTCCTATGCCCTGTAGCTAGGAGTAGAAAAGAACACAATCTATATAACGATTAGTTAACCAATATCTATATTATATCCATGTTAAATTATATTCTTCCACAAAGGAGGTAGGCCTTTTTTATGCTTTCACCCGAGTCTGCTTGTTTCCATTTATCATTTAACAGGATTAAACAAACTATCAGACCTATTCCCATTTGTACAGGGGTGTGACAATGGTCCATAAAAGAACGCGGTACATTATACGATTATTATATTAATGCTGGACCATGTATCGAGAAATATGCGTAGGAAGAGCGACATATGACCATGGCACTGATTCATAAATCCGCCAACACCATTGCCCGGATCGGCATCTACACCCGCAAAATCTTACATAGATCCGCCTCATAATTTCAGTATTCAGCAAAAAGAGGTTAATTTTGTGGATCCGTATCCAGATCCATCTGGCACCCATGTATCCAGGGATTTATTCTCATGATCGTATGTAGAAATTAATATATGTATCAAACTGCATCAATATGCCAGATTAATGTGCTTATGTGAATGCTTTTTACACCCCTTCTACTGCCCCGCTGTCTCAACTGGGAGATTGTTAGACCCCGGTGTTGAAGATGCAATATATAATTTTCTTCACATTTAGTGCCCATTCTAAATTTGGTTCCAATGGAGTCTCACCATCTGTTCTGATTAAACACGCAGGGGTTATTCAGCGTGTTCATGATACATAAGCAATATACGCCCGGGCGTATTTAGACAGATACTGTATGTCCAACAATCCGTATAGGGCAACCTTTCGCCGTGCTCTACTGCAGCGCGTGACAACTATGCCCACAATGGTCAACCGAGACATACTCAGATACTGTGCTGACGTAATGCCGACTCTGGGCTGACAGGGGATGCTGGTCCTCATGTATAACCATGGGTGAACATCACTATAAATTAGTGGTGTGACGATCAATCGATTAAATCGATGATTAGGCGTTTTCTTTCAAAATCGATTAATCGATTACATTTTTGCATAATCGATTAAAAACGATTATGTATACACATGCAAAGATCTTATCCTGTCAGAGATATACGAACACAAAGTAACAAACGGCATCAAAACGGGACCTTGCGCAGGCAACAATCGTGGAACCTTGCGCAGGCAACAATCGTCCGACGGCAAGTCGACCTTGGGTGCGGGTGGACTGATGGTTTCATTATGAATACCGATGTACATGTCAGACTATTTACTTGGGTCAATATTTTATGAACTAGTATACACCAGATTCATGGTAATATAGAAATGGCATAAAATAATCGATTAATAATCGATTATCGATCGTTTGTATTTTTCAATCATCGATTATGATTTTAAAACCAATTCCTTCCACTATTATAAATGGACACTCGTGCTTCAGAGACACCCATTATAAATCCTTAAATAGACTTGTATATCATGGATAATAACTTTATTTATACATTACTTATACACTGGATATATCAACAATTAACTGAAGGGCGTTAACAACGGATATCCGGGCACACAAGCGTTATCCTCACAAACGCCCATGTACGGCCTCATGAATATGCAAATCATCGCTCGTTATGAATATTCATTTTTATACATAATACTTCCCACAGTCTGCGGCTACTATATCACAAGGGACACAAAATATACAATGAATGTCCATTGCACATAAATTTCTACTATCTCTTATCCCTTTGCTGCTTGTATATGAACGAGGCTTCTAATGAATATGCATGAAGTAATCTACATACCAGTTCTAATGAATATGCATGACAAAATCTAAAGTGCCTGTCAATGGTGCAAACATGATCAGTCAATAACATTCAAGCTGTGCACTAAGGCATCACTTGCAAAACTACTCTCACTATATTTCTTTAAGACGACTTTATATTTCTCTAAAATTATTCATTGGGATATAACGATAATAATCGTGTAATGAAACATGATATACAATATAAAATAAACTTAAAGAAAAGGTACTCGGATAATCTGATCAGCTTCAAAGCTGTTTTTCCGGTTTCATTATGAAACGACAGAAGATATATATCCAATGACAGAATTGTGATGTTATCCAACACAGATGACGTCATGAATGTAACAATATTGACCTTTGATCTCAGGCACAGTAGGTCATATGTGTCTGGGAATTTAAAATGTTATACTGAGCACTATTATGCTCATATAAACCAACAGACACTTTCTCTCACATCTATCTTAATTCTCTTACAAAACATGCTTTTCTGTTTCTATAAGTATTACAGGCAAGAAAAAAATAAAGGGAAATTTAAATAAGAATATGGTCCGTCTCAATTAAGCTTTTATCAAAAATGCCAAATAGTTCTTATTTGGTCCGCCTACGCCTCTTTGGTGTAAGTGGAACATCACATGAAAGTCAGCTACAGTATGTGTTGCAGTGAGAGTTAAATGTGCTAAAGCTTAAATAGAATAGGCTTCCTATCTCCATAATTCCGGGTTAAGTAAAGCTCTTTCAACTACACTACAGACTGGAAACAAATTGAAAAAGTTTATGGACAAGACGTTAATGGAGAAAGGATGCTCTTTAAGGTATCTATGCAATATCCCAGTTTATCCTTTGTGGAATATCAAAGCTAAAATAGCACTCGGCACATGTAATTTCAAAAATAGAAATAGGTCTGGTAAGGTATCATAAAACTGTCCTTGCAACCAGCATATATAAAGATTATCTACTTATATTAACTATCTTATTTGGGGCTGTACAAACTTGTCGGCTTTACGCAGTTCTTCAAAGCACCTTTATACTATGAGGTAACGGGTTGAACAACTTAATATTTACCATGCACCAGTTTAATCTATCAGAGACACAGTCGGGCTAACAATGCCAATTCTACTGCCAGCCTGTAAATGTGTCACTTAAACCATAAATTTATCTGATACAGATGTCAAGAAAGAACTGACACTGTTACATACTGCTGATGATAATCGTTGAAATTAACCTACACTGAGCCAAATTTCCCAATGTCAATTTCCATTGAAAAAAAAACATAATAAAGTATACTGATGCTACGATGCTTTAAATTCCCTATAATCCGTCAGATTTCAGATTTGGGTAAAATATTACAAATGGTATTAGCATAAATATTTGGTTCACGTAAAGCAAGAACTGGTCGAGGATTTGGAAATCCACTATAAATATTGCCAATTCCTGTTGAAAGGCAGTTCCTCAAGCTCCCAGTATGCACCTATAGCGTGCCAAATCCTAATTTCAAAGCTTTTAAATCAAATATAATTTGTATATCTGGCCATCAATAAAGTTTGCATTTCTATGACCTTTACAAATATCCATGAAACATTGGTAGGCGTTCCAAACAAGAACCTGTCAATATCCATGACAATAGTAGTCCCTTAAGGAAAAAAAACAAAACATCTCTATCTGGTTTTACTCAAATCTAGTCTAATGAATATCCAAAATATATTTAATATTCCAATGATAATCCAAAAGATATCTAATATTCCAACATCTAAAACTGTCAAAGAAATGTGTATAGGTCCCGAATCAGTTCTTGCAAATCCATCTGAAACCTAATCTTATTTTTCATAGAAGAAAATCCTTGTCTAAGCTGAAAAGAAAAAAAAATGCATTTCTGCACAAACCTAATTAACATGTTTTTCTTGAAAAACATAATATTCCCAAGGAAATAATGAAGTCACAAGCGTTATTATATAGTAAGTTAAACAAATAATCACACTTTTTTTCAGTTTTAATGTTAGCGATCTGTAAATAAGTTTCGTGTGACCATTAATTTTCACTCGGTTATTAATGTGATTTGATGTAATGATATAATATATCTGGTGCATGAATGGTACTGTTCACACTGATATGAGCCAATTATTGCAAACTGTTTATAATATGATAACAAATGTGCAGTAAAGCAGCAAATGAGAGTGTTTTTTTTAGTATAGTACACTGGGTAACAGTTCAAACAGAACAAATGAAACTCAACATACATAATTGGTATGTGTATAATTCCCAATAACACAGGTAGCTTCCTGATCACAGTAACATGACTTTAACATACATCAATTTGTAACTCCGTACCAATTCCTTTACATATTCAATTTTGAACTTTAATTTATTCTCATTTGATACTGTAAATAGAGAAGGAATTTCGTTACAGACCAGTACTACGGTGAACATTGCCCTAGTGTTCTCCCAACACTATATTTTATTGACCTTTCTTTTTCAGCACCTACTTAACCCACAGTCAAGCTATACATGGGCTAAACTACCAACTACCTTGGCATAAATCCCTATAAAATTTTACCTGACTTAATATCTCTATAAATCTTTCACATATTATTAACTTTTATTAGTTAGACCATGCTGAGGTAAGAAAAAGAGAAATATACATTATTTAGATTAGGTAACACACAATGAGGGTTATATACCTTAAGAACTCATCTCCCACTTAATAAAGTTAATTTATATACTAAACAGATGTAGGCAAAACTGGGAGTAAAAAGAGCCATTTTTCAGTTAATAAGTTTATCTTAAGAGTCCTTTCAGACATAAGTGTTGATAATACATCATTATATAACAATATAAAACAAACGTGGGTTAACATGCTCACACTAGGGCTACTCATCCTGGTTTCATCATCATCATAACAGATTATTTATACAGAATTTGGCATGTGACATTTTTTGCGCTTAATTTTCTGTAGGAGCCCAGGAACAAACGTAAGTTGTTAGCTATACATCTAGATGGTGCATATCTGAAAGTCTCCAAGTTGTGTCTTCCTATATATATAATATACATATTATATATATATGTATATATATATATATATATATATATATATATATATATATATGTATGTATATATATATATGTATGTATACATGTATATATATTTATATATATATATATATATATATATATATATATATATATATATATATATATCCCTTCCCTATGAATACTGTGGTGTACTAAGCCACGTTTGGACTGGGTCATTGAGGGTCGATCGGGGGTGGTATGTCTGGTACACTTGCTGTTGTGGTTGGCTTGCCGCTGGTGAGGTAACCTGCCACCCCTGGCCCTGAAATGAGACAGACCAATTTTATCAATGAGAGAAAAAAGAACAATATCAAGAGGTTTTCTCAATCATGGTCACACAGAAGTCAAGAAGTAACTTTTGTTTTCATATCAAATGGAATTATTCTTGATATTTCATAAACTGCAATAAAGTGAAACTTATTCATAAATATAAACTTGATTATATAATTAGTTCAATAAAATAATGACTACAAATGAATTAATTATAAACTAGATATTTCTTGGCACGGCAGGTGCCCTAGTATCCCCAGACAATTAATCCTCCCCCCCTTTAAGAATAAGCCCCCCATCTTCAGCAACAATTAATATCAGACCACACTCATAGAAAAGGTCACTCTCATAGAAAAGGTCATGACCCCAATTTAAAATATACATCATCCAATAACCCATGTCTATGTATATGCATAATATGAAAGAAATCAGTCCATTAGTTTTTGACTTATAATGCTCACAGTACTGTTAAGTGGCAATGATGGGGTATTAAACGGCACGAAAACAAGTAAAAGAATAACAGGTGGCGCCACCTGTTTCCAGTACATGATATAACAATCCTAGATCTTCGATCAAGTTTATTTTTGGACCAATCCATGCATCCCTTATTGAGAAATTAATGATTTTGTGTGATTTTCACCATATATGGCAATATTCAAGGTCAAGGCCACTCTCATAGGAAAGGTCATGACCCCATTTAAATAAACATCATCCCATAACCCATATTTATGTATATGCATAATATAAAAGAAATCTGTCCATTATTTTTTTACTTATAATGCTCACAGTACTGTGAAATAGCAATTTTGGGGGTATAAAACGGCATGAAAACAAGTAAAGAATTAATAGGTGGTGCCACCAGATTCTGGAACATGACAACCCTATCCATGATCTTCCATCAACTTGATTTTGGGATCAATCCATGCAAGATTTCTTGAGATATTTAAGAATTTGTGTGATTTTCCCCAAAACTGGACCTATTCAAGGTCAAGGACATTCTCCAAGTCAAGGTCATGACCTCATTTTAAATAGGCGTCGTCCTCTCACCCATATTTATACATATACTGAGTTTGGTAAAGATCCATGAAATATTTTTAGAGTTATCGCGCCAACAAGATTTATATATGGCGGCGGCAGCGGGACCGGTATGAAAACATAGTATCCCCCGACTTTGTCTGGGGATACAATAAATACAAGGCCTACAGGCCTAATGTGAACCTGTGCAACGTTTGGGAGTATGAATGGAAGTTTTTTTTTAAGGTTTGATACTGATCCTCTAAAGTCCTGCAAATGTACCTTAGTCATTATGATTTCAGCAAAATGGACTTTTCGGACCTGCAAGGATATTTTAAAACTAGAATATGGGTAGTCGACAAGCGACTATGTGTATCCGCAGAAATCAGATTGGGACGGGTGAAGTGAGGCATGGATTAAGTGGCAAGGGGAAAAGAGTGAGATGTGTTGCATATTAGCATGGATGTCTGCAGAGTAAACGTGAATGTAGGTAGTGCCACCTGTCATAAAATCGAGAAAATTGTCCAGGATTTATAAATCAGCAAAATTTCAGGTGGATAAGTCAAACCACTGCTGAGATATGAGTGATTTTATACCAAGGCAGATGAACAGATGGACGCTGTGCATAAGTGGTTGCAGGCGGCGCCACCAGTTTTGCCTATGATGAAGAGCTATGTGAGATCTATACACATGCAAAATTTTGGCCTAATCAGTCAAACGGTTCCCCAGATATGAGCTTGGATGTCTGCAGAGTAAACCTGAATGTAAGTGGCGCCACCTGTCATAAAATCAAGAGAGCTGTCCAGGATGTATAAACCTGCAAAATTTCAGGTGGAAAAGTCATACCACTGCTGAGATATGAGTGATTTTATCCCAAGGCAGATGGACGCTGTGCATAAGTTGTTGCAGGTGGCACCACCAGTTTTGCCTATGATGAAGAGCTATGTGAGATCTATACACAAGCAATATTTTGGCCCAATCGGTCAAAGTGTTCCCGAGATATGAGCTTGGATGTCTGCAGAGTAAACGTGAATGTAGAGGGCGCCACCTGCCATAAAATCGATAAAGCTGTCCAGGATGTATAAACCTGCAAAATTTCAGGTGGAAAAGTCAAACCACTGCTGAGATATGAGTGATTTTATCCTAAGGCAGATGAACATATGGACGCTGTGCAAAAACGGTTGCAGGTGGCGCCACCAGTTTTAGTGTATGTTATAAAGCTATCAAAGGGCTACATTTGTGCAAAATTATTTGCCTGATCAGTCAAATGGTTCCCCAGATATGTGGGTTTATGTGTGGAAACAGATGCACAAATGGATGCTGGGCAGCGAGGAAAGGTCAGAGGTCAATCAAA
Organism: Sipunculus nudus; assembly: GCA_026874595.1. Classification (NCBI taxonomy): domain Eukaryota; kingdom Metazoa; phylum Annelida; class Sipuncula; order Golfingiida; family Sipunculidae; genus Sipunculus; species Sipunculus nudus. The sequence goes on from CM049321.1 coordinate 10,146,467, forward strand.
AATGAGGGCGCAGCAGTTCACATGTGACCTGATGATAAACCCGATTCGCTTAAAATGCAAACCAAGTTTTTTCAAACAGTTGAAAGATATAGTTCCAATAATCTGGAAATTCTGCATCTAGACATTGTGTCTAGGTGTCTAGACGCTGTGACAAGATGTCTAGACAAATTGTCTAGACACCCGCCAGAGCCAGGTCAATTGCCATGGTGATTTCTGGACCCCACCTGTTTGTACTGAGTGACCTCTTGACTTGGCTGCTGAAACTCAGCATGTTGTCAAATCTGTTTTCAAACACAGAAAGCCTTTTTCAATTGGCTACTATGCTTTTTTAAAGCTGTATTTACCCAATCTATTCTTATAAAACTGGCAGAACCCTACCATTGAATAATTCTTGTAAATTTTAAACCAATCAGCTTAACAGTTTCATCATAAATCAGTGTATAAGCTAGAAGAGTTTAAAATTACATTTTCGCTTCTAAAAAACACATCAATGTAGGTGGCGCCACCAATACCTCAATTTCAGATATGACATATGTGACAAACATTTGGTGATTATAGCTCTAGCCATTTCTGAGATTTTATTTGGCTGTGCTTTTTTGGACAGATGACTAAGTTCAACCTCCTGTAACTCGGCAAAAAATCTCCGAACTGGAACCATTTGAACAAACTTGAAAAAGATTGTTCCAGGGATCATTTCTGTGAAATATTGGACAATTTGGCTGGACAGATTTTTAAAGCTTTTTTAGCTTTTTCCCTATAAAATCTGAGAAAATACAGTTAGAAAAAAATATTATTTGCAGAAAATTTGGTGATGCTAGCTTCTGTCGTTTTGAGATAGTTATGGTTAACGTAAAGATGACGCACGGCGCACGATAGATGATGTACGACGCCGCACCATCGCATAAGCTCACAGGTTCGCTAATAATTATACAGACAACAGACCTACCTGTAAGATAACCTGATATCGGCCTGTCACTGATAAACAGGTCATGTTTCTGGTCTTTGTATTCACGCCAGACTGGTGTCTTCTCCAAAATTGAATTCACCTGGAAACAACATTAAAAAAATCTTTGAAGAGAAGATCCAATAGCCACCTGGTTCAAATTAACATAACTTTAAAACAGTTAGCATGGATATATGCTTCCCATATATGTCAAAATTCACTCTTAAAACAAAATCGAGAAACTGATTACACTCCATATTAATATATCATGATCTGTTTTTACCTACTAAGTGCCCCAGCCCTAATGAGCACTTAAAAGAAGCATATCCTTCAGTCATAAATGATCATATAAATCATATATTCTTATTAAAATGAAGACCACAAAGAGTGCTGCCACCCTATACTCTTTAAATCATTTTATACTTTTCTATACTTTTTCAGGGGTCTATACTTTTCATATTTTTTTTCTAAAATCATCATCTTCAGATTGTAATTTTAGGCGTTTTACTTGAACCATTTAAGTGCAGTAGACATGCTCTGTCAATTTTTCATAATAGTGGCATTTTATTAGCGATGATTACAAAATCACTGGATATATGGCATACAGCAGAATACATATAAACTTTCATACCTGAAGCCTGATAAGAAATATTGTGCGAGTAAATTGTTGTAAAATTGTGCAAAAAACTGTGCAATTTGCCAATTTTTTTTATACTTTTTTTTTGCACTTTTTCAGACAATTTTATACTTTTTTCTTGAAAGATTTTATTTTTTTTTCTTTAAATCCAGAGTGGCAGCACTGCATGACCACATAATTTGAATTTAACATCACAGGGTGACAGATCTTGTTTAAAACCACAGGGATGTTCAGTAACTGAAGTCAGCAATTTGACAAAGTGGAGGCAACTTGAGGTAGGGGGCGGGGTCACCAAAACTTCTCATACTCAAAAGGTTTAGAGCTTGTGATGCTTATTAGATCAGATATGAAACTTGCATCCTTTCCACAGAAAGAAATATACGGAAAAGTGTCTGATGATAAGTGACTTGGTTCCTTTGGGTGATGATGTACAATGTGTGTTTGATATAATTTGTGCAAAAACATATACTATTAATAGCATGCTCAAGCAATTTGGCATAGAAGAATTAATGTTAAAATAATGGATAAGGTCTAAACAACAAACATTTTAAATTGGTAAATAAATCTCAAAAGCAAATCACATTTTGCTTTGCCCTTTCTCACCTGTTCTCCGAATTGCAGACTGTTTGTCATTGCTTTGAGCGCCTTGACAATCTGTGCTTTTGTGCCTGCTGGGTTCTCTTGCTGTTCTAGTCCTGACTCCAGCAGTCGTAGAAGAAACTGCACCATATCAACCTTCAGAGCCTGACAAACATATATGTATAGTATCTGACGTAAGCCTTCATGAATTATGTTGTTAACTGTACACTGAATTCGAACATGGTCACCGCAAATGGTGCATAATATGCCTGTCACATATCTTGGGAAGTCTGACCCCTTTAAATATGCCTGAATTTTGCTGAGAATGTAACACAAGTGAGAAACTGAAATGGTTAAAATTCATAATGAGTTTCATGAAAATCTAACTGATTTTTGGTTAGTCATTATGGCACCAACAAAATCCGTGATCTAGGACCTCATTAAATATGCATAGATTCTGCTGGAAATCAAACTTTGGTGAGACATTATACTGATTAATTTTTCTGTTGAAAATATTCTTGGAAAGTTATCCATCAACAACACAAAAGTAGCCTAATGACATCTGACCTTATTAAATAAGCATGGGTTTTGCCCATAATCGTATTCTGGTGAGATAATCTATCAGTAAGTAGTCAAGGTGTGTTTCATGAAAATCCATCAAAGCCCCAGGAAGTTTTTGCAGCAGCACTAAAAGTTAATGGACAAATGGACCTTACGTGTACCAAAATATGTTCCATCAAAGACTGGCAAAAAATAAAAAGGAACTAGATGTACACAGTCACAGATCACTGTGATCACTGTAAACTGAAGCAAGGTCTTTTCCTGACAGAATAAGAGACCTTTTTTTTCCGCCTCAGAAACAGAGCAAGAGACCTGTTTATAGAAGGATAGATGACACAGACACAAGTCTGTCCATATCTGATGATGTGAAGAATCTAGCATGCCCAAGCCACAATGTTTGAGAGTCCCATTTAAGTTTAGAGAGATGGGAGGTGATATATGTAAAATTGTTTATGGTTAGGTAAAACGTAATATTTTTTTTTGTATTTTATGACATTGTCATATCATGAATTAATTAGAAATAATCTTATTATCAGATTATTTGATCACAGTGAAATATAAGGGAAAGTTATCAGTGCAGTGTTTCCACAATGGACTGGTTTGTTTTGAGGCATTGTGACATGGTCAAGACAAGACTTCTACTGCCAGGATTTTAAGCTTCTCATCAGATGCTTTGAATGTGAATCTGATAGATTTTTCCTCTGTTACAGGCGTTTACAACTGTATTCCTGAAAACCCTTTTATAAAGTGAGTAATAATAAGTATAGGGATTTACATCAACAGAAAAACATCACTGGTTCCATGGCTCAGCAGAGCTACTGATTGCATACAGGGAAACCGGCAGTTTGTAAATTTATTTTGTGATTATCCACTAAGCAATGCTATACATCAGGCAGGTGTTAATGTCAGGCCCAGCTAAATGTCAAAGTGAAAGGACTGAGAGAAAAACCAAACAGTCTGCTACGATACCTGTTCCACTAGGTCCTCTTCATTTTGTGAGAACATTTTGTTCAGCGCCTCGGCTGCCAAGTTAATCACATCTGGGCGCTTCTTCATCGCTAATTTTATTGGTCCTATACAATCTGTCTGAGCCATAGAGCGCACACACACCTAAAACATAGTAATCACAGTAACCTTAGTTTTAGATTGGCACAGATCTTCCAACAGAATCTGTTTTGAAGCAAAAATAGCAGCTTTTAGCCAAAATGCAAACAACTTTCAACTTGATTATGACAAATGGGAGACCTATGGCATCATTGAAAGTAAGCTCAGATGAAACATGAAACTCCAGTTTACATATCTGTTACATATATATATATATATATATATATATATATATATATATACATATATATATATATATATATATATATATATATATATATATATATATATATATATAGGTCAACTTGTGTACATTGGACAAGGTATAATATATACCAATATATAAGAAGATAAATATTAAACTCCTCAAAGGTTTGTGTAACAATGGATTCAATGGGTCTAGGTGCCAAGCTGAGTCTGATTATAATGGAAATTTATCAAATCTCAGCATATAATCTTGAGGTTACAGTTTTTTTTACATTGTTATACTGGAAAATGAAAATGGTACTTCCATTTGTCAGCATAGTCTGTCCTGCATATGGTTTTTCCTAAATATATGTGGTTGTTGCTTGTTGTGTTTACAGTCAAGGGCAGCAATACTAAGATGTCCAGAGGTGTTTTTATTTAAAAAAAATTATCAGAAATAACAGGTTTAATTCAAATAAAAGGCACCAAATTTGAACACGGTGGGTTTGCGTCGCCATATCGGATGCTTTTTATAGTTCTTAGACACTATTACATAACTTACATCACTTCCAGCCAGCTGGTGGACTACCTGTATTGCTGCCTTGGGGATTGCGTCGTTGCGGGACGTCATGCTCTGGAACAATCGTGGAATATGACCCATCTGGGGAACCTGGTCTAACATAGCAGGCTGTGCCGAGAAGAATGCTACAATCGCAGTGGTGACTGTCTCCAACATCTCTCCCTGTAGTGTCACAGAAAAACATCAGATTGAAAACTTCTAAGGATGAGATTTATCTGGGATGTTATTTGTGAACAGACAATCAAATTTGTATGCAAATTTCCTGATAGAATATTGATCTCATGAAAAACACTGAAAACTACCCTGGATCAGTTTTGTTTACTATATAAATGCTAAATTAAACAATAAATAAGCCATTCCAAAACTGATATAAATGAAAATTTCATATTCTTTGATATTTCATGTTATAAAACTAAAACATACATCTATATATTATAACAGTCCTCTGTCAATTAAATAAACACAGGTATTATCAGCACTGCCACATGCTCAGCAGGAATTGTTCATGAGCTCAAATATATTAGAAAATGGTGAGTTTCTGAGAAATATGGTTCAGCTCCTTGTGAGCTGATAGGGGTGAGCAGGACTGGGAAGCCAGGTGAAACAAGTGGTAATGATGGCAAACTTGACTTGGCTTCTACAATTCTGAACTGCATTTGACAAGGCGATGGAGTAATTAAGTCTAAATACCCTATGTCAAGATTAAATAAACATAATTGACATGCATGTTATTCTTTTCAATTAATTGAACTTTTATAAAAATGAAAAACACTAAAATAACACTTTATGAAAAATTATAATTTTGCTGTGCACAGAGTGTATGAATGTTCCTTACACTGGGAGCCTGGGAGGTCGCCAGCTCGACCCATTTCTCGAGAAGCTCCGTGACGAACTCTCGGGGTTTTCGTAGCACCCAGCTTGGGTTGGATATAAATAACCGCAGGAACACGCCTCCAATAGTAAGCTCACCCTGCACCTCGGCATACACCACGCTGAAATCCTCAGGAATGTTCCACTTGCAATCTGGGTTCTCCCTCTGGTTTTTGTAGTGGCTAAATAACAAAACAGAATAGGTTAATATAATCTGTACAGTGATAGCTAAATGAATCCGTCTGAATCAGGGTTCCTGAACCTCATGGCAAAGCAAATTTAAGACCTATTTAAGACCAGCTGATAGAAAATTTAAGACCCTTTTATGCACAGAATTCTTTAATGGCCCTACCACGCTTTAAAATTACTGAAGATCCCAAATTCTTATTACTACAAGTTGGGACTGGTCTCATGTTAGTGTGTCCTGAGAATTTACGGAAATCTTTCTTAGACAAGTAACCGCAGCAACTTCTCCTCAACGGTCTCAAGCTTATGTTTGGTCACTAAAAATCAAATTTTAGACCTTTTAAAGACCTATGTCAGGATTCCTGCAATTTTTAAGACCTTTTCAAGGCCTTAAAAAATGCTAAATAAAAAATAAAACTTTTTAAGGCCCCACAGGAACCCTGTGAATATATAAGCTGTAGATTGAGACCTCAGTGATCATCACTGTTTGTATTGTTATTTATAAATAATAATCCTGATAAATGAAAGAGAGACTGTATAGCATAGTATCTGTATTGATGCATGAACGTTGGGTAAGGGAGGGTGAGATGTGAGAGATATAGCTGTGATGTCCCAACTGTGATGGAGTATTATATTTCTTGTACATCATATAATATTGTGTACTGTACGTGTTTTGCAGTTCTTCAGTTTTAACACTATTTTAAAACATTTATAATGATGTTTGGTATATTTAAGTGACAATGATTACTGTTTTTCCACTTTAAGTGATGTGGAGGTACGAAGTACTTTCTTTGCAAGGGATAATAAAGTATATCTTATCTTTAAGGAGAATGTAAGATATTTCTGGCCACAGTAATTAGTGATAACTTTTGATGTTTTGGTTCATCATGTTTTATCATACAGGATATTCTAAAAGGCCATTACACTGTACAGTAAACCCCTCTAAATGACCTCACAGTGTCTTTCTTTAACACTTACATGTCCTTCATCCTCTTGACCACTGCTGACACTTTTTCCCTCGCATCATCGTTCCAGATGAGCTCAGGGTTTTCATGACTCCCTGAAAGGAAACAAGCAAATTTGTGGAATTAATGTCCCCGGCTTTGGGCTATTGTTGTCTTTCATGCTTGATAAGCAACCATCATTATGACATGTGGAGAAAATCTTGAGGGCACAAGAAAACTTAAACAGATCAAATATGACATACAGAGACATCTGCAGGTGAACATAAGAAGTAAAACACATTGAGAAATAGGACAAACATTTGATAATTTTGTTTTTTAACTTGAGAGAACAATTTTTCAGATAGACACTCCATAACCGGTCACATCCAAGGTATGCATGAGAGCAATCACTGATCAAAATTTGAATGAAATCGGATAAAATTTAGGAAAGTTAACACACTAAAACAAAAAACCTGACAGATGGACAGACAGCTAGACAGACAAACCCAAATCAATGTCCCCCACTTCCACAAAAATATCAGCATTGAAGTGTAAACATAACTAAATCTCAAAGTCTCTTCAAAGCTAATAGATTGCCAGGAGAATTTAAATGTAACTTTTTAAACTTTACTTGACTGTTAGTTTTATTGTTGTGTTAGTATGAGGTATCTTGCAAGTAATTCATGAATTTGATACAGTCATTATATATATTGTGGAAAGGACCATTCTGAGGCAATGAGGAGATAACTAAAGTTGATCTTGGTCTAGATATTGTTGCATAAGATCTTTTGAGTCTGTCTGTACATTTGTTTTGCCAAAAAGAGCAGCGGCCAGTGCTTGTATTTATTGTACATTTTTGTACAATAATTTTGGAGGTGGACCTGAAGTTTGCTCATCAATAAACTAAATTCATTTGCCTTGGAAGGATTTATTCATAGAGGAATGATTGACTTTAACAGCAAGTGATATAAGGGTAAACAGAATTTGAGAAAGTGAAAAATCCTCCTACCTTCAAACATATGTACACTAGCTTCAGCTGAGTCCCTCATTGCATCCATGAAGACAGGTGGCAGGAACTTGGACATTATGATGCGTACCTTGGGCCCGACGAGTTTGTCTGACAGAACTTTGGCGAATAACTCGGCGGTCTGTTCCCGCACAGCAGGATTGGTGGCATTACAATACAGGTCTAACCAGTAGATTAGGGCACCTGTTGAAGACAGAGTGACAATTTTTCCTTATTTACTGAAGATCATGACTGCTACCTGTAAACATAAGTAATATTTATACTAAATGACAGTCAAACTAAAGTCACTGAAGGTCATGGTTTTTATTCCCATTCAGAGTGAACTGAATTTTCTGTGTTTCATCTTTTCATTTTTCACCTCTTCAGTCAAAGTCTACTCAAATTAAAGACTATTTATAAGATAATGAAGTAGGATTAACTAACTAAACATTCGGGAATTTTATATTGTGGAGCCTGTTTCAATTAATTAACTGTCTGAGAACACTGTGTGTTGGCCCATGGCTTGATTATTCAAGTGTGAGGTCACCATACCTTTATTTAGTGCCTCTTTCAAGAGTTTTGTGTTGGATGTGAGAGGGTACATTGTCTCCAGGATCAGCTGTCGACCTGAATGAAAAAGAGAAATTTAATCAATTTTCATCAACTCAACTCTTCATCACAGTATTATCTCATCAACTCTAACACAAATACAAAACATATTAACACTTTTTATATTACCATATATTTATAATACAGGGAAATGCAATATATTTATGAAGCTTTGCATAATAATTACTCATTCAGTATTATTCATACTGATATTATACTCAGATGATTTTGACAAAATGTTTGTGCTGTCATTTTTAATGACACTAATGGTACTGTTCTTGCCTTAAGCTGTGTTTTGACAGATCCATAAATATGGTCTGCAGCGTAGTCTGTAGTATACAAGAAATCACATCCCTCTATTTAAGATGAAATGTTTCCATGTGTAAATATTGCATGTACTTTGTATACACATCCAAAAACAGACGTGTTACATCAAAATGGATTGAGGAGCAAGTTAGACAATTTAAAAATGGCAAAAATGACCACTTTTCCCAGCCAAGCCCAAGAATCAGGCTACCAGAGGCAGTCATGGGATATAAATTCTAGTGTTTGTTCTAACCCTTTTTATATGTCTAGCATAAGATCCTAGATCCCTATGCTGTAAATGTGCAATTACTCCATTCTTTGAATAAAAGATTAAAAATGGCCCTGGTCAGACTAGAACCAGCATTACACAATGAAAGTTAATACCATAATCAGGTTCAACCCACACCTACCACCGAATATGTTAAACAGTAAGACATGTTAACCCATTGACCACTCAGGCTGGTAAGTTTGACCAAATATGACAATTTGACAGATAAAGCCACTTACATTTAGGTAATGATTCAATGACTAGTAACATATACGCGAGAACTTCTGAGGCAGCGATGTCCTTCACACATTCCTGGTTTCCTGTCACGCTGGATACGACCTGAAATTAACAGTTAGTTAAAACAACACCAAATGAATCACAACAATATTTAAATACAGTAGAGATTGGTTTATCCAACAGCTCCTGGACAAGGTTTTAGTTCGGATTCATGATCATTTGGATAAACAATTTTCATAAGTCTGCACCTTGATTCCCCATGACTGTCAACCTGCTGTAAAGTATTACATGATAATGACGGACCAAAAATAATGTCAATGTCAATTTCAGATGAACAATTTATTTGAATAAACAGTGTTCAGATAAAAGACGGTATACTTCATACGTTACTTAGCTGCAATAAACATCTCTTATATGAACACAAACTATCAACAAAAGCACTGCTAGGGTGCATAATATGCAGATCATATGTCTTAAGACCTCTGACCTCAATTAAATATGCATGAATTTTGCTGAGAATAAGTGAATAAACTCTACTGGCAAATATCTATAATGAGTTTCATCCATAAGATTTTTGGTAATTTATCACAGCAACCCCACAAATAAGTCTGTTGACATCTGACCTCATTAAATATGTATGGATTTTGCTTAGAATTGACCTCCAGTGAGCTAAACCATTTGTAAGTAATTAAAGTGAGTTTTGTGAATACCTATCAGGCCAGGTAATATATAAAGGAAAGACTAAAAAGAAGATAACACAGTAACACTAAAAGTTAATGAAAAGACTGTCCTGACAGGTGGACGAATGGAAGGACGGACTGCAGGTATACCATTATACATTCCATCTAAGACAGGCGTATCAAAATATATTTCAAATAAACTTTATCAATATTTTAATTCCACTGTTACATCAAATCCATCATGTCACTCAAATTCCATTTATAAAATGATCAGTTGTCACAGATAACTGTTGGTGATATAAGCTGTTTTCACACTACCAGTGTGTCTAATACCGTTTCCCAAATACAGAATTCAACATTCGGTATTTGATACATTTTGTGTTTATATTGCACCACAAGAGGGGCATTCAGTTCTACATGCAAATACTGTATTAATGAATTTTGTATCAAAATAAACTCTTGATGTGGTTTTACCTTTGCTGATGGAAACACAAATGAATACTGTATTTACAGGTTTAGAGTGAACAGAATGTGAATTTGGAGGCAACAAAACAGTATTCAATAATGTATTCAGTAAATAGTGGTGTAGTGTAAACTCAGCTATAGAAATCTAAATGCACTGACACTAAATCCCAAAAGAAGTAATATCCAAAGTGAAAATATACTCCATCCTTTTCTATTTCCAAACAGATGAAGTTCTGTCTGTCAAGTTTTGGAGAAAATATCCATTTTACCGATGGAAGAAGTGAAAAACAAGTCATTTCACACTAAACAATCCTCAGCCTATAACAGTCGGAAATCTAGTTCGTAGTTTACTGAACTCACCTCCAGTGCTAGCTCCTGCATCCTTGGACACCCGTCAATGCGTAACAGAGCAAAAAGCAACTTGAAATGACCGATACACTGTAATTCCACACCTAAATGATAAAAAAATGTCAAAATTAAACCATAACACAAGTAACATAATGTCCCCATGGAACTGGATAATTCCATAGTTTCCATTCTGGAAAATACTCGGAAAAATTAACCAAAGCATTTCAGCATTATCTTCTATTACTTTTCTATTACATGAACTGCTGTATATGTTATATCATCAACAATTTTAAATAGTCACCGCTAAAGAAGGATAATGCATAGAATATTCTCAGACATCTGGCCAAGCAAAACTGCCATGCAAGACACAATTTTTGTTAATGTTAAATAAATTAAAAAAAATAAAAGAACAAAAGAACAGATTCCTTTCACTTTGGCTGGTCTATATGAATATATGTCACCTTTGCAGGCACATCATGTGTTGTATCTAGCTACATTTCATGAATTGGAAGACAAATGAACAATTCAAACTCAGGTAAGACTGATTACACCTACCACCAATAAATGAAGTATATATGATTGTATGATATAGGATTGAAGTATTGGGTCTTTGTTTAGATGTTTTATGAAGACATTAATGCAAACACAAGACTGTCTAACCATGCATTATAATTAAATCCCTGTTGTGTGTCACAGAATCATAAAAAAAGTTAAGTTTATTGTGATATGTGATTAAAAAGTAGACTAAAATATTTAACTATAACCTAAATATTAAAATTCCCCTGAGTGTAAAAAAGTAACACCTTGACCTCTACAAAAGAAAGGATAAATTTCCAACAAACTGTACATTAAAAAAATATATAAATAAAAAATAAAATTCTTTTTAAAACCAATCTTTGATCCATATATGCCCAGCTTTGGATAACAGCTAACATTTCTAATTTTTTTATTTCTGCTTAATCCTGATAATCTGTTTATTTACTCATTCAATTTATTCAGATTATCTATTTTGCATAAAATTTGCAATGAATCAGTTCTATCTACAAACATCACCCATGCACAATTGACTAAGTTTTTCTACATTATCCACTCTGTTATCATACTGATCTACTCATCTAATGATAAGCTACATATACTACTGCTACCCTTATCAGGTTCGGTGTTTTTCTGAAAAGAAGAAATAATAAATAACACAAACTAAAATCTCCAAATCCTGAACATAATAAAAGAAAGGAAGGACTTACAATATCTTCTTCTAAGTTGGTGGTTTTCTTGGTCTGAAGTTAAGTGGGCAGGCAGATTTAATTATGGATTATCTCCATTGGAACAGGATCAGCTGACCTAATTATATTATTACACAGATGAAAATGTCATATCACCATGACTACCAGGTCAGCTGACAGATATATATGTCTTCCTATATAAAACTTGTGATGGTAAATTATGTTACAAAGAAATAAGAAGCAAAAAGAATAAATTATCTTTAACATTTTTAATTTGAATATGTTTTTTTTTAAGATAAAGTGTACAACATCTAGCTTTGACGAATTACAAAACATTAAACTGACCATCTTCCAGAATTACAGGATCTGATCTTCCACGTGACAAAAGTAAGAGATTTTAATTTTTCTAATGTCAAAGTATTATGTCAAATGTCTAATAAAGTTATATATTTCTCTTATTCCTCCCTAGTCCCTATACTTGATACTTAGAATTTACCAGTATGTAATACTTAGTATTTACCAATGTGTAATACTTGGTATTTACCAGTGTGTAATACTTAGTATTTACCAGTGTGTAATACTTGGTATTTACCAATGTGTAATACTTGGTATTCAACAGTATGTAATACTTGGTATTTACCAGTGTACACTTTCCACAGATGCAAAGAATAGATGAGACAGATATACCACTAGCACACAAAAATCATGCACCACTCAGGCCTCCCTCCACCTACTGCCCAATATGAAAGCTTTCTGCATGCATCCTGCATTTATGTGTATTATTTCTTGAAATTACACAGTATGCCCAAACTGAGAATAAGTATTTAGTCTGTGAGCATTACTAAATGTTCAATATCTTAAAAGAAGAATATCAGTCTGTTAATGACTATAAGAAAATTACATCTCACTAATGGGGTGGAGCTATAATTGTTATTTTGCTAAAATTGTTAAGACTATTCAAATATTTTTCTTTAATTCTTTATAGTCTGCAGCAGATCAGCCATTGGGGTTTTTCACATCTCTTACAAAATACAAATTAAACAAGCTTGGAAAAAATTCAAATGAAAATACATAATAGGCAGGACTGCAATTCAAGGCTGCAGGTGGATTCACAGAAGATTGATAAAACTGACATAAACTTATTTATGAAGCTATTTGGATTTCAGGATTTCTTAACACAGGATGAGAAATTATCAGTGAAAGTGCAATATAAATGACCACTACACTACTAGTTTATGTCACACCCCTCTTCTCCTGTGCCCTTTCCAATGGCTAGACACAAAAATACTCAATGGAGCCTATAATAAAACTTTCTCTGTGGTATTTTTAGACACAGTCAATTGCAAATACACAAAACGAAATGAAATTATGAAACAGATACATTAGAAACCAATGAATATCTTGCAGACTCTTTGTCATAGTTTCAACAATTGAGTCATGCTCTTGACCAGGAGTCAACATATAGTGCATCAGCACAGAATCTAAGACAGCACAGTCACAGACAACATAGGACACTTTAAAACATCTGCCAATGAGATTTAAACAACACAGCTATGCCAATTATACAAGTCCACCCATGCAATAAGCTGCCTCTACATATCTCCATCTACACTTTGGGGCAGCCATTGGTAGAAAACTTAATATCCATTATCTGCCTGTGGTTATTGATAACATTTGGGCAGACTATCAGAAGAAATTTTAAGGAAATATCAACAGAATGTTAATACAGTTTATGAGTCTGGGTTAAAAGATTAAAAATATTTTTATGACTTGTTATTGGAAGACATTTTTATAATGATTATCTGTATATATGAGATGGGCATTCAGTTATTAATAAAATTTGGAGGGACTCACTGTATTATCATTAAAATATATTTTGTATCAAGACTGTTAATGTTTGAACAGCAGTGTTACAGCTGAGACATCCTCCAAGGCAGAGGCCATGCAACCTTAGGATTCAATGTCTTATTACAGTCCAAGAGGTCACATCAATGGCCTTATATTCCAATCATTGTTTTTGGATTCCGCTAAAAATTTTGGTGGCCTCCAGCCAGCCTCAGCCTGAGTCACAGGGACTGAAAGGTTCGAGGCTGAGTCCTAGTGACTGCCTTCTAAGAGAGAGGCTGAAGGGAACTAAGCCTCAAGGTCATAACCCATGTCAGGACCTCTAGCACAGGAAAAATTATATGTATTATAACTGATGGTGGTGGCACCCAGCCATTGTGACACCTTGAAGTGCCAGTATTCCTAAATGGAAAGGAAAGGGGGGGGGGGGGGTCCGAGGCAGAATGGATTTCCCGTATTTTCCTATATTGACATATGAAATAACAATGATATATAGAGGCAGCTTTGAGGGTTACAACATACACCACAGACGTGAAAGCAATACCTGCAGCGGCACCTAGATAAACAAACCAATCAAGATCAATATCACTTCTTAAGCTACAAAGAAAAATCTTCTCCACTATCTTCTACTTTTTATATGATAAATGTATTAATTTATGTCACCTCCCAATAATTTTTCTGATATTTTAAATTTTCTAAATTAGGTTTTTAATAATTTAAGTCAACTTCTTTTAAAAAACAGAAAAATACATGTGAGTGCAAACCATTTTTTATATTTTTATTCTACATAATTTATTCATTTATTAATATTTTGTAGGTGAATGTTTGAGAAAAGTTGTAAATTTTTCATTTCTCAACAGTGTGCGACAGGAAACTAAAAAATCCCATTATCCTCTCCAGAAAATACAATAAGATTTTAAGATTTAACGCTTTGTGCAGAGTATAAATGGAATTCTATAATGACATCCAATTATCTGTGCATTAAATTATGTCAAGAAGCAGAAATGATATTGTGGCAACCATTTTTCAAACATGTATGAAAAATGAGGTGCTTTTATATTAAGCCATCAAATTATAAACATTAAATAAAGGATTTTATGTGACGTCTTTATGCAGCTCAAGTAAAAAATTATTATTTGGTGTATAATATATAAATGTCATGATATATTCCAGCATTTCCAAGTTGGGAAACTGACTTTTAAAAAAACCCATCCTAATTTTGCTAGCTGACCATGGCAAACTCCATCCACAATCTATAGTGTTCAGGAAAAATAAAAACTGGGAGAGTAAATTCAAATTTAGCATTATCGTTGGAATTACAGATTTTATTCTGAAAAAAAATTATTATTACATTCTTTATCTGTGTGTAAGAAATTGAAGAAAGAAAAAAAAATCAGTAATAAAGTAAATGTACTTACCAGGGTTATTGCGGATGACATTACGTAATGCCTCCAGAGCCATCTCGACGTTGGTGATTTTGGCGGGATTTGGTTGCATGGGCTTGTGTCCCTGAATCAGTGCCATGAGAGAATGTAGATACTGCAAAGAGGAGGAGAGAGGCGGGGCAGGTCAGGAAGGTGGGTGGAGCCTCAGCATAGTGGGCGGAGCCAGGCAGAAAGTGGGCAGAGCCACAACTGTCTGTCAAATCTCATGACAGCTTGATCTCAAGCACTGTATTTCATCAGTTAGCATGCTGCTGTCTTATTCATATTTATCAAAGAAACATAAATCTTTCAAATAGAATTAATGTTCACAACTGCCAGGAAGCTTCTGCTGCTTGATGAAAACAACCTATCATTTGGTACACTTAAATGTAACTTTCAGATATTTTGAACCATACAAAATATAAAGAACTTTTTTAATAATTTTTTATTTAATCTCTGTATTCATTCTAACTAGAATTTGCAACCATCTCATATAAGCAAAAGAAATGTCCATTATAAGCATACAGAAAATATTCAAATTTGAAACAACTTCAGCAAAAAACTTCAATATCCTCAGCCTCAGCAGAGTGGAAAGGCCAAGGCATTGAGTGGGCTGAGCCACAGCTATCTTGCAAGACAGAGAGACTGAGAGTAGGCAGAACCACAGCTGTCTGTCAAGACTGAGAGACAGAGAGTGGGCCTAATCACAGCTGTCTGTCAATCATATGAGCTACTTGGCAAACTATAGCTGCATATCTTTAGGCAATATTTCTTTACAGTTATTCCACAGCGTGACACCACAAACTATCATGCGCCAAAAAGAAGTGTTTTAGACAGGACCAGAGACCACAGAAAGATATTTGGATTTAAAATTATGAGAAATATGAATTGCAGTTGCCGCATTTTTTTTCTCAAATAAGGTTTTGAGGTATTAGTTTATTGATACAAGGAGAAAATGAGAAAGGCTATAGTCCATGCTTTGCCCATGCTTGTTGAGACATGCTTGGAAGACTTCAGATATTAGTTTGTGTAACAAGAGATTAGTATTTGTTACAAGTTTTAGTTTATTAATAAAAGGAGAAAGTTAGTTAAATTTCACAGTCCATGCTGTACACATTACTGGTTTGTACATGCTTCCATTAGAAGACAGGTCAAGAAGAAATACACCAGGTTATTCAGAAACAATATTGTAGACAACATAATATAAAATACAAGATATTAAAAGAGTTACATTGATATATATCATACACAGAGATGGATGACTAAAATATATAAGATAAAGTATAAGTCATTTGTGGATTACACAAAATATACCTTGCATGGCCATTAAATCTGCAATACCTTTTTTAATCTTGTTGTTGTTTCAAGATATAATGTGCTACTTGCATTATAATTGGGCAGCTTTATAGGATATTCACACTTAACTTTACATGTATAGATCAATATATGGAGAAGATGAATGATTATTTAATCATTCAAATAAAACTTGCAGATCAGATGGACAGTAAATCTAAAATACCAATTACATTTACCAGAACAGGGAGATGCTTTTAAATCCCACAGATCTTCATTCATGTCCTATTAACAATCACTTCAAAAAGGACTTGGTGCATATAATTATTTGTCTTGGAACTTGCATTCAAAGTTTCAGTGCTATTTGGGTAGAAGGAATGAAAATCTGCTGCTTTTCAAATTTTTTTCTCCCATATTTTGTGCGTGATTGAGTTCGGAAGAACTATCCTGGTGTCAACTATACGCACAATGTACACCACCTGCAGCTCCGCAGTGTCTAATCGACCCCATTCCTGGGTCATAACACCCAGGAATCCCAAAAGGTGCACTTGTTTAGGGGTTCCCATTAAGCCTGCAGAGGGCTTTTCTTGGGTAAAGGCCAGCCATGTAGAATCTCATGGTTTCTCAGCTGAGATTCAAACTCAGGATCTCTCAGCTGCAGGTCCTGTGCTTAACTCATAGACCTCAGGAGCCAGTCTATTTCATGACTTTTTCAATGAATCAAAATGATTTGTAAGGATATTTTTTGGTTTTACAAGGATTCCAATATATATTTAAAGATGTTTGCAATGTCCTCAAGAGACTGGCAAGGAAATTTGTAACAATGGCCTAAATTTTCTTACAAATCAAATGTAACAAATGTATAAATGAAAATGGAAAGTAGAGTATTAGTACACTGTTTATCAACTAAATTGTTAACTAGTTTTATTTTAGATGGAACAAGTAAAAAAAAAGATATACACAAAAATGCACAGTGATTAGTCAAAGAACAGACGAAAACAACTGTGATATATTAATATATTAATGAATCTGAGAAGAGTGGCTTGTTAATAACTGTCCTCCACAGGGCTGATGTATGATGTTAACATACTCATACTTCCATCTGGTCTTCTACAGAGAAATGGTGCTTGGTGAAATCAAGTTGCTCAGTTAACACCTTTTTATCATAATGATAGTTAGTAATCTTGTGTACCTGAAGACCCAGCTTGTGTCACAGTTTTTTCAAGTAGCTTAAAGAGGCCTATCCTGTTATCTGAAGTCTATTAACAAAAGATAATCTTTTGAACCTTTTATAAAAATAGGCCTGAAAAAGCTGATCAAACCACAAACAGGCTGTTCTTATTGTTTACATAAACTGTGTTTATAACATATGAAGGGCTGCCAAAATAATCCAAACACATTCAACAAGGACAAGCAAACCCATCAGTCTTGCTAGGGTTGTTTTTGCAACTTGTGACCATTCAACCATAAGAAAACAAATCAACCTTTTTTTTGTTTTTTTTTTTTTGTCAATATTGACACAAGTACCATGTTTACTAACAGCTTGTGGATAGACAAGCTCATACATCCGTCACAGAGGCATTATAGGAAATCTGAGTAACGTGTGTGAGCCAGATATTGTATAATTCTACTGAAGAGGTAAGTGAATAGATGGCTTTAATTAAAATTTTGCTGAGATTTAAACTAATGGTTTCAATGTGAAATAGATGTAGCCCACAGGACCTTTGCTGGTGTTATGTATTTTGTAACTCACCTGTGCTTGTGATCCTAAGTAGTCTAGCAGGTCGATTGTGAAACCTTTAGGGTTCTCTAGCGTGAACGTGGGCTGCTCATTGTAGATGCGGACAAACACTTCTCCTATGATCAGCTCCTTTGCATGGACCGAAAACTCAAAGTTTGCACCTAAAGCCTGATCGCACTCACCCTGCAGGGTTAAAAAAAAGACATAATGCAAAGAGATATTCTGTATCTGTTACAGGTGTGCTGGAATAAATGATTTTCAGTCAAACACATGACCTTAATTAATTAACTTTGAAGTCTAGATAAAATCAACCAGCTACATAAAAACAAAGGTTTTCATTTTCCATATTCTCAATCAGCTTCCAGAATTTGTAGAAGCTGAGCAGTTCAAGACCATCTTTAAATAGGAAAACTCAACCATTGCCTACATGTGCTTATTAGAAAGTTCTAAAAGTCTTAATATTCTGATACATACCGTTCTGACCACCTGCTGTTGCTGGTCAGCCAGGAACTCATTCAGTTCACCCCTTGTTGCGTTGTCCCATATCAAGTAGGGGTTTTCTGTATTACTGTTCAGGATTTTCAACAACTACAGAGAAAACAAAAAAAATCACAGATCTGAGCATGAGGGCACAGTCCACTCTATTTACACTTCAGTAAAACCTAGACTATTGACCAACTAAGTTTAGTGACCACCTTAAAATAACAACCACTTTTTCACGGACCAATTCTTTTTCACTCTTTATATCAGATCACGCTTAGACATCCACCTTGAAAATGCAGCCAATTTATTGAGGTCATAATTTTGCGGTTTCACTGTATATATATGATGTAATTCCTTTTTTTATATATTAAGGACAAACAAAAGGCTGTTATTTTCAATGTGTGCATGTCTGAAATACTGCCAGCAGTGACAGTTAGAAATGTTCATATGTACTGTTCATTTCAAATCCTAAATCTAAGGTTATGAAAAGTTGCAATTGTGAAGTGTCCTGAATGCTTATATGAGTTTTATAGTAGCAAGGGAATAAACCATTTTGCATCAGAGTTGAAATTTAATAGGGCCTGTTCCTGAAGATACATTTATGATAGTAAAAGACAGAATACCTGTAGCTGGTACATACCTCACTAGGGAGTGGTTCCGCTAGTTTTCTGGCCAAGTAGGGTGTGATCATTGCACAGAGAGATTTCTTGACTGGTGGATTGTCTGGTGTTGGTATGTCCACCTGCAAGTAACCAGCCAAGCGTCCGCAGGCCTGGATGCTCAGTTTGGCCAGGTTGTTGGCTACTTCCTGTTAAAATTCACATAAATGAAAATTAAGAAATCAAAAGAAATAAAATGTTTAAATAAATGCCAATAAATGCAAAATTAGAGTGAAATAACAAGTTGCAGAAGATTTTGCAAACCTGTTACATGATACATTAGGTTATATAATGACTGATTACTTTCTATGAACCTGGTTTGACAGATTAGTGAAAGCATAAAGTAATTTTAAATATAAACTTTATTTATTTTACATGGATTGTACAACTAGTTATAATAACTAGTATGAGACACTCTCCATGGCAAGGATGTTGGCGCTCGGTAGTCAGTAAAGTAATTATAAAGTAATTTTACAAAAATTTGACAAAATTACAAAGTTTAAAATGATATGGGTTATTATTTAACAAGTTTGCATGTGGCCTAAAATTGAAAGAACCAAATTGTAAATCAATAAAATGAGACTACTGCATTTATGAATTTTACAGTAACAGCAACAAGGATCCCCTCAAGTGATTTTTACAAAGCGTTCCTGTTGGATCCAGAAAAATGACAGATAACAGAAGGATGGTCTTTTTAGAAAGAAGTTAATTATCAGACATGAAGTACTCAATAAAAAACTGCTAATGCACAGAGAAAATGAACAAATCTGACCTGCTGATTACTAGACTCGCTCTTCTCAACACCGCCTTCTTCCAGTGTGTAGTCGTAGTTAAAAACATTCAGCAGCAAATGCCACAAGACCCCTGATTGGTGCATGTGTGTCTGAAGCCAGAAGTCTACGCAGAACGAGCTGACGCATTCTGCGACTATCACGCACAGCTTAGTCAGGTTCTGTAAAAAAAATATTGCTAACAGATTTTTTTCTATCATGCAATAAAACATGCAAAAAAAAGATGTGGAACACACTTTGTGACCAAGACCGAAATTCATGTAGGGCAAGTAAAAGCTGGATGTTATTTGCCCAGTAGTTTCAAAAGTTAATGTCAAGCCTTGAATACCATCACAAGATACCACATGAATGCGAACAGCATATTAAATAAACATGGCAAAATTTTACAAAATAAAAGGAAAAATAAACCCTTATAAAACTACCTTTTTATTCAACTACCAATGTTTAAAGCAAAATGACTATTTATTTTAATTTAGAATTCAGGGTATTTCATCCATTTTGTCTGTATACACAAGACAAAAAGCATATCTGTGCAATGAATTGAGCTTACATTTAAACAACACAGGACTATATAATGACGTTGGTTCTTTTGAACCCTGCTATTTAAATTAAGTTATGTGTCAGGGAACAGACCTTGAAATAGAGGATCCTGCAGACATCCTTGATAATTGCTTTGTGTTCCAGTATTCTCTCACGACAACCCTCAAACTGTGATGCCACGCTGTAGCACCTGGCAATATGCATGCAAACCTGTAAGTAGAAACATACACGTGTAACTAGGGTTGTACCATGCATCTATAGTAATAACATATCTGAATCTGGTATAAACTAGATTATAGGAAGAGATTGAGCTAATTATTTGAGTTACAGATTATATCAGTCCTTGCTTGAGACAACAAGAATATGGTCACTACAGTCTGTTTCGTTGTTTGTTTTACTCTGTAATTTGTCAATATTTTTTATGTAGTAACCATGCAAGTATAAGACATTGGCATCATCAATAGGAATAATTATCTGTATAATCTGTGAAATATCTAACAAACAAGCAAATTTGTGGAATTTATTTCCTCCACTTCAGCCTCCTGTTATTATAGCTTCCTGTGATCTTCAGGCTTGCCTTTTGAATATGTTTTTCAGTTTTTATTTCCCCCTGAAAATGTCTCCACATGTCATAGTGCCTGTGTTATAGTTTTCATTGTCCCCTGAAGATGTCTCCACATGTCATAATTTTTGTTGAGAATTCAGAACAAAAGGGAAAATAAAGCTGGTGATAATAAATTTTCAGAAAAACACTCCAAAACCAAATCCAACCAAGGTATGCATGAGAGCAACCACTGACCAAAATTTGAATGAAATTGGATAAAATTTAGGATAGTTATTGCACAGAAATGAAAACCTGATGGATGGACAGACAAAGAGACAGACAGAAGGACAGACAGACAAACCCAAATTCAGTATAAATATACATATCAGTCGCAAATGGCTATTACTAGCAACACAATAAATGCCTTCCTGGTTCTAATATTACTCACTTGTGTTGAAAATGGTCATATAAATCCGAGGAAGTTGTGAAATTTTACTATAATTTTGCAGTCAGCGGTCGTCTATGGCAGGTAGACATTTGATCACAGTACAATTTAACTGTAAAACTATGCCAGAGGATAAGTGGTCATTAAAAGCAGGTCGTTTGATCCGGTGGTCAGTCTAACCAGGGAACACTGTATATATCAGTAAATACACTAGATATCAATCATTTGCATCACACCACTTACCTGAACACTCATCTCTTCAGGTTTGGTTGACTGACTCAAAACACTCACACAGCGAGCAAACGCTTCTTGTAGCACCTGAAGTGGGTAATATCAAAAGACTACTATATCATGAATATTCATGAATCTATGGCTACACATGACAAACAAAGTGACTATAACAATTTGCTGGAAGGAGGTTAAGAGGCAACAATCATAAGACACAAATCATTTAATAATTCAGAAGATAAAAAAGATAACTATCACTCAATTATATCCGCTGATAAAGAGATTACCTGTCATGTGAAAAAACATGAAACTAAAACACCTTTGCACAGGATACTGTTCAACCAAACTTATATATAGTTAATTATGTATCCATAATTATCAAGTAGATTCCAACCAGAACATTGGTCCCAAATCATAAAATAGAAAATAGGAAACCATTCGAAAATTAAATAAATATTCAATCATTTGCAATTTTTTCAAGCATATTTAAGAAATTTAATAAGTACAAATCTCATTATTCCACTTATTAGTCAAACTATACAATACAGATGCTGTACCTCTATTCCATTTTCCCTTCGTAGTTCCTCAGCATTAAGTGCGGAGCAGTTGACAGTGTGATATGCAAGTTCACTGGCAGCACTTAATAATGGAGCTGACTTGGAGAACAATGTGTCGTCATTTGTCTCCATCCTGATGGTCTTAATGAGCATGGGATACCCAGCATATTTGTAAGGTTCCAGAACTACATGAGAAAGAGAGTATGTAGACTGACTGGGTTGTTTATTAACTAACTAACTTGTCACTATATGCATGTATATAAAAATGCAACAGTACATTTTTATAGGTATCACTATAGCCAAACAGTGGATATTAGCTCTGGAAAGTAACCTGTCAAATTACCATTGTGAATCCGTCAAATTACAGAATTTTGTTATCATGACAAAACTGTTATCATGACAAAACTGAATGAGTTAGTGAATCTGTATCTTGTTTGATCCTGATAAGCTGCAGTGAGTACAGCATAAATAAACCTGATTAAACTGTAGTTTAATATTCATGTTGGCCGATAATATAAGTCAGTCAGACAGTGACAGGTGCACTATGTTTCCCTGTTTCACTGCCTCAGAACCAATTCCTTTCTCAAGTCCTAACTGAAGGCAGTTTTTTGCAGCCACTGCCATCTGGTGGTGGATTTTTTCTTTATTCAAAGGATTTAAAGCTTCATGTGATGTGAGGTGTGACACCTTATGGGGCAAACTAACAACAATCACCTTGTAAATGGGGATAATGACACCAATACGAGCTTTGAATTTCATCTTATCAGCTGTTTCATTCCAAACATATAATCAGCATTGTTTAACCACATGACCTTGGTGTGAAATGGTCATGTGACTTAAAGAGGATCATATGATACAAATGTGAAGCATAAATGGGTGCAAACAGGAGAGCATGTTTTTTTGGACAATATTTATAGCAAGTTAACATCTACATACATGATGTGCTCAGTGGGTGCATAGTGCAAAGAAAACACTGGTTGGGGGAACCAGCAATAATTCTTTTTAAAGAAGCCTACTAACCTTCTTTATATCTGCTAAACAGAATACTCTGTGCTTTCAGGATAAGTACTATGTTCTGTGGGTCTGGACCCTCCGTCACCTTCGTCTTGCTGCACAAGAACTCGTAGGCTTTGTTGACCTTCTCAAATATATCCTGGTTAATGGAATAACATTTACATGTCATATTCATGAAAATCATCCTGTCTCACATTCATGTAATCTTGTCCAGATCTGACCTTCCTCTAGCAACACAAAACACGGATATGTCAGACTATATATACCATGTGCCCTATCAAATATAAATAGACAAATTTGTATTAATGTCTTCATGTGAACAAAACTATGTGTTTGATATGACTATTATGACTAAAAGGAATGGCCGTGTACTATGTTTTTTGTTTTAGATATTTTATTGATACTGAATATGCACATATAAATCACATAATACAAGCATCAGTGGGATTAAGTGCAAGCTACTTAAAGCTTACCTCAACTCTCTCCCGAATGTATCCATTAACAATATACGATGGCAGTATTCAGAGTGTTTGGATGTGAGTGAGTTTAGGTGAGGTAGGTTGGTATGGATGTTGGGAAAGTGAAGGCAAGTTGTAAATTTTCTTAGTAAGAAGGGAAGAAATTGTTCATCTGTTCTTTTTTTTTTAAATTTAATTAATTATTTGGAAGACAAGTATTTAAAATTGTTTTTGTTTCATTTTTGTTTCAGGTCCCAGTATATTAGGACTAATTTTATGACTGAATTATGAATATCACTTTTAGGGGAAAATATGGTGGGGAATATTATATTTTGAACCTTTTTGTGTCTTCTATGTATGAAGATACTGCTTCAAAAATTTCTTCATTTCTGATGTGGTTTGCATAGGGATTTCCATAAAGAAGTTCTTCTACAGGTATATTTAGGGGGAGATGTTTAGGGGGAGATGTAGGGGTGTACTATGTGACTGGTATGACCATTATGACTAAAAGGAATGGCTGTGTTGGACTTATAAGGGCAACTTGAAAGGTCACATATGGTATATGTAAGCATTTACAGGAGGGTGTCTTAAATACAAGCGCAATTCATCCTATTATCAGTTACCCCCCCCCCCCCCCCCGATTTAGGGGACCCCAGTATCACCCTGCCTTCAGGTGTTAGGGGGCATATTAAGGAAGCAGAATCGGCAAAAACCCCTTTATCTAAATTCAATCCAAAAGTTGCTTAAAATTCATATTAGAACTAGTGGTGTGCCAATTAATTGATTATACTAAGAATTGGTCTTTTCTTTTATAATAGATTTAATTGCTTGCATTTTGCATAATCATTCAAAAACGCTGATGTATGCAAATCTAAAGAAGTCTATAGACAGATCTTTGAACATACACTATCTAATTTTATTCATTATGTAAAATTTTTCAACTTTTCATTTATGATGGTACCTCTTGTTCATGAAGATTTTATTTTTTGCATTAATTTCCCTTCATGAATATTGTATATTTAAACCCTCACAAACAAAAAAGGTAACCACAGTGACTTACCCTGCCCTCAGGGTTCTTATCAGGGTGGTATTTTTGAGCCAGCCTGAAGTACGCCTTCCTGATCTGGGCTTCTTCATGTCTGTAGTGACATAAACAGAATGTGAGGTGAGACCAGTCTGTACCTCTAGACAAGACTAACGATTATGTATGGCACACAAATACACAGCTGTACAAAGGTGTACATATCTTCTATTTATAATAAGTTTCCCATAAAGTATTAATAAACATTTCAAAAGTGAATAAAATATAAAGATTCATTTTGAATAAACAAAGAAAAATGCTTTCAATCATTACTTGATTCATGAATTTTCTCTTTCTGCTGGCAGATACACCAGATGAGGTATCAGTTTTTGTTTGTGGGTATGTATTCTGTTCCTTCATAAATTAGTCCTTCAATACTTATTTTTATTGAAAGCAGCCTCTTTTACATATATATATATATACTATATTATGTAAATTTAGTTTATATATATATATATATATATATATATATATATATATATATATATATATATATATATATATATATATATATATAAATATATATATAATATTATTAATGCTCCCCATGCAGTAAAGCATTTTCACTGTGATGCATTGAACCTTAATGTATTATATTGATTATATATATATATATATATATATATATATATATATATATATATATATAACAAAAGAACATGAAGTGCAGCTTTTACATCACAAAAAAATGTAGAAATGTAGACTGAATGGCTCTGATACTGTGCACAGTCCATAGACTTGAAAATGTAATTATTCATTCACTGATGACAACATACCCTCCAACACCTTTCTGCAATTTGAGCGTCTCATAAGCTTCTTCCAGGGACATTGTCGGAGGCTTCTTCTCCACCTCCGCCTTCCAGGCTTCCAAGATGTCCTTCAGTAGTTTCACCTGAAAATACACAACAAGTTAAATAAATTTGTTGCATGACTGAATAGATATAGAGTAGTTCACCTTAATAAGAGATTAAAGATACAGAGTGATCAAAGACGGCCCAAGCTGATTGCATACATTGCCTTCTAGGAATTTCAATCTGTTACTTTTCTAAGTCAGGCAGAAAATACAGGCATTAAACAGGGACTATACCACATTCACCAAATACCAATGACCAATAACCATTTTCAAGAATTAATATAAAAATAGTAAAGCTCCACACCTGCATAAAAAAGTCTTAAATTACAGTATTACAGATAACCATTGTGAAAAAAGTCAAATATTTTATTTACAATTCCATTCAACTACAAAACCGCAGCATTATAAATTGAGTAACATGACACTCACAGGCTCTTTGATTGGCCAGTCTGGAAATTTGAGAGTATCACACAGATGACGCAAGTAGTAGATATTGCAGAAGAGTTCGTTTTCAAGCTGCGGGTAGTTGATCATTGGGATGGGACAGTACTGGTAGAGGGCTCGCGTGTTGCTCTGTAGACGAGGAGAGAAGTCTGCAAGATGGGACGCTATCTTCTCAATCATCATCCGCCTGGAAATGATAAACGATACAGTAAGGCTGGCTATTAGTATAAAGATTACCACTGATTCTCAGCTTAGGCTCAATGTATGAAGGGTTTGATATTGAGAGACACATTACTATCAGTCATAAACCTGGGCTTGGAGATAAATTATTGGTAAAAATATGGCCAGCTATCAGGTGCATTGTTAAAATATTTTAACAGCACATAATTTGTTTAGAAATGTCTTCATAAATACTCATGATCCTTCTATGCAATTTAAATTTTTTTTTTTATATTCTATGTTTTAATCACTCAACCATCCATTTTTTCTCATTTTATTGATTTGCAGAAGGATATCCATATGCAAAAAAGTGAGTTTTGTAAACAGCAATCTTTGTGAAATTTCTTCTCTTAATGAAATCTGCTAATAATGAATATAGGTACACACAGGTAAACAAATTTAAGTCATACAGATACAGGCAAACATGGATGAAAACACAGCCTCCTTGTGATGTCAGAAGAAATATTTTCCTACCTCATCTCACTACTCCATATTGCTTCAGGGGTGTCAAATTCTCCTAAGAAGATTTCTGCGAACTTCTCGGAAGCGTAGTTCTCTAAATAACAAACCATGGCTTCTGGCAAGATCGGGCCGAGAACACTGCGCTGCACAATGTCTGAACTTTTCTGGAAATGTAAAGAAAAATTTATTGTTAGCATGAAACATAAAGCTCAGGAAAATGACAGTACAATATCAATTTTTTAGATATGAAACCTAGAGAAATTCATTGAAATCTTGCTATATAATTATATTTGAGGTTATTCAGCCTTTCAGAGTGATACCAGGTCTGTTAAATATTTCCATTTAAAGTACAAGACAAGATAGATTTTCCTACATATCAGTGGCAGACCCAGAAGTTTGAGAACAGGGTTTTTCTTTTACAATCACCATGTTTTCTGTAAAGTTAAGTACATGGGGAAGTGTATTGGAATGGGACAACCTCTGCCATATTGGATTTTTTTTTTAATAGGCAATGTAAAGTGGACATTTTGAGGCACCTGTCACATAAAATATGAGGATTTTCTGTTCCTTCACTACTATTTTCTTAAATGCATAACTTAGTCAAACTTTATGGGGTTAGGGTGTATAAGTGTGCCTGGCTTAAATATTTATATTTCTTCAATTAAAAGTGAGATATTAACTGAAAAGTAACATGTTATAACCTGCAAAACATAATCTTTCAAAGGTAATTACCGTGGTAAAATAATTGCTTTATGTTCAAGTTGTATGTTAATATTTTTACTGGCTCCTGTGGTCTAGACAGCGCACCAGACACAGCAGAGCACAGATCGTGAGTTTGAGTATCAGCAAAGGAGCCTTGATATTTTTCACGGTCTACCCCTACCAAGGCTGAGGTCTTAAGGCTAACAGAAAGGCTGTGCCTTACTCAAGGGCCAATGCATTTTGGGGGTTTCCTGAGTGTTATGACCCAACAAACTGATTTGACACCTTCCCTCATGATAGAAATATCTGGATGCTATCTTTATATGGAGTAAATCACAAAGCTGTCCATTAATATCTTCAACTTAAATGAAATGGAAAGAAATGATTTTTGGATAATTAAATAATGTCATTGCTAGGGGATAAAAAAGAAATCTGAAAAATGAAAATTAATTACGAACAACTGAGAAAAGAAATATATGTGTGTGTGTGTGTATATATATATATATATATATATGTATATGTCCTACATATAAATTTCTGTTAAAATGTTTGTGTGGGACAATGAAAATCTTCTTAGACATCCATCATAAGTAAAATGAAGAGAAATATATTACAATGATTTCTATCGTGACTTTCATTCTACATGTATATATAAACCTGACACAAGCTGTAAATGTACTGACCTCTTCTAGACGGAATGCCTGACGTAGATGTGTGTACTTGAGGAACTTGGCGATGGGCAGGAGGTTGGAGCCTGTGTACATCATGATGAAGAAAAACACGCCACTCAGGTACAGCCGTGAGATCATCGGGTTGTCCTGCACGATGTGGTACAGGACCGTCGCTACCTTCTCAACAATCACTGGGTCAAAGGTCAGCAGAAGCTGTGAATGAATTCGTAAGACACTTTACACATATATATTTTAATGGTTTATGGGAAATTTCAAGCTATAATTTCAACATTTTTCAAAATAGACTTTAACATCATTTGACATATGCATTTGTGGATTCAAAAATCCATAATGCAGGTTTAAACAGATTTACTTTTTTTTTTCTTCACTGGGACGCATCAATTTTATCGATCAGATTTAAGTGTATAAAGGTCTAGGATACTATAGAATTACAAAAAATTTCCTTTATTTTTAATTAATTGAAAAAAAAAAAATTTTATGTAGTAATTTTTAAACTTTTAGAAAATTTCAAAAAAATTTCTTGGACCTCAATGGTTTTCTTCACTTTCCTCTTAAAATATTTAATCAAGAGTTTGTTGCCATGACAACATTTACCTGTACGATATGTGGGAGACATGTTGCATCTGACAGCAGTCTCTTGGCTCGAGGGAGCGGCCGGATAATAGCATCATCTGCATCCCTTAAAAAATAAATCATCATGAAGATGACAATGATTTACTTATAAGACTGTATGCTGGGAATTGTTTGATATGTTCAGGTAAAATTTGTATTGCAATACAGTCAAAAGGTACTGTGGTGAGAATCAGTAGAGTATGCCTATGTTACTGATGGACACTGTTCACTAACAATCAGTTACAGTTAACAAATAGCTCTGACATTTGTGCTCTACCACACAATTTCAACTGGTCAAATCAACCAACATATACAGAAACCAGCTGTACACAAAGTATCTGTGAATTTGACTTTTGGTGTATATCCTCACCTTGAGGGGTAGTATTCACAGATACGGATCAACATATTCAAAATGAGTATTGCCAGGTCACTTTCATTCATGACGGCCTGCCCTGTTGCGAGCAGAGTCCACTTCAGCTGTGGTATCACCTGTAGGGGGCGCCACCCATCCATACCCTGCGCCCAGCACCTCGTCTTGGCATGGATGGTCCCATCTTTCCAGAAGTCTTTCATCTGAAGGAATAAATGCAGAAGGGAATATAATATTGTTCCTTCAATATATATTTATCTATCCTAAACTTGACTAAATATTGACATTCTGTATATTTCTGTACTTTTAATTCAGTTGTGTATAAAAGCAGCATTGGTATTGAAAAAGAATACAAATGAATGTCTGTGCCAATTGTATGTATTCTCATTCCAGCAGGTGTTGATGTACAGGAATACTCTCTTATAAATTGTAAAAGGGTGAGTTATAAAATGGAAAGTCTCTATAATAGATCATCAACAGTAGTATGAGGTTATATTAAACAAAAATTGTTTTCTATTATACATTGCCTCTGGTCTGTAAAAACCTTCTTAAAATACAGAAATATAAAATAAAGCTAAGTTCTTAAGCTCGATATATATATATATTTATTTCAGTCTACCAAAGAATTTCATTCAAATTCAGAATGACCCTCACAACTCCAATTGTAGTTCAGGAATTACTGCCAGGGAGCACTCATAGAGTCAAACATCATGAGCTCACCTCTTCAAAGCTGTAAGGCCCTAATCTCTCTTTGTCAGCGTTACCGAAGTACCACTCCTTCTCACTCTCCCTCCTCATGTCAGCACCAGCTTCTATCACATTGGTCTGAAAATATGAAATTCAAGATGCAAACCACACTGCTCAAGAATACCATTCTACATTCACTCCTTTTTTGTCAACATTGGTCTTATTCAAACAACTGACTATAACTGTTCTGAAAATCTGCACATGTTGACCTCATTGCTCTAAAATTTACAACTGATCACTATCTCTCCTGTCTCAGAATGCTGCTCTGAAAATATGCCATATGATTGCAATGAGATGCGAACTACACTGCTCTATTAACTTGAACTCCCAAAGAAACTAGCCAGAGTGCAAACTACTTCATGGAATCAGTTTAAAAGGTAGAAAAGATAAAGTTTTCATAATTTGCTGGATTACTGCGATCAAATTCACCTGCATTGGCACAGTTGCTCTTGATGTATGCAAATGAGCCAGGGTCAAAAGGTCAACCAAGATCCTGATGCCATTTGCATCCATGATTTCTTTCACATTGCGCTGAAATGAAAATAAAAATAAGATGCTTTATATTAGCAACTAGGAACACCAGGAGATTCAATCAAATCATGCAATTTACAATCTCAAGTCCAAACCACTGTACAAAATTAATTATGTGTTGCTGTATTTGTGTTGTATTTGTAAGAGAAGTTGACAAAATAAAGGGAAATCTACATCAAGCAAAATGTATGGACATTGCATCATTTGCCACACTGCATATAAAGAAAACAGAGGTTCCTACAGACTTCACATAGTTCACACACTAAAGTCTCTGTGGACAGAAAGTTGTGACTGCTTTACCTTGCTAAGGATGAGTTTGTTCAGGAATAATATCAATCTGTCCCTCTCCATCTTGTCTGTACACTGAAAAACAAGATAAAGAAAGCTCTGTCACTGATATGATATGATATGACAAAGTTCATCTATAGAGCGCAAATGTAATATACATTTCTAATCGCTTAACATTCAAACAAATTGTGTAATTTGCCAAAAGAAATGCACCCATATATTGTCATATAAGCACAATTGGGGATATGTCTGGTCAATTCACAGATGATAAAAGCAGTAAACTTTGAGAATCTATTGTAAGATCTCAGTCTCTGTGTTCCACTTACTCTAGATCTTGACAGTTATGACAAATGTAACATTTTCTGAAGCCAACAATATTTTCAAATATTTCTGGATATCATTTATAGGATAGATAATTTCTAGTGATCATACTTGTCTTTATGGCCTTGTAATCTTCTTTGACAAACTGACAACCATAATTATCCTGCCCCCTCTCCAAATAAAAATTTGTTATTAATTTGTTGGTAAGGAAAATATTTATAGTTCTGTATACACTATGATGCTTCTTGTTAATTGTATTTAATAGTTCATTTATTCAATAATGCTAAAATCTGCAAATATTTATTGAGCATGTAGTTCATAACTAATAAATAGCATGCTATAATTTGTATATATAATGCTCTGTAAATATATGTATGATATTATTTTGTATGTATAATGTAAGAATTGGATTGCAATTGTTTGCCTTTAAACGGATAATATTACAGAATATCATTGTACAAACTCACCCGGTCTAGCATGCCAACAATATATCTTGTGTCATTGAAAGCTCCTATTTCCTCGTGACAGCGTCCATATACAACTGTCATGGCCTGCAGACACATGCATTTCATGTGGATCTTCGGGGTCAATAGAAAACGGTGGTACAAGTCATTGAAGAATTCATACCTGTAAGTAAAATATAGCAGTTCAATGGGGTAACTGTCTGACACAAACAAATGGAAAATATTTTCATCACCAGTGCTTGGTAATAGTTTCAAGGTGGAACTGCAGTAATATTCAAAGTACATATCCCCATATTGCACAATTGTTGAAGGGAATGATTGCAATAAGATCTTTTTTAAAACCATTTCCTAACAGGTATTACCATGATAAAAAGAAAAAGCCGCAAAGAAAAATATATCGTAATTTTACAGTTAAGTGTCCAAAAGCGGCCTTTGCTTCAGCCTGTTTATGATTTTTGTTTAAATGTTAACCCCCTGATGAGTGATATGTTGTACTCAATGCTCCAGTTATTTAATACCAAAAGCCTCTAAAACACTGAATTAAAATACTTGAAAGTTATACATTGTACAGGTAACTGACAATGTTTAATGTAAGAGAGATGGTTCACTTACGATCGCTTGATAGCACTGATCTCATCATTCTCATTTTCGTCTTCTTCAAGGAGCAAACGCAGATAGTAATCACCTGTAAACACGGTGAATATATCAAAATATGTCATGCTTTGAATACTACGAGCAATTTATATATCTATCGTCTTTATAGTGCTTAAAATATCAAACAAGAGTACTGCAAGAGTGCATCATATACTTGTCATAATGCATTTAATTCCTAATGAGTTATCACAACGACACCACAAAGAACTTCCATGACTTCTGACAGCAATAATTATTATTTATTACTAATGCTGAGTAATGAACTCAGGTGAGATACTTTAATGGTAAACACTCATTGTTTCATGAAAATTCTTCAAATTCCTTGACCAAAGGATATCAGAGGGATGAAAGGATGAAACAATGCTGCCTTTACCATAATAGCACATATCTTTATGACAGATATATAAAAATAAGCAAAACTACTTGTGGTCAGACAGAGGGCCCCCTCATTTCTGGTAGTGCTGGATTAGTTTACATATGGGTAAAAAGTTTTGTTTATAGTTTAAATATATGACAAACAGAAACAGGTTTTTATCAATGTGCATGAGTGAACAAAAATCCTACTGGTTCAAATCATATAAAAAAGGTATGTTTTGAAATAATGTGTGCAATACAAAATCACTGATTGTACTGTGTGGCCTTATTTAATTTTGGATGGGTCTGTAATTCAATAGGGATGGCACCGATCATCCCTGTGAATCTTAAAAAGATCAAACATATTGTTTAAGAAAATGTTTGTGAAAGAAAATCCCTGATTGTGGTCTGGTCGCCATATTCAATTTTGGGCAGGTCTGTAATTTGAGGGGGATGGAGTCCTCTTAGGAACCAATCATTCCTGTGAATTTGAGAGAGATCAAGCATGTTCTTGTTGAGATATTGTGTGTGAGAGAAAGTGTCACTGACGGACAGAAGGAAGGAATGACAAGGTGATCACTATAGGGCACCGCTGTTCAAGCAGGGCCCTTATAACAAATATGAAAATTAACAAACTGCTTAGCTTATTCTCCATTTCAGTTATTCAATGACAATACCGCAATGATTAACTGTATAACTCTTCCCACAATCTGATGTGTGGCATTATTACAGGTCTTGGGGATTGATCTTTAGTTACTTTCAAGTCCAGGTACACAGATTCCAGTTGAGATTATTTTCATCATGAAAATGGTGCAAAACTTTGGTGAGAGTCCAGTTGAGAATGTATAAAATTTGTATATATGGATTATATTGACACTTAGTTACAGAATGATGGAACCAGAAATTTCCCTAAGCAAAAGTGGTGAGGAGTTGACACTGAAACCTATCTAACATGTGTTAAGCTATATTTAATCTTAACAGGTCAATTACCTATTTTTATTTCCTCTGCTAAGCAGTTGTAGCTGACCTCAAACTCTTGATGGTTCCACGCAATCACATGGTTGGCACTTAGATCCCGGTCGACGTTGAATGCTCGGATCTCATCTTCTAGTGCATTACGAAGCTCTTCTCTGGTCTAAATAACAAGCAACAAAATACTGGGTGTTACTGCCTGATGGAATTTGTATAAACATTTTTATTAATTCAAAAAATTTTTTTGTTGGAGGTTACTGCCCCTATTTTTTAATGCTAGCTTAACTAAATAAAGTGGGGGTGGTGGTGTAATGGTTAAGGTGACGGGCTCATGATCGAGAGGTCGTTAGTTCGAATCCCAGTCAGACCCTCACCATTCCAAGACCCTTAGGCAAAGTCCCAACCGCAATCGTGCCTCTGTCCACCCAGCAGTAGAAAAGGGTACCAGTAAATACTGGGAAGGTAGCCTGCGATGGACTAGCGTCCCATCCAGGAGGAGTTTAACTCCTAAGTCGCTTCGTGCTACCAAAACCGGGATAAGCTCCGGCCTGATGAGCCTTTAGGCTCAGATGTAAAAGCCATGCAGACTTTACCTTTACCTAACTAAGTAAATGTGCATCTGCTGAATTCTATTCTGGTTTAGGACTATGGGACAGGGCAGTACCACACGCTTCCTCCTCTCATTATATCCTGGTGTTAACCAGGCCTGGTGACAACTGCACCTGCAGGCTCTCGGTGTGTAATTGTCCCTATTGCTGGTCATACCACCGAGGAACCCCCAAAAGGCACACTCGTTTTTGAGGGAAACACAGCCATTGGTCAAGGCTTTCCCATTAGGCTTACAGAGCGCTCACCCTGGGTGGGGACTGTCCGTGAAAAATATCACTGCCTTGCCCGAGATCCAAACTCACAACCTCCTGGCTTTGAGTCCTGTGCTCTACCCCTAAGCTACAGAAACTGGTTTATAAACATTTTTATACCCTGTACATTACATCAATCATTAACCTGTTCTCCTTCAAAGCCATTATGGTTAAATGCACTATTACAGGCATAAATGAATTAGAAACTCATGTACACAATCTGATAAATGGTATGTCAGTTAGGAAAATGCTTGATATTTGTATGTCAGTACACCATAGGATAGCTGAAGATGACCAATTACAGATTGTTTCCTGTATATGAGGACATAATGAGATCAGTGAGGTGCATCTCTCATTACTGAAAGCAAGTTAATTCACATGCATTGATCATGTTAGTGCTGTGTGAAATGAAGGTAAAATTAAAGGTTACAGTCCACAAAATATCTGAAGAACAGACTCATGGACTTTTAAGGAAATAAACCACATAGGAAAGCACTATAAACACCAGTATATTCTTCTAAATATTACTGACCTTGAAGTTCCATATGAGGTTGGGCTTGGCATGATCTTTACTAAAATGGTAGTAGAACAGTTTCCAGTTGGCTTCACTCTTGATTCTCTGCCTTCGTTTCCGTAATACAATTGGTTTCTGTTCTTGTTGCTGTGAAAAAAAAGTGAAACCAACAGTTAAATGCTGAATTTTTTTTTCATTGAATGAGCATCCTGGGGTCCATTATGACATTTGACATATTCTGTTCTCATTTATGTGATGTTATAAACAAGACAGCACACTTGTATAATAAACACACAGAATCATCACTTAAATCTGTGAAGAACAAATTTCACATTTTTGAATGTATTATTAAGATAATTTGACACTGCTTTTCATTGAAATAATGCAAAATCCTCTGCAAAGGCCTCTCAATGGAAAAATATTATGGATTCAAAGATTCTCAGTAATGTTTCAGGAAAGTTCAGTTAAAGTATGGTTCATCTCAGTACCTGCTTGCTTTCCAGCCCCATGCGAGCCCTCCAGTGCTGCAGGACCTGTTCTATTTGTTTCTCTACCATTTTCCAATGGATGTTTTTCCTCTTCCTGTTCTCATGTTCCTGAAGGTAGAAAAGTAAACCCACATGACCATCTTCATAAATTGACCTATCCATGAACTCTATGTGACCTTAACTGCAAATTCATTCAATGAAAATTCATAAGCATTGGTCTAATGAGCAACCAATCAGGAGGCCGTAAACATTGTAAAGCAGCAATCATCCAACAAAAACAAAATTTACGTTATTTGAAAGAGCTCTGTCAAACAGAACACTTGTAGTCTGTAACAGTACCCTTTACCATGTTTGACCGGTAAATGCACCAATTATAGTGATGGGAAAAGGCATCTTGTCTTGGAAACATGGAAACTACTCTGACACCAGGCCTCTGAACAAGACTGGCGTCTATTTAAGGCCGGCGTTTATTTTTCTGGAACATTGTTTTGCCCCGGTGACTAAATAAGGCAGGCGTTTGTTCAAGGAAATACGGTAACAGTTTATTTATCCCTATATTTAGGATGCAGATCACTTTCACTAATCAGAATCAAAACAAGCCACCATCCCTGTGTAGAAAGCATATATCACCTGATAAACAAATTCTCCTACATGCACACAATGGTCAAACTGTTCATCATAACACAAATTGATTGAAAATTATTACTATCTAGAGTGTTACCTGTGCCAGTTTGAGGTTGTCTCGTACATGCAGTCTGTCCACGTCATCTGCAGGTACCTCATCTTCTGAGTCCAGGTAGAGAAGCAGACCGCTGGGCTGGATAAAGAGCATTAAGAAAATATATATCACTTGCTAAGTAATACCAAATCATGCAAATAACGGAAAATATGTGTGGATTTTGCTGAAAATTGAACTTAGGTAAGAGACTGATTAATATTTCTGCTGAGTTTAATCAAAATCCATCTTATCCCTCATAAGTTATAGCGGCAACATCAAAGTGTAGCCTATATATAGTGATCTCTGACCTTATCAAATAGGCGTGGATTTTGCCCATAATCAAACTCCGGCGAGATAATCTATTGCTAAGTAGTTATTGTGAGTTTCGTGAAAATCCAAAGGGCTGGTAAGTTATCACATACACTAAAAGTTAACAGATGGACGACACGATGGCGGACCATAGGTATACCATAATAAGTCCTGTCATAGACAGGTGTATAAAAATCTGCATTTATATGTATGCCAACCTTGGCTGAAAGACCTAAAACCCATCACCCCATCCCTGTCCTTTATTTGCATCTGACATCTCTGTATTGTGGACCTATCTGTCAGTGTGTTTGTATTTGTTGTGTATTTACCCACCATTATCCTCTTGAGCAGGGCCATAGCTGTAGGATGACCCGTGACCCACAGACCAACCAGATGTCTACTCAGCTGTCTACAACCAAATAAAAAGATAATAAATATAGACTTCAATTCATTAAAATAATTCTGATCTCAGTCAACATTATATCAAATTCTGAAAATTTTATGCAAAAGCAACTTATTTTTAGAAGCACACACTTCCTTCACATCCGGCATGACAAACAAACTATGCATTCTAACAATCACTTATATGATTTTTATTGATTTATTATGCTAGTATTGTTATCATAACCGTTATATCATTTTTCATTAATATTATGAATCACTTGAGCATAATTATAACATCGTCTCTACACTGATAAAATATTATTTCTTAAGAAGTATTGAGAAAGCAGTTAACCACTGTGATTATAAAATTAATATAACAACTTTCACAGTATCAACATCTTGCAACTGACAAGACTGGTGCCACCCAGATTTTGTTAAGAGGTATTCAAAAGGAATGTTAAAAAAAAACACTTTCTTATTATTATGATGATAAGAGATATGTAGAATATATGACTACTGTCATACTAACCGGACTGTCAGCATGCGGCCGTCACTGCTCTGAGTGAACATGGATGAGTGTAGGTGGCGCGGTAGTGCCCCCTCTCCCAGCGCAAGGTCCTGCATCTTAGCCGCTATTTCTGCATCACCCTCCTATATAAAATATAACACCACTTGAATAATATTGATTAGACAAACATTTTTAACATGTGACATTATCACATCAGTGAGAACATTATCACATCAATCAGCATTAAATAAGTAAAAAATTTATATTTACTACTGCAGTGA
Organism: Sipunculus nudus; assembly: GCA_026874595.1. Classification (NCBI taxonomy): domain Eukaryota; kingdom Metazoa; phylum Annelida; class Sipuncula; order Golfingiida; family Sipunculidae; genus Sipunculus; species Sipunculus nudus. The sequence goes on from CM049321.1 coordinate 10,184,049, forward strand.
TTTTATTTCTCATAAGAAGAATTTTTAATGCAAGACTAATTTGATTCATATTATAAATACAAAGTTATCCATCATCCTGATGTAAATGTCAGATATATTCATTCCATCTCTTCTAAAATTCATGAGACATATATGGCAATAATTAACCAGAGACAAGCTTTTATGACAAAGATCATCTATCATTTGCAAATGCTTTACACATCTCCTATGAAGAAGATTTTTGCCTCCACAAGATGTGTTTGTTTGTGTGTTTTTACACAACATTACTTGCCCAATCATCAATAGGGATCTCATGAAATTTTCAGGGCAATTTGATAATGGGCCACGGAAAAATGTTTATATTTTGTTGTGGAACAAGCACATGACCCAAATTCAGGAAAATTTCACAAAATGTACAGTCACTTATACATTAATAAAGCTGGGAATATGGGCTAAATAAGTGAATGCAAACACATGGCAGATGCATGCCTTCCTCAGAATGCAGATTTCTAGTTTACACATGAGTATTTAAAAAATATATATATAATGTATGTATGAAACTTTAACAAATGTTACCTCAATGACAGCCTTCATGACCAAGCCTGCTCCTTTAATAATGGCCATGGAGGGATGCTGAAATGGAACAGAATTATTAAATTATGTGTATTTACTAATGTAAATAAAGGGCACGTCTGAACACTACTTATTATTTAGAGTAAAATTTAGCATTTTACATAAATCTATACAGAGTTAAACTGTATAATGATAACATTTGGGACTGCCAAAAATTGGAGGATTGGTATAGCTCAGTCTAATACATTAAAATACAATCAATATAAGCAAGTCTGGGGAAACTATAAATAAAAATATTTGAAATACTTAATTACAATGACAGATAATCATTTTATAGATGTGATGTCATTGCCATAATATATGACTTCAATGGATACTTTGATTGTAAATGATAAATTACTGCAAAGAATGCAATGGCACAGGATCTTGTTTTATGCAACAAGTTCAAACAACAGCTAGAACAAATATATTCAGCAATGAACTTAGAATCTTTTATTGCCTGGAACAGTCGGAATATCACTCTCCCATCATTGGCCACCATCTCCAGCAGAGTATCAAAATGCTGACCGTCTGTTGTCTCACTGTACGGAGCACAGAGGGCAAAGGTCAGGAAATCCAGCATTGCTGTGATCACAAGCGCCCCAGTGCCTCGGACCTATATAAAGCAGTCAGTTAAAATTTGTAAACAGTAATACAGATAATTGTCTGTGTATTTAATTTACCCAATTAAACAAAATGGACATTTTTATATAGAAATATCCCAAGTTCTTTAGGTCTGTCTTTAGTAAAGACAAGATTTAAGCAAATGCCTGCACCAATCATATCTTTATAATTTGAATAAGTTATGTTTAAAATGTCATGTAAATAGTGAAGCCTGTGTTATGAGACCACCAGTGGAACTGGGCAAAACAGGTCTTAAATCATATTTGGTCTCATAAGACAGGTCAGATATAACCAATGTGGATGATTTCATTTCACCAAATGGTTGTCTTAATAGACAGGTGGTCTAATAAAACAGTTGGTCTTTCAGACAGGTGTTACTGTATCATATTAATGACTGATGGATTTGACTGATATATTAATTCGCAGCTGCTGAATTCCTAGAAATAAGCTGAGGGCAAACTTACCACATGTATTTTGAACATATCCAGCAGGTTTTCTAGGAATTTCTTGGATGAGAGCAGGGAAGCCTTATTGAGTTGTTCTTGCCTCAGGTCATAGTTATCATGCATGGGCTGATAATGAAAGCAACATTCTGAGATTTATACTTTAAAAAGGCAGTGTTACAAATTATATTTTTTTGATTGTATCTATATTAAATCACATGTCAAGTCACCATTAAAACAAATCTTTAATTCTTGAGCATTCTGCTCTTAAGAGAATTATAGGCAGCTTAAGGAAGCATGGCATGCAACAATATATCAATTGACTAGAAACAGTCTCAAAAAGAGAAAATTTCAATGTTAATGCATCTAATATTAACTTCTCAAGCCCCTATTGTTTGCAGTTCTACACAGATTTATTGTGAGGCAATTCTAGCTTTAGTATTTGCAACATATTGTTTGAATAGGCTTGAGTCCCTCAAATAAAGATATAGAGGGTCACTACTCCCAGAATCCCTCTGGCTTCAGTAGAAAGGCAATAAAAAGGCTGCTTGGTTTGGCGAGATAAATTGTACATTTCTTTTATCAACTGTACAAATATACAAACAGGAGGTCTGCAGCTGCTGAGGAACTGCAAGTGAGGCCTGTGCAGTCATGACCTTAAAATTAGGTGAAGTTTATAATAAATATCAGGTGCATATCTGTTACCTGTGACTAATACTCTGAAAAGAAGGTCAATTATGAAAATATGCTCAATTAGAGATGTAAGGCAAACATGGGCAGGAACTAAATTCCCATCAATGGTTTGGCCCTTAGGAACCCCTTAGACAGCTCTAACTTTCACAAATCTGGACCTAAATATAGATAGAGAAATAAACTCATGAGCCCCTATAGCTATAAGACTACCCGCCCTAAAAGGCTTAACCATGGGCTCAAGCCTACTTGTCCCAGTTGGCCTAAATCCATAAGCCAGTCCTATTGACTGCCTACATTTAATTCACTATTCTCTGGCAGTTAACACTATTTATTTTTATTCATTTTTTATAACTCCTACCTGCATGAGAGCACACAACATGTCCACGGCAGCATGAGTCACCCCGTCATCTTGTCTCTTCAGAGCCTTAACTACCTTTAGACCGACCCTCTCTCTCATCCTAAAGAGGTATAAATATGCATTAGCTATGTAATATCATATATCAGTCAATTGCTGTAGTGACTGATCAAATAAATTTCAGTTTATAAATAGAATGGCTTTGTTTTTGCACTGCAAAAACAGATAAATGTCTCCCACTATAGGCCATCCCTCAACATTGGGTTAAATATGCACTACCACATCTCCTTGAAGATCCTGGTCAAGGTGACTGGTTTTGGAACTGCTCTGAGAACTTGGTAGGAACAATTGGTGTACCAAATTTTAGGACAAAATGATAAATACATCAAATGGTATGAGGTTCACAATAATTTAACATTTTAGAATATTTGACCTTGAAGATGATGGTCAAGGTCACTTGGTTTTGAACTCATCTAGTATTCTGGATTAACAATTAGTATTTAAAATTTTTGAGGAAAAAATGCAGCCTTTCAAAAGTTATCGCGTTCACAACATATCCTACAGATGACAGATGAGGACAGACATAGCACTGAAAACAACAGGTCTCCCCTGGGGGAGATAATATTGGGGATTGTTATTTATATCCGACCAATGATCGACAATCTCATGATGGTGCTCGGAATCCATTCGGGCCATGCTGACTTATATGGAGAAGAAGACCCTTAAATGCTGTCTGCTCAGCCTGATAAACAGCCAATATATGCGGCCAGGAACCGTAATGCGAGTTAGTTTTGTGTCAGAAAACCATTTGGTTCACCTTTATGTGCATGCAAGAGATAAGTTTGTGCCATGCTGTCAGTAGGTTGGAAATGGATAGTTTATACAGCAGGTCACTCGGGGTCCTCCATCAGTCGTTTCATACCTTGTGCATTTATATTACTATGTGTAGCATAAGGCTTTATAGGGCTCATTAAGACATGTGATTTCAAGGGCCTGTGCTTTAATTGTACCAGTTTTTTCTCAATCAAAATATTTATCAAATATTATGAATGTACAAAACCATTTTAAAAACATAGAAATAACATACTTAGGAAGCTGTGTAAATGCCTGGAACCCAGCTTTGGATGCTACCAGCCTCCTGAGTGCGTGGAACTGTGCCTCCAGCTCCTCTGCTGAGATGGAGTTCTGGTCTCCTTCTCTCTCCAGCAATGCGGATAAACTTCCGTTGATTAACTTCTCCTTGTTCTCAGCAAACAAGCCCTGTATGTGAATAACATAGCAGCTGTGATGTCTGTAAAACCAGTGAATTTCATACATTTTACCCTCTCTTTTAATGAAGTGACACTACCGAAGAAAAAATAAATTTGTGAACAAGATTTGCTGATCAGATTCAATTTTCTGTACATATATCCAGTAGATGACAGATTGTTTATTCGTTTATTTGTTTTTTAACTTTTACAAGATGCTGTAAGCTTTAAAACTTTAAGCAAATTTAATCAATGGCATTTCAGGACCATCTTATGTTATAACTTAAGCAAGGAACTTTTAAACAAAATTAAAATTCCATGAACCTTCACAGTTTAAGGGAAACCCTGAATGTCTTAATATCTCAAATTATTTCTAACAACAAGGCATATACATTATTTGGAAAATGCACAGCAGTATTCACACAGTTTACTTGCGCAGCATTTTCCCGGTCTCATGTTCTCAAGTAAAGATGTGCTATTTTGGCCATAAACAGCTCGACAATGACTTTCAAGAGAAGAATTTACATAAAAACATTCACAATTGGTTTAATCATGGAAAAGTATTATTCAACAGTAATTTTCCGTAAAAATCTATGATTCTTATATAAAATATGAACAGGAAGGATGGTCAGGTGAAACTGAAAAATAACCAAAACCAGACACTATACACAGAGTTTACCTTAAAAAAAAAGTTTATCACCTTGCCATGGTAAGTTGGGTATACCTGTCACAGTAATATAGATATATCTGTCACTGAAGTATACCAGTTCATGGAAACCACTACTGGTAATGTCTTGACGACAATGGAAGTATTTCTGGCAAAAATAATGTGCTACTTAGGAAATGGATTTTTTTCTGTCTCTTTAGTCATACCTTTTTACCCAGTTTGATGCCAGCTAACTCCATCTGTTGGCACAGGATGCATTATTTTTATACATATCAGAACTTATGATCTTTGGAAGCAAATTTTTATATGTTTACTTGCTCAACTTATTGCTCAGCTGCAAAAATATGTCAATGACTCAAGCTATGCATCTATATAAAGAATGATCTTGCTGATGTTAAGTTTACTTGTCACACAAAAACCACTAATATAATTGGAATGTATCTCATTGAAAGTACAAGATTTTGTAAAATATAAACTGTGGATATAAAACTAATGTAGCTCTGGGGAAAAGATGGTATATTCTTCTGGTATTTTCTTATAGAGAAATAACAAGGAGCAATATTACGCCTCTTCTTTCACACAATCAGTTCAGTTTTGCTTTATACAAAAGTTTCCCAGCAAAACCATCTTAATACAAGGTCTGATTACCTCCTCTTCAGCCTGTTATGGTTCTGAGTGTGAGTAAACATGGTCCACATGTCTGTTTACCATAACAAGGCTGCATGTCTTGAGATCCCAAACAAGTAGTAGTCTAAACTAGTTCATACATGAACCTTCATGTCCTCTGATATATCTCTGAGAGAAAGACATTACAGTCCATGGGCCGTATGTAAATTTATTGTAGAACCTGCGTCAACAGATTTGTGCAATAGGTCATAGGGCCTGAGCTGAATTGACATCGCAGTGCAGATTGACAGTGTGTTTTTGGTCCCTGAGCCACGGCAACACGCAATGTGTCAGCCAGCATGAACATGTATTACATATTTTTGGGCAAAATCAGTCATGGCATATCCTGATCAACAGGTGCTGTAAGCCTGAAAAGACTGCGCCACTTCACTTTTTTTAACACTCGTGTACAGGTGTAAGCCAACAGTTTTTTGGCAATATTTAGGCAGGTACCATTTTCTCCAAAGGAGAAGACGCTATTTTCATGTAAATTGATGTGATTAGGTCCCTTTAAGGGGATTAGACTACAGTGTGACAGTTTGATAAATATTTAAGACTGAGTCATAACAATGAATTATAATTTCAGTAGCATTCGTTTGCATTAATTCTTGGTTGTCTATTGTCTACCTTGGAAGACATATGAACTAGCAAAAATAAAACATACACTGTAAAATGTCTGTCAGAACCCAAAAAGATATAACATGCTTATCAACTTTTTGTCAGAATCAAGATTTTCATGAACAGAGGAAATATTCCCAAATTTTCAACAAATATGCATACCTTGGACATATTTATAATACTTACATCTGCAGTGACAGCATGCAGTAAGCCGCTGTATGAGACATTGCAGTTAAACCTGTGGACAGCTTCACTGAATGTCTTGCCTACTGCAGGGGTTTGTAAAAACTTCATGTGCTGACTCTCAACCTCCTCATCTACTGGTAAAGTAAAAGGTCCTGCAGGGAACAAAATGTTCACAGGTCAACATCATGCAGACTCTCCATTAATATAACGACTAGCACATTACCCTTTCATTACTGGGCTTTTGAAGACCATTCTTTTTCATTTGCAATACAACAGATTAAACTGGAAGTTCCCCCTTTGGATACAATAGCATACTTTCTGTAAGATGGCGCTGTGATGGCCCCTTCACAATTTAATATCAAATTTGTCTGGATTTATTAGAAAATATGAAAAATGACCCCCTGAGGACTCACTCTGCATCATTCCTGTTATTTCAGGACCAGAAACAAAATTCCTGAGATGTGATTAGAGAGGAGTTGCATGAGAACAGTTAAATCAACCTAAAGAGCTACAAAGTGGTGAATTATGTAAATCCTTGGGTTCTGGTTTAATATCTGTAATTTCTCCTTTTTATAATTATGGATTTTCTTGCATTTGGTTGTTATATAATATGATGTATGAATATGTTCATTAAATGGAGGAAATAAAAACTATCATCATCATCATCACGGCTCTTACAGTAAAATATGAGATCTCATTTTACCATCAAAGGTGAATATCCAATCTGATTCAAACACACTGGCAAACATCTGATCTTCTTCTAACACAGGTTTACCAGAAATTTAAATAATATCTTATTCAGTTTTTGTTTTTAACAGTCTTGGAAAGTCTATTTTATATCTAAATAATTTTATTTGAATGGAATCTAAAGCCCTGTATCTTAACCAATCTTATTTGTACTTAGGATCTTATATCATGCATTATAATATTCTAATGTATGCTCAGATGACCCAAATGCCTTCCCCACTTGATTATATTTTTTATGGATTTTTTTTTCAGAAATTAACCAACATACTCACCTAATCTATACCCCCTGTTTGTTGGTTTCATTCTGACATGAACATCTCTGTTACCTGAAGCTCTGACACCATCTAATACTGATGCCAGCAACGCATCTCTGTAGAAACAAATATAGTTCAGTTTATGTAAACATTTCTGCAAAATATCAAATGATAAAGTAGATTATTAACTAAATTGGTAGATAACTGGTAAATGGGTAGATACCTGGAGTTGCTTCACAGTTTCCTACTGAAATCTGATAAAGTGCTAATTATATGCCTGTTTGGTCAGTTATAGCTGCCATTCAAGATTCAGACAAAAGGGGCAGATCCATAAAGGAAAATGAACAGGTTTGAGGAAGCCATCATATTAAAGAATATCTAGGCATTTGGACCATTAGAACATAAGGATTCCTGGTCTGATGAACTGACAGCATTTTGGTTCATTCAATGCTTGCCAAACGCTTGCTGTCTACAGCAACATTGAATTGCTATGGGTTTATATTTTCTTACGAATATTTTGCAATAAGTTGGTTCTACCCCTTTATTATGATCCAATGAACTTAATCACACTCGAGATCTCAATAGCCAGTGATACCATGTAAAAGGCTCAAATAAAGCTAATGCTTAACTGCTAATCAAAGTCAAAAACTGCTCATCATTTTGTAAAACTGAAAACTGATAACAAATTTTCTCCAATTTAATTACTCCATGCCGATACCTTTCCAGTTAGGTGGTCATTCACGAAAGCCAACACCAGTATATATTGAACGTTAATTAATCTGTAAATAGCAGTTTTAGTTGGTGTGTTGGGATGATTATTGTACATGAATATGTTAATCAACATCTACTACAAAGAGCCCAGTCACTCAGGAAATCCTAGCACCAACCAGCACTCCTAAATATATACAGTGGAACCTCTCCTTACAGGAACCTCTGTACTAAGGGCACCTCCTATTTACGGCCACAGCCACTTGAAAGTAGGCCCCAAAATCTATAACCTCCCTACTAAAGACACCTCTGTATTGCGGGCAAAATGTCCAGTCCCTTCAGTGTCCGTAATTCAGAGGTTTTACAGTATATAAATTCACATTTGTGAAATGTGACAATGATATGGACTTTTGAAGCAGTTTTATTCTCTCACCTTTCAGTTGATGTAAACGTCCTGACTTCCCCTTTCACATATTCGACCATAAACAACTGGGGGTTCTCAGGGTCACGCACTATTGAAAATATCTGTAAACATAATGCAAACAGTAAAGGTTTAAAGAGAGGTTCTGACCATTAACTAGTGACAATAAAAATTATAACATAGTAAGATTGCTACATATTCATTTTGGCCTGTCACTGATGCAAAACAAACACAGGCAGTTTTGAAACAATGAACATGTAATAATTTAATATTGGTCAAGATTGGCAAGACAGACTTGACATTACACTTCATGTCAAGACGGGTATACTGAATCCCAACCAGGACACTTGTGGGTATCATTATGGTATATATCTGAATGTTTACAAGGGCCTGTGGTAAGCTTCATTTAGCTTAATATTTGCATGAGTAAAATTCCGCAAATTTCCTGTGTTTCATGAGGGTTCCATTTTCACAATCTTCACATAAAATATCCTTCACAAGAGTATATCCATATTTATATAAACAAGTTTTATTAAATTACACGTAAGCAAAATCATAACAATCAGACAGGGACTGAGGGGAACACTGAATAACAGGAAATAACCCCTCATTTCTGGCAGATAATTGAAAACATCTAATATAATTTATAATAATGGTCTATGATTTAATAAGGGTAATATACAAGATCTGTTATCATTAATAATAACAATTTATTATTTGCCTCTTCCCTTGCCTTTGAAGATGATGACTTTATTCATAATCGTTCAATTTCACTGTAATTTCCCTTTTGCAAATAGCACACAAAGGCAACAACAGTATGTTAATCATCATGAGAATGTTGACTTCAGTTAACAACTAAAGGACACTAAAGTGTCGGAATTTTTTTAATGCTTGCTTTTACTAGGCACAGTAGAACCTACAGTAGAATATTCGAATAATTTTGGGGAAATAAAATAGGTTTGGATATGGGAGGTTACAGACATGCGAGGAACACCATTTTTTTTCAGTATATTTACTATTACTTAAGGTACACAAGCATATCAAGGTTCCATTGAAACAATAGCTAATGCCAATAACATTATCTCATCAGTACATTTTTCTTAATCTTATATTCATAAGAAAACAGCAAACCATCTACAATAATTATAATATATTATAAAGAAAATCAGCAACTTTCTGTATATACATACAGCTTGCAAGGGAAGCGTTTTATACAATTAACTGTTTTTCGCACAAAGCCGCAATAATGAATGTTTGCACACAGCACACTTGTTATAAGTTAACTAGTGCTACCACCTACAGGAAATAATGTAAATGATTTTACATATTCTTGCATGATGCACTTGTGTGATGTAATTGCATAAAAGTGTTATATTAAAAATAACATGTGAATATTATGGGCTACTTAAACACAACAGGTGTAGATTGTTGATAGGAACTCATACCAAACTTTGAGTGAGTTTACCAAACAGAAACACAAAGAAACAATCATAGAATGATCAAAACAAGGATGACAAGGATGACAGTGTAAAGTTAATTAATACTTACAGGCTACACTGACACTACTTTTCAGGTAAAAGAGATATATTTCAGTTTCTCAAGTTATATTTCAGAAAAACAAATATTTCAGATTGGGATACAGAAATTTGAGGTTCTATTGTACTATGTACATGTGCAGAGTACTGTTCTGGTCACAGATTTAGTGACAGGTGCTTACACAATCAAGGCTCGCTGTACCATTTTAATTACACAGGTTTCATTGTACTTACATCACACAGGGCTTTGCATGTGACCACGTTGTAAGTTCCAGGATCTCTCTCCACGAGACAGGTTTCTGTGAGACATAGCAGGCGCCGCACCGGGTCACTGTGTCTAGGGCTGATCTTCATCACCGTGAACTCGGCGTATGATGTGATGTGTTCATCAGCACTGAAAGTTACAAAAACCAATGATCACAGCATGACAGAGTGAAACCAACACCACTGTATGCTTCAAGGGGTTAATTCTATGATTCAAATTTCTACACTCTACAGGGCAAAAAGACCTGCACTTAAAGGTTTGTGGGAACAGTCTTATTAACCACACATAAATATCCCACCCAACAGCCACCACAGTAGTATTCAGTTAATAACTGGTACATATGATGACTCCACAAAGTCCAAAGGCTTCCTTACAAATTTAAACCCAAGTGTTTGTCACATGACAACACCCTGACGTAATTTAATGCACCATATTTGATAAAATAAACATCAAGGACCTGAAAAGCAACCATTCACGATCTGTAGTTCCTGAAAACAAGTTTTTAACCCTAAACCAAAATACACCATTCCTTTCATTCATAATTAATCATACTAGTCATATTATATTCTTGAATATAGGAATATATAAGAAATAAAGGAGTTATTGGAAGCCCTATTTTGGGCTCTAAAGGGGGACACACTTCAGGGATCTGAAACCTATATATGAAAAGTTTAGCCCTGTCATGCTTATAAAGTCAAGTACAGTATATTAATTTACAACTCTAACCTGTACTCGCCCAGCCTGTGTAGCTGGAACTGGTCAAAAGATATTGGTTCTTTTCGTTGTCTGATGGTCACACCAACGTAAGCGCCTGCTGCTTCCTGTATGCTGTGAATCAGATCATCTCGCTGTTCAAGGGCAAACAGGTGCTGCAATGATCAAAATAAAAATGCTGAGGTGCATCACTGATCATCAAGCAGGCCACTCATGAGGGTTGTTTTTTTTTTAGTACTCAACATGTTGCACCATACAGACAAAGCACTTTAAAGCAAAATGAACAAAACATAAATATAAAATAATAATAATAATAATAATATTAAAATGGTGATAGCCAAATCTCACAGCAAACCTCCATTTGCAGTTAACCTCTTCCATTTGTAATTTATCTCTACCAATGAAACAACAATCCATTATTCCCTCTTGCATCTTGCATGATCTTCATTCATGCAATTATATTGTTTCATATCCGGAGTTGTAACCTGACACTGTGCAACATGTTTCATGTATATAGAACATGCTCCATTTCTTTAAACATTTCAAGAACACTGGTCATGTAAAACATATTGACAAATACATATATGCTGTTGCTCCTCATGCATCTTCCGCAACACATTGTGCAATAAATTCCCAAGTGAATGGCCAGCTGGGAGAAAACCTAAGCCAAGCATGATATAATTTCATATTAAGTCATAAACATTCAATGCTAAATGAAACAGGCAAGTATAAAATCAAAACATACATTACCAAAATGAAAATGCTGAGCAAATTATGCCCAGATTAATTTTCCATTTCTAACTTTAGGGTGATTCTGCTTGAGAGGGTTAAATATTATATATTGGTTATGATAAAGAAAATCATGGATTGTGGTGATTCAAAATCACATATGACCATTAATTTTATGGGAAGACCGTGCATCATTGTGACATCTTGGCATAAGAAAGAGCATAAGAACAGATGATAAACCAGCTTTTGTGGTCCAGGGGTAGAGCCAAGGAATCCTAGCTGAGACATTGTGAGTTTGAATCTCACCCCAAGCTAGGAGATATTTCATGCCCCCCCACCCCCCACCCAGGGTGAGTGCATTGCAGACTTATTGGAAAAGTTGTGCCCCGAGTCGTGCCCAAAAGCCCTGTTTCACTCACGAACATGTGCACATTTCGGGGGTTCCTCAGAGGTAGGACCCCGCTATGGGTTGGATTACACACACAGGGCCTGCAGGTGCAGTAGTCACCAAGCCTGGTTATTTTATTGTGGGATAATGTATGGTTACAGCCGCAGCCATAACCTAAAGTAGAATGAGAAGGTTCTTTACAAAGTAAGACTCACCAATCGTTTGTGTCCTCCATGGATAACAGCTAGCCCTCCAGGGTAGTCTGATATTGTTGTGAGTCCCTCAATGTCCTTGTAATGATACGAACACAAAACCTTCCCATTCGCTGCATTTATCTGGTCCAGTGACCCCTGGTTGACCTCTAGTAGGACTGGCACACGGTTATCTGACCAGTGGTACTTGTATGCATTGTATCGCTGAAACATATCCATGTCATAAAAGCAGATGTAACAAAGCATCGGGACTTCAAAAATGTAATTTTTAGCACTTTGGAACATTACAGATTGTTAGAATTATTTGCATGCATGACCTTTATCTCTAACGGACATCAAAGAAATGCAAATATCATAAGCCTTATGTGACTTACAACATATATGGAAACCCTGCTGTAAATGTTTATATAAATAATTTCACAAAACCAGAAAATCAATCATGCAAATACTTTGTATATACTAAATAGATTTTAAATTCCATGATACATATATAGTTTTTTAAATAGAAGCATCAACTAAATAATGGCATTTGTAGATGTATTTTTGTACATTAAAGTAGACTTTGCTTTTAAACAAACACTGTTATTATTGAGGAATTAAAAAGGTCAACCTCAAAGACTATAAAGCAATGATATACAGTTTTGGCAAAACAAGCACCTAAATACAAGCAAATAAGTATTTCTTAGACTCAACATTATGCATCAATAAGTCTTTATAACATTAAGAAACTTTCTCTTGTATAAAGTTGATTTATTTCTCACCTTTTTAGATGTCACATTCTCAGCAAACAAGTGTCTGAACCTCTGAAATATAAAAAAAATCATTTTCAATTAAAATTTTATTTTCAGAAACATTCAGGTGAGATAAGTTAGAAATGATATAAACCTTTTTTTATCTGAAATATATTTAAGGAATTTACTGACTCTGACATCTGACAATTATATCATCTCTTAGAAATAAATGTGAACCAGAATCACTGAACAGAAAGTCAAACCACAGTTATAGGCAGCAAAGGAAGGGCAAAAATGAATACTCAAGTATTACTAACACAATAAATTTACTGAAAATGTGTGTGGGGGGGGGGGGAGGGAGGAGGTGAGTGTGGGGGTTCAATTAGTTTCTAGTGTTGTATATACAGTAAGCAAAGTGAATGATTAAATTATTTCCTGAAATCCTGAACAAAAAATTCATTCATATCAAGGAAATTTTCTCAATTTCTCATGCTAGCATAACCAGGGCTCCAGTGCTTGTGTAATCTTACCCATTAGCATATAATGATATACTTTTATTTAGGTGGTTAATGATAATGCCAATAAATCTGCATATTGAATCAATTTAGATAAGTCATGGTTACACATCTGTGCCATGCAGCATTAAACTTATCTCCTGTAATGTTGTATTACTTTCATATACAAACACAACAAAACTGTGACAAAAATGTCACAAACTCCAAATGTTTATATATTTGTTATTCCACTGTAGTATGTGAACATGGTAATGTATACATGAGCCAGAGTTGAGTGATAGTTATTGAGTGTTTGAGTCAAACATGTGCTGCTATAATATTATTAATCACTGTACATACAACATAAGATTTAGTTTGTTACCACCGCCAGTGTTGGTTTGATTGTCTGTTAGCAAAACTACTAAAAATGTTATTTACAGATTTTAAAGAAATTATCAGGATAGCTCGGCAATGATACAAGGAACAATTGATTAAATTTTGGAGGTGATCAGTTTCACTTTCTGGATCAAGGAATTTTTTTAAAGGAACAAGGGACCCATAGGTCATGGTGCACAGCTGAAGGTGGAGTTGAAAATCTTAAATAATAACAAACTGAGAAAATTTTGAGGGGAAGAGATAATACAGGCCATGATTGTTAAGATTGGTTTGAATTGATGAGTAAGGTATTGTTGCGAAATAATATTTTGTGATCTGACAATGTGTTTTCTAATTTAACCAAGTGAGCAGTTTATAAACATACAATTTATACTATGTTACAAAGACAAATTTTTCAGGGGGAAATATTAGGCTGATCCCGGTTTCTAACCCATGTTGTTGGCGCACAAGTCCGGCGAACCAACCGCTTCGCTAGCAAAGCAAGCTTCACTAGCAAGACAGTTCGGTCCGCTTTTATGTCACCCCATAACACACACCCTCTTACGAGCGTTCTGCTATCAGAACAAGACTAATTATCCCAGGAGTCACATTTTGGTGAGCTTATTTCCTGGGCCACAAAGTTTACCGTCATGTTGGACCAGCCCCTATTTTGTTACAAAGACAAAATGATGTCGATGGCGCACATGTCCGGCGAACCAACCACTTCGCTAGCAAAGCAAGCTTCACTAGCGAGATAGTTTGGTCCACTTTTATGTCACCCCGTGACAACTACTACCATGATCATTGGTTGGCTCTTTGATAAATTGTTGACATGTTCAGCAGATGACACATATCTTCAGTTAGTACCTCACTTTTTTATGATACTATGTTAGTTTCAATTTTATAAATTTAACACAGTTGCAATACACAATAACACTAGCATCCCCACTGCAAGGACTTAATGGTTGGGAGGGGGGGGGGGTTGTTATATTGGGAGTCTCAACACCTATGCATCTACATACAGGATATAAAATTTAATTCAACATAGCTTACAGGAAAATGAACTGATTCATGATTAATAAATATTTAGTTATAAACAAAGAGATGGACAAACATGTCACTTTATTTCTGATTCTGCTTAGGTAGAAAATAATGAAAAAATCTTTGCATTATTTCTTTTTTTTTTTTTATTATATCAAACCTTTTACAAGATTTTAAAGTTTATAAATTATAATATAATTAGTTGATTCACAATATCAAATGCATCTTCATTTTTCCTATATTTTTTTTTTATCAGAAAAATATACAGATTCTATAAATTTGCAAAATAATAAATATCTGAAAATATATAACTTGATTCAGAATTCACAATTCGAAATTACACTGAGATGAAAGCTACATTTCTGACAATGCCATATGGCAGATGTCTGTGCTCTCTGTGTGCATTTTTTGAAATATTACAATTTAATTAGAGCCAGGACTGTAGGGCCTGACATAGGTTTCGGAGAGGTGGATTTGAAAATTGCATGGTAGCATACACATACAAAATATGTGTTCTATGACAATTGTGGAAAAACAGGTAAAGAATGTCAGATTCAAACTGCACGACATTCAAAGACATCACAGGATAAACCCATGAGAGTCACAGAAAGGATGTACAACGGTGGATCAACCAAAGAACAACCATGGCTTAAAGAAGGAAAATAATAGAACTAATGTACACAGGAATTTCCTACAATCCTGAGGGTCCAGGGGTGCCAAAATAATTTATGTGGCTGATAAAAATATGAACATGTTCAAAATTCTACCAAAGCATCTGTCATCAGACAATGCCTGTTATTCATACAATACACAAATCTGCATGGAATTTCACAAATTCACAATAGAAGAAATATCGCACGCCTGTTCAGGGACATATGCTAAGTTTCTGTAATTAAGATAGCCTTGCCAGCATCTCAGTTGATGGTCATTGCATTTTTTTATACCATCACACTGCACTATCAGACATTCATTGGCTTCACATTCTTTATGTTCTTGAATCAAAAACATTTAACATACCAGTGCTTCTGTGAGTAGGTCTGCCCTGTGGTCAGTGGAGAACCGCATCGTGTCTGTCTTCTTGAGACCCTTCTTCATTGTGATCAGGAACTCGTTTGTCTGCGGGGCCTTGGTGTTAGGGACGATGCTAATGAAATCCTCATAGGGCCACTGAAATATAGTATTACATATCATATTACAATATTGGTCTAAACAGGTAAGTTTGAATCAAACCTGATATAGCTGACAGCAATGAACGTGATGATAGATACTTCTCCAGTCAAGGTCATATTTCCAGACACTATTTCAACTGATACAACAATAATGATCACAAATTTGAATTCTGACATGTCTTCATAAAATATCTTCCAACAGTGTGAATACAGATACCAGAGTAATTTCATTACAAAACATGTTAATTTTTCAAACACCTAGTAAATATTTTAATCTGGACTATTATATGTTAAGTTTTTGCTGAAAACATTAACCTGGCACTGTACATTTATATAACTATATATGTTTATTTGTAGGTATAGATCTGCAGTGCATGTATGTTGAACTTTATTTGTCTGTATGTATTAGAGCCATTAGAGGTATTTATTTATAAATCCAGATACAGTAGAGCATCGTTTTTCTGAAAGCCTTTGGGGACAAGATTTTTGTTCGGATGAACGATCATTCAGATTAACGATTTCCCATGAAATTACTCTGAAAATCACCATAATTAGGCCTACTGCCGAGTTCTGGACATTACCAGATAGTGACTGACCCAAATTGATTAAGCTAGCCCATGATAAATGTGTGAAAATATATTGTAACATTTTCAATCAATTTAATAAACTTATCATAAAGAACCCATAATTATATAATAATATAAATATTGGTGAACAGCCCTTTGCTGGAATCAATAGGTATTGTACCTACATCAACTAGCGTGGCTGCCAAGATAACTGGAATGACCTGCCATGACCTCAAAAGCGCTGCCATCTAGGCAGATAGGTTAACTACTGGGAACCTTTTACTATATTTTTATCACAAGTGACCCATGGGTCATGACGCTCAGCTGCCAAGCATGACCTGTGACATCATGGACTGAGATTCACAACTTCCAGTCAAATTTTGAAGAACCAATTTGCCAATTTGTTGAAAATTTTCTATGACAACAGAAATATATATCACCTATGTCTGGTTAAAACACAGTGAATTGATGGTCTGAGGAAAATGCATGATTGTTAAGCTATCAGGAACTATTCCAACAGCTTGCTTGAAACCTGTCAGTCTCAAAAGGAACACCACAAAGGGCAAATATAAGATCAAAATATATAGCAAAAATCAAGGAAATACATGCAAGAATTATTGAGAAACAGGTGCTTCTGTATGAATTTTTATTCAATACAAGCCAACTGTACTGCACTTTTATAAATGATGGTAATATTTATTCAGAAATATTTGACCCAATCCTTTACAAGATTACATTTAAATATACATCCAACTGCATTCACTTTAACTGTTCTTGAGATAATATGATCAAAAGGAATTAAAAGATGGTTGCCTGGTGGCCATATTGGACTTCTGACAAGTCTGAAATCAGACAACAAACATTCTCTAAATCGGACCAAACATTAAAGAAAAATTACTGAAACTGCACTGAAGAAAGAATTTCTAAGGTGGCTAACTGGCAGACATAATGGATTTCTGACAAGTATGACATTTGATATCCCACATTCTCCAATAAGAGACCAAACTTGGGGCAAATTATCCAGTAATTAATGCCCAAAATAATTCAAAAGGCATGTCCAGGCCCTCATATCAGATTTATAGATATGCAATTGTAAAAAGTGTAAGTCCAATATTTTTTATTATCACTCTGCTTTTCAATGGGGTCAGCAGGGTAGGTAAACTGCCAAACCTGAAAGAAAAGAAATGCAGAAAGCATGACTAAGAGTCTTGAAATAAAACAAAAAGCCATCCTAAATCAAGGTACACATCCACATATTATGAGAACAAACACTTGCTTTTATATGTGGTGATATATATTAAAATATTCAGATATCTAGGAAACTAAGTTTATTGCTAGGATTCCATAAAATAAACTGCAAAATGTTCCCATCATCTTATAAATCAGTAGCTAAACCTTAATACTATACTCTCATAGTCTTAATGCCTGGCTGAAGCATTCTGACAACAGGGTTTTTGTTATGAAGTAACGAGGTACCTATCACTGAGCCTTATCACTTAATAGGCTGATACAAAAGGGAGTCATATGTTACCAGTGTCACTCACAATTACAGCCACACAGGGAGATGTACCAGCTGGAGTGGGATGGTTATACAAGAAAAATAGAGATGGTCTATAAAATAAGTAATTGTGAACATCCCTGACCTATGACCTTGGCCTTTTGCCCATATAACAACTGGATTCTTTCTCAATGATGGGTAACTACTAACTACTTAAATATGGTGTAATTACTTGGCAACCAAT
This sequence comes from Sipunculus nudus, assembly GCA_026874595.1. Taxonomy (NCBI): domain Eukaryota; kingdom Metazoa; phylum Annelida; class Sipuncula; order Golfingiida; family Sipunculidae; genus Sipunculus; species Sipunculus nudus. The sequence goes on from CM049321.1 coordinate 10,202,230, forward strand.
GGGTGAATAACTTTGACCTGCAACCTTTAACCTGCTGACCAGCTGACCCCAAAATCAATAAGTTATTTATTCAAGCAAAAAGACCCATAAATATGAAGTTTGAGTCAAACTGAGAGATACATAGATGTGGCATATGTGAAAGACTGAAGGTTTGGGTTGAACAGTTACACTTGAAATATGCTCACAAGCATTTAGAACAATTAAATATTGTGACCTTGACCTTTGACTTTTTGACCTCAACATCAATAGGCTTCTTCCCTTATTGGTAGGTAAGCCATATAGGACTATATGAAAAGTTTGCCTGAAAATGACTCCACGCAAGAAGTGGGTGCTGTGAACTTGACCTTTGACCTCAAAATCAACAGGTCTTTTCCCCTGTTGGCAGAGAAGCGATATCAGTGCTGGAAGGTTTGGAATGAAAAGTCAAGCTTGAAATGTGTCCACAACCTTTTCAAAGAAGTGGATCCTGTGACCCTGACCTTTGACCTTGTTACCTCAAAATCTATAGGATTCTTCTCCAACTTAGTAGGTTAGCTATATGTGAAAGATCAAAGAATTGGGCTGAAAGGGTTGGCTAAAAATGCATCCACAGGCTTTTCAAAGAAGAGGCTCCTGTGACCTTGACCTTTGACCTTTTGACCTAAAAAAATTATGGTTCTTCCCCTGTTAGTAGGTGAGCTGTATGTGAAAGATGGAAGGTTTTGGATGAAAATTTTGTCTCAAAGAGTTATTTCTGGGGGGTGCAAACACACCCCATAACTTCGAGAATAAAGGTCGCAGTGACCTAATTTCAGCTTTGCAAGGAGATCTTTTTATAACCTCTAAGACTGCATAGGGTTCATGGCCCTAGCCCCTACGGTTACGATTTGTGCCCTGCTAACGGACAGACGGACGGACAGACGGAAGGACGACGGACAAAGACCCATCGCTATAGCCCAGCATGACTGAAAGTCAGCTGAGCTAAAAATTACAAGCAAGAGGATCGGTTGAATGCACAAGTAAACATGTTTATGTACACAGTTTTATTTCAAATTAATGAAACAAAATGTAAATGTCGCTGATCATAGATCTGTCAACGTTGAATTTTCTGGTGAGATCAGCTGGCTTGGTACCTGTAAGAGTTCACAGTATGTAAAAATTCACGTGGAGAATAATCAGGATGAGTAGTAATTTGTGATTACATTGACTATCACAATGGTTTAATCAGCTTCGTTGCATGTTTATATAAAGCTCAGACTTCCTCAACTGCAGTCGTAAGTAGCGATTCTTGCCAATCAAAATCCCCATGTTTTGGGCAGAAATAATCTGGCCAATACCGTAAAATCTCGACTTAAAACCGCACTTCCGATTAAAACCGCACCCAGACTTCGCCGATAATCCAGGCGAGACATCGCGAGGGGTTCAAATACTAAGAACCCCCCTTTAAAACCGCACCAACTTTCGTTACGGAATGATTTGACAAAAGACACAATCAAGCTATCATCTAGAAATGAACACGCGTAGGTTGCGACTCGGCCATTCCTGTCCACTTTTAAATTCCTTGGGCATTTTATTTAATCACATCATCACACTTTTTTGCAGGGTCACTCAAGCATGAAGTTTGGGAAGACGCAAGGGCCGGTGAACCTCTGCCTGTGTATACAGATTTTATATTCCGTGCCGTATTCTTGTTTGCTACTGATTTGTCATTATATTTTGGAAAAAATATTCTGCTGATCTATTTCAAGTCACTGTATATTTTAATTCTAAAATTTTTGATGAAAATACCATTTTCTGGAATTACTCGGAAGATTCAAATCATTTTCATACCGGTTACTTCGGTATTATTATCGTCACATCGTACGTTGACATCGCTCCATGTCACAATTTGCTGGCGCGTTTGAAAACATCGCTGGTCAGCTTAACTAAATATAAAAGTAATTGAAGTTACCTTGTCGAGATACGCACGTACAGGAAACATGACGCTTGATAACGAGTGATTTTAAGGTAAAATTAAAGTGGCCAGTCGGGGAAATCAAGTTTTTTTTCCTGAAGAAAGTTTCCGTGTGGGGAGCCATTTTGTCAAGGCAGTGTTCACGCAAGGCACGCTGGGACGAAATAGGTGGCTGTTCTGTTTACCACCCACCGCGTACAGCCGTTCAAAATATTCTTAGCAGAATACCGAGGCGTTTCACCACATGGCGACACTCAAACTTGATTTTAAAACGATCGTCTGCCATTGTGTGACTCCTTACGATGTCAGCTTTTCTTCATTTTACGTTTTAAACAAATAATCATTGCTAAATAATGCCGCAAATGGGTTTAAAGTAGGCTTTTATTTCAATTTTGCTTGACCGTGCCCAACGAAGTGGGCCGCTGTGTGTTACAGCAGGGTTGTTGTAAACGTATTATTTGGTGACAATTACCAAAATTTTATAACAAGCTATATATCACACGAAAACTAATCAGCAATATTTAATTTATAAATAACAAATAATCGTAAATAATACATTTAGACGGCTCCCATGCATGCTAGACTGCTGCTAAGAACGGCCTTCGAAAGTTGCAATATTATCGCCCATTCGCCGGCCCCAAAACGATGTCTGTCAAGAAGATATTCAGGAAACCCTTCTAGTATAAACCGCACAGTGCTTTCAGGAAATCAACCTGATTTCAAGATTTTGAATTTCTTGATTAAACCGCGGTTTTAGGTGGAGATTTTACGGTAGACTTTGTGAGTAAATCACAGAGGCGCACATAAACTCAACTTAAGCTCACCGTAGCGCTCATGGCCTGGGCAACTACCAGAACGAAGATCAAAGCTATCCTTTAAAGCCACCTTGATCAAAGCTGAGCCAAGGAATACACAGATCGGTGAGGCTGCGTTAATCACACCTACAACCTGTGGTCAGCTACTCAGTTATGGTCTGTTGTAAATTTTGTTTGTACATGATAATTACCGCGGCATGGGCATTCTGAATAAAGCAAGCCCAGGACAAGACCTGCCGGCGGGGTGGTGTTCTCACACCTACTGCCTACGATCAGGTGCACTGATCAGTTGGCAATTGTATCAAAACGGATCTGGCCTCTTTTGTTTTGAATCAGACAATCATTTTACCATTTTTATTTTTGTCATTGTTCAGTTTTTGGATAAATGGTCAAAATTTCAGTTCTCCAATTTTATTTTGGATGAACCATTTTTCAGATAAAGGGTGTCTGGATACTCGAAGTGCTACTGTACTTTGTTTTGGGAGTTCTATAGGGAAGCATCTTTGTGCAAATCAAAAGACTTGCTTTACATACTTGTTGTTCTTTATGAAAACGACCAATCAGCAAACTCACCTGGTTTGTGACCTCCAGAGTTGAGGGGTTATAGGTCGTGATGCCATGGGTACCCACAGAGAAAATCCTCTTGTACCTGCAAGCACATGACAGGGCATGCACCAGTTGCTGTGAGGAAAAATGAAAACTACATATGTTACCAAGAAGCCAAAGGAGAAATACTGCACAGGTTTAGTTTAAATAGAAAGCATTCCATAATGCCAAATCACATCACATGGATGTGACAGAAGACAAATGAGAAAGAAATGGCAGACAAGTTAAAGGAAAGCTTTCAGAAATATACATAAATAAAACAGTTGTCCTGCTCTATCATGAAATGTATTAAAAGATCAGGCCTGGTAACTTTACAGCAGCAAAGAAACAGTGACTGAGTTAACTAATGAATTAAGAAGAATACTGATAGAAAGTAAGAAAAGTAAAAGTATGAAAACTTTTTTTTTTGCAAAACTTGATAACCTTAATATGGGAACAATACAATAACTGGGAGAAGATCTCTCAGAAATATAGGGGTTGCTTGTATAAATAATGCCAGAAAGCTTAGGAACATTGTAGTAGAAAAGGGGATGTTGAGTATACAACTTAAAATGTAAAGTCGGACACTTTGAACCCGAAAATGCTAATAAGGGACCCTTGTTCAATGTTATGACAACTTTTTTACATGAAAGTTATTAATAATTAAAACATAAGCACTATCAATGCGGCCTTACCCTTATTTACAAAATATTTAATTTATTATTATTAAAATTTATAATAAATACAGGAAATATGTATATAATACACTTCTTTATATATCATATTTCTTACATTTATAAACAGTCCTTATATCATATTATTAAAAGCATATATGACTTCATGAAATTATAATAATGTTATCACATTTAATATTATTTATTTTAAGGATCTCATTTTCACATGAATTTTAAGATTGGAATCCATAATTTTTACATAGGTCTCAGCATAAGCTGTCAAGCTACATACAGTTTAATGAATGACTGCACAGGAAATGATGTGTGAAACAACTGTGTACAATAACTGCACCAGTAAGCACTGATATGTACAATTAAACACTGAAGCCAAATAATGACTGTCTGATCAGCAACATGGTAAAAAGACTAATTTGACAGTAATAAAAAATAGATGGTGCATACTATAAATATAAGAAATTCCATGAACCCATCAGCTACCTTAATTGTAACTCAAATGAGGAAGGGAGCTATATATATATATATATATATATATATATATATATATATATATATATATATATATATATATATATATATATATATATATATTATATATATATGTGCGTGTGTGTGTGTGTATAGATATAACAGGCAACTCCAAATAATATGCTACAAATAATAATGTATATAAATCAGACTTTAATATATTTCTTTGTCAAAATAAATAATGAGAGCCGAAAGAATGGAAAGTTGTATTTAACAAAATAAAACAAAATCTGTTAATGCATGTTATACCAATACTAGAAAACATAATATTATTAATTTGGTTGTTATTTGAAATCATTCATTTTGATCCTTTAAAAAAGACTGGTTATACCAACAAGAAAACACTATAAACCACAAGAACATTATATCTATGAATGAAAGCACATCATCTATGGTTCACCCAAGCCCTTTATTCACATTAATAAATCTAAACAGATGATGAAAACAGTGGGTCTGAGTACCCCTTTACATAATTTAATATACATTTGCTTTATTTGACTGCATGACCTGAACCTGAACTTTGACCTCTCTCATGACCCCTGGTTAATGTTTATATAACCATGTACATGACCTGAAGTAAACCAAGTCCCCTTTTTCAGAAAGTTAACCATATATGCCGTATGGCAACATATCCATTCATTATAAAAGGTGGGGTAAAATGTTTTCTGAAATCTAAACTTGGAAAGTTGAGAATCACTCAAACAATCTGACACTGACAACAATCTCTTAACTATCTCTCCCCCCCCCCCCCCGCCCGAATAATTATTTCCTTCTCTTTTATTATGACAACCCCCCTGTTCCACCCTTAGATCATCTTCATGCAATCACCAACAAATCTTTAACTAGCTGATTTCATTTATTTTTAAATTTATACTAAAATACTTGTGCAAGAGAAACCTGTTCCTACTGTAAGTTTGTCTATATGTATACATACTATGTATTGTTACACATACTTTGTTTCACATATTATTTATCTCTAAATATGACTCCTTTCCTTTCCTATGTACTTCTTTGCAATGTCGCTTGTGCTTTGTTTGTATTGTACTGCTGTATTATTTGTTGTATGTCAACTTATCTGATTGTACTGTACTGTTATTTTAGTTTTTTTTTGTAGGTCGAATCATTGGATAAAAAAAAAGTTTACCATACATCAGGAGGTCAAAACCTATGCCTAGAGTGATTCTACTGTTTGCCAAATAGCATATTGCAAAAATATATAATTAAAGTGCTTCCCCAGTTTTACAGAAACCACATTAGATAATTCCTGAATCAATTACAAAGGGACAAACTATTATGTGTTTCCAGATAAGCTGATGTATTATTTTCTGTATTACATTCACAGGGAAATAAAAAACCACACGGATGAAACTATATCAATACACACTGGAGCCGGAAATAATAAATACCATGCTAAGTATTGTGTACTTTACACTCACAGGTAAACTTGTACAAAAGAAAATCTGTTTGCATAATAAATAGTACAGGTCCTATTAAAATAAAATGCAAACCTCTATCTACTTAACTAGGCTATACCAATACTAAAGTTCCCTTTACTTCCAGGTATAAACATAATAAACAGCACTGCTTACGAGAACTTAATCTATACATAGATGAATAATGGTAAAGATTATTCAGACTTTAAACTTTGCCCTTGTGGACTTTTTAGGCCTGATGTTTGAACAGTTACCTGAGATTATATTAAACAATGTCAGTGTGTATTCTGTGCTAGTGAGATATGTGTTGTCCATTTGCGGTCCCCCTTTTTGCTCCTTGGTGGAGATTAAGGCTACCTTGGTGGTAAAGCCTTGGACAGGGGTGATAATATTTGTTTATTAAATGAGATGTTACTCCACACCCTTTGGTTTAATTATAAATCGAGCAAACCAGCCACAAAAGAACCCCCTGACCGTCACATTTAGTCACTCCACACCATAAAGGGAAGATGGCACTGTGATTAAGTTAACTGTTCAGCAATAAGGAAAACAGAACAATTATCACTTTATGATTTATAAAAAAAAGGAATTTCCTGGATTTGATTTCTAGTATTTTCTATATAAATGCTAAAATTGATAACTAGAAATTTCTTGCATCAGAAATGCCATAGTATCCCAAGACAATAAAGGATGCAAAAAATCTAAAATAGACCCCTTTCTTCAGAAGCATACACTGACACTTACTTTAGAAACAAACAATCATTTTTTGTTTGTTTTTTCACCAAATATGGATTCATTCAAGGTAAAGCCCACCCTAATTTACAAAGACTTCTTACTATAACCTAAATCTATGCATACGCATAAAATGAAAGAAATATATCCATTAGTTATTTTACTTATATCACAGTACTGTCTAGTAGCAATGATGGGGGTATTAAAATCAAGAAAACATGAAAAGGACACCAGTTGGCACCACCAGTCTCTCACAGAAGACAAAAGCTATCCAAAATTTTTGGTCAAGTTGAGTTTTGGATCAATCAGTGCAACATTTCTTGAGATTTTTAAGAGTTTGTGTGATTTACACCAAATGTGGAAAAATTCCAAGGTCAAGGCAAGTCTCATGGTTAAGGTCTTAATTAAAGGTAATTAAGGGACATGTCGCTTTAACACAATCCAATAACCTATACATGTATATATATATACATACCATTATAATTAATCCAGATAGTTTCATCTATTGACATTATACAAATATTTCAATGCACTTTTTCATCTTCACTGGGGAATAGTAATAATAACTTTTTCATTCTGGAATATTAGTTGTTATCTAGAGCTGAACTATTATATATTCTAACTGCTACTTGATGTCATGCAGAATTAGAGTACAAATTACTATAATTTATGATCCACAAGGGCCCATATGTTATAGTTTGTTAGTAATGAAATAAGGTACTGAGACTTCACTAAATGAATGCTAGAACTCATATATCAAGCTAAAAAGCTTGTTATACGCGATTTCAAAGATGACTAAATCAGACTCATGAGAAATTAAGTTAAAGACAAGATAAAATTAGGAGGATCATGATTTTCTCTTTTTTCTTGTGAAAGAATGCTATACAAAGCTACTACAGCACTATGTTACTGATAACCTTTCACAAATTTAAAGGGACATAACTAAATTGGTTAGTAAAGTTAAAGTTAAGTTATATATAGCAAAAACATATACAGAAAAATACAAAATGAAATTCTTCTGTAAATATTCTTTTGACAATTTTATATTGAAATAAAATGTATATTATAATGACTTCATAAGTGATGAACATTATGAAAATGCAAGGCTTTTAATAAAGAACTTATACTGTGATGTTTCCAAATTATCAAGTGCTTTGACTGCTTTCCATTGTTTGTCCCCCCCTCCACCCCAGGCATCTTACTGGTCTTTTTAATGTGGACTCAACTCAGTCCATTATAAACTGTCATTTACTGAACTTTCAACTAAATGTATCTGACATAATTGACTACCTACCATTATTACACACTAAGAGCTCGCTGAGTGCATTCTTTAAACTTCAGTGACATGCAAAGCTTTTTCCCATTAAAGTTTATGACAGCCATTTCAGCATGCACCTGTGCTGGCCTAGGAAATTGATAATAATCATTAATGACCAATCATTACTGGTAATCTTATATGAATATTATGCTAATATTTAAACTGTCTATTAGCCTTCTGAAGGTTTTAGTTTTATTCATTTCAATTCAGTTAGAACTGTTAAGAAATTTTTAAACTGATCAGGGTTAAGGCACACAATTTTTTTTCCACTTTGTAAGTACAATTCTGCAATAGGTCCTGAAAGTCAGTCTTCAAAAGATCTGACTGATATTAAAGAAATTAACATAATGTGTCAATGTAAAAGAAATATGAGAGTCTGGAATGATGTGTTTTTACATATTTATGTTTCATTGTGACTGGCTGTTTTAAGCGGCAGGTGTAGCAGAATAGTAAAAGCGCCAATACCATGTAATTCATTTTTTCAAATCAATTCTAGCTTTTCTTCAATTTGAAGTGCCCAAAATATTTTACAAATCTAAAATCCAGCAGGATATTAAAAGAGAAACATTAAAATATAGACAGTTTTAGAAACCTGAAACAAGGTTAAAGTTATGAAAATGAAAATCAAGGACTATCTGACAGGCCTGTCCATTGATTCTAATGACTATTAACATGCACCAATAAAAGGAGGGGACAAATTGAGATGAAATCATCCTTCCAATCCACCAAATCACTGATACCTTGGACATAATACATATATATATGATTATGCTAGTATATTCTTCACTGCAACTGGGCACTTACCTAAGGTCAACGAAATACCTGCACAAAAAATAAAGGAGAAGAAAACAAGACTACAAAGCTGAAGGAAATGGTTACAGTTTGGATTTCCGAATGGTTTGAAGAATATCATCACAAGTTAGGGCTTTAAATGTTTCGCATAATAAAATCAATATTTCGCATTAATAGTGCTCAGTAAAAGTTAATGTGTGTGCGAGTTAAATCAATGAGTGTGTGGTTAACAGTCTCATGCTGAGACAGACATATTTAAAGATAAGTGTGCTTCCTGTATTCTTATGTCACAAAGTTCACATCTGTACAAAAATATAAGGATTGACCAGAAGTTAAAACTATAAATCTATTACAGTAAAATGCTCTTTATCAGAACATTATTTGTTACAAAATTAACACAGTGAACAAAAAATTCAGTCATCCCAAATCAGAGGTTTGAAAAGAAACGTCCCAGGATTTGGTCTTAAAGATCATTTAATTCTAAGCTAATGTACATAGAGTAACTGTACTACATATTGCTGATACAGCACCTGACCACAGGTAGCAGGTGTGAAAAATACTGTCATGCCAGTCTGTGTTGTCCTCGCTCACCTTTCATTAGGCAGCCGGGGCCAGGGTGATTAACAAGAACAAACAAAATGTTACTATTTTATCCCAAACTTTTAAACTATTTTCTAGTTCTCCGGGTACTTTTCCTAGGTCAATGCAAGTCATTTGAGTTGCCAGTATCATAGTCACTGTACATGATGTGAATTAGGTACAACTGATTCTGTTTTTTTTGCAGGGTCTTTGCAATGATTTGAATGTAATTACGTTTTACTTAATAAACAGGTGGAAAATATAGCACAAATATTTTTGCCAACATTTGTGCCTGATAATGTCTGGCAATTGTGGCAACTCCATGCAAAATTGTTTAAACCATATGATCATTAATCTTAACTAAATCCCCCTCATTTTTTAGATATTATGACACTATACTGTATTTGCAGAAATAACAAGCACATGAATCAGGAATGAATAAAAGGTGCAAAAATAAATTTATACCAAATGATACTCCTTCTGCAAAAATTAAAGTTTTCAGCAGTGGGTTCTTCAGCAACAGTGCACATGATTGGTACCCATCACAACAATTTAGCTGTGGTCATAGTTTTGAAATTGACAACAATTTGGGCTTTGGCTGGAGGTATTAGGACTCAAGTGCAAACACAGCCGTAAAAAATTTTTTAGTTAATCAAGAAGGCAAGGGAGCATCACTGAGATGAGTTGGACTTATATTGTAAATGTCAAATTTTAAAAGTTTATGCAACAGAGCTAAGAGCTTTAAACAGGCACAAGTGCATGACAGGTGCTTATACTTATAGCAGGGCCCGACAAAATTTTTTTTGCTGACTAGCCCATGGGTTAGTCAAGTTTGATTTTTGACTAGCCCGCAGAAAAATTTCACTAGCCCAGTATGTTTCAACAAAATTAAATTAAAAATTAAAAATCATAAAAATAATCTGATGACAATGAGACATTTTGGCCAAGATGGCGTCCAGGGAAGTCAAATAGGCAAAATATATGAATTCCTTTATACATACATTCATGTTTGTGTCTGGTATTAACACTATTCATGAGATGTATTCATTTGTTTTTGATGTTTGCAAAATAGTGAAAACAAGACCTTTATTAAAAAAATTTAATGGTGTCACTGGTATTGAGAAAACATGAAAAAAGTGTACCCCTTCCCCACCATCCAGGATTTAGTATTTAAAATTGCCCAAAATGTGTCTTTTGATTACAAAAATGCAGCGTGCACCTCAAGGTTGCAGAGAAAATCTTGTCTCCTGATCTGCTCGTCGTTGTTTCTATTTTTTTTTTATTTTGCAATAAACCAGTTACCTTAAAATATCTCAACAAATTCATAACAAACTCCCTTTGAGGTATCCAAAAATGTTCCTTGACTTATACAATTGTCATTCTATTCTAAATCTTAATCTGGGCTGAAAATTGTTACTTTCTGGAATCTTCAAGAAAATATCAGAATATTTTCACCAATTACCTGTGGTCATAATTGTTAATGTCATGTTCGTTGCCCCTATGCTCATTTGAAAATCTCACTGGTCAACTGAATTGATTTCGAAAAATTCGAAGGTACAACGTGAATATGTGCCTGTTTTGGATAAAAATAACATGAAAACAAGTGATTTTCATTTTAACTGAGGTGGGTTGACGATCAGTGATCTGCCAGAGAAATCTCTTGACTCTTTCTGATCCTGTCGGCTGTCATGAAGAGCTCATGCAAAACAGATTGAATGGGACAAGTGGCTGTTCCTTTTACCGTACACAGTACACTGCGCACAGCTATTCAATTTAATTTCTAATAGATGAACAGGGAAGTACAGCACAGAACGGAACAGCTTACTGGAGCGCCACCGTGTGTTTGTTTAAGAGACTAAGACCATGTTCTATGTGACAATGCACGCAACCGCGTATTACATCGGATTTGTTTCCACTGGCAGTTTAACTTTTTGGACATAACAGTTCATCAAATAGTAGAAATATTACTGCTGAAATGAATTATGTTATTATATTATACAGTGTAAGATAAAACAAGCCAGATATCTTTGAATAACTTTTGAGACCAGCTAGCATAAAAGTCAGTACTACCAACCGTGTCCATTAACAAGTTCTGCTGCTGGCCTCGCGGTTCACTACAGGAAAAAATGTCAAAGTTGAAAGAAAAGAAACTGCAGGGGACAGTATCGACGCTAATTGTAGCACAAAAGTGGTCACAAGGAAGGTGGAAAGATGACATTCAGACATTTTGGCAGCAAGAATTTTCACACATTTTGGCGCGAAGGAAAAATTGTTCGCGCAAGAAGCATTTTGCCTAACCTAAACGATCCTTCTTACAGTTGATCCATTTAAATTTTAATGTCATTAGATCCCTGTTGGGTTTTAGAGTGTGTGTAAGGATTAACTCGTTTATGACTAGCCCATCGGACTTACCAGCCTGGACTTTAGGGTAGTCCGATGGCGAACTTGGGTAGCCCCGGGCGTCGGGCTATAGGGTTTGTCGGGTCCTGTATAGTATATATTATAAATCTGGATTTATTAAGTGTGATGAGAGATTAGTATTAATATTTATAATAAATAGAGTACATAATAGTTATACACAGCAGTGTTGGTAGTACAGAAAGTGAGCTCCAGTTGGCAAAAAAAAAACAAGGATTATCTACTCTTATACACAGGGTTCACATACAACAGTGACAATGGAACCAGCTAATGCAGACATATTAATAAATAGAGTACATAATAATTATGTACAGCAGTACTGGTTAGTACAGAGGTGAGATCCAGTTGGCAAAAATACCAATACATAACACAAGGATTACCTACTCTTATATACAGAGTTCATATACAACAGTGACAATGGCACCAGCTAATGCAGTGTTTGGTACACATTTGTCTGGTAATGTTTACTTACTTTCCTCTCCAGGCATGTTTTGTGATGAAGTAGCAGGCTACATCTTTGTTTTCCTTCATTGATGCCATTTTGGTTTATTTCTGTCAAAAAAAAATATAAACAAATAATGAACTTAAACTTGTCTTCATCAGCTTCAATGAATGATACATACCAATACTTCATGATATAAGGGTAACAAAGAACACAACAGTCTTTAAAAAGTAGATAATTTTACCTCTCTGACTGACAAATCTGTAACCATCCAATGGTGTTCCCTATGTTTGTTTTTATGTCAAATGAATAATGAAGTATATACATATTGACTGTTAGTGCAATGAAAGATTATGAATTAATTTGTTTATGAAGAATAAAACTTGATGTCAATTCAGATTTGGACCATAACTCAGAAAGTATTCAGTGTTTCCTATAAAGTCAATGAATGTTTCCAAGTATTCTTGACTGTTTCAGATGAGACATGTATTTATATATATATATATATATACATGCAGTAAGTGTTTGGGGCATCAATAATTTGGACTAAACAAATTTACTTATTAACATTAACAGAACTGACACTGGTAACAGATATATAAATTTACACTTATGAGATTTTAAATGATGTTTATGATCATGAACATACCCCAATACAAAAATTGTTTCCAGCAAACTATAAATAGTTACATTTCCATTCTGTGTGGTCAAAATAATATGTCCTCTGAAAGTAACAACTGTAAAAAATGTGTATGGCTCCATCTGTACGTGCTTTGACAAAACAACACAGGTGCTACAACAACGGATATGATTTTGTGCATTATAAAGATTATAGTAATGTACAGAATACACTTTAAGTTCAAATTCACAATGGTGGGAGTATACTGCCATTGACTGGACTCTGGATATTGCAGTGTGGTTAGTTTACAATACAAACACATTAAGTTCTCACATTCCAAAAATGTAAACACTATATGTAATCAACACTGATAAACATCCGAAATTCGAAAAAGTATAATTATTATATAATCTATATATTTACAGTGTGGTTAAATTGTTTATGATCACCAATAAGGGGGCGGGGCCAAATCACGGGACCTTAGGCTTAGCCTAACGTCAAAATCCTTAATGGCCTGTCAATCTGTACTGTAAACACTGATCGTGTCAATCTTGATTTGTGTGTAGCCCGCAAGCATCAGTACGACCATTCTTGAACACTTATACATTTCAAGTTAATTAACATTCCTGTGTAATTATTACAGACAGTAGCACCTGGAAAATGTCAGATTCCGTAAGTCAACAAAACTGTATGAGGTGGCACGCGACAAAGTGACAGGCTTCCTGTGACGGCGTAACTCGACCCATTGATAGCACGTCTCTGTCGCTTTATCATTAAAACATCGACTTACCTGAATTACTTTCCTTCTCTAGCTTCACATGATAATGAGACTTTGCGTGTTTATGTGTTATGCCATAATATCTGAGGTTATTTCCTCAATGAATCACTCCGGCTCGGGTAGACTGCAAGGGAGTCGCCATCTTTGGGGAAAACACGCATGCGCAAAACCTCCCACCGAAATAGACTGGTACTTGCTCAAAACGCACAAAATTTGGGGGCACCCTCGATTTCTTCCGGTTGACCCTTGACCCTGTTGCCACAACAACACTCAAGCCGAACCGGGAGTTGGCAGGTTCTCCCTAAGGGCTTTCCATGTATGTCCAGGGATATGTGTTAATGTCTGGTGGTTGATTCAAGCAAGCCTTTTTAGGGAGACAACTAGCCCAGGTAAGTGGACAGATAATAAATTAACACGTGTTTCCATAAATTTGTAATTAGCTGCGTTCAAGTCATACATTGAGTTTGCAATTACATTATAGGGACTGGTATATATATATAGGCCTATTTTATAGTATATTGCCTTTTGTTGGCGGCCAACACTGGTACATTATCGCATATGCTGCAAACAGCTAGTGCAACGACATGTTCACCTATCTAGTATATCAGTGTTGGTACATGATATTACAGGTGTAGGTGGCTAGGTGCATGCATAGTGTCAAACGTGTTATTACATGCTTTAATAGATGAGTTAATTAAATAAGGTAATAAGGTTTAATTAATTTCAAGATTTTACCTTTAAATCGACAATCATGCGTGATGTCAGTCATTACGTGGGTTAGGCCTATATGATATATGTACATTTTTTTTATATTTTCGTTATTTTACATATATATAAATTTTCATGGTATTGACCACGTACAATATCCTTTCATGTAAATTTGCTATACATTTAATGCAGAAACTGTGTGACTTAAGATTGATAGTCCTATTCTGATTGCATTAAAGGATGTTATATTCCCCGTACCTGTTAAACATATGCAAATGCTGATGACCTCGTAGGATAACTTTTATAGAAAAAAAAATAAAGTTCCTATGCCCGGAAAAAAAGTCATAGCCTTTGAGATTTTAAAATTCGGTGCTGTACTTAAAAAGTCACGTTTGTTTTGATTAATTTTTTTCAAAAGTTATGAAAAAAAATCATTTTATTTGCAAACTGTCAAAATGTCTGATAGTACCCAAAATCATAGATGTTCTTAATTGATCTCTTGGAAGTTTTTGAACTCTGGTAAATTAATAACTGCACACGAGGAACGGCTGAACCATGTATATTTAATTACATTTGCGAGATTTTATATGTAGGCCAATGTGTTTATCTGTTCCATTATCTGTCATGCACGTTGGTCTTACCTGCATTAGTAAACGCATTCGTGAAATCTAGTGAACGCACACATGCATACACCAAATCGACACACTATAACACCTAAGATGGAATTAAGTATCTGTAACTGCCAAATTTATTATTTTATTATTCGGACATATCTACATTAATGAATTATAAACAAAGTAAAGAGACATTGCATGAGGTCCGCATTAAATGATTTTGCAAAGCAGATGTGTTTGAATAAGTACTGGTCAAGCAAAATATCTGGGAAAAAAGAACCATACAGGCTTCAACTCAGAAAACAGCGCCGGGTTTCGCGTTTAGCACGGTTTTCTTCCCTTATTATTTATAAAGGTTTAAATCATCCCCCACACGCGTGTTCACCTGGGATAATGTGTTTTACCCCCCTCCCTCCATTAATTATTAAATCCTTTGTTTATCCGCCCCTGGATACAGGCCGTGAAAACAAGACCAATTATATAGTATACATATAAGCATAATTTGTCCGGTAGACCGTGCATGTTAAGACAAAGAGATGCGTAGTTGCATGCCGCTAGAGGAATAGAGTATGCCTAGTTTGATTTTATTTGTTCAGCTGTTTGTTCTAAGGGCTCATATTTTTTTCTATATACATAAATTTTTAACATTGCAGGAAGATATTTTATTAAACAAATTCTCTTTAGACTCGCGCCTTCCAAATGTAAAGATGTACCATGGCATCTGTTCTTTTCTCTTTGACAAAATTAATTTAACTTTTCCACGCGAATACTCACAAAACGCGAACTTCTATGTGCAATTTTCATTTCAAGTTTAAATCTGCCCATGGTAATTCTAGAAAATGAAATATTTTTAATACATTTTGTTACATTTGACATTCGAAATTTATACCTGTGCTATCAATGAATCGGACAGAATAACAAATAAATTGACTTTTAGTATGCATGGATAAAGGCCTACGTAATATTTTTTATACATATTTCTTAAATAAGGGGCTCCTCTAATAATATTTGCTTTAGGTCGGCCACAGAAAATGCCTGTAGAGCATCGGTTGGTAAGAGCTATGAAGGATTCCTGAAGATTTGGCACAGTGTAGAACGGCATAGTCACTGGACAAACAACGCTCCAAGCTCGCATTAAACCGATTCAAGAATACTCTAGCCTTGTGCAAACTTGTAAAATACCAGTACATATGTAGTTGGGCCAAACACTGCAGGTCAATCATAAGGGTACACAATGCCAACAGAAATAATGTTGTAATTCAGAATTGTCAATGTTGGCAGTACGTGCTTGATTTGATAACACAATCAATGTATATTGTCACCCTACGCCATTATTTGCCATTATATTTCTGTTTATTCTATAGCAACATAGTGACGTGAATGGTGGTCCCATGTTATACCACTGTGACATTTATATATATATATATATATGTTTGTGGTAGATATCGCTTGTAAAATCACATTCGATGATTAAAAGAGAAAAACGACCGATGATCGATAAATAATCGTTTATTTTAGGTAAAATCTATATAACAATAATCTGCTACAGGCATAGAAATATAACTAAAAGGTGACCGAGTAAATTTAGTCTATCTTGTACATCACACTGAAAGGTCAAGGTTGTTGATACTTATTCGTTGCACAAGGATAAATTTAGAAGCTGTGCCCTGTCTTTTTTTATCTCTTAATAAGACTATTTTATCGATTATATTTTTTCTTTGGATGTGCACACATCATCGTTTTTGATCGAATAAGTAAAAATGCAATCGATTTAATCGATTATGAAAGAAAACGACCAATTATTGACATCATCGATTAATCGGCACATCACACACATGTCACACACACATACACACACACACATATATATATATATATATATATATATATATATATATATATATCACAGGCAACATAAGGAAATCAGAATTAAATCATTGTTTATAACAGAAGTGTTAGCAAATGTGAGGAGCTATTCCAATATATTATATGTACACTGTTAAAAAAAGATTGTAAATTTACATTACAATGCAATGGCAGCAGAGTTGACATTACATAGTAATGTAATTTTACAATAATTTATTTGTGTTATTTTACATCTCAATTGAATGTTATTTTTACATTGAATTGCAGTGTAATTTTACAATGGGATAACCAGTACTTTACAGTTATTTGTTCTGTCATTTTACAGACATTTTACATTCATAGGGGGAGTGGGATGTAGTTTTACATATTATGGGAGGGGCACAGTAAGCTTTAATTAAAGGTTCACAAATTTCAATTTAAAATTGTGTAATACCCGTTTCACACCCGAGGAAGGGGGCCGAGCATCAGAGGGCTGGTGTATTAGAACATTCATGCAGCTCGTCTATAAAAAGGTGTCAACCATTTACATTTCTTTTTTGTAAGTAACAGAGAAGGAGCAACCAATTTAAGTAATAAAACATTTATTTACATTTCTAAAATATTGTATAAAATACATCATAGTGTATATTATATTAACATCTATGCATTCAAAATTGCAATACCTGCAGAAAAGAAAAACACAAGGGTTTCAATAAGATTCAGGACACATGTAGGTGATTCTGAGCGGAAAATGTACCCGACTTAATTTATCCTGTGCAGTAATAATATATGTAATAAAATAAAAAGACACTCGATCAAGGGACATGAATAGCAGGTAAAAATAGGCTGCTCTTAATGTTGAGACAAAATACTGTATTAATCTGCCTAATACTAAACTCATTTTTAATCTATCTTACAATAAACTTAAACACAACCATATATCATATTTGTGCTAAACACTATTTACTATCAAAACATTCAATTATAGATATAATAATGATATAAAGATTCTGTGCTTTAAGAAGCCTGAGTAATAGTTCAATGATCTAACAGCTACACACGTTAAATTTGTAAATCAACTGAAAAGAAAAACAGTTCAATAGAAATCACATATGAGAGTTAAGTTTCAGGAATATATATGTTAGGTTTATTTTATCTTTTTGAGTCTTCCAACTGCATGAAATAAAAAATCCAAAAATACACACTGAGTCATATATATATATATATAAATATATATATATATATATATATATATATATATATATTGCTGAGGAGTATAAGGACATTTAATACTCTAAACCCCACTCATTTCCAAAGTCTTTCATTCTCTCACAGCGATTTTTAACTTTTGCACTGACAACTTGTCTCCTCTTTCCTCCAGGTTTCTTTTCCTGTGATCCTCTTGGTGGATTAATACCTGCCATCATTCTGCAAGAAAAAAATATAAAAAAAAACAGTCAAGCCTTTTTTCATTTTTTAGATTTTTTTAATTCTATAATTCTAAACAAGCTGTAATGTTCAGTTTGATGAATGATAGGCCTGCATTGTTTTTTAAAAGAACATGTTAAGATGATTGTCTATATAGAACCCAGACAGCCTGTACATATATGCTCTTTAAATAAGTATAACATTCTCGTATTATCGCCCACTGTTGAACACGACAAATGAAATCTAAATATCAAGGAATTTATGCAAAGTTATAAATTACTATACAAACCTACTGAACTTGAAGTCTTCACTTATTGACAGAAACTGGATGCAAATTCGGTAACCAGTGGTAACACTGGCGATTTTTGGTACAGTGCACAGGCAGACAAAACAGCGCTTGTTGACCCTGGTCCAGCCGACGCTATAAATCCCGCGCTGACCCAGTTCATGACCAGTCACGTCACAGCCCTGTGAGCCGGTGGCCTGCTGGGCTGGCCACGGTCAGTTAGACTTCGCGTACGCGCGTGCAAGTTATGGTGTGTAATTAAATACAGTGCAAGGCGGTGTGTTGTCCTGCGGGTCAGCCTGTGAGCGGACAACCAGGCAGAGGGGCACTGATAACACTGCACTGAGATGTGCTTAAACTGTACTGAGAGGTGTAAATTCCCTAACAGCAACATGCAGTGTGAAATAACACAAATAATGTGTGTATTGTTACGGTTATTTTTAACAGTGTATTGAATTTCTTCTTTTTAATTTCTTTGTGGATATGATAACCCCTGCGGACTAAATATATAAGCTCGTTATCTCGATGAGTCCAAGTTTTGTTACAAATTTATTTGTTTTAAATTTAAAAATACAAAAATAATAAATATAAAAAAATAATAAAAATATGTATCTCTTAAATAATTTAAAAAGGTCATTTTGTGGGAAAATGTCAGCACTGAAATATTATTGCCATGCATATATGCATGATTTTTGAATGTAAATTTCATGCTTGGATGCACGCGAATTCTTGATAAATTAGATTTCAGGACAGACTAATAACATTAAGTAAACTAGGAATTGCAGTGAATGAAAACGTTTTCAGCTCAGAAATTATGAATCATAAACGCGTAATATCCGCAAAAAAAATTAGCGTCGATGTTTAAAATATATGAAATTTACCAAAAAATCAGGCAATATTCTGTTTATTGATTGGTGTTCACAGACCAAATTTACCGAGGAAAAAGACTGTTTTAACATGACACTGAGCCTATGTAACATTCTCACGCGGGATGTATAAGATCTGTTTATAGTCCTGAGATTGTTCAAATGACAGGGGCGGATCCTTGATTTAGGAAGGGGGGGGGGGGAGTCCGGTCCAGGAAGAATTAACAAATGAGGAAACCTTATGAGTTTTAACAGGTCTTGAAAGGGGGGGGGGCTATAGGCCTCAGAAATTGGTTACACATTCTGAAAAAAAGTATTAGCGGCTTAAAAGGGTGAAGGGTGTCCAGCCCTCTACCCGACCGGCCCCCTGCCCCGGAACCGCTGATATACTGAATGAAGTATTGTAATGAGTGGGCACTTATCTTCAGTGGGTGAATTTCTCTGTACATTATACATTATATATATATATATATATATATATATATATATATATATATATATATACAGGACATTTTATATACAACCTCGAGCTCTCTGCAATACTTATACTGATCAGTGTGTCTTCCAGACCCAACAACACGGTAATTTTATAGACCATATTAAGGATCAAACGGTCCCTTATATATTACAAGTCAATATTGCATTTATAATTGGATGATAGTGACAACGTTTATAACGAGTGTCACCAGAAACCTGTTATATTACCGACAAGCCTATACCATTACGACACTTGCACGGGGCCTGTATAATGGTATTACTCCTGTACCGAACAAAGTCGGCACATGAACACTATGGTTTACTAGGACTTTTATGTAAGTTGATATCATTTCCATAAAAAGCTATATCCTGTTGGCTTGCGACAGGCTTACACAAGTAAATATGTCTTGGTTGAAACCAGCGTGACAACACGAAACACTCATTATCTCATTCAATCAGAGTTCCCCGTAATTCTAACGTGACCCCGTGTGTTTGCAGGTCACCGTGTATAAACTCAGATACTGCAACTGTATTGGGTTTTTGACATGAGTGGGTATATAAGAACCTATAAACACACTGGATTCTTATTAATGTAGGGAAACTCTCTTTTCCCCTCGACTGACTAGCATGTGATTGCACGACAGCGTCAATTTGACAGATTATCCAGGTATATCAAATGCCTCCGCCAGGATGGCATGCGTTCATTCCCGTTCGTGTAATGTGTGTGTGAGTTTGTACGTACACGTATAGGTTTACAACATGACTCATGAACATGCAATCATGAACGAATTCTCATGCAGTTTGCACGGCATTTCGGAAATGGGCCCATTGAGAATCAATTAGACTTTGGTGCGGATCCGGCACGTAATCCGGATTCAGAAAATTCATCAAGAAATATTCACAAATGTATAGTCACTTATGCACTAAGGAACCTGAGGATATAGGTCGAATAAATGAATGTCGGAGGCTTGCAGATTTCTATTTAAAATATTATTTCTTCAGTGGAACTGCCGCTCCTGGTTTATATATATATATTTGCTCATGATGAACAGGTCTACAGTAATGTTTCTTATTTGTGCTTCTGCCTTAAAATGTATCCTGAAACATGACCATTTAAAATGAAGTTTTTTATTTGCTGATTATATGCATCATTTTAAGAATTTAACATAAAGCGAATTTATGTTTTTTTTCTTGGCACTTTTGTAAAATTCAACGCACTCGATTTGTGATAAAAATTCCTACCAAATTTTTCAATCTTAGAGTTCGTAGAACTATTTCAGTGTGGCCTTACAGGATTACGCCATATCTTATATAGAACGGATAATGCTTAACAGATGGAAGTGACCGAGTTACTTAACTATACATATGGTTGTAATATTTAATGGACGTCAGTTTATTACAAGACCGAACGAAAATTGCAGTACTGTAGTGGCATGCATGTCTTCTCAAATTTTGCTATTTACAATTACAGTAAATGACTGGCGGGAGTTGTCCTCGTATAAGCATGCATGGTTAGATTTGGGTATTGACTGCTTTAATTTGGCGGCATTATATATAACGATTTATGCACAGCCATCTCTTATATCTTAGTTTTGTTTGTAGGGCCAAAAAATCTTAGTACTATAAAATCTAATATAAACACAATAAAAATCACAATCTAAAAAACACCAGGTGTGTTTAGCAAGTTACTTCGAATGTTTCATTGTGTTTGTCAAGTTAATTTTTACTTATTAATGCATCAATTTAACTAGCGGCAGCCTGCGACCCACACGTCGGTATTATGTTTATAAACTTTCCCAGGTGCAGTCCATTTTTTCAATAAACGGCCTGTGAGTAGTTGTTTTCATAGCTAAAATTTAACACATTTTCTTGTCAATTTTCAAATGTTTCCTCAGTTTTTGTGTCAGTGTATGCACTTTTACATCTATTTTACTCTCTGTGTATGATTTTGTCCGTTGTTTCTATGCCCTGTTATGTCTGTGTTGTCTTTTTTCGTGAGGGTTTTAATTTCGAGATATTCGCGAATGTGAAATAATCGCGAATATTAAACCCTCGGGAATAAGGTGTCCCATCAACTAAAATGACCTCTGAAAACAACCTCATCAGCAACCTAATTTGTGCATGGTTTCGAAACCCGCCCATGAATTTGCCGTACATACAGACTGCGATACATATCGACTGTGATACAAGTTCTAATTTAATGACTGAACCAGGAATTAGTTAGGTATTGTAGGATTTTTTTTTTCTAAACTTTAAATCAATACAGATCCTGCTATACTTAGATTTTACATGTTCCGGTGCAATCGCGTAAAATGAAACCCTAGCAAAACGTTCAAAAAGAAGAAATCGCGAAATTTCAGTCTCGCGAAAATAAAGCCAACCACAGTATTTTCCTTTGACAAATAACACTGCTGCCCAGGTTTTATTACAATGATTTACAGGTTGTGTTTTTGTTTAAAATGATTTGACAATCCAAATATTTCTGTTCGATGAGTGCATATATAATGTTCCTTAGACATAAGCGGTGAGAGTAGCGTCAGTTTTTGATTAATCGGTTTCGTGTACTGCAAAGTCTGTCGTGAAGCCCCTGGGCGTTTGAAGGCAGGAAACAGTCTCAATGTTTATCATGGAGACACTTCAGATCCTAGTCATAAGCCAAAGTTGAGAGTCCTTGGACATTTGTTAGCAAGGAGAGCGTACATGGTCGTATCCTTGTTAACATTAGTCTTCATACAGCTGATGTTTGTATAGAGCAAATCCAACCAAGACTGGGACGACATCGACGACTCTCATGTACTTAACATAAACATGAGGACCCCAGTCAATGACAAACAGCTGTGACAGGCTCCACAGTCAATGCAACAGGTCGGTTGTCATGGCCCCTGACCTGCTGACAGCATGGGCTACAGACGCCCCTGTTATCTGGGCGACATGTTTGTTTCCGATATATCAAAAACTAGTGATGTGTGTACAGAAAGATGAAAAGACGTGTTTGTATATAGCACGTAATATGCTCACTGAATGTCCACTTACACAATAATTTTGAAAGAGAAAATCTCAGCGGTAGCAGACGAAGCTTGGTATGTTCATCCTTGTCTATCTGTCTGAGGTTGAGAAGAAAATAAGTGACGTCCAGGTCCCTGTCTGAGGTCCTGGCTTGTATTTGATTTCACTTTGAGAAATCCACAAAACTTGACTCGTTGGACCAGGTTTTACCGCATACGATCATTAGGCTTGATGCGCATGCCCGTGAGATAGGTGCTGTCTCACGTTTATCCGGATCCGGATACAGGCCCCTTTTTTTCAATCAATAGTTTGTTGATGATTTTTATTGACCATTTGCATTTAACATTTTAGAAGGAAGTTCTACAGGCACGAAATTCTTTTTTATACGTCACCCTTCTACTGTCTCTATTTTTCCGTAAAACACCCCCTGTAGTTACAAGATATTCTATAGTCTTGACATGCTATACAGTATTAAAGCTATGTTTGAGTGCTCTATCTGTAGATAAGCAAAACAAGAATTACCAAATGTGAAGTAGAGAATGCACGGGTTACGCAAAACAAGTCTCACGGATACCCGAGGCCATCTGGCCAAATAAATTTACGTGATACCAACCATGTCGTATACATACCAACATACATAAAACCCCTACGTTGGCTGACTTTCCAACCCGTCAAAAATATATAAAAATGCTGTATTTGTATCGACATACCCATAATGCTGAACGTAGGTAAGATATAAAAAAGCACGGGATATTATTTAAGGAATTAATTCTGGTATGAACCGATTTCCTCCAGACTTTTTGAGGGATGGAAAATTTAACAGCGGAGGTCTCATTAAATTTTACTGAATATCTAACTGGGCCAGAAGGAACGGTTCAGGAAGAATTGCCTCGGCGGGGGCATTCTCTCTACCGTTTCAGATGGTCAATCTAATTATGCTTGTAACTGCTTGGTTTACATTTTAAATAGTTTTACCATACACATTCTTTTATTCGTTAATATCCTTGCAGACTGGAGGTGAATGCAAGATGGATGACACGGAGGATTTCACGAAGATACCCGAGGTGTTCCGAACAGCTAACGGAAAGAAATGCCTGAATTTGAGCAACCAGAATTTAAAATATATACCTGACCATGCATTAATGGTCTCAGGATTGCAGTGTCTCTTTCTGGCCAACAACAGACTCGCAGATATCCCAGACAAAATTTCACATTTACGAGAGCTGGAGCTGCTAGTGGCATCCAAAAACTATATAGCGACCCTCCCTTTCAGCACAGCAAGTTTGCAAAAGTTACAGATATTAGATGCTAGTGATAATGAACTGACTGCAGTTCCTGAGGGAATACTTAATCTAAATAACCTGACACAACTGGTGCTGAACGCAAACCGGTTTACTGCGTTCCCCGATGCAGTATGCTACTTACGACAACTGAAAGTTCTGTCTCTAGATGATAATTGCATACGAGAAATCCCTTCCCAAATAAGTTTGCTGCAAGATCTACAGGTGCTCTCTTTGGAGAATAACAACATTGACTTTCTGACTGCTGAGGTTTGTGCTATCCATTGCCTGCAAAGACTTGCCTTGTCTGGTAATAACATCACAAATTTGCCTCACGAGATTGAAAACATCGTATGCCTTCAGCAGTTGACATTAGATGACAATGAGTTCAGTTTTATACCAGTGCAGGTGTACTGGTTGGAGAGTCTTGAGGAGCTCAGCCTGTCGAATAATCAGATAACTGAAATACATAGAGGAGAAATTGGTAAATTGAAGCACCTCAGAGTCCTTGGGTTGAACTATAACAAACTCCAGAGCATCCCATCAGAATTATGTGCATTATCATTGCTTGAAGTGCTTGGGCTTGAAGGAAATGATTTGTCCAGCTTCCCCAAGAAAATGTCAACACTTTATAGTTTAAAGGAGATATATTTAGGTAATAACAAAGTCACCACAGTGCCTGAGGAAATTGGTGTGTGCTCCCAGCTTGAAGTGTTAAGTTGCCCCGGAAATAAGTTAAAACAACTTCCGGTAGAAATTAAGAACTTACAGCGCCTTCACACTTTAGACCTCCATGGAAACCAGTTTGAAACGATGCCTAGCGCTGTGGGGTCATTGGCATCATTGGAATCTTTAGATTGTAGTAACAATCAGATTAAAGCTTTACCCAAGGAGTTCGGACTCATGATCACAATACGCCATTTGGACTTAAGTGACAACAAATTCACAGCATTCCCTGAAAGTATTTGTCAGTTGTGGAACTTGGAGTTCTTGAACCTCCAACATAACCGAATTAGCAGCCTACCAGGGGAGGTTGGACAACTTGAAAATTTAACTGTACTACAGCTCAGATGCAATAAGCTTGTCACAACCCCGGAAGAGATTAGCAAGTTGAGCAGTCTGGAAGAATTGAATCTATCTGGGAACTCGCTTGAGGACTGTCCCGGTCCATGGGACTCCATGGCGGCCCTGAAACACCTAGATTTATCAGATAACCGCTTTGAAGAGCTCCCAGAGGTTGTTAACCAACCACCAAACATAGAAACTGTTATACTATCACAAGAGGATGGCACAGGTTTGAAATATATCCCAGAATCCCTCACTTCCTGCCAGGCGATCCATCTGATCCTGGATCACAATGACATAGAAGAGCTGCCAGAATTTATGACGGATCTTCCCAGACTCCGGACACTGTCACTCAGTTACAACAACATCAGTGAGATGCCCGAGGTATTGTGCGATATGACGCACCTTGAAAGCCTCAGGTAAGTCACTCACATGATGTGATCATCCCATATCCATGTAATTATCTGATATAATTTGTACACTAACCACAGAAAGATATATATATGACAAAATTCTCATGCTTGCATAGGAAATACCATAACTGTTTTTTCTATGTTAAGGATCACTTAAATACACGCGGCCAGTGACAAAGATTTACTTGTATTTGGAATAGCTCAAAACATTCCAGGTCTAGCTAGGAACAAACGTAATTGTGATTTTGTCTATTGAGCTCTCTCTCTCCCTCTCTCGTATGTTTGTAAACTGCCAGAGTGGACGTTATAACGAAATGTTTGAATATAAACAAACCGTTGATAAACTGCCTGAGCGGGATGGTTTTGATACAAATAGAATGAAGTGTTTATCAATGCCAGTAGTCCCTACTGACGTAAATGATTGACAAACCAAAATGTACATGTGCAGCCATATATCCCACATATAAAAATGTCAAGTATGTCCAAAACCTTTCTCCTTAAAATTTTGTTTTTTTTGTTTACACTTTCCCAATAAAGGTTGGCAGGCAACCAACTGAGCCACCTACCGGTGAACATTGATAAGTTGTCAGAACTTAGGGACCTTCAATTACAAGACAACCCAATGACAACGCCACCTACCGATGTGTGTGTGAGTGGTGTCCTGCAGCCGATCGGCCGGTTCATGCGCAGTGCAATCGAACGAGAAGGTAAATTGTAGCACCAACTGTATAATGTATACTCTACACACAATATATACTGTATCTAGTAGTATTTAATTATCAATGTAGGACGACGCTCGGAGGTTCCTTCGTCGATTTTCACGGTAACGGTAAGAGCGCAAAGGATAATTGTGAAGTTTTAAAAGAGTCCCATTGATGCATGATCTATGCTAAATTTAAAATCATTCACTGACTAGTGATTGTGATGCAGTATTACATATTTGCATATTATTTCAGATAAACTTCTTGAGAAGATGTTTGGTATTCTAAAGGACGCTTTCAACAAACACGAACTTCGTCACGTGATGCGAAAACTGAAGCTCCCGGATGAACGTATGCAGGAACTGGAAGCAGAGCATCACGGGAAGGATAAGTTGAAAGAGCGAGTCTGGTGCGCTCTACTGGCTTGGAAAGACGATAAAGGATACATGGCTAGCTCGGATGAACTGATTAGGACTTTACACATTATTGGAATGGAAGAGCTGTCTGAAAAACTGAAAGCAATGCGGGTGTATTCCCAAGCAATGAGGTTTTAGTCTGGTGGAAGAATAACACTTAAGCGTTAAGCAGAAGGTTTGCTTGGGATAGATGGGAGCGTTGGACATGGTAGCGGTCTTGACTGTGAGAAAAGATCAGTCTGATTCACAAACTGTTATTGACCGTACATGATTGTGTCTCAAGGACCAAGGTAACTGATTGCACATAGGACAAATGACATTAATATAAATTGTGCCATTGCTGTATATATGTAGCTTGAAAAATCTATGTATACTATTACTGTCTTCCAAACTCTCCCAAGTGCAGTACTAGCTTCGTGGTGCCTCAAGTCGGGATACACACTCGAGGTACCATGGAAGCTAAATATGGGTTCATATGCATGTCCATGATCCCAAATTACTAATATTCAAGGTAACGGAACTCAGATTAATAACGTGTTGACTGTGGAATTGATATTGGACATAAATATATGAGGTCAAATGGCGCTGTTTGACCAAGCAGACATCCTAGCAGGGAATTTTTCACCTATAAAGGTCAATATGGTGCATCGCATAATGAACAGATTGATGCGTCGCCGTGATTTTTGGTTTTCGCGTGAGGTGGCGCTGAGCAGCAGTATCCGGAAAATGATTTCGGCTGCAGAGCAGGATGAGCAGATGGGTATGAATAAAATGTTAACTCCTGCCCTGTTGTGATTAAGATAACACACACACACGTATATTTCAGAATTATAAAAACGGTTATACCAGTATGAAACAGTCGATTGCAGCCGAGGCCCAGATCGTCTCGGAGAGTAGGATATTTAACACACCTTCTAGATCTATCAGTTTGTCTTTACTGAGAAAGCATGTTATCTTGACAGACCATGTATGTCATTAATAGCCATACGGGCATGCAAACCTACCAGTCTTCCAACTCGGTAAATACGGGTTTTCTGAAGTTACATGTACTGGAATCATGGGCAAGTTGTGACTGTCATCAGGGGTGTGCAACAGATTCATGTTAACCGAATGTAATCGGTTTAACGTCAGTGTGATGAATGTATAGTCAGAGATAGATATTTATGTCGTAAAAAATATGATTTATGTGATACAGCCAGTTCTTGTATTCGAGGTAACACAAAGCCTAACAAGACTCCCGGCCTTGACTAAGCTTAATGTAACCAATTGTGTGATTCGTAGTTATCAATGAGTAAAGGTGATTAAATGTGAAGATATAGTTAAAGGCTGGAGTTAGGGAAAAATATTTAAATAAAATATCAGGCGGCACCAGCCGTTGTTCCCAAATAAATAGAGTTAATCAACAACCAGACAGATGCGCCATCTAACGCTGAATGAGGAACGATTAACGGCGGTCTCCAAGTATTTTCAAAATAAAAATCATTTAGATAAAGAGCATTTTTAATAATTAAGCTTTTTATTTCGAGGTGTTTTGTTATTACTATTCTGTCGATGGACATCTTATATTTATTCGGAAATTTACAAATTTTAACCATATACTGACTTATGACTGGTCTTCCCTAATTATTACTGATTTAAATGTTTCTAGATTAAGAGAATAGGGTTCATAACAGTGCCTATGCAATTATTCAAATTCATAAAAAATTTACATTATGTTACTGTATTTTAAAACTAAACCATGCATCTACATCCATGTTGATTTATGCATTAGACGTTACACACACGAACATCCACGTAACGAACGCATATAATGTTGTGTTGAGTACTTTATAAGGTAAATGATAAAGCAGTTTTGTGTTGATTAAACTTAGTTCACACATACCGACACGTGCGGGCGATCTTTCTGCAGGGGAAAGTCGATTTTAAATAAGAAAATGTACATAGTCTCAAATTATAATGAGTCATATATATAGCCATGTTAATCAGTAGTCGAAGTGTGGGTAATAGGAAATAGATTAACTTGTTTATTGACACACAAACTTTCGAAACGCAAAGGCTTCTTTTTCAGGTGGTAAGTCTGCGCTCTTCGAAAGCTCATGTGTTGATAAACAAGTTAGTCTATCTAAAAGGAGTCACTCTTTCTCTTAATCCCTTTATATATATATATATATATATATTCATACAATTTACACCTTACGAAGAAGCCTGTGTGCCTCGGAAGCTCGTGTGTGCATAAACAAGTTAGTCTGTCTATAAGGCGTCACTCTTTATCTGCTTTACCTACGCGTCTACTACAGACTATACCACGTATTATATATATATATATATATATATATAGAGAGAGAGAGAGAGAGAGAGAGAGAGAGAGAGGTATGTTTATTTTTTTCAGAACGGCTTTCTATAAGCTGCATTCATTTTAGCAGTGAAAACTGTCAAAGTGATGTTGATATGTCTTTGTTTGTTTTAAGATTGACCATTTGACAGTTTACTTTTACATGCTGTCTATTGAATAAAACAAATAAACATAAACTGTGTCCCATTGCATCATTTGTTCTTCAGTGTATGATCCTCGGCTGACTTTTGTTAAGGTTTCTATTATAAAAAAGTTGTTTAGAACTTGTTTTAAAGTTATGTTCGATGATGTAATGAAAAGGCAGTTGTTCATAGATTATTCTTTGTACCTTCTCTATCACCTTATCAGCATCTCAATGGCGTCCCCCATTCTGACAACCCCGGTACCCTTTCATAATTCCAGATCATTATAACCATTTACAGACGTTAGAAACCGTCCCCGGTAAAAATCTTGCTCATATTACGTACGGCGATAGCACAAACTCACCCTCACGCATACACGCACACATATATATTAACCAAATATTCCTCATAAACGTGCCGTCAGGGGCGCCAGCTTGTATGTTCTCAACAATAATAATATAATGTTAAAAGGGCACCGCAACACGGAGGATGCCTTGGCAACCGGGGCATATTAGACTTTGTGTATATAGCTGAGGCCTGGTCTGAGTAAAAAAAAAAATAGGACAGTCATGTGTCCTTTGTCTTTTATCCTTTTAAACTTGTGATCCAAAAATTAATAAGAATCTTCCTTTATTGGTAGGTAAGCCATGTGTGAAGGTTTAAAGGTTCGAGAAGAAAAGTTCGGTTTATTTTGCGACTATAGCATTCTCAAGAAGTTAGTCCTGTGACCCTGACAAACGACCATTTACCCCAAAATAAATAGAGTCTTTGCCTTATATGTAAGCGATCCATTCTGAAAACGATCGGTTCGGAATGACAAGTTCGATTTAAAGTGCGTACACAATCTATTAATAATCTACATGACCTTTGACCTTGTGACCTCCGACGTAAGGGGGTTCGTCCTGTACTGGTCGGAGTGCTGAGATGAAAGAAGGAAAGTTTGAAGTGATTTGAATGTGTTCACAAGCCAGTAACAAAATTATGGACTCACGGTCGCATAGACGGAGACGTTACTGTATCCCCTGGTCCCAAAATAATTAAACACATGAGCTCCAGCACCTGTAGAGCACTACATCATTCATTGATAAAAGGTAGTTCATTACCAGTTTTTGTTAACATCGCGCTGCACTAAGATATTTTAACTATATTAAATACTGCAGACCTCGGTGCATACGCGTTCATTACCGACAAGACAGAGGAAGTTTTTTTTTTCATTTTGCACATAGGAAAACTGTTATAAATGTGAAGAAGGTTAAGGAAAAAAACAGCCATGCATACCTAGTATTTAATGGACTATTGTTCTTTGGAATCTTATAAGACCAAAGAATGTATAGTCTGCAGGCAAGATGGGCAATTTTTTTCTCAATTTTATAATATGTATTTACTTTATTCTTTTATATATATATATATATATATATATATATATATATATATATATATATATAATTAACACGCTATATGTATACATTTATAATAATTCTTATTGAGTGTTCTTTGAGGCTACTCCCATGGGACTACTCCAGATGTCTTAGTCATTTTCAATTAATAGTGTATATTATGTACACTTATCCGAGGTTAAGCTCGCGTGGTTAATGATTAATGAATAATCGACAAATCCTTGACATATCACACGTTATCTGTAACATAGATAATGGATCACATGTCTCTGACAACACAAAAGTGTTCAACCTTTGATATAGAGATTGTGAGAGTGTGTCCTGTGGACGAAACATACTGAATGGTCTTCACCTTATCTAAAATATGATAGTTCATCAGTAATATTCCGTAAGTAAGCTAATGATCTCACTCGAAAGCGTTAGTATGCTATTTAAATATAATTATCAAAATCATTTAGCGATGAACTCTCAATATGGGGTGTTCCTATATACAGCCTGGAAGCCATTTTGGTATCGACATGTTTATAATTTACCTGGTTAAGTACAGACACTTGCTCGTTAGTTTTAGTATTATTCAATCCAAGTTTTATATATTTTAAAGACATTGTAATTTTAGGTTAGAAATTAAACGTTCAGGAGAATGAGACGTTAAATGACACAAGAGAATACATTATTTCTGTTAGTAAATAACATATGAATAATGTTGAGGGCGGCCATACATACCGTGTTAGTTAATAAGTAACTTAAGCAAATTTGTCCCTGTACAAGCATTTACTTTTGTTTCTTTACCTTGACTCCACAGGTAATTTATTAACCATGCGATTAGTTATCTGTAATATCAACTTATTTTGTAACAGCCACGAATTCCGACACATTCATAGATGGCGCTCTTTGTGATACGTATCCCTACCCACATGTATTTCACATATGACTTTGAAGTAAGAGTAGGTGGGATGGGGTCATTAGGAGAAACACTCTTCCTGCGATATATTCGATACCCCCCCCCCATCCAATGGTTCATGGATTTACCCTTTTTCTTTATTGACCCTACATCAATTAGTTGTATTATATATTTATATGAGCCATGCAGGATATTAGATATACACAGGTATAATATTACCTTCTTGTTATATCAGCACTCATTATGTCAGGTGACGCTTTAAACTGTCATAAATATACCTTGGCCCGTTGCCTCCGTTGTGTTATCAGTTTGCCCACACACGTGATTTATTGCTGAGTGTTTGTCGCGTACACAGCTAATAAGAAATCAGTTATAAAAAATGAAGTTGGGTAAAAACTTTGACATAGGGCGCCTTGGGTTCACAAACATAAATTCTGTCCAAAAAAATGCTTACGAGGCAAAATATATTAACGTGTGCGCGTTAGAGATAGTTGTTGCTTCAGCATGCGAAAAAAATTATTTTCTTTGTTTCGAATGAGGTCAGGGACCCTAACTGATGCACTGTATGGTCTCAACAATGTAATTATTTATGACCAAATTTATTCCAGTATATTCACAAGCAGAGAAACAGAGGATTGTAGTCCATCACACTTTGATAACACCGTTGTGTTTGTCACTAATCTTTACCTGGTTGCTCGGCTACTGATTAAGTGTGGGGGTGCCTTTCAATGCCATCATCATTTTCCATGGCGCAAATTTAGTTAGGACCATAACCTGTACAACATTGATCATTTACTTTTATAATGCCTGACCGGTAAAGGGCACGTTCTGCTAAAATTACAAAAACATGTATATCAAATAACATAGTTTAGCCCAACCCTATCTTTCTAGACATTCCCTCCCTTCTTATTGATCCTAAAACAGCACCTTCAGTCCTTGATTTAAATTTTTCCCTGATATGAAAATGACTTAAAGCTCCTTTTATTTTGTAAACAAAATGCACATGCATGTACCAGAACAGTCGCAGGTTTCAGTCGTGGCACCGGCGTAAATAGAAAGCTGTCACTCAATGTGTCTTTGAGGACCAATGTTCAGCGCCTTTGGACCTTCACGAATATCTATAAGTCATGTGACCTGTATTTGATTATGAAAATTACTGGGATTTCTTTGGAACCTCTGTAAAAATATCAAACGTAATATACACTAAGTCATGTTATAGTCAGTGGTCTTTTGTGTAATAAAATTAGCAATATTGTTCTCACACATTTGAGAGCTTCATTGCTATACCCATGTGACTAAGTTTATCCAAAGCAAAAACTAGCCGGCAAAAACTGCTCGTTGAGGATGGAGGACAAAGAAGATTTTCAGAGGGTCATCGATGACAATAGGATCTTCATGATAGAGAGAATAGATTTGAAAAACACTCATCTGTTGTCTAAACTGTTATCGACTGGTGTCGTAGGTGATACTCAGTACAATGCAATTATGGTGAGTATCCTGCACTATTCGAAATGTTCTAAACAGTTGACGTTTTTATACTTTTTCTTACACCTTTTGCCTGGTTTTCTCAGGTAGTGGTTTTTTACCCATGATATTAACTCATCCCAAAAGACATTTACTTCATATCATAAGTATTCCTTCGCAAATATGTAACTGCAAAGCATTAAATATCTCAACAATACATGGTTCATCTCGATTTCGGGTTTCAACACCAAGTTTCAATTAAGCTGAACTGTCAAAATGAATATCCAGGAATTGTAAATTGTCCATTAATGGCTCATTCAATGTTTTAAATAAGTGTCAAATTCCGAATTTGCTTTAAAGAGACCATGATCCATATCTATGATTAAAATTAATGCACGACATTTTTAAAAATGTTAATAACGATTTATTATAAAGTTATAAATTTCACCTTTGTTACCGGTGCGAAAGTGGTCTCAATTTATCGAAGCGGTTATTCCACGCACTTGTTTTTCTAGCGAAGCAGTTGGTACGCGGGACTTGTGCGTCACCAACATGGGTTTCGAATCCCGGAACCTCCCAGTCTTTTCCCCTGAATAATTTGTCTTCGTAACAAAATGGGGGCTCGTCCGGGATGACGGTAAACTTTGTGGCCCAGGGAATAAGCTCACTAATGTGTGACTCCTGATATAATTAGTCTTGTTCTGATAGCAGAACGCTCTTAAGAGGGGATGTGTAACGGGGTGACATAAGAGCGGACGGAACTGTCTCGCTGGAGAAGCTTGCTTTTCTAGCGAACTGGTTGGTACGCCGAACCTGTGCGTCACCAACATTGATCCGAGTCCCGGATCGGCCCAGTCTTTTCCCCTGAATAATTTGTCTTCGCAACAATATTAAAGGGGTTAGAAAATTGTATTAAAGCAATCTGCATCACAGGTTCACAATGCTGCAATACCTTCATTAATTTTTATTTAATACCAGTATTTTTGTATCAACAGGAAACATGTCACACAAACTTGGATCAAGTTAAGACATTGTTGATACACTTGGCGAAGAGGAGCCGAGAAAATTTTCTCCATTTCATATCATGTCTGAGAGACACAAATCAGAGCCATGTTGCCGAAAAACTCGAAGGTTTGTGTTCAGCCGGCCCCCTATACAAGTTGATGAAAATGTTTAAATATTGACTTTGACGTTTTACCTGAACAGGTTATCGGGGATCTGACATATTTTTTTCCAAATCACCACATATGTGTTGTCTCGTTTTATTGCTATTTGGACAAGTAACATGAATCATAAAGACATGTGGATTTGTGGCAGAGATTTGTAATAACTTGTTTACTTATATGAACAATATCATTTGTCGAGACACAGAATGTGAGGATGATGAGATGTTGTTAAATTAGACGAACGAAACTGATAATATGGCTAATATAAATTCATGCAAACTCTGGATGATTAACATGTAAGGCAAATTAAGTATAATATTGCGTACAATGATCTTCGTTTGTTATAACGTTTTTTCTAGTTGAAATGAAACTACCACATACCAAGGCACTCCCGGTAAGAGCTATGATTTTTTTTATATATTTAATAGTTGGTTTGTACAATGTTAACATTATCTTACACATCCGCTTCAGAAACATGCTAATATAAATTGGTTTGTAAAATAATATGGCCAAGTATGGTAACAAGTTTTCATAGAAATAAAGATTAAAGTAAGAATGCTATTTTTTCCATTATATTGAAGAGTGGTAGCATTTGGATCCCACATCCATCGGTTCTGTTTGTTGCAAGGCATGACAATATTTTACATCCTGGATCAACAGCAGTGCTTGAGACTATGATGCAGAATATCTTGAGCATTGACAAAAGAGTTAACACTGCAAGAGCAACTGAACAAGATTTTCAGGAATTGGATCTGTCACCATTTACACATATCGTTCATATACTACCTGCTTATGAAAAACCAGGGAAGGGTTTTATGACTGACAAAATGTCTTACGTTATTACATCAACTGTAGAAGAATACTGCAAAGGAGAAGCAACAAAAGAAAAGGCTGCTCTATGTCGAGCTTATCGCCTCGCAGTCGGGAATTCCGAGCAGAATTTCTTTCTTGGAGCCAACCTCTACAAACAATGGAAAAACCATATGGTTCCAGGGGACCCACACACAATATTCGTCCCAATGCCACTATCTCAAGATCCCGAAATGAATGCTGACTATGACAATGCAAAGAGTCTGCATGTTCTGGTTGATCTCATTACCAGTCACGAAACCGCCATCTATGTTCTTCGGAATGTACTTGATGGTTTGAAAGCCTGTGCACGTGCCTCTGAACTGAACCTTCATTTTATCATTGAGCCTTCTTGCCAGTTTAAGGAAGAACTTCTTTCCATATCGGGTAAACTAATAGAAGGGACAGCCCTTGACGGGAACTGCGACTTCATTAACCTGGATTCAGTTGAACGGGTGTCATGCTTTATTAACAATACTCTTTGGCTGTTTCTTCATCCGGCTAGGTATCTGACATGGCTGCGTCTTTTTCCGGTGAGTCGAGGAATACCTCACCTTATCACGACGGACACAGAGCTGTACGAATTGTACGACGGTATGCCAGACAGACTGAGAGATACACACACCGTCTCCAACCTGAATTGGGAATGCCTTTGTAACATAGTTGATAACATGATGCAGAACAAAGGGAAAATGTATGCACGGGCATTGGATCTCTCACGGGCATTTTGCATTTGCAGAACAGTAATGGATTCGCACAAGGAACTTCTCTTGACTGCCTTAGGTACATTCAGTTACAATTATGTTCCTAACATTAGGTTTGTGTTTGCTTATTTTGTAATCTGTTGGATCTAAGGTTCTGTTAAAATAAACAGCATTACGTTGAGAACGGCACTGACGAAACCAGTCCATAGTTCATTGAATTATTGTTATCATTTAGTAGTAAGTTGTAGTCGTTTTCATGTAAATGTAAACATAGACATTGGATAATCATTTACGTAATATCTGACATTTCAACTCGGATGTAATCGGATCAAATTTGCTTATTAGTAAAAATTAAAATATTTCATTTCTGTACATTTTTATTCGTCTTAATTTATTTTGATTCATTGTGTTTATTTTATTTTTTTTCGAAAATAGGCGACTACATTGGAAGGATTATTGCCAAATGGACCAATGAAGACGATTTGGCAGATGATGATCAAATAAATATGAAACTGACACATAAGCTTGACAGAATGCTTGCGTCGAAAATCACAGGAAAACAACAACCTCAAGAACAGAAAGAGTCACATATTCCTTCATGGATGCTGAGAATAGTTGACCACTACCTGAAACCCTTTGGATGTCTACTTGGGGCAACCAAAGGAAGTATAGCAATGCACACATATATCGCAAACCGGAAGGAAATGAGCATCATAGCAGACGTTGTCCGCACAGGAACTGGTGTAATGCGCATGCACAAAGTTTTACACATCATTTATCATTACATATTCAACTGTTTTCCGGGGTCCCATAAACTCTGGATATCTTTTCACCCCCCTGCCGTTGCCAACATTTCAGGTAAGTTTTAAAATTCGGAGAGAGTGAAGGATGAAAAACGTTAATAATACACGTACATTTTCCTAATGTTCATTTCTTGCTAAATACAATAATTTAATTCGGCTAAATTAAGTATAAATTACATTTTTTGAATGAGTTATGTATGTCAAAGTATGAAATCATTAGTAAAAATTACCTTTACTCCCCTCTTTTAATAAATTACAATTTCGGACATGAAAAATTAAGAAGATGTAAAGCATTGGTGGAGAAAACTTAACTTTTGTAAATGCATAAAATAATATTTTTTGTTGTTTTCAGAACCGGTCAGGAATGAAATAAAGTTTGACCCATCACACACAGTAAGATGAAAATGGAACGAATATCAATAAAATGATTCATTAAATTTAACATGTAAAATAAGTTTCCGTACACTACATGAAATGCATATTTATTCTTCATCATAGACAATATAATTAATTATTATTGTTGTCACTTTGTGTGTAATTTGTAGCATTATCTATATTATCTGCAGCCAGTCTAATATCCAATGGCTGCTAATGATTGTAGTTCATCTCATATAGATATAAAAAGGAATGTCCTTTTTTAGGAAAAGGGCTTGCAATTGCTTGCTGCTGTGAAGAAATATGACACCAGAAGCGTAAAACATTTGCTTGAAGAAGGAGCTGACGTCAATTTCATTGGCGAGGTTTAGACTAAATTTCACAATGTAAAAGTATAACGAAATGGGGTGTGTTTAATTTACAGTAACGAATCGTACACAGTATTTGTTTAAATGGAAGGAAAAACTTTAAAATATAATTTATTATTGTGACCTGCAGTAAACCTTCTACGCCATTTCGTTTTCAAACTTAAAATCATCTACCAGTTTATTATCTCATTAACCATTTATCAATATTTATATAGAATTTATTTTTTGCATTAAACTTTTACGATCCAACCAATTACACCGAATCACCATTATAACCCGATAAATATTAATTAAACTCTACATGGCTTTTTGGTTGACCAAAATACGACTAATCCTAATCAACACAGTATTCATTTACCAAATTAGAATGGATTTCATGTGAATGATAATATATCTGATAGTTCGTATTCTCTGGACTAGGATGGCAGCAGTGCGTTGACTTTGACCCTTAGCACTTCCGGACCACGGGTGCAGGCTTATAGTCAGGTAAGGAAACGCGAAGTCCTTCAGCAGAAGTTAAATTAAGGCTCCCAAACTTCAGATAAATAAGCTTGCATGTGATAAACTGTGATAGTCAAGAATTTTCATATTAATCCCTACGAATATTCATATTATCAGTAAAGTATTGATAATACACGTGTCCCAAGGGGTATTGTAGAAGCAGTGAAAGGTCATGTTCCTGTGACCGCTCCTAGCACTTAAATATATCCCAAATTCATTCTTTCCAAGTATGAAAAATTGCTTTCAACCTGAACCGACCAAATGAATATGTTTTATTTGTGCAGACAGCGTCTATTCATGACACCAGACTTCAACAGACTAACATTTACTGCTTCCCACTAAATAATTAATATGAGCAAACACAACTGCCATATTAATATATAACAATGCTAAGTGTATGCGGCTATGACACAATGTCTTGTCAAATGTTCAAAACAATTTACAATCAAGCAGTTAAAATGTGAATATATTTTATCGGTTGACAGATGGTCACACTGTTACTGGATGCCGGTGCAGATGTAAATCATTTTGATAAGGTAAACGTGCCCACATACACATATCCAAACAGAATGAATGTAAAGCAATGGCCTTGAATTCAAACAAAAAGTTTATGCTTTCTGAACGGCGATTATAATTTGCAAAATAAACACAAAAAGTAAATTATATTGTTTTGTCTAAAGATGAACATAGGAAGCCGTCGACGTGTGCCGAATTAAGACGCGGGTCCTTTCGATAAAGGATGTTTTTCCATTCTAACCTATTTGGATAATAAAAATATTGTATTTCCAAATCCAATTTTTATTTATGGTGCTCAATGGTTTCATGTTGCAATGATCTCTTCAGAAGTAATCAGCTATTAGGGTTTATTTTTATTTTACTTTTTTTCCCCCAGGATGGGAACACCCTTCTCCTGTATATGTTGATGAACCATCGATTGAACATCAAAATTCAGGAATCAGTGAGCTCCTTATGCGTACATTATTAAAAAAAAGAAAGAAAAAAAGGTACGGTACACTTTACCGTACTCCTTTGTTCAGAGTCAAAATGATATCTATAAAATGAAAGAAAAACAAAATATTTATTTGGTGAACTGGTCCATATAGATTCCTGATTTTATTCTCACTATGCCTTATTTCCCAATTTATTGGTTTATTTTTCGTTTTGGCAGGTTTTCGAACGGCTCCAACATAAAGTTGTTCAATGGGACCACCAAAACGAGGTATAAATATCAATATTTTTATATGGTCTTACATTAGACGCTAGTCGAGAACATCACGTTTCGTACCTGATAAATAGTTTCATATTAAGTTTCGTGTCTTGTTAACCAGATAACATCTATTTCCATGTAGCGTCACGTTTGTTTCGTTGTATTGATACAGAATTATATTTCAAATATTTGAATATTATGTTTATATATTGTTGTATTAGGAAGGAGAAAATGCCCTGATTCTTGCAATGAAACACAAGCTGTTGTACATGCCTGCTTTTAGAAAGGTAATATTTTATTCTTTGCCTTATTCCACAAAAGATTATCTATTCATTATCTATGTGATTTTGTAGTTTTGGGAATACCATGAGGTATCGTTTTCTGTATCTTTTCAAAACAAAATGAACAGTTGGACGGAGTAAAGGAAGACCGTCTTGCTAATAATCAAACTTTTGCGAGTCATAATATAATAAAAGGCATAAACAGATTTTTTTTTGCTACAGGATCTCTCTTTCTCTCTCTTTCTTTATATATATATATATATATATATATATATATATATATATATATACATGTATATATTTAAAACAATATATAATCACGACCGTATTAGTCTGCTGCCAAGGGTGTGTACATGAAGAGTGACGCCTTAAGGAGACTAACTAATTTACAAATCAATGAGTTGAATATCTAAAAGGCGTATCTCTTTATTTATATATAGAATACACAATAAATAAAATATATTATATAATATAATATAAAAAATAACCACCTACAAGTAAGTGTAGTTTAAATTGTTTTCCATCTTCCTCAAAGAAACATACCATTCCGAAAATATATGTATTTCTCAATAAATAATTACTTGTTGGTAAAGCACTTTGACGAAACTTCTATTTCTGTACAGATCACTGAGCGCTTGATCGACCTAACCCAGGATGTTAATATTCAAAATAAGGTGGGTTCCAGATCAACCCGCAATAAGACAATGAATGTACGGTTCTTTATGGTATCATTGACACTCATTATGTGCATTTACGTGAATATTTGTCTAATTTCCGTTCAATACCGCATCAATCAGTTTTCAAGATAAATAAACAGAGTAGAAGTTATGTTATACAAACGTTCTGTTACAGGATGGAATAAATGCTTTTCTTGCACTCTTGAGCAATCCGTTTGTGTTTCAAAAAGTTCAGCAGGTAAGTTTTTCATTTAACCTTTGCACTTTATTTTACTGGATATAACATGCCATTTTTTACTACTTATTGTGTTGATCAATGAATGAACTATGAATTCCGTTTATAACCATGTAATAAAGCAAATGTTGAAACAAACAGGAGAAAAGTATTTATCATATAGCGTCTTGATGCAGCCTATTGAATATACAATAATTTCTAATCCGGTTTCCTCTTTTGTAAAGATCTGATTGTGTTAAATGTCTGTCTCCCCATGGCGCAAGGGGGAGGCGATTGACTATTTTAGGGGTTTTCATAATGAACTGTTTTTTCTTTACCCATTTGTTCTATATAATTATCTTTATACTGCCATGCTGATCACAAATAAAGGTGTTTCTGCACTTAAAATAACTACAGTGATTTTAGCTTTTTTTCAGGTGATAAAGAAACTGAAAGCCCGTGGCGCAGAATTAAGGTGCACAACAAAGGTAAAAAGAGTCTGTTTCTGCTTATACTAAAACATTCACAGGCAAAATACATTTCCATCTATTTATGTATTATATATTATCTAACATGTGTACATTTCACGTATCTGACGGATACAAACAGTATTTTAAAAAATTCATCATGCGAATCAGTATATTTTTTTCCTGTCATGTCCTAATTTGTGTGCGCTTTTTAAGTTGAAAGCACTTTCTTCGAGATTTGTATGTAACAACTTTTAACATGTCTGATCCTTGCTTCTCAGTTTTGCCAGACTGGACTGCACCTGGTACTACAAAACGAAAGATTTGAATCAACAACAAAAAAGGTAATTACATTATTAAAAAAGATATAGACATTATGAATAGCCTGAAACGTTCAGGTACCATATAAAATAGATTATAGGCTTTTAGTTTCACAATTTTATTTTCAGGTTATTTGTCGACTAATCTACAAGGAGATCAATCTCGACATGCAGGACATGGTCAGTGTTCTATAAAATTTTTAAATAAATTAAATTGTTACAGCAAAAATGAATTGAATAATAATGTAGAGTGTACAAATTGCTAAATTAACAATACTTATAATATAATTTGTACTTCAAATTAAAACAATCAGGAATTCGGAACAGTTCCTGAGAATTGACTGTGGACATGCTGAATTTAACATTAGACATTTAATAGTTTCTTCCATATATTCCAGGGCACTAAATTGTTCTGTATATGGTGTCAAATGAGACAGCTGGTCCTTGTAATGATTCTATGAGACACATCTATACATATGTTGACGCAGTTTGTGGCTAAATTTAATATTTTGCCAAACTTGATCCTTAAAAACTTTCACCTATATGATATATGTTGAGAGTAAGATAGTGCCAGCATCTTCTTGAACATGATGCCTGGATGTGACTGCTTCAAAAGATAGGGCTAACTGCTGCTACCAATGATATGTTTTGAAATACCGCCTGTTTTCATATACTTTTAAATGTAAAATTGCTTTTGATAGGCACGGGTAGGCACGATTGCCTCCCTTCTGTTTGTTTAAGTGAATACTTTTATATCTTAATTATTTGCTTATGACTTGCTTATTAAAAATTAAACATTAAACATTTTAATCACTAATTCTTAATGGGTTGAAAGATTAATTTTATTCCATTCTGAGTGAGACTCAGCTTAATATATTTGCATGTTCTATTTACTGAAGGATGGAAACACTCCATTGATGCTGCTACTGAGACGTGAAATGCAGAAAGTACGTGATTTAGGCTTGGTATGTGTCATCGTGGTTTCTAGACGTCTTTTTATCCTAATGAAAAAAGAGCGAAATAATTATTTATAAATATCATATACCATTTTGGATTAAAAAGTTGTATGGTATGTGTGTTTTTTATTTTTTTTTATTATTTATCAATTGGGGCTTAAAACAATTCAAAATAGATCCCGTCCTATAAAGGAATTAAACGTAGTCGAAGTACGCACATGTCTTACTGATATATAAGACGTTATTAATCGTTTAAAGTTCGTATAAGAGATTTTTTGTTCCTGAACATTCAGTTTTCATGTACACTCTTTTCTCTTTCTGTTGACTTCTTGTTTATTGATAAATATAACACAATACAAATTAGGTGCTCGAGTGCATATTGCCAAATACAAAGGCTCTCAACAAACAAAACAAGGTAAATATGTTGAATTGTGTACAAGCAACGTATGTTCACACTTCGTTATGTTCGTATGAAACTCTATACAAAAACCAAATGGTTTATTTATTTTTACTCAAAATATCTGCTGATATTTGTTAAACCCGTTACTATTCTGTTTTGTTAAGGACGGGGAAACGCCATTGCATATCACATTGACTAACATTGGGTCACATCTTTGGGAACAGGTAGGTGTTTCTTGCATATTTACGACGAATTGTGTATAATGAGCAAGGTTAGAAATGTTTATATTTCTTAAAATATTTGATTTTTCATATCCTCCAGACTTCAACAAACCATCTTACAAACACCTGGCATACTGAACATAATACAAAATTAATATATTTATATATTTATGGAGGTTACCAAATGTTTAATATAATCCATATCCGTGTGTCAGCACATTCAGTATATTAGTTTCTAAGCAGCGGGAAAGTGAAGTCGGTGCACCAGCTGATCACGTTAAATCCGACACTGTCAGATCCTCACCAACTCCCTCAGCAACGACAAAGGTAGACAGATGAATCATATGGTTGTCTGGGCTTGTAAGGCGAAAGTAGAAGATACGGATAGAAAGAAGA
Source organism: Sipunculus nudus (assembly GCA_026874595.1). Taxonomy (NCBI): domain Eukaryota; kingdom Metazoa; phylum Annelida; class Sipuncula; order Golfingiida; family Sipunculidae; genus Sipunculus; species Sipunculus nudus. Next base: position 10,245,141 of record CM049321.1, read on the forward strand.
TGCGATGGACATTGAGAACGCTTCCCCGTGCCAAGCGCAAAAGGATCCAAAAAGCTCTAGACCACTATGCACCCGGTCTAAAATGCGAAGTCAAACGAGCAAGCAGAGCAGCATCGGCAACACCCACTCCGGGCCAAATGCCTGTGCACCATTTACATCGGCATTCGGGCAGCACAGCCTTTTCTAGAATTCCTTATTACGAATGTTAAATGAGCGATCATTTATTTTCTTCATCAGCGCATTGGTGTTTAATTAAAAAACAAAATTACACATAAATGGGTAATACTTCCAATATCCCATGGCCTCCTTCCACGTGAATTGTCTAATTTTACTCTAATTATACTCTTAAAATCTGTAATTCACGGTTGATGATTGAAAGAGATACTAAAATCACCTGTACATATAAATAAATATCTCTAGAACCGAAACTCAGGAGGAGTGTTCACTGTCGTGGCGTGTTGGTGTTATATGACGATTGACTTTCCATTTTATGGTACGGTGATATGAAGATCATGATACATGGGCGCAGGTTCCCGTATTCTGTGATATTATAAAGACAGGCTATTGTCCTGTCATCTCTACAAGATAACGTAGATGGGTGTTCCATGTATTTATACTATAAGAATAAGTTTGATCCTAATTTGTTCCAGATTCTTCCGCCTTTAGTTGAAGCAGGAACAGACCCAAATATTAGAGACAAGGTAATAAGTATAAGTCACATCGTATTGTTAGAGGTCACAATCTTAAACCTTTTCCAAAATTATTTTTACATAACGGGAAGATTGTAATTTGGACGTTTTCAATACATTTCTAATGTAACTCCTGTTGTCTTTTACCAAAAGAAACAATTTTTAATAAAACGGATGGGGGAGGGGGGAGTCCATGAAATTATGTATTATTTGAAAAAAAATTCTATTTTGCTTTACAGCACGGAAACACGGCGGCAATGCTAGCTGTGCAGAAGTATAACGCAGGTCTATCCCTTTCACAGGTTCGGATTAGTTAGAAAGTTAGCATTTTGCTCTGTTAAATGATAGTCTGTTCAATAAAGATAATGCAGACCAGTAGGAGAATAATTTATAAGATTTTCTTCATCATGCATTTTTGTTCAAATATATTTTATCTTTTGAAAAGTTTTCATTCATGATTTTGGAAATATTAATGCCTAGTGAAAAAGCAATGTGTGTAATTTGAAAAATAAACTAATCTATTTTGCTTTCAGCAAGGAAACAAGACTACAATGCAGGTTTTGCAAAGGTATTACGGAGGACTATCGCTTTCACAGGTTTGAATTTGCGTTTTTATCATATCATCTGCAAATAGTTTTGTCTCGATTAAAAGAAAGCTATCACTTGGCTCTGTTTAATGATAAAGTCTCTTTAATAAAGTGTATGCAGACCAGTAGAAGGGCACATTTATACTGTTCTTAATGGAATTTCTTAAACATGTATGGGATCATTTTAAACGTTTTTCATTCCAGATTTTGGAAATATTAATGCCTGATGAAAAAGCAATTGACTTTCAAAATGAGGTTAGTTTTAATATTGTCGATAAGATGAAGCAATACGTTATGTTCACATGAAAACTTAGTGCTTTCTACATTTTTAAAGAAATCTGTTTGAGTAGGTACCGCCTCCATTTTTTAATTCTGACTTATCTAATTCTTAGCCTATATATGTACATCTGCAGAGTTTCCATTTCGGTATTGGACTACTTGACGGGGAGGTAGCACTCGAACCCCTGAGCCATATTAATACCTTGGGTTTAGTTTATCACAAGATCATTCACTGATGCATAATGCAAAAAGTGCGCGATCTAATTAAATTTACTTTAATTAATAGAGATTGGTGAACAGAAATATTTGGTTTCACTTTGTAATGTGCGAGCAGAAAATGCGATCAGTATATGGAAGCCCAAACCGTGAGACTGCTACCATCATAGTTTTTAATTTTTCCTACTTTGGTTTTAATTGTTCTGACAAAGTTAAAAAAATACAAAATGGTTACCTAAAACGCCTTCCTTTCATATGATGTAATTAAGACAGCAAATTATCGTATACTAGGCTGTTCAACTCATGTGATCACAAATCGGTAGCAATATGTAGAATATGATGTATTATTTATTTCACTACAGCAGGGAGACTCGCTTCTAACGCTTACCGTGGTGAATGACGATTCTCAGGTGAGTATGAAAATTTAAAACACAAGGGTGATTGCAGAACAAATTGTCTTCGAGGCAAGGAAAAGACTGTTAAGTAAATGTTTTACATATTTATGCTTTCTTTTGACAGGTTGCTAAGATATTTTTCTTTGGCCCATTATCTTAGAATAATTATGATACAAAGAATTTATTTACAGGAGTCATAAAAATTGATACATAAAGAAGTCAATGAACCTCTGCCTCTAAAACGCATTTCGTAAAATGCCTTTTATGACATGATAAGGCCAATGCCTTAAAAGCAAAAAAAAAATCAGCTCAGTGGGATTGTTGTTACTGAGCAAAATAACCAGTGAATCCAAGATGGCATCTTAGATCTAACTAGGCTATATAAAGTAAGAATCTAACAAAATAAATCCAAGTATCATTGCGTATTCATTGGGAACATAAAATAATATTCCATCCAAAATGGCTTTCAAACACTGAAAAGGCTAGATATAGTTTAGGCTTCACACCAGGTAGTATATTCTGAGATTGAATTTCGGTGCAAGGTGATGTTAGAGAAAGACTGTCTATTATTACAAACGAATTTGAAAAATCGTGATAGGGATTCAGATCAGGATACCTTAGATTTGCCTAGTGGTTGTTGGCTGACCTTGCCCTGAAACTAATTAAAATTTGGTCACCCGTTTTAGGGGTATGGGGAATTCAAATAGCCATACCACCAAAGCCTTTGACCCATAACATATCATTGCTTGTTTTTTTATCCTGGAACTCACTATATTTTGATCATTTAAACTATTTCCAGCAAACAGAGCTTTATTGCGACACTAGTTTCAAGATATTGATAGAGGCAAACTTTTCAGGACCAGTTGTACTCTGTTCGTTTCATTATTGACCAAATTTCCATACTGTATATATCATCTAATAAGGTCAATGAATCTTTAATTATCCTCTTTTAAATAATTGTGTTAAGATGTGTGAGCTAAACTGTTTTTAAATGCGTGTTATATATCCCTTTCGGACCATAATTTAATCACTGTCCCCCCCCCCAGGAGGGTATTACCGTTCATTCCACTTCATGTGTTGTGTTTTTGTGTGTAGGCTTTTTCAAACATAACTCACGCAATCGTGAATATGATCTAGTGAAATATTCATAGCATTTCGGGAATTGGCCTAAGGAGAATAGATTGGATTTTAGTCGGCATGTAGCATCTTATCTGGATTTTAGAACGGCATCAAGAAATATTCACGAATGTACAGTAATTTATGCACGAATTTAAGCACAGAAGGTTCCATTGAAACAGATTTTGTTACTAATATTCTTGTGATGCTGAGCTTGTTTTATCTTTAATTCTGCTATGTTATACATATATGTATATATCATTAAAGGCACTACAGAGGCTCCTATCACGTCGTCCTGCCCTTAACTTGGTCACTAAGGCATGTTTTCTATCATATCACCTACTTAACTCGGCGATTTTTTAATAGAATAAAAGAATTACCAGTGTTTTTTGTTCTCAAGGGTTTTACATCATGTTGGAAAATAATTGGTGAAGGTAGATGAATTAATGTTTATACTTGTTATCGTGTTATAAATCAACATTGTCATCGGCTTACTATTGTGTCTTGATGGATACTAACGTAAACTATCCTAATTACGTTTTATTATCATTGCTTAATTTGAAAAATTTGATTTTAAAGTCTGGAGATACAGCACTCACCAAGATGATCAAGTACCATCATGAATGGTTATGGGTATATATAAATCTTTTGCTTATCTATCAACATATCTGCATAAAGGTCTCTTTACTTAAGAAGAATGAGTTAAATTGTTTTTTTTTTTTTTTTTAACAAAATATATTTTAATAATATAGAAAAGTTTATCATGATTTATATTATCTGCATATAAGTAAGACAATTAGTTAAATCAAATATGCATATTATGTTAATTGAATTGTTTTGGTTGTCTTTATATTACAAAAATGTAAAGTTTTGATGGTTTAAGATTTCATTAAAATTGTTTACAATAAATACAAAATATTACAAGGGTATCTGCAATATTGGCATCATATTTATTCAGCTTACAATTATGAATGGTATGCTAATTATCCCATTATATATGCGAGATAAAAAAATCCCTGGACTGTAAAAATGAAATCTACAGCTTAATATTACTTGAGTTCATCCAGCAGAAAGCCAGTAGGGGGACAGAATGCTACGTGCACACGCTTAGTCGTGATTGATTAAAAGTGGCCATAAGTTTCTGAATTGTCAACGAATTGTGCTTGATATACCCGCTTAACATGTTTTTATTACTGTTATACCTATCAACTAGTGCCCATTGATACTGCAAATAAGAACGCATAATGTATTTTATTTTCATTCTTATTCTTCTAGTTTTCATCTCTTGAGATGTTGGTTTCAGCAGGCGCTTCGAAAACGCACGTGGATGAGGTAAGATATCATTATGCGTTGTAGGGTGATAACAATATATATTTAGTATCACAAATCATTAGTTATTACTACATGGGTTTTCGAAAGAAAGACATGCTTTACACCACAGACAACAAATACTAGTTTTTTGGTGTGTTGTCATTCTCTAGAGAGAAATATGTTCAACAAACGTTACGAAACGCAAGGATTAAATATTTCGGTAAATATATAAATGCATATAACAGAACAATAATTAAATAGTGTTACATTTTAAATGAACTGGTTTCTCGAGGAAATATATGACCATGAAAAAGTTAACGTCACTAAAATGTGAAATTTTGAAAACACTTATTCTTGTCTTCAAAAATCTGATCCATGGTATAATTTATTTATTTTTTATTATATTTTTAACAGTTTTCATGGAATCAATAACTCAAAAATGTTTTAAATTACAACCCACATAATTTAACTATACAACACATCTATATAATTCAGCGTTATATTAAAATAAAATTCAATGTCTTTTACCTTAGAAAGGAAACACGCCAGCGATGTCAGTTTTATATCACAGTGACTGGATTACTTCTGAACTCTTAAAGGTTTGGGAAAATGTTTTTTTTCCCTCATTGGGAGTTTTACTTTGCCCATTCAATTTTAGTATATTTATTCCATATTCATTCTCATCGGTATCTGAAACCTTGAAGTGTTCGACATGATTTGTCGTTCTCGTTTTCTTTTATGTACTTGCAGTTTGCTTTCATTATCCTTTTTTTATATTTCCATTATTTATTCTGTCGATTTCAGAATTTTTTCTCCTTTATTTCAGTCGCTGCGCATATTAATACCAGATAGCGGGTGGATTAATCTCCAGAACAAGGTGGGGTAGCACAGCTATAACACCCTATGTACCTAGATTATCTAACTAACCTTAACCTTTAACCTTAACAAAGTTTAGTATAAAGTCAAATTTCGAAAGTATCAAAAAACTATAATTCACCTTGCAGGATGGTGACAGTTTATTGTCACTTACCATTAAACGGACTCCCTGGAACATTTTGTCTCAGGTGAGTATTCCCCTCACAAACAATCGTACAATGTGAATTGTTTGACATTTGAGTTGCGGGATAGTATTATATCAAATTGAATGATTAGTTAACTACTTTTATTGTTTTGCCTTCAAATGAAGTTTTTGGAATTAGTCATAGAAGCAGGTGCAGACCTCTCTCTACATGACAAGGTAACGAAAGTTTTACATAAAAATTACTTTATTGTGAGTACACAGTGCGCCTTTGGATAACAACTGCATTACACATTTTTTCATAACCCATGGCAGAATTTTATTACTCTATCCACAAAACTCTGACAATGTCAAAAAACAAGCATTAAACTCTAGCATAAATGTGAAATAATATATGGAAGGCCTTTAAGTTGCCTGATCCTTTTATTCTTAAATTTTAGGATGGAGATACACCAGCGATGCAATTGTTACAACGTGTAACGAATGAAGCAATGCCCGATGTAAATATTCTGTATATTACCTTTAAAGAAATTAACAATATTACATTGCAAGACAATAACTTTTCCTTTTCAAAAGGGCGAAACGTATCAAGTCTGGCTTGATATATATATATATATATATATATATATATATATATATATAGAGAGAGAGAGAGAGAGAGAGAGAGAGAGAGAGAGTAAAACTGGAGGATTTTGTCCTGTTGTCCTGATTATGGAGTTGGAGGAATTTTATTTATACTTGAATGTTACGGTTTATAGTCAAACAGAGGTTATGGAAAAAACAGAAAGAAATATACACTCAGGTTCTACATTTTCATTTTATAATAGCATTTCAATTAGGTAAAACGTGAATACAATTTACATGCATTGGATATTTTGAACACTGGATAATAAAAATTTAAAAGCAATATGACGAGGTCAATTCTTTGAAATTATAGTAACGAAGAAACCTTCCATGAAACAAGTTGTGGTCTTTTTTTTTCAAAAGTGATATCATAAAAGAAAGGTCCGTTAGCTTATTTTATATATATTCCGTCGGTATACGCAACGATTCCTTTCAATCCTTTCCCTTTGAAGTTTTCAAATAATACTATAAACACCGTTTGTGAGTTAATTTGTGAATCAAGTGATGAACTCCTGGCATGGATTTACAGTTCACCAAGAGCGAAGTGTCACTAACTGGGTAATGTTGTCCAGTCCTGACAGCGATCACAAATCACAAACGTTCGTATTGGATGTTGGTCTTTGTGAATAACTAGCTTTGTTTAAGCTACACATTTCAGAACCGAAAATATAACTCTTTCTTTCTGTTAAACCGGCCATTTATAATTGAACAATAATTATTGTGTCCACACAATTATTTCGAGAAAATATGAAATAACGAACGCCGTCAGGAAAAGGATTGTTCGAATTACGCACGTTGGGATGCATTCACGGGCTGTCTACATTTTAAACATTGCAAACAGCATAGATACATAGACTGTAATAAAACAGTATCTATTTGCTCGAATCCAGCATAAGAAAAGCTGAGTAGTATTTGCCTAAATTCTTAGCTTTACAAGTAACAATCTAGTCAAAACATAAATTAGAGCATGTGCAGTAATGTAATAAAAAATCTTTATAGCCTTTCGTGTTTCAGATTAATTGGAACATACATCAGCTTTTAGTATTTGGGATATCTGGTAAAATGTTGGATAGTAATAGACTAAACTACATTGAAGCAGTGTAGTACAAGTAAAACAACATATTTCTGACACCGAAAACATTGCTTTCTGGTATAAGAACTATTTAGGTGATGACTTCATGCATTTGAGTGACTTTCCTGGCATAGGTATAATGTCTATGTATTTATGTATTATGAATTTCCCGATTTTGTGATTTATATAATTGCTTCCCAATTATAAATATGTTTTACTGATGCACAAGAACATCCTTTGAATCATTTGAGCGAATTATGAACACACTGCGTTGCTATTGTTTCCAGGGAAGGGAGCAATGGACAAATATACCTACATGGTTATATGAAAATAAAATTAAAGTAAGGACACATTTTTACATGATACCACCTTTAAAGTAAAATGATGTTTCTTTACGAACAGCGTACAAACAAAATGTACATGGCCTTCACATTTGTGAATTACTGTTTTTAAATAAAAGGTAATATACGAAGTAGTGACGGGGAAAAAATACTGTTCTTATATAACTGAAACATATTTTACTTTGCTAGGATTTGGGACGAATACTCCCTGCAGGAGAAGCAATTAATGTACAAAACAAGGTTTGATTGGGTTTTTAGTATACTTAAAAAATTTACTTTGATGCACAGTTACAATGCGCTAAGAACCCTTAAATGGAATTTCCTTTTACTTTATTGAGCATTCTGGGACGAACCTGTCTTTATCCTTATTTTTTTTTATACAGAAAGGAGAGTCATTGCTTCTCCTTGCAGTGTCAATAGGACATTTAAATGTATGTATATCTTTGTTATGATTAGTAAATAAAACTGAAAAATAGGCTGTTTATTGCAAAATAGAGATTACTATTATCTAAAAACCAAATTACCGTAATATATTTCTATCATAGCATTTAAACGTATTGGGCCAACAAAAACGTGTATTTGACTAATGATTAATCATGCAGGGGTGTTTCATACTATCTACGATCTACTGTTGTATAGAAAGTTAACAGTGTATATATATATATATATATATATATATATATATATATATATATATATATATATATACATATATATAATATATAATATGTATATATATATAATATTTCATAGCTAATTCAAGAACTTCTTGAGAGAGGAGCGGATCCAAACCAGGAGGATGAGGTAAAGTAAAGCATTCCGTACGCTACTATCGCTCTCATCTGTTCTATTACCATTTCTGCCGAGATACGAAGGGTGGTCACTCCTTAGTGTATGACAATATTGTCCTAAGGCTCACCATTATGTCTGTTTCTACGTGCGACTGACACCAACAAGGTCTTATTCAGACCATAATTTAATTTAATTCCATTGAAGTCTGGGGATACGGCACTCCACAAGATTATCAAGCTCCATGCGTACGAAGATGAAAAACTTCAGGTATTTGTTTATTACGTCTTCACGAGTGTTGTATCAACATATAATGGATCTGCATAATCTTACTACTTAATTAATGTCACCCTGATTTAGTTTTAAAATATCTCTGAGGCCTTAGCGTATTTTGCATTAACTCTTGAAAGAGGTTATATTTTATGGGGCTCTTGACATAATTGTATGAAGCGGCTGCTCGGACATATCCGGATGACTTGAGTCTTAAGCTTATGATCACAAAAAAGTATGTTTCTGCCTATCAAATGGAACAGTTTCTATACTCAATAGATTTAAGAGACACATGAAAAGAAATTTCAAGGTAAATGAGTATTTCCGTTTTTAAACCTACTCCTGACACAGTTTTTGGACAACAGCTATGTTGATTATTCTTGGTGCAAATTGAGCAATCAATCATCTCCCTTCAATATAATGATATAACATTTATAAAATTTTTTACTCTCAGGAAAAAGCTGTAAAGACGCTAATTTCGGCAGGCGCTTCTACAAACCACATAGATCAGGTGAGAAAGCTTGTGAAAAAGATAACATATATTTATGAAAGCAGTTAGGTTGACTTCCCGTTTGCCCAGTATTGGTCCATTTCATGCTGGTCTATTACGCAGAAAATAAAGTCATGTGTTATATACTTAATTATGGAAACAATAGTGTTTAAGTTATAAATGAATACGTCATTAATTATTAATACATTTTTAAAGATATTACTTAGTTTCATGAATATCACATATATATTTACCCAAAGACATATCATATTTACAAGAACGTGCATTTTTACAGTTTTTAGTAAAAAAAACAGTTTTGCTAAAAACGCTTATTTGAACATTTACGCTACCAAAGCAACACGCTGAATACCACCAATGAAACAATAAGAATGATTCTTAAATCAACCGTAGTTATTCATGATTCGATATATTGATCTGTTAAGGCTACCTTATTCGACGTTAATCAATCTACTGTATAAACGAATATTTCGGCAATATACTTACAAAACCATTTACTGTACATATGCTGAAACCATACTGGTTATACCCGCTTTCTTATTAAACCATTAAAGGGAAAGAACCCATGACCAAACTATCTCTTTTTTATGTAATTAAATGCAAAATTTACGTTAATATCACATTACCGATTCATTTGATATATACTTGGTTCATGTATTCTGAGACAATTAGTCATTGGCTCATTTGCAAAGAAAACTAATAAAAATGCAGGTAAATAACCAGCCTCTGACCTTGACCTTATTTCATAACTTATTATATTTGTTTATGGTAAATCATCAAAAACTTCACCATTATGCACTGTATTTGTTTGCCAGCTATACTCTGCATACTGAAGTATAAAGTGTTATGAGATACCCTTAAGGAGGCAATGAAATCATATATAAGGGAATATTTACTTTTTTATCAGATTTTACTTAATAAACAAAAAATAAAAAAGTTATTATCGTTTGACTGCTTCTGTAAAAAAAAACAATTTAAGGCCGCTTAGACAACAAAAACAAATGAACATCAGTATTGAAATGGAAATCATTGCCACACATATATCAACGTATTCAGTTTAAATTCAGCGAAGTACATAAACGATATGTAAATGTGTAATTGTTAAACTTATTTATTAACCCTGATATAAACCAGGGTTTTCACATTTTCTCGTGTGATCCAAATTCATATACATGTATTCACTTTTGTTTACGAGAAAGAACTGTTTAAGAATCAATTTTCTTCTTTCTTCAGAGAGGAAATACTCCGGCAATGTCTTTTGTACATCGTAGTGACCGATATCATTGGAAATTCTTTGAGGTTTGAAATAAAATAAAAATTACACCGATTAAATTTTCTAAATTGATAATGCGTTCATTTCCTATTCAAGATTTATGTAGCAAATATGAAAGCACTTCAGTATACAATTTGCCGCATATAGTATCAAAAAAAAACTATCGGGAGTTGTGTTTATGCCTGCTATAACTAATTACTGAAAATTATTTAATGCAAAACCATTTTAGATTTGATTGCTTTCTAATTTCAGACGTTCCGCATTTTATTGCCAGGCGGCAGTTGGATAAATGTCCGAAACGAGGTCATAAAACTATTATACTGATTGTATATATTCTTAATATTTCAATAACTCCTACACAAATTTTAAAATGAAAGCGTAACTTAAATGAGAGGATAACAGATTTAAATATGTAAATAGATGATGCCTAAAGATTTTTAATCTTAGAAACTAAGCAGGCCTAATATTTTGAAAATACGCAAAGGAATTACTCTATGGGTAAGGAGTTTGTCATCCGTTAGCTGTTTTGAAGAGTATTAACTATGTGAATAGTTCCTGACAGCAAAATCATGGTTATATATCTTGTTTTAAGGACGGTGAATCTTTGTTGTCACTGATCGTGAAACGAGCTCCCCTCGAGTATTTGTCGAAGGCAAGTGTTTACAATAAATACCTTTTTTTGCATAGCGAGTCCTTTTTGTATTAACGTTACGGGAAAACTGTAATATATAGCATGAGTTATTATTATAGTTTATCTGCAAATGTTCTGTTTTATAAGCAGTTTTTGGAAATAACCACAGACGCAGGTGCAGACATTGCTTTATGTGACAAGGTAATGAGCTCATTACATGAAGATAAGTACATATACATACGCAATTATAAGTACACAGTATCTCCTTTTGTTAACACTTGCATTATATTTTTTTCTATAAGACATGACAAATGTTGTGTTCAATTTTACGGGACAATATTTGTGTTTAATTTAACGGGACAATATTTGTGTCTGGTATGATTTTAACTACGAAACTGTACAATATTAACATAACCATGAACTTACATTTGACTTCACCATAACTGTAGAATACTGTATGAAAGACCGTAAAATTATCTATTTTGTTTTGACATACTAGAACGGAAGTACACCTGCAATGCAATTGTTGCAACGTATGAAGACAGAAAATACACTGTTCGATGTAAATATTCCACGTCCGTTCTCTGCAACATAAGTGAACAATCATAATGTTATTTTAATGATGTCCATTCAAACACAAACTTTAGTCTGTTTTCTCTCTCTTATTTTAATGTGTATATATGTTTATATTGAGGTAAAAAATATTAATTGACCACATTCAGGGGATGATGAAAATGGAGTATAGAATAAGTGCCAAAAATTATCAATATTGCCAAGAAGCATCAATAGCGCTATTATATGTTTGTAAATAATTATATGATTTCTTTGCAATGGTTATTTTCTGCAAAACATTCTACATAAAATTATTTGATTAACTACTTGTTTTAGCTTCAGTATGCGCCAGCTACTCGGCTTAACCATTAAAACATGTTTTATTTATATTTATACTATGATTAGTTTACTATGTAGACATTCTAAGTGGACCGAAAGGTATTTCTTTAAGTAATGCCATTATTCATGCCGAAAGCTCAATATTGTATATAATAGATGCCACCCATTAGCTGTGACTGTTAATCATTATATTAGGATGCCTGTCTCTTGATGTCATAAACTCTAATGTAGTATTAGCGTTTCGGTACACACGCGTATGCAAAAAACGTATTTCTATTCGATTTGTCAAAGTTATAACAGGAAGGGTAAGCAGAGTGTGTTCCTTTTCCCAAACATTACTTATTGACATTTTTAGAATCCGCAACTCATACTGCCCGGAAAAGAAACCATAAATATTAAAAACAAGGTATGTTTGGCTATCATTTTTCCAAAGGTCTTTCTTTTATTACACATTCGATAGGCTAAGAAAGCTTAAAAATCTACTGAGTGTTTCATTATTTATTATGGACAAGTATTTAATATTTCTCCATTTGTAGAGTGGGGATACACTGCTCTTTCTTGCTGTATCAATGGGAATGTTGCATGTACGTACAATAATATCATTCTAGTCAACTAATCAATCAATAAATTGCATTATATAATAACACTTATCATTATTACCGTTACCTATTATCCATAAACCTTTATATATATATTTCATGTTCAAGCCTAACCATGTATAGATAATAACTACTTTTTTCTTACCAAAATTGTTACATGAATATATATATATACATGTATACATATATATATATATATATTATATATATATATATATATATATATATATATATATATATATATATATATATATATAGTTACTGGAGCGAATTTTGCAAGAGGGCGCAGATCCAAATTTGGAGGATGAGGTAATATATCTTAATTCCATAACGCTGCAATCACCTTTTTTTCTAAGCGTGAAGAAATTTTAGTACTATAGTTACTATCGTTAATATGTTATTCAATTCAAAATCTTCTATTTTCTGATTTTTTTCTTATTTGAAGGAGGGACAGACAGCTATATTTAAAATGCTAAATAAGTCGTTACCCACTGACACACATATTCAGGTAAAAACCTCACGGTATATAATCTTTCTGTGTTTTCCACATTGAAATTAAATGGGGAAAATAATTCATACAATGGACCAAGTTATTCAATTACACTTTGTAATAAATACCGTTGCTAATGTAGTGTTTAGACGCTACCCGACGGCAGTTAGAGATGGTTATTAAAGGACAATTGTTTATGGTCCAGAGGAGGATGACAGGGAATATTTGTATTATACGTTATTATCAGTAATATTAACTATAATAAAGCTAGTGGAATAAACGAAAACCTATAGGTACTTTTAATGAAAGTTCTTTCTTGTTTTATCAATTAATACAGGGATTCGAATTGCTTTTAACGGCAGGGGCGGATATTAATCACATGGATAAGGTCAGGATATCATATAATTTACTGTGATTGTGTCTTTATTCTGTTTTCAAACTTATATGTGAATCATTTTAAAAAAGGACGACGCTACCAAGCAGATAAATAACATTTTTAGCGACCATTTTAAAAAATTGGCCTATACACATCCAGTAATATATCAAGGTAAACATATAAGATCCAGAAACAGATAAAATACAAAAACACCTCAGTCTCGGAAATGTTTTGTGCATATAACACTGATAGTACACTTACAGAAATTTAGTGTCTGTTATAAGATGGATAAAATATTTTAGAATGGGGATACGGTTTTGCATATTTACTGCCGCAATGTGAAAGGTGATGAAAGAATAAAGGTAAAAAATCTTTTCCTTATGCCGATTTCCTCTTTTTTTTATAAATCTGAAACACCATTTGAAATATTGCTTTAGATTTCCATAAAATACACGATATATATCTACAAACTATCCAGGTTGATTAAATAGAATGGATAATACCTGTTACCTAAATATGTTTCTGCAAAAAAAAAAATGACTCGGAAAACTTGTCATATTTACTCGTGTTAATTTATAATGTATATTCCTTTCTGTTGTATGGGGCACATTTTGTTTGGATTTTAGATTTTGAATACCTTTCTTCTGCATGGGGCGGACACAAACTATCTTGACAAGGTATCATTTACGTTCATCTTTAATTTGATGGTACGAGTGTCTAGTATTATTAGATATAATCATGCACCAGAGTTATAGGGCTTCTTGTTCCTCAAAAAGTCTTCACATAAATCGATATTAGACTGATTGAAAACAACACTACAACCCTCTGTCTGATAAATAAGGATGTTTGCTCAAAAATACCTGTTCATGTAAGTCATGGCTGAAATTCTGATGAATTTTATATATTCAGTCGGGTGACACTCCTTTTATGGCCCTCCTGAAAAAAGTGGCACCTACCAGAGATTTTGAATGGGTAACTGGAGAAGAAATTTTACACGTAAGAAAATTATATGAAAACACTATTATATACCATTTAATTTAGGATATATATCTTATCACATTTTAAGTTCCCCAAGAACAAACAAAATTGCATAAAAAAAACATTCTTGCAAGTATAAGATGATGAATTTAAATTTAAATGTTGTGGCGTGGTCTCATATTTAGTGATTCACTGTCTTTGTGATAATGCTTTCATTTCGAAAAAGAACTCACACTATGGATTAAAACATCCTAACTGTGGAATTTCAATATACATAATTATTATGAAATAAATTTTAATTTTATATTCGAATATTTAGTAAAGCAATACTACATATTTATTGCCGTAGAATATTTCTTTTTCTTTTTGAAGACCTTCAGACATTTTTTGGAATGTGATATGGAAATAAACCACACGGATCAGGTGAATACTGATTTAAAATGCTCATTATCTATATCGATTAACCTTGGATTTATTTTTGTTAAATATATAATGTATATATATATGTAACATATATCTTCCGTAAATATTTGAATATGGTTCACTTGCGTCGGCTACAGATTATAGAGACTACAGGCTTTCTTTTTATTAAGATGGAAGCAAAATTTATTTGAAAAATTATTGAGTATGGGTTAATTTTATTCGTTTTGAATGCACAGGAAGGCAACACCTGTGGGATTCTCTGGATTAAATTGATTGCAACATATCCCTATATTCTCCAAAAACAGATGATGTTTGGGTTAGGGCACAAACAATTTCCAGGAATCGATGAAACTGTCCGGGATTTTCTGAAAGAGGTACTGAAACTGTTTATATCCAAATTCGTTATAACATGTATATCAATGAAATATTTAATAAAGCATGTGGGTTCCTTCTATTACCCTTAGCTCTGTTTCCCTATTCAGAAAATATCGTGATATATTAATTCTATTCATATAACTTTAAATAATTAATCTTACATATTGAGATTTTAAAATAAATTGCCTAGCTGGCTGAGTGCAGAATAGAGTATGTCTTAAATACTGTATTTCTCCAACACTTATAATGTGTCGTTCTTTTGTTATCAACACTAGTCGACAAGACAAGAGACTTCTCTGTTTCAAATATTTCTGATCTGACTTACATATATATATATATATATATATATATATATATATATATATATATATTTTCAGCTAATATTGGAAATGTTATCCGGAGGAATGAACGTTGGCCAAAAAAACAAGGTAGTACATACATTTTTACATTAGATATACGTTTCCAAACTATATAGCATATTCCCTCCCTTAAATGTGATAACCTAGTGAGTCATACACATGTACTTGCTTGAGTCATACACGTTTACTTCCTTGAATAATACACGCTTACTTCCTCTTTGAAACGAGCATGCACATTGAGTAGGTCTACCATATTGCCAGATGTACGTATTCTGTTGTCACCTGTGTCAGTTAAGTGTTAACAAATATATGTTCGGGATTATCGTCACTTAATAGATTAATTGTCATTAATGAAACGGAAGTTGAACCCCTTCATAATTTTCAAATATAATAAATATTATTTTTTGTTGACCTGAAGATGTGTCAACGTGCCGTCGATATTATCGCTAATGTGGTATATAATCGTCTTGTTATCTTACTTTTGTATTACATATGACATCCTCATCGTATCGGCTTACAAATGATTAATATAACATGAGGTTTTTATGTTTCATTCAATAATCCCATTGATCAACTTATTGTAATGTTCTCTATTCTGTTATTCTCTTTTCTCTATTCACATTATTTTGTGAATAGTGTTTATATAGATATACAGTGACGGATCATTTATATTATCAGAATGGAGAAACAGTCATGTCGTATGCCTGGATAATGATGGAGCCAGACATAATTTCCTTGCTGCGGCAGTATGGCGCATCTGTGAACTGCAGTGTTCCACGTTATCCTTTGGATAGTCTGATGCCAGACATGTATCATATTATGGAGAAGCCATCTTTACTGCATCTCGCATGCTATCAGAATTCCCTTACTGGAGTGTCTTATTTGCTACACCAAGGCGCAGCAATGACGATTCTTGACAATGGGATCACGCCATTGGGGCTCAATTTGATGTTCAGCACAACAACTGATGTTTTGCTTCAGTTCCTCTGGCACGGCCATCCAGCCGATGTAGCTTTGATTCAAGACATCGAACTTATAGAAGTCTTGAGGGTTAAGCATCCAAATCACAAATTGCTACCATTGCTATGTGCGGCCGGCTGCGAGGTACAATACGTCCGACCAAAGAAACAACAAGGTGTTCCTAGTACGAAATATACCTCTGACGGCCGTTTTTACACGTACGGTTCTACAGAAATGACGGGCATTTCCAGTTGTAAGAACCCTGTAGAACGACTGCGTTCACAGCTTACAAGTGCAACTGAGACTGGGGAAGATTCTGAATGGTACAGCCAGTTATTGGAGGAAGGCAGAAGTGTCAAGACTCTGAAGCAGAGCAGTCGCATGTACCTTCGACAGAAGATGTTCCAGTTAACAAAGGGGACCTCTATAGTACAATCAATAGAAATGCTGGCAAACACATTCCCAAGAAATCTAGTTGAATATCTGCTCCTTAGAGTGGAAATACTTGATGCAGGATTTGTGGATATTCCTGAACATCAGATGCCATCCATTCAAGATCAAATTTCTTCCTACAAGGAAACTGAATTCCCCAGATGAATTGAAAACATTACTGCCACTTGATGCCACTGAATTTTTATTCGGATCATTTGTATTCATCTCTACGCCGGAAGATAATTAGATATTGGCAGATTTTTATAGAATTAATATAAACGACAACGTGCAACTTATTCAATGACTGTCTATTTAGCAAACAATTTAACATTGCTGGTTAAAAAGATGTCAGGTACCAAACAACTTATAGAGTTTGATACCATAGCCAGAAATGCATCAAGTTGTCAAACACTTACCATACTTATTCATTTTACTTGCAAACTTCTTGGTAAATCAAAGTTAAAACTGAAAGTTGTAAAACATTCACTATCCTTATCCAAATACCTTGCAAGCCTGTAAAATGTTTTAACAAATATAGGGAATGTGTTCTTCTAGGGACAGATGCTGCTTCTTATATTGACATATCTACATGGGACATATAGTGTAAAACAAAACGTGGAATATGTGTATATTGTCACACACTTTTTTGTATATATTTTTTAATCGTTAATACGTATCCCGTCTGAGCAAGGATCTATAAAAATTTAGTTTTTCCACATTATTGTGTAAGTTTTTTTTTGTTTTGCTAGTGGCGAACAGGAAATTTGCCCAACATGTCAATGCTCATATCTTTCTCGTTAAACATTGAAATGGAATAGTCGTTCCTCTTTTCAACCTGATATTAGTTTTTCCATCAGATTAAAGGTACGAATATGTAGAATCTGTAAATATTTCATAAAGTCTGTAAAGTCTAATTTTTGTCAGGATGCCTAGAGTGCAATGATTCTTTATCAACAAACGGTCTGTGATATATATAGTCAGGGTACATTCCACAACAATTCGATAATCGTCACTACCAAATTGTTCTATGTTTATCTTGAGGTAATTTTTCCCGTAGAATTGATGTCTTCTTGGGATATTTTTGCCTTAAGTATATTAAATTGGTAACTTTGCATATTTTAATAAATTATACGTTAAACATATATTTAAACAATTATTTATTAAATATATATATATATGTATATATATATATATCATATGAACTAATGCACGGGGTAGACCAATCATTGTCTTTTTGATACAACATATTAAAATAGTTTTATGTATAATATAATTTTATGTTAATCTCAGGTTTCTTGGTAGTTAATTGCACATAAATGTTAATGCCAAATAGTTATACCTATTATAGATTTATGTATTCTTTATTATAAGAACATCATGAATTGAAAATATTGATCGGGTTTGCCTAATATTGCTTGAATGTGTAATCTGTTCACCATTTTATGTTAATTCATATAACTTCATATTTTACAAGCTTATTTGCATATGCAAATATGTAAACTTTTCATAAAAAAAGAAACAGATTGGAAAATTAACAAAAATATCTTTTCTATGCAAACGTTCAGTTTGAAGAAGATGGTTTGTTTGCTTGGTTTGTATGGGACCACATAGAATTAAACCTTCACCTTAGTATAATAAAAATGTAATTAGCTAATTTGCATATTCAGTGAAGTTGATCAAATCATGATAGTCGTATATTTTTTTAATGAGTGTGCAACAATTGAACCCTTGAATTTTTTATATCAAAGAAATAATTTTTGCACGTTAGAAGGCAATTTCGTACGTTTTGAATAAATCCGACGGTCTTTGATAAAAATTGTAATTATTGCTGAAATTTATTAACAAAAAAATGGGAAAAAAAGAATACAGACGGGGCTACACTTAAAGACACGGGCAAACGCAGAACAGTCCGATTGTTGATCGGAAAAAAACCAATGGCGTTTTATTATTAATGTAGAAATGTTATTGTAAGATTTATAAATCAAATGAAAGGTTAACAAACAAGGGAAATCTTATAATTCCAGTCACTAATTTATTCATTCTTAAGACTGTTGACACATTTTGGTATCTTTAGCACAGGTGACCTTAAGTATACTCAGCTATAGCTATAAAGGTTTTGTTAATCATCCTTTTCAAATATATTTTTTCTCTTTTTTCAAAGAATATAATTTTTTGCTCATCCGAATATTTTATTCTGAAATGATAAATATTATGCATTTATCTCATTTCAAATTAAATGGATTTTATTCGGGGTTATTTCTATCATGAAATTTTTTTTTTCAGTGGAGAACGAAAGCATGTTATATCATATCTCAGCTCATGTTCACTTTCTTCTTGATTCAATAATTTGTAGGGTTGCATGCATTTCCCGATGGGTATTATTCATGCATAGTACAATTAACATAGTTGAGATACTGATACACAAATATGTGATCATAAAGGTCAGCCTTGAATCCAGTGCTGGGAGACATGGATTTGTATCATGCAAATATTCTGGGAAACGAAGCTATTAATCTAACAGATGAAGGTGTTTTAATAACAAAATCAAATGCACTGGCCGCTGCCACGGTGGTCTCTCATGCAAAAGCAAAAACAACTCCAAGTAAAATATAATACAGAGAATGCACTGTAAATGTAATAATATTAGTTACAACACTAGTTAAACAAATAAATTATGTATCACTGAGCATATGCATAAACCAAAAGTATCCGGTGAACCTTTGTTGACAAAGAAGCATTTGAAACAACTTGTGTTCATTTTATAATCAAGTCATTACGTGTAATCACGTGTCATAAATTTCAGTCATTCAATAAAAAGTTTGAATATTTTAGTCATTTTGCGTAATGACTGGTGGCCACATTGAACGTAACATATATATATATATTTATATATATATATATATATGTATATATATATATGTATATATATATATATATATATATATATAGAGAGAGAGAGAGAGAGAGAGAGAGAGAAAGAGAGATGGAAATGGTATACACGAAAAAGTCGGTTCACCGACGATGGGAATCGAATCCACGACCTTCCGATTATTCAAGTCGGCTGCGTTAACCACTTGGAGCCAGATCCCCCCACCCCGATGTGTTTGCACACTTTTATAGGAATCAGCGAAGTGACGTCACGATAGTTACCGTCTATATGTGTCTTGCATGCAGCAGGCAGCCGGCCGGAAATCGGAAAATCGTTGGTTCGATTCGTACCGTCAGTGAACCGACTATTCTGTGTATACCATCTATATACAATAAACCAGCATCGCTATTCACATATATATATATATATATATATATATAAAACATTAAAATGAGAAATATCGAAATATTAAGCACATTGGAGCGTCGTGTTATTGCTCCGAGTTTCACGCCGTTGCCTATACGCACCCGGGCCATCAATAGATAACTGACGCTCATGGGAAACCCAGGTATAATTATCACTCTTACCAAAACCTCACTCAAGACTGAACCCCAAACCGCTCACTTCATTGGATTAGAAAGTGGCCCATTCAACATTCGGTACAATAACCACTTCAAATCATTCAGCAGTTTACGTTACAAAAAAAGAATCGTTTGAAGCACATTTGGACCCCAAAAAGAAAGAAAATATGATATTCAACTACCTGGTATAATCCATCGGTCTACCACACTGTAACGTACCTTGGATCAATGCAACCCTTATGGAGGAGAAATACAGGATATTACATCACAAAAGCGACAAGTCTTATTATATATCCGTAGCAAATTGGGTTTTCAAAATGCCGACACCTAAAACTAGCGAACCATACAGAGAGAAACTAACAGTAACACCTGGGTCCCCCACGTACAGCAGTTACCTGATGATCGCCCGCCTGCCGGTAACGGTGTAAAACTGGAGTAATACCACAATGCTCAAATATGCTAAATATTCAAGTAATCTACTCAACCTACACTGTATCGAGCACTATACTACTTAGGAACTGGAGCCTACCAGAGGGAATCGATTTTATTTTTAATGATAGTTTGGCCATATTTTATTAACTCAGCTGACAGAATATCATCTGACCAATAGCGATCTCTCTTTATCCGGCATCCTTCTGTCCCTCAAGACGTCCGGCCGTCTGTCTTCTTTTCATTTTGAAAGGCACAAATCGTAACCTTCGGACCTAGATACTTCTTACTTACGATTCAGGGAGGACCTTGAAAGTTTTTCTTTGAAATCTGAAATTTAAAATCTAGGCCACTGTGATCTATATACTCAGAGTTATGGGGTGTGTTTGAGCAAACCAGAATAATTAAAAAAAAAATGATAATCAAGCTCATATATCACGATACATAATGCATGGATTGTCATGAATCTTGCCATGAGTCTCAATCATAGAGTGTGTAATCAGTTCTTGCAGATATAAGATCCAGAGAGGGTCTACGGGGGAATTAAATAAGTTTCTGCAAATAAGGCAGCATAAACATTAGATTCGAACGATCAGTTCCAAGAGCGAAGACCCCAAATGCCATTTCTGTGTTCCATTGTCAAACAAACCTAACTATTGCTAGCTTGAATGTCAATATGGAATACATGTTCACGCTTATTGTAATGCCCTTTCATCCCCTGCTACAAACTTCTGCAATTCTCATCTCCTGCAATTTACTTTCTATTCTCATTAGTCATCTTAAACATCATAAAGACAGAGTGATTTCTCAGATTACTTTTAAAAAGATCATCGTTAATTCAGTATCGATGTACCTTTCCTGACTGCCCATATCTGATTCTTGTACCAGGTTATCTGTGCTGCTGTAGAGACACTTTATGTTTGATGGATTGCAAACAAAACTTGACAAGTTTATTGATTGATTCGGTCGTATCTGTTTGTATATTTAATAGTTTTACCAAAAGTCTAATCTCTTGCTTTGTCTGCTTTCTTCGAAGTTTACTGTCATTGGTAAGTTCTATGTATGTGAGGGTGTGTGTATGTGTGATGGTGTGTGTACACATTTCTCACATTCCCGTTTGGCCAGGAATAAAGTGCTCTGGATATTTTCTATGTTGTAAAGCGTCCAATCGCATGCACGAAAATCATACGATGACACAATATTTTACAAGTGGGACAGTGACGTAATATTTTACAAGTGGGACAGTGACGTAAAAATACTCACAACGTTTTGACAGATAACCTCTAATTATTACCTCTAATATTACCTTCAAAATCCCATATGACTTTTTTTCTTATTCAACGCGCTGCTGTTGAATCAATTCAATTTTAATGTAAAGTTTGATTGTATAATCGAATTTCAAATACAGAAACACACAACATGCGGTATGATGTTAAACTCTGATGTCTCTGGATCTTTTATCATAATTCTTCATGGCACTTCTGCTGATTTCCAATACATATTATATATATATATATATATATATATATATATATATATATATATATATATATATTATGGCAATCAACACCTTTTATATTATTTTATAAATAGATTTTTGATAGCATAGCATATGGTATCAAAGTTTTGAGTTAGATTTCTCTATATTTGCTTTTTTTGAGTGATATTACACAACATCTTCATAGCTTCGATAATTTGCATATATTTTTACAGGTTTTCCAATAGTTTTGACTAAAATACTTATTTCAATGCAGTTTATTCTACATTTTGTATTGATCTGTGTCCATTCAATTGTCTTATACTCTGTTATGTTTAAATACATAACATTGTTACCTTCAATTTATGAATGCATCTGATTGAGCCATGTATATGTGATAACACTGATTTACTTGAAAATATTTGTCGTGTCCATTTCCGTATCTTACAAGTACGTACTTCTCTTGGCTAGGAAAACAATTTGGCATACACGCTCATGGGAGTACTAGCAATAACAATCCTGAGTTTGTAACTAAGCACGCACATTTATGCAGGGACTAACTGACGTACAATAATTCTCTCAACAGTGTACGAATGCCTGACATTCGCAGATCTTGTGCCAATTCACAGATTTGTTACCACTGCTAGTATATGTCCTATTTTACAAAGATGGGGCATTTTTATATAGTTCACTAGATTTTTATAAAGGCTTATGCAATATGTAAATTGATCCTGTTTAGGAAATTTCGAGGGTGATCAACTTCATCTAGAAGGTCACGATATGTATCTTTAATACTTACTGAGGTTGGATAATCTCAGAAAGGCTTCATTTTTCCGAAGCTTCTCCTTTTACCGCATCTAGAACTGAAGGCTCTTTAGCGTCAATAGAAGTGCATTGTGTTGCATGCTACGACTATTTTTGTGATCAATGTAAAATTTCTAAGAGTTTAAACTTAAATCTGAAACATGCGTTCTCGTCTTTTAACGCATGTTTAGGAATAAAAGAAACCCTGAAAATAAGGATTGACTTTTTAAAACCATTAAACGGGAACGCTTGCTGGGGAATAACGATCACATTGATTGATATTCATATCAAATGATTGTGCACTGAAATAATTAACATGCCAATCTTTTAAATGGAAGCCATAAATATTGTACTTACCTTGCATCATGAATGTTGTATGGACTATGGCTCAGTGGCACCTCTATCTAATCGCTTAAACAGCAAGTCAATTGTTAAAATTGTTTTCCATACATATAAAGTTATTTCGGAAGGGTATACCTTAGATTTTGTCACTCCACGTTGCAAATAACACGGATCGATATTGTTCTTTCAATGACCTAACTCTGTTTCTCTGTTATCAATGAGTCATTTATGTCGATGATATTTCATTAATTCTTCTGTGAATTCGCCAACAAAGCTGACGATAAAGGGAAAAAATGACCACGATCTATCAAAACGGTGCCGGCATTCACTTAGCGCGTCATTAAATATACTCTCACGCAAGATCGGACCTTGAATCACTGTTAAGGAGTTATTTCAAAACTCTATTGTGACTACATTTTAGTAATAATTAAACAAATGGGAAAAGAGAGAGAGAGAGAGAGAGAGAGAGAGAGAGAGAGAGGGGGGGGGGCAAAGAGAGAGAGAGAGTGTCTGTGTGTGGTGTGTGTGTGTGTTAGTCATCTATTCTTGTCAGTCTTGTTTTACTCCTCGACTGATCACGGGGTTCTTCACAA
The DNA here is from genome assembly GCA_026874595.1 of Sipunculus nudus. Taxonomy (NCBI): domain Eukaryota; kingdom Metazoa; phylum Annelida; class Sipuncula; order Golfingiida; family Sipunculidae; genus Sipunculus; species Sipunculus nudus. Next base: position 10,269,238 of record CM049321.1, read on the forward strand.
ATCAGCCATCGTGCGAAGAGCAAAGTACAGTTGCTAAAATAATTTATGTCTGAATCCCTATTTCAGCAGTTGCATACATTTTCTAAGATAAATATTTAGAATATTTCTAGGATACACAAACAACATAAAGCAGGCAGTCACGGTGCATAGAGATTGATTGGCCTCATGAGATGAAGAAATCAATCCCAATTTACACCATTAGAAATCTGTCTCGCAAAACAATCTGCATGGTCACCTTGTACCTAATTGACTATTTAGTCTTTGAAATGTTATAAAGCCAAAGAATATATGGCCTGCAGACATATTCCATGATATATTTGTATGTTTTTGAGAGGGCTCTGATAATGAGAGTGGGTTTGGACTGGTAAACACACGTTTAATTTTATATATGACTACCTAACAATGTTTGTTCGTTTTATGAGAATCTGAGCAATATGAAAATGAAGCTGTCGACTGAGCAAAACACAGAAAATGGTTCAATGCTTTCAGAGGCTGAACGAAACAGAACGTAAGAGAGGCTAAATTAAGTTAAATTTATGAAAATTTTACGAATAACCGGGATGCGGTATTATTTCCAACAGCCCAAAGATCTTGTTTTACTGATCAGTTGATGACCACAGTATCTTAAGCATCCATAATTTTCAAAGAATTGTAATGATAATTTAAAAATTAAAGTATATAACGAAAAGGTTTATTAATTTAAACGAAGCATCAATTTATATTAAACATGCTCCTTGGAAGTATATGGAATATAATTTTGTAGCCTAGAGCCAATCTTAATCTTATCTCACATTTTTATGTTTTTTTCATAATTTTGACAATCGAACCTTGAGCATTCTATTCTTTTATATATAAATACCAAATTTCAGGAAAGTTTACCGGCGGGAATTCTATTGATATTCAATACTAAATCAAATAACAGACAACTTGTCATTGTAGATATATGCGGATTTGATCATTACCAACCTTCCATGGCTGAAAGCAATGAACGGGTCACTTTCTTTCCTCTTGTTGATGAAACCGTGGTGATCTTTGTGCAATAGGAGTTCTCTTTAATTCTCTATAGCGAGCAAAATCCATAAAGGTATATGTGCCAGGTTATTTGATCGCATGCACATAATTAAGCAGCAATCACTTGATCATATCAATTGACATAAATGTAAATATATGGTATTACCAAATTAAAATTGTTTATATTTCTTGATTTGTATTAGCCATGTTCTCGTTAAACCAACTTAAGACAACATTTGATTAAACGGTCCAAAGTCAAAATATGTATTTTATGTCACGGACGGTCGTACAAACAAGCATTTGTCCAAATGAAATTATATCAATGCATATAGCGTTCAAAAGTACTCTCGTCTAAACTGCAAAAAACGGCACTGTTTTTTCACAGATGGATCCCCTTTGTAGATGGTCGCAGGAAAAGTCGTTCCAACACCAATAGAAATCGCTTTGCAGTGCTGTACAGTCTTCATCTCTGTCATCATGTTGTTGGTTGTTTGGTTCAGAAAGGTACAAATCATGATACATCATTCTTTTACCAGATGATTGCCATCGCCATATGTTCTCCCCCTTGAGATCATTACCACCAATCCATGTCGCCACCGCCCGTCGGATAGCTGAAAAATACTTGTGAAGGAATGTTACAGTGTGTTCACCAGAATGTAAATATATATATATATATATATATATATATATATATATATATATATATATATGTTTGTATATGGAGTCAAGCGCAGGAGTGTAAATGAATTAAACACACACGCCCCGAGAAAGTTAGGGTTCCTCCAGATAATAAACTGTGGGCATGAGGATCAATAATCTCCAAAGCAACCATGTTATCCATTTGTTAGTACTCCTCCTGGATATACGACTAATAGGACACAGAATAACAGGTCTTTAAAACATCAGGTTATGATGACTTGAATGATTGTAGAATCGCGTTTTAAGGCTTTAATCAAGTCTGGCCAACCTGGCTGATGTTTCATGAATTCTTTCAGATATTCATTTTCCTCCTTACTGTCGATGGTGACGAGATCTCCATTTAGGCGTTTGCAGTTGTCTCTTGCCTGGAACCATGTCATTACTCCTGTTACTGCAATGTAGCTAGACACAGGCAGCCCGGGTTGGCTCGTGTCGTAATACCGGTCGCGGTACTCAGTAGGACAGAGACCTGTATTGTAAAGGCCTATAAATCAGTAAAGTTAAAGATTTTGACATGAGATTAGAGATATTTGGAAAATTTTATACTTATGTCGCAGGTTGTTTTTTGTCCAAATTATTTTGATGCAAGGACGATTTAATGGCAAGACAAACATATTTATTTCAAAATTTCCTGAACGTCCAAAGTCTTATGGGTAACTGATACTTATTTATTAGTGTAAATTGCTTGACTGTTAAGAACTCAATATTCATTTGTGATCTGTTAGTATTTAAGTTAAAGATCATATATATATATATATATATATATATATATATATATATATAAATGCCTAAATTTACTGGAGACAACTAAATGAACACTAATTTATAAATAGCCAACATCTTTCCTTGCAATGATTTAAACACTCGTATATTCTCCAAAGCTGTAACTTACAACTCCTTTGAATGCTACATTTAGATTGAATAATCAATCCTGCATCGTTAGAAGACGCTTGCAAGATGATGGTGTTTGCTCCCATCTTAAAACCAGTACACCATCGCTTCTCTGATTTGTCACATATTTCCTGGCATTTCTTGTGTGCCATTCTTGTTCCATGAACACGTTTCAGCTCAACAATGTGAATATTGGAGTTAAACCCACTGCTCCCTATAACATAATTTACAGTTTGCATCACGTTATCTGAGGCTAAACTTATTTGCAAATATATCCAATATCTTTTCATCCTGGCTATACTTGCAATTATGTCTGATATGTGAAAAAATATAAACTTGTTTGGCCTTATAGGTATAAAGCATACGAAGTTCTAATCAATAATAATTAACCATGTCAGACGTCTCTTCGAAAATGTTTCTTGTTCATCCACTTTTTACCAATAGGGCCCTGCGCGGGGTGGGTTTTGACCTGCAGGCCACCGCTTTGGATTCTGTGCGGGGCGGGTTATATCTAAGAAAGTGCGGGCCGGGCCGAAATAAAGTCTGTGCGGGGCGGGGCAGGCTAGGGGTTGATGATCTGTCAGTTCAGTAAAACACGAATATAAAATTTTAAATAAAAAAAATCGTTTTAAGACCGATATATTTGTATAATATTTTTTTAGGTGGTGTAAAAATAGTAAATTTTAGAGATAAATGTTACTTAATCTTAATTTATTCCTGTTAAGCCTTTACACTGATTGACAGTTGTAACAAAACAATGCAAATATTTCTTTTCTAGGTATAAAGTTACACAAAATACATGATACATACAAAATACATGATGCATCGTTAATTTGAAATCTAAATTTTAAACAATTGTACTTGCAGTGGGAGCTGGTCATAACTTTGTATAAAGTTACCTTGCCTGTGTTGCATATGGACCGTAACCCTGTACTTATGACAGGTCTCACATATTACATAATATGGCTCAGAGTGAAGCAATTGCATGATTACCTTTGATCTTGTAATAGACTCTGTGTGGCTACAGCTGGCTCTTTAGGCGACTCAAATGACCTAGAACGACACAAAACCTAAGATGGACTCCTTATTTAATTATATAATCTATGTGCTGTGTAGTTGTAACCCCATTAACCTCTGGCTGGTCAAATCCCTGCTTTGGCCTACAGAATAATACTGTGATGACTGCTATAAGAAACACCGAAACACCGCTCTGGTCAGGCCTGTTTCAATGAACATCCTGAACCTAAAGTCACATCAGCAAGATTACCTCTTTACTCCCTTGAACGTTTGATTAGTCTCAGATTCAGCTAATGAACAGATTATAACTTACCAGATTTTAACCAAGAAACACATTTCAAAAGTTTGATCGCTTGTGATTTGCGAATACTTTTCCCAAGGGTAACTTTAGATACACATACTTTGAAGAAATCTACAATTTTTTTCTTTACCATTTTATAAATTTAAGTAAAAACAGACACAAGAAAACCAAACGTTTGTTTAATTCACCTGTCAAGTGTAAAATCATGTTTAAGATATGTTAATTTCTATGTATGTAAAAAATCCATTTAAGCAATTGAAAATGTCTTTTAAAATATTTTATGAATTATGGTTTAAATAAATGCTTAAACGTATTAAAATTACTTTTCATTCCAAACATCAAACATTTCATATATACCAATAACAAGCATGGCTAATTTTTGTGTTGTGAATATTCTTGATTTGTATACCTTTGGATCATAAATTTTTTTTATTATTTTGCGGGCTACACAGCGGTCTGGAAATCTGAAACATGCGGGGCGGGTCGGATGCGGGCTAAAAGATTTTTTTTGCGGGTCGGATGCTGGCTGAAAGAATCATAATAACTGCGGGGCGGGCTGAAATGTTTTATTTATTTCGAGGCGGGTGCGGTTCATTTGTTTTCGGCTTGCCAAGGGCCCTATTACCAACATATGAATAACGCGGGGACACCATTAATTGCCTATTCTTTATGCTTGCCGCTACAAGACAGATTGCAATAAGAAAAATTCTTCATCCTTAAGATGTAACACATCTGAAGTAAAAACAGTAAAAAAGGTTTCTGCATTTTAATATACTACTTCAAGAAACTATCCTTTAGAAACTATACTTTAGAAACTAACCTTTAGAAACTATCCTTTAGAAACTATACTTTAGAAACTACCTCTTTTTTAAATTGAATGAGCAATAAAGTACATAAAGTAAAGGCACATTTAAAATAATAAAATTAAAAGTGATTATAGCACATTTGAAAAAAAAAATAATAAACGGGCTGCACACTATTGCATAATGATAATTTATAGCAGTGAATACAATATGATAACATTATTTAAACAAAAATATAATGCAATATCCTTAATGAAGATTCTGTATTCTAGTTCATTGATGATCAACAGCAATACTCCGATCAGGCATACGAGATAAGTTAAAAAAATAATTAGATTCCCGATGGTGTCGTCCCTTTGTCTTTCATTTTGGACTGTATCAGGCTCTACATGGAGTCTTTGTAAACAGCAAACGTTAATCATTGGATTGTTCATTATTCGGTATTTTCAGGATTTCACTCCACAGACATATAAATTTTAGTACACACAGTCACTTAGTGTCATCGATGGACCAATGATAGTTTAAAATAAAACTCATTATTTTAAGCTTTTACGAAGTTTTATAAAGTTTTATTAAAAAAGATTATGTTGTTGTGACAATTATTAAGGGGTTTCACTTTATTCTTCTCCTTAAAGTCATCGGTTTTATTAAAATGTGTGAATACGTATTTTTGAGAAACTGCTTGCCCGCTATCGTTTATTTTTTTTTTTTTAATTTGAAAGAAAGATGTGATTTTCTGGGTTCTTCTTAATTTGAGATCAAATCCGTCAACTCTATTTATCCTTATCGATCCTTAGAACAATAAACGTAAATGTAGTCTATTATCAAAATCTGTGTACCAAGTTGAAGCACAGTACTTACCTCTCTCCATTTTATCAATTATCGTTTTGCATGATTATAGGAATATTTGTCATTTTGTTAAAGCCAGTGTCCTCGGGTTAAATCCGGGCCAATACATTCCATTTTAACATAGAGCCAAACGCATGTGTGCACAACTAGTGTGCCATCTCAGGTTCTTTAGGATCACAAGTATTTCTTTTCATGCAAGCACCGACCTTGCACTCTTTTTTATCTACATCGTTTAACATGAGTAGTTAGATGATTTTGCATGTTTATATTATTGATCAACTCATTTTTTAGGATGAAACTTTTATATATGAATTACTGTTTGGTAAATTTATTATTCCTGGCCTCATTATTAATTTTGTACGTTTTAAAAAAATAATTTCTTTCCTTTTTGTTGTGTCTGTGGCTTGGTGAATTCTTTCATGCTGAAACTTGAAAGCAAAAGGCGGCCACTCGTACTTAAGGGGCAGCAGTGAGAGTGGAAGGTTACTCTAGGATTAACAATGTAATCATGCGAAGCACGTGTACCCAAAATACTGACGTGTCCATATACTCACTTGATCCTGAAAGGCTTGTATACAGGTCCTTACAAATGGATTAACAGAACACACAATATCCCTGAAATGCCAGTCATAGGACAGAGTGGCCAGTATCTAGATTTCTTCAGAGTATATATCATACATTCATGTAATATATAATATATAAATGTGTTTGACTGCTGGACTATAGACCAGGTGATAGTGAAGCTTTGTTGCTTGTCTTTCAGGGTCCAAATGTGTTTGGCAAGCTCGGTTTCCGAACAACAAACGTTCGGAAATTGTTTCCACCTGCCGCCATGGTCCAAGGCCACCCAACCGTGCTAAAAAGAAATGATAAAAACCAATATCGCAACTAGTTGAATTTCAGTCACCTGACGAGCCGGCGAGGTGAAACCGACGGTCGTGACCCAGATTCATCACATACCTTACCATATCATGCTCTGTTGCAAAACATAATGCAATGTATGACCGCGGAGGAAAGACTGCATACTCGCAGATCATTTCTACTAGCTAAATAACTGGGATAGGCTTAATAATCATGCAGATTTGTGCATGGTCCAATTAGCATAAGGTCTATGCAAGAGGATTTCAAACGGATCGGATGTGTTCATGTCAAAGACAAGTTGCACTAAATGTTAAATACAGTTTCAATCGTGTTTGGAAATTTTAAGGTTATTGATCGTGATAATTGAGGTTACAAATTTCATCCTCAATTCTTACTTAGCTCCCTTATCTTGGATAACCTCGGATAGACTACAGTACCACCTTTACATTTTAGTGATAGTTACCTCGGCTCTCAACAGGATTATAAAAGTATGTTAATGTGTCGATAAAATATTTCGGGTGAATTTGCATTGCAGTATCAGTATAGTTTAACATGCTTATTTTTATGGGCCAGGAAATATAAAGATGTTAAATCTTCATAAAAATATTTTCATGTGAATTTGCATTAAAAGATCGATCATGGCATATTCTGTTTGTTTTGCATATAATGGTAAAGGTAGCCTGCTTTGAGTAAAATGTATTCTCAGGTGCTAGAGGCAGTTGTTTATTTGTCACACCACGGGGGATGTGACTTTTCAGGTTCTTTTAGTCAGACAAAACAACAAGCATACCTGAAATTACACACACTCGATTTATGCTCCAAACATGTACAAAGACAGCGTAGGTTTGGTAAACAAACCAATATAATAACATATATAATATTACTAACAAGACACTGGGGAGTGTCCACATCAAGGTTACAACAACAAAGCCCAAAGGGACACAATTTGAATAACACACACACACACAGAGTCCAGTGAACAGCTGAATCACGTCACGTGACTTCACAGACGCTATTCATAAGGCTCAGAATACGACCCCTCCAGACTGACTCTCTGTACATACTGACGCTATGATCCCACAAGGGCCTCCGAGAAAACGAGACCAGCCCCTGCGGTCTGTACGCTCAGCACCCTGTCACCGCGGCTGCCGGCTTCCTTCGTATTCTCTCGATTACCCCCGCACTCTCCTTTTTCCGGGTTCTGACGTCACAAGCACCGCCGACCCCTCCACCAATCGGCAGTACAATCCACTTCGCCGTCACAAGCATCAAAAATTAAACCAGGGGTTCCCTCTGACAAATTTACGAGATGAGATTAAAAGCAATGTATAAATGTTACTGCTGACAGATGCACAAACGAAAAACTAGTTAATGCTTTCAGAGGCTGAATAAAAGCATATTATTACTAAAATATGGCGACTTTAGAGAAACGAAATATTACAAATAATAATCCAGATGTGGGATTCTTTTCAAAAGTCCGAATGTCTTGTTTTGCTGAATATTTGTTGATCAGGGAATACAATTCACAAAATATACTTAAAGACATGTTAAAAAGCCCATTCCTTAATATCTTAACCCTCTTATAAAAGTAAAACTCGAGGAGCACTGGATTTAGTTTGTTTATATCCACGTGCTGATGACATGTGGGGCCGCCAAAAAGGCGGTCGATAGTAAAAAAAACCTTCAACATCTGCGGTCAGAAAAACCGGAATTAAGCAAATGAGAAATTCTCTCAATATAAGCAGCTAGTGACCTGTCAACATCAGGACATGCGCAATCGACCATCGGTTATTTAGTTAGCTCTGTTTGCTAATGGCTTAGAGATAAGAAAGCTCACACCCCAGCCACAAGGTAAGTTACGGGCGATTCATGAATATACTCTGAAAATAAGCATGAAATCTGACATCGATTGAATAGTGGTATATAATTATATACTGTTGTTTATAAATGCTTTACCTGAAAAACACATTTTACTTTACTAATCACGGGTATGAACTACATGTACGTCATGTGGCCTCTTTGGTTAGGGTACTTCATTAAATCATCAATGTACAACTTTATGAAATAACAAATGAAATCCAAACAGGACACATCAAATTACGAGTTACTAAGTCAAATTACCATCGACATTATTTTATGAGAATATTGAAAATATTCACTAACAATACATTTTCTAGTTCCAAGGGGCCATCTTACAGGATAGACCTGTTCCAATGGTCATAATGGAAGTGCATTCTTCGTAAAATGTGTGAAAGAATCATTATTTATGAGTAAAATTGTCCAATTCTTATCATACGCCCCAGCCCGTTCCCGACAATAATGTCAAGAGAGTGTTCTGGCGCGAATAAGATTGATATTTAATACTTAGTCAAATGACAGGCAACGTGACCTTGTAAATGTGTACAGATGGGACCTTTAGTAACATTGTATTGTTGACAGCAAAGAAAGAATTACTTAACTTTCTTTTAACGAAGAAACAATTGTAACAGTGGTAAATAATGTGCAATAGGAATTCACTTTTTTCCTTGTAGCATGGAAAATCTAAGAAAAGAAAAGCTGCACGATCAGGTGTTGTCACCAAATTGGATTTCAGACAAATTTTATATGGCAAGGACAGATCTAGAAACTAGAATTTGTCTGAAAGAAATTACATCATAGCATATATCGTCCAAAAGAACTCCCCTCTAAGCCTCAGCAAACGGGACTGATTTTTCACAAATGGATCCCATTGGTGTACCTTCGCAGGCGAAGTCGTTCCAACACCACTTGTAGTCTCTCCGCAATCCTGCACAGTCTTCATCCCTGTCTCCATGCTAAAAATTGTTTGGTTCGGAGGCGCACCAGTCAGCGTACATCATTCCTTCACCAGATGATTGCCATCGCCAAATGTCCTCCTCCTTGATATCATTGCCACCAATCCATATTGCAACCGTATGCCGGAGGGCTGAAAAAAAAGTGTAAGAATATGTGTTTGTGTCTATCTGAACTTAAATTTACAGTTATATGTATGTGTGCGTACAATTGGAATGAAATTGGCTGTGGACACATGGTTGTCGCTCATGTCAATTTCTCTCAATGTTGTTTACATAATAATAATATGTTAATGATTATATGTTTAAATGAACATTAAAGCGCAGAAGCATGAATGAATAAATTATGCAATCCCCCCCCTCCCCTATACACACACAAACGATAATCCTTGAAAAATGTAGAATCATCTCAATTATCACAATCTTGGATTCCTCCAAATAATTAAATGTTAGCTTGAGGGTCACTATCTTTATCGGGGACCTCCAATACAGGCATGTCATCCATGTGTAAGTAATCCTCCGGAATATACGACTAATAGAACATTGCGCTTTAACATATCAGGTTATGATGACTTTGAGGGATTGTAGAATCGCGCTTTATGACGTGAAGCCAGTCTGACCAACCCGGCTGCTGCTTAAGGATTTCTTTCAGGTGGTCATTTTCCTCCTTATTGTCGATGGTGACGAGATCTTCACTGAGGCGTTGGCAGTGTACTCTTGCCTCGAACCACGTCATTACTCCTGTTTCTGTTCGATAGCAAGACACAGACAGCCAGGGCTGGCTCGTGTCGTCATACGGGTCCGTGTACCCAGAGGGACAGGCACCTGCATTATAAAGGCCAATTACTCAGTATTTTTAAAAGAAATGGTTTATTTCATAAACCCATATATTTAAAACATTCGTGAACTTCCTGTTCACAAAATGAGTATATGATACTCATTTATTAAAGGTTATATATTTAAGATGAACATTCGTTTGCAGTTGCGATTTGTTATTATATTTAGGTTGCAGATCATCAATTTATTTACAGCAACCATCTTTCCTTGCACAGTTTTAATCACTCGTACAATCTCCGTAGATGTAACTTACCGCTCTTTGGTATGCGACATGATGGTTGAATCATCAATCCTATATCGTGAGTAGATGCCTGTAGGATGCATGTATTTGCTTCCATTTTAATACCAATACATCTGGGCTTCTCTGATCTGTTACACATTTCCTGGCATTTCATGCGTGTCATTCATGTTCCATGAACACGTTTCAGCTCAACAGTGAGAATGTTGGAGGAAAAAGCACTGCTCCCTACAACATAATTTACATTTTGCGCCATGTTATCTGAAGCTTTTGTGATAAGCAGGATATCTGCTTGGATATACTTGGAATCGGATACATAAAAAATGATTAACTCGTTAGGCCTTATGGGTATAAAGCATCCGATGTTCTTATCAATAAGCATTCAATCTGTCAGGATTCTTTCGGCAATTATTTCTTGTTCATCCATCTTTATAAGCATGGTCAACGGCATAAATATGTATGAAGCGGGAACATATTTTAACTATTATAACTATTCTTAGTAGTTACCTTGGCAAAGATAGAAAGCAATCAGCAAAATGGTCTTCATCCTAAAGAGTTATCTAAAAATAATATTAAAAAATTGACATTATATTGATTTACGAGACCTTGATATATCCTCTAGATGACAAGAAATTCATTTTATTTTTAAATGAACAAGTAACACGGTACATGTAGATTGACACATTTAAAACATAATTATACATTACCATTCCCTCTAGAAAATTTGAAAGCGCTGTGCGTTACGGCATAAGGATAATTAAAAGTTTATATCTTATATTATTTGATTTCTTTTCAAATGAAGTTTTTGTATTGTATTTCTTTAATAAATCAAAAGCAATGCTACTGACATGCATATTCAGAAATTAATCAGATTCCGATTAGGACGTTATTTTGTCCTCATGATATGATTTACACGCAGACTTTGTAAACACCTTAAATGAACTATCGTTGTGTTGGTTACAAGGATTTCGTAAAAATAGTAACATTCCGTTACCATTAGACCAATGATGACAATAAAACAATTGTCAGTGCTTTTAGCTTTCATTACAGATATCTGTCAGGTTCATGTAATTATGACAATTCTGATATAAATATAAATAAATCGGGAACAATTGTTTGTTTTTAAATAGCCAATTCTTAGTGCTTACCGGCGCAAAGATAAAATGTTATGAGCATATCTGTTTTCTTCAAAAGGTATTAACGCATCTGAAAAAAAACCCCGTAAAACAGGTTTCGCATAATAATGTATTCCTTTAAACCCTTGATATATTCTTCGAATGGGCACGTCTCTTTTTCTTTAATCAATTAGTGTCCATGACTATTAATGTATCAGTTGAAGGGATATCAAAGAATTCAACAGCACAATGGTTAACATTTCTCACACACACACACAGACACACAGACACACCACACTCAACTAGTGTTACCGTTGGACGCAAGATAGTTAAAAATTAATAAAGCTGTCAGTATGTCCAGCTTGTATGAAAGTTATCCATCAAATCATTGTTCTCTCTTTATTCATGCACAATAACTGCTCCATCAGGTGTATTTAGGTGCGTTGAGAAGTTGTTCTAGTATACTGCTTGCATGTCAGCCTTTATTTCTGATAAAGAAAGATGTGAAAATGTGGGACCATCTCAGTGCTGGATCAAATCTATCTACTTGTTAATCTTTTCAGCAACAATTGTCAATGTGGTATTTTATTATAATCAATGTATCGATTTTAAGCACACCAGGTACCGTTCCGTATTACATCCATTATATTTCGGCAAGGTGATAATAAGATAATAGGAAAATCTGTCTATCGAATTCGTGTATTCGACAAAAGACCGGCCGATATCTGCATGTCATGCCATGCCATACACATACCCAACAAACAAATCCTGAAAAAGGGAAATTGTCCTATTTCAGGTGACGGGGAGGGGGTCGCTATATAAACTGGAGATATGAAATTAAGATGCCGAAGTTCGATGATTAATGCAATACTGATTATTCAGTAGATGAGTTTGATTGATTAGATGTATGGACCACACTTTGGGGTATGACACCTCAATAGAACTATCATAATTGTCAAATCCAGTGTTTAATCTTGAGTAGCACATCTGTTTTTAACACAGGCAAAATATCTGTAACAACCACACATTTCGCCATCTATGGTTCTTTGGGAACACTGGTATTTTGTTTAATATACGGACTGGGCTGCATGTAAAATTTCTCACTGGCATTTGTGCATATGACCTCGTTTAACATGGGCATCCGGATCATTATGAATAAAAAAAAAAAACTGATAATCTACTTTTTAGACTGATTATGTGATATATGAATAGATTCATTTTAGTAAATGTTTACCTGGCCTCATTTTTAATTATGGAGCTATCGATCCTCATCTTAATTTGAAATAATACCCCTGACATCAATAAGCTGCAACTTTTACTGAAGAAATAACGATAAAAGTGGTAGGTTACCACGACATTAACACTATACGTGAATACACAATGTACCCATGTGTTCATATACTCACATATCCCTGAAATGCCCAAATGCACGTCCTTACAAATGGGATTCTGAGACTCTTAATGATAAATAAAACTTTGTCGATTCCTGTATTATCTTTTTGGTCGATATTTGCAGAAGAAATTACCTGAAAATCCGTAAAAGTATAATTGCTATATCTCAACTACCTTCTGCAATTTTCCATCTGGATATACAAAAGTTCCATTATATATATATATATATATATATATATATATATATATATGCTGTTTTAATTAACATCTTCAATAAATATCTATTCGTATGTGAACTGTATCCCTGTACTTGTGTCAGGTCTCACATATTGGCTCGGAGTGAAGCGATCTTGTGATAGCACGGTGTGGCTACAGCTGGCTCTTTAGGCGATTCAAATGACCTAGAACTGCACAAAGCCTAAGGTGGACCCTTTTATAATTTTTTAATCTATGTGCTGTCTAATGGTAACTGACATTTACCACTGGCTGGTCAAATCCCTGCTTGGGCATGGAAAGCATAATACGGTGATGACTGCTATAAGAAACACCGAAACACCGCTCTGGTCATGTATATCTCAATGAACACCCTCAAGCTAAAGCCACATCGACAAGATTACCTCTTTACTCCCACGACCGTCTTATTAGAGTTTCAGCTAATGAGCAGATTATGAATGAAAAGATTTGAACCAGCAAACACATATCAATAGTTTGATGGCTTGTGATTGGTCAATGCTAATCCCAGCAGTAACTTTGGGGACACATACTTTGAAGAAATCTACATTTGTTTTTACCTTTTAATAAATTTAAGTTAAAACGACTCAAGAAAACCAAAAGTTTGTTTTTTCCCCTCCTGAGTATGAAAATATGTTTAGGATATGTTAAATTAGTAGGTATATATCAAATCTATTTAAGCAATCAAACATGTCTTTTAAAATATTTTATGAATTATTGTGTGAATGATTGCTAAAACGTATTTAAATTAATTTTACATTCCAAACATCAAACATTTCATATATATCAATAATACGTTTGGCTAATAACTGTGCTGTAAATATTCTTGATATGTAAACCTTTGGATCATAAAACTATTTTTATTATTCTGCGGGCTGCACGGCGTTCTGGAAACTTGAAACTTGCAGGGCGGGTGCAGGATGAAAGAAAATTTTGTGAGGCGGGTGCAGGTCCTATTTTTTTCATTGATCGCGGGACGGGCTACGGGCTCACAGGGTATTATGCGTTGCGTGGGCAGGTTCATTTTTTTTTGGCCCGAAGAGGGCCCTAGAACCACATGTTCGAAGACAATAAAATGAGTATTGCGGGGACACCTTTAATTTGCCTATCCTTTGTGCTAACCCATTCTTTTAGCTTACCGTTTTGCTTTCTTTTTCCTTACAAACGGGATCCTGAAAATTAAGTAGCTTAAGTAGAATTAACAGAATGAAGAATATCCCTTTGGTGCCAGTCATATGACCTATATGTATATATACGTAGGCAATAAGGTATTGGCATTTTTATGAATTGATTTATACAAAATGTTAAATTTTCCGATGTGACACATATCTCTGAAATGCCATTTTCCTTAAAATGGCGGGCATATCTTAAAGGTCTTATTTATGAATTTTATACTTCATGTAAAACATTTATAAACAAAGCGGCATCTTGAAAAGTTACTAAAATCCATTTCTAATTAACAAGGCTGGTATATTTTATTGTTATCCTTGCTTGATTAGATTAAGGTGCTTTCGTTTTGTGACATTTTTTTCTACATGTGGTATTTTTGTCAATGTTTTCACTTTCCGTACTGACAGCAGATTATATTCTCTAATTAAGCCTGCAAAAAGTGGACCGTTATTATTATTGGTCAATTCTGTGACTGTGAGGGTGTAATGGTGTGTGTGGCGGGGATACAGTCCTCTGGACATTTTCTACTTGTCTGGCATATCTTTAAGGTCTCTTTACCTGAACAGGTTAAGGTCACACGTTCATGGATTGTCGGATTATTTATGAATTTTATACTCCATGTCAAACATTTATAAACAAAGCAGCATTTAAAAAAAAATTACTAAAATTTATTTCTTATTAACAAGGCTGGTATATTTTATTGTTATCCCCGCTTGATAAGGTGAAGGTGCTTTCATTTTGTGATATTTTTTCTACATGTGATATCTTTGGCAATGTTTTCACTTTCCGTACTGACAGCAGATTATATTCTCTAATTAAGCCTGCAAAAATGGACCGTTATTATTATTGGTCAATTCTGTGACTGTGAGGGTGTAATGGTGTGTGTGGCTGGAATACAGTCCTCTGGACATTTTCTACTTGTCTGGCATATCTTTAAGGTCTCTTTACCTGAACAGGTCAAGGTCACACGTTCATGGATTGTCGGATTATTTATGAATTTTATACTCCATGTCAAACATTTATAAACAAAGCAGCATTTAAAAAAAAAATTACTAAAATTTATATCTTATTAACAAGGCTGGTATATTTTATTGTTATCCTCGCTTGATAAGGTGAAGGTGCTTTCATTTTGTGATATTTTTTCTACATGTGATATCTTTGGCAATGTTTTCACTTTCCGTACTGACAGCAGATTATATTCTCTAATTAAGCCTGCAAAAATGGACCGTTATTATTATTGGTCAATTCTGTGACTGTGAGGGTGTAATGGTGTGTGTGGCCGGAATACAGTCCTCTGGACATTTTCTACTTGTCTGGCATATCTTTAAGGTCTCTTTACCTGAACAGGTTAAGGTCACACGTTCATGGATTGTCGGATTATTTATGAATTTTATACTCCATGTCAAACATTTATAAACAAAGTAGCATTTTAAAAAAAATTACTAAAATTTATTTCTTATTAACAAGGCTGGTATATTTTATTGTTATCCTCGCTTGATAAGGTGAAGGTGCTTTCATTTTGTGATATTTTTTCTACATGTGATATCTTTGGCAATGTTTTCACTTTCCGTACTGACAGCAGATTATATTCTCTAATTAAGCCTGCAAAAATGGACCGTTATTATTATTGGTCAATTCTGTGACTGTGAGGGTGTAATGGTGTGTGTGGCGGGAATACAGTCCTCTGGACATTTTCTACTTGTCTGGCATATCTTTAAGGTCTCTTTACCTGAACAGGTTAAGGTCACACGTTCATGGATTGTCGGATTATTTATGAATTTTATACTCCATGTCAAACATTTATAAACAAAGTAGCATTTTAAAAAAAATTACTAAAATTTATTTCTTATTAACAAGGCTGGTATATTTTATTGTTATCCTCGCTTGATAAGGTGAAGGTGCTTTCATTTTGTGATATTTTTTCTACATGTGATATCTTTGGCAATGTTTTCACTTTCCGTATTGACAGCAGATTATATTCTCTAATTAAGCCTGCAAAAGGGAGACCGTTATTGTTATTGGTCCGTTCTGTGACTGTGAGGGTGTGTGTGTGATGGTGTGTGTGTCCTCTGGACATTTTCATATGATGACAAACGATTTAACTAGTATGACAGTTACCCAAAATTTGAAACTAAATTTTACTCACCACTTTTTGACAGATTACCTCTTATTATTACCTGTAGAACTACCTTCATAATCCATATGACTTTTTCGTCTTATTCAAAGCGCTGCTCTTGAATCCATTTTCTTTTAATGTAAAGTTTGATTATATTATCGAATTTTCAATACAGCAACACACAACATGCACTATGATGTAGAACTCTGATGTCTTTGGATCTTCATGGCACTTCGGATTTACATTACATATTATACATATATTTTATAACAATGAACATAATTTATATTAGTTTATAAATAAATGACACATTGTGATAGCTTAGCATATGGTATCAAAGCTTTGAGGTAGATTCCTGTATAATTCCTTTGTTTTGAGTGATATTAAACAATGTATTGATAGCTTCGATTATTTATTTATTATTATTATTGCATATATTTTGACAGATTTTCCAATAGTTATGACTAAAATAGCGATTTCAATGTAGTTTATTTAACATTTTGTACTAATCAATCTGTTTATATTTACTTGTCTTATTTTTTGTCATGTTAAAATACAAAACATTATTATCTTAAATTTATGAAATTATCTGATTGAGACGTGTATGTGATAACACTGGTTTACATGACAAATTTTGTTGAGTTCATTTCCGGGCCATTAAAGTATATTCTACTCTTGGCTAGGAAGCCAATTTTGACATACACACTCATGTGAGCACCAGCTTTGCCCAATTACCAGCCTACGTTTGTCACTGAGAATGCACATGTATGCAGGGACTTACTGCTTATGGTAATTCTCTCAATCAGTGTACGTATGCCTGACATTAACAGATTTGTGCCAATTCACATAATTGTTAATACTGCTAGGATGAAGCATTTCTATAGAGTTCACTTGATTTTTGTAAAGGCTTATACTATATATGAATTGATCCTGTTTAGGAAATTTGGAGGGTGATTAACTTCATCTAAGAGGTCACTATGTATATCTTTAATACTTACTGAGCTTGGATAATCTCGGATAGGCCACATTAATATATTTTGGGTTTTCTCCCAGCTTCTCCTGTTACCGTTAGCTATTGAGCGTCAATATTTGAGCTGTTGGAAGTGCATTGTATAAGATATTTTAACAATTTTTGCGATCGATGTAAAATAATTAAAATTTATATTTAAGTCTAAAACGTGACACATGTCTATGAATAAAGGAAATACCTCTAAAAATAAAAAATGACTTTTTAAAACCATTAAACGGGAACGCTTGCTGTGGGATAGCTATCACATTGATTGATATTCATATCAAACTCCTTTATAAACCTTAAATTATTATGCACTGAAATAATTAATATGTCAATCTTTTTCAATGGAAGCCATAAATATTATACTTACCTTACATCATGGAGTGTTATATAGAGTTATGACACAGTGGCACCTCTGTCTAGGCGTTTAAACAGCAAGGTAGTTGTTTAAAATTGTTTTCTCTACGATCTGGTCGACAATAACAGCGTTTTAGTTTAGGCTAGAGGATATAGTCATGTAATATTTTCTTTAAAAATATTTGCATTAGAATTTCATTAAAGAATACATAGAAGCATATTTGTTTATTATGTCTTTAATGGCTAGGCACCCCTGCAAAGAGTAATAGATGTTCATGGGTGTGCTTTGTCGCCATTAATCTATCTGATGATAACAGCATTTAAAATGTCCCTGGGTCACTTGACGTTTATTATCACAAATTCATGTAACACGGCCATGACACTTATAGCCATTTTGATAATGAGTTGGTTTTGTATGATCTTTGATATGAGCATTAAATCGTTTATATTATATATAACTGTTATAACTATCGCCGAATAAAGATTTAAGTATAATCCTTTTGGCGAATGTTAATACACATTTAAATAAACTGATATATATCATCGGTGTGTTTCCAAGTATTTTTAGTTAATCAAAATATGATCTTCAAGAAAATTCTCCGTTTTTTTTTAATAATGTCTCTATCTACAGATTAATCGGATATTGATTACACCACACTGCCCGTAAAATAATATGATTACTCAAGCACAATCATTCGAATGATGATATTGATAATATTTTGTATTTTTAATTTAAGCTTGAAATTTCCTGAATGA
Source organism: Sipunculus nudus (assembly GCA_026874595.1). Taxonomy (NCBI): domain Eukaryota; kingdom Metazoa; phylum Annelida; class Sipuncula; order Golfingiida; family Sipunculidae; genus Sipunculus; species Sipunculus nudus. The sequence continues at coordinate 10,287,704 of CM049321.1, forward strand.
AAGGTCGTAACACGTAGCTTCTTATATAACATTTTTCAATAACTAGTAAAAAATATAGATAATGTACAAGGAAGCACTTCATATAACCTGGTATGTAATGAATATTCACGAAAATGTCTGCACTTTTGATGCACATCGGATGCACTTCAGATGCATAAAATAAATTTTATGAGAGTTCAGATATTTCTTTTTATCTTAAATCTTTACCTGAGAACCTTCAATTTACAAATGCCAATTCAAATGTAGTATCTCTGAATAATAATTACGAATAATAATTTAGAATAATATCATCTTTTCTCAGCAACCCCATAGGCTAAATTTATCATTAACCTATACACACTTATTATTTCAGGCTGGTAAATCTATTTCAGTAGCAAATACGAGGATAATGCGTTATCCCAAGCCTGCTAAAAGTTTTCGATAATGATGTTTTATAAACTACAATTTACATATAATCCTTAGCATTAAGCTTCATTTGCCTTGCATGGTATTGATAAACGTTTAATTATTGATAATAACAATAAAGTCACAGCTACATGCTTTTACCTTGTTAAAAAATATTAACTTTATTATGTAGTATTTCATACTTAGTGAGCTACCGTGGTATAAAAGGTATCCCCAAAATGTGATTTAGCAATTACTTGCTTTTCCCAGGACAAGTATTTCAATATATAAAGTTATTTCGAAAGAGTATACCTTAGATATAGGCACTCCACGTTGCAATAAACACGGATCGATATTATTCGTTTATAATTTTATGACCTAACTCTGTTCCTCTTGCATCAATGAGTCATTTATGTCGACGATATTACATTATATATATATGTTGTATATTTGTATATTTTTTTAAAGGGCTCTGATAATGCAAGTGGGTTGGGACTGGTAACCACACGGTTATCTTTATATATGACTACCTTAAATGTTTGTTCGTTTAATGAGAATCTGAGCAGTATAAACTGTAGCTGCTGACAGAGCCACAAACAGAAAACGGTTCAATGCTTTCAGAGGCTGAATGAAATCAGAACGTGAGACAGGCTGAATTAAGTCAAATTCATGAAAATATGACGTCTTAAGAGGAGGAAATTTCTGAAAGTATACTCTTGACCAAACAAGATTGCAATAGTGATATATGTATTTATCTATTCCGAGAGCTTTAAATCTATAGGGATTTCGAAATGACCTAAAGTGTCAGTTTGGAACCTTCATTAAATTAAAATTGCAATAGAACATTGGTAGGGCACTTAATTAAATCATCAATGTACAAAGTTCCCAGAAAACAAAATAAATCCAATCAGGACTCGACCCCTAACAAATTATTTGGCCAAATTAACATTAACAGATTTTATAAGAATATTGAAAATATTTATTTATAATCATTATCTTGTGGAAAGAGGATAATTTACAGAAAAGAACTTTTCCAATAATCAGAGTAGAAATATTTTCTTTGTCAGCGGTAATTGAAATCCAAACCTTGCCAGGGAGTCATTATTTTGGATCAAATATCCCCAGTCCCATTACACGCCTCCGCCCGTTCCCGACCAAATGTCAGGAAAGTTTACCGGCGGGAATTCGATTGATATTCAATACTAAATCAAATAACAGGCAACTTAGCATTATAGATATATGCAGATGGGATCTTTATTGACCTTGCATGGCTGACAGCAATGAAAGAGTCACTTTTGTGCAATCGGAATTCACTTTAATTCTTTATAGCAAGCAAAATCCCTTAAAGTACATGTTCAAGCAGCAGTCACTTGATCATGTCACGTGAAATAAATAACATCAAAGCATATAGCGTCAAAAGTAGTCTCTTCTAACCTGCAGTAAACGGGACGGATTTTTTACAAATGGATCCCCTTGTGGATGGTTGCAGGAAAATCGTTCCAACACATATTTGTACTCTCTCTGCAGTACTGCGCAGTCGTCATCCCTGAACCCACATCCATCGTAGTTTGGTTCAGAAGGGCACCAATCATCATACATCATTCCTTTACCACATGATTGCCATCGTCCAATGTCCTCCCCCTTGAGATCATTACATCCAATCCATGTTGCCCCCGAACGTCGGATAGCTGAAAAATACGTAGGAAGGAATGTGTGTGTTCATCGGAATGTAAACATATATATATATATATATATATATATATATATATATATATACATGTTTGTATGTATAGTCAAGCTCAGTAGTGTAAATGAATTAAACACACACTCCCCAGGAAAGCTAGGATTCCTCCAGATAATAAACTGTGGGCATGAGGATCAATAATCTCCAAAGGAACCATGTTATCCGTTTGTTAGTACTCCTCCTAGATAAACGACTGATAGGACACAGAATAACAGGTCTTTAAAACATCAGGGTATGATGACTTGAACGATGGTACAATCGCATTTTATGGCTTTAATTCAGTCTGGCCAACCTGGCTGGTGTTTCATGATTTCTTTCAGATGTTCCTTTTCCTCCTTATTGTCGATGGTGACGAGATCTCTATTTAGGCGTTTGCAGTTTCCCTTTGGCTTGAACAACGTCATTACTCCTGTTTCTGCAATGCAAGACACAGACATCCCGGGTTGGCTCGTGTCATCATACGGGTCGCTGTACTCAGTAGGACAGACACCTGTATTGTAAAGGCCAATTAATCAGTAATTTTAACGATTTTGACATGAGATTAGAGATATTTGGAAAGTTTTTTACTTAAGTCGCAGGTTGGTTTTTGTCCAAATTATTTTGTTGCAAGGACGATTTAATGGCAAGACAAACATATTTATTTCAAAATTTCCTGAACTTCCAAAGTCTTATGGGTAACTGATACTTATTTATTAGTGGAAATTGGACATTGCTTGACTGTTAAGGACTCAATATTCAATTGTGATCTGGTAGTATTTTAAGTTAAAGATCATATATATATATATATATATATATATATATATATATATATATATATATATATATATATATATAAATGCCTAAATTTACTGGAGACAACTAAATAGACGCTAATTTATAAATAGCCAACATCTTTCCTTGCAATGATTAAAACACTCGTATATTCTCCACAGCTGTAACTTACCACTCCTTTGAATGCTACATTCAGATTGAATAATCAATCCTGCATCGTTTGAAGAAGCTTGCAGGATGCAGGTGTTTGCTTCCATCTTAAAACCAATACACCTTTGCTTCTCTGAAATGTCACGTATTTCCTGGCATTTCTTGTGTGCCATTCTTGTTCCATGAACACGTTTCCGCTCATCAATGTGAATGTTGGAATTAAACCCACTGCCCCCTATAACATAATTTACAGTTTGCATCACATTATCTGAAGCTAAGTTTTTTTGCAAATATATTCAATATCTTATCATCTTAGGTTTACTTGCACTTATGTCTGATATGTAGAAAAAAATATAAACTTGTTTGGCCTTATATGTAAGCACACGAAGTTCTCATCAATAATAATTAACCATGAGACTATACTCTACGAAACTGTTTTTTGTTCATCCACGTTTTACCATCTAGGGCCCTGCGCGGGGCGGGTTATATCTAAGAAAGTGCGGGCCAGGCCGTAATAAAGCCTGTGCGGTGCGGGGCAGGCTGGCGTTGATGATCTGACAGTTCAGTAACACATGAATATAAAATTATAAATTTAAAATAATGTTAATTAATCTTTATTTATTCCTGTTAAGCCGTTACACTGATTGACAGTTGTAACAACACTATGCAAATATTTCTTTTCTATATATAAAGTCAATTAGTTATACAAAATAGATGATGCATCAATAATTTGAAATCTAGAGTTTAAACAATTGTCCTTGCAGTGGGAGCTGGTCATAACTTTGTACAAAAATACCTTGCCTGTGTTGCATATGGAACGTAACCCTGTACTTAAGTCAGGTCTCACATGTTACATAATATGGCTCGTAGTGAAGCAAGGGCATGGTTACTTTTAAACTTGTGATAGACACTGTGTGGCTACAGCTGGCTCTTTAGGCGACTCAATTGACCTAGAACGACACAAAGCCGAAGGGGGGCTCCTTATCTAATTGTATAATCTATGTGCTGTCTAATTGTTACTGAAATTAACCTCTGGCTGGACAAATCCCTGCTTGGGCATGGAAAGGATAATACGGTAATGACTGCTATAAGAAACACCGAAACACGGCTCTGGTCATGTCTGTCTCAATGAACATCCAGAACCTAAAGTCACATCGGCCAGATTACCTCTACACATATTTTGAAGAAATCTACATTTGTTTTTACCTTTTTAAAAATTTAAGTAAAAACAGACACAATAAAACCAAACGTTTGTTTAATTCCCCTGTCAAGTAGGAAAACATATTTAAGATATGTTAAATTTCTATGTATATATGAAATCCATTTAGGCAGTCAAATATGTCTTAAAAATATTTTATGAAATATGGTTTTAATAAATGCTAGAATGCTTTAAAATTATTTTTTCATTCCAAACATGAAACATTTTATATATATCAGAAATAAGCATAGCTAATATTCGTGTTGTGAATATTCTTGATTTGTAAACCTATGGATCATAAACCTTTTTCTTTTTATTCTTTTGCGGGCTGCACAGTGGTCTGGAAACCTGAAACATGCGGGACGGGGCGGGTGCGGGCTGAAAGAAAATTTTGCGGGGCGGATGCTAGCTGAAAGAATCACAATAACTGCGGGGTTGGCTGAAATTTTTTTTCTTTGATTGCGGGGCGTTCCGCGGGCTGATAGGGCATGATAGGGCATGATGCGGGGCAGGTGCGGGCTCATTTTTTTCCGGCCCGCGCAGGGCTGTATAACCAACATGATCGACGACATCAGTATGAATAACGCTGGGACACGTTTAATTCCCTATTCTTTGTGCTTACCGCTGCAAAGACATATTGCAATTAGAAAAATAGTCTTCATACTAAAGATTTAACACAACTGAAATAAAAACAGTAAAAAGGATTTCTGCATTATAATATACTACTTCGAGAAATTAAATATCCTCTGGAAAATACATCTTATTTCAAACTGAACATGCAATAAAGTATATAAAGTAAAAGCACATTTTAAAAATAAAATTAAAAGTGATTATAGCCCCTTTGGAAAAAAGAAATAAACGGGCAGATTATTATTGCATAATGATAATTTATAGCAGTGAATACAATATAATAACGTTATTTAAACAAAAATAAAATCCAATATCCTAAATGAAGATTCTGTATCCAAGTTCATTGATGATCAACAGCAATAGTCCGGACACGCATAAGAGATAAGTTTAAAAAAAAATGAATAGATTCCCGATGGTAACGTCTCTTTGTCTTTCATTTTTGACTGTATCCGGTTCTACATGGAGTCTTTGTACACACCAAACGAGAAAAATTAATATGTTGAGTACACAGTATTTTAAGGATTTCACACCACAAAAATTTAAATTTTAGTACACACAGTCAATAAGTGTCATCGAAGGACCCAGAATAGTTATAAAATAAAACTCATTAATTTTAGCTTAAGTTTTATAACGTTTTATTAAAAAAAAACTGTTGTTCAGACAATTATTAGGGGTTTCTCTTTATTCTTCTTATAAATGCATCGGTTTTATTAAAATGTGTCCATACGTAGTTTTGAGAAACTGCTTGCCCGCTATCGTTTATTTATTTTTTTAAAGAAAGATGTGATTTTCTGGGTTCTTCTCCATTTGAGATCAAATCTGTCAACTCTTTTTATCCTTATCGATCCCTAGAACAGAAAACGAAAACGTAGTTTATTATCATAATCTGTGCACCAATTTCAAGCACAGCACTTAACTCCCTTCATTTTAACGATTATCGCTTTGCAAGATTAGAGGAATATTTGTCATTCGACTGAAGCGCTCACCTGTGGTCACGTTTACAGGGAATAGTAACATTTTGATTTAGTAGACGAGAGAACAGCCGGTATCTTATATAAGAGTAAATGTTTTGAGATAATTCAGGCATGCAATGCCTTGCTTGGACATACACAACAGACGAATCCTGGATAAAGGAATAATGTGACCTTTATCCAGTGAGGGAGGGTTTTTTTTCGATTACAGGCATGTCAGCGACAATTTTGTTTAAGCCAGTGTCCTCGGAATAAATCTTGGCCAATACATTCAATTTTTAACACAGAGCCAAACGCTTGTGTCCACCACTAGTGTGCCATCTCAGGTTCTTTAGGATCACAAGTATTCCTTTTCATGCACGCACCGACCTGCACATGAAAATTTACACTGGCACATTTTTTTCTACATTGTTTAACATGAGTACCCAGGTGATTTTGCATGTTTGTATTATTGATAAACTAATTTTAGGATTAATCTTTTATATATGACTAGTTACTGTATGGTAAATTCATTATTCCGGGCTGCATCATTAATTTTGGAGGGCTCGACCCTCATCTTTAATTCGAAACAATTTCCGTTGATCAACCGAACTGGGTTCTGCTTTATTTCCTCAGCACATAATATAGTAACCTCATTACAAGCAACTAAAATAACTAGAATAGGGCAGTCGTTACTTCTGTTGTGTCAGTGGCTCGATGAATGCTTTCATGCTGAAACTTGAAAGCAAAAGGCGGCCACTCGTACTTAAGGGGCAGCAGTGAGAGTGGAAGGTTAATCTGGGATTAACAATGTAGTCATGCGTAGCATGTGTATCCAATATACTGACGTGTCCATATACTCACGTAATCCTTAAAGGCTTGCATACAGGTCCTTACGAATGGATTAACAGAACACACACTATCCCTGAAATGCCAGTCATATGATATAGTGGCCAGCATCTAGATTCCTTCAGGATATATTATATATATATATATATATATATATATATATATATAGACAAAGAATCAGGCATCATAACCAGGCATGTTTATGCAATATTTCTAGAATCTTTCAGGTAATATATCTTATTTAAATAGTGAAGCTAAATAACTGGGATAGGCTTAATAATCATGCAGATTTGTGCATGGTCCAATTAGCATAAGGTCTATGCAAGAGGATTTCAAACTGATCGGATGTGTTCATGTCATAGACAAGTAGCACTAAATGTTAAATACAGTTTCCATCGTGATGGGAAATTTTAAGGTTATTGATCTTGATCTTTGAGGTTACAAATTTCATCCTCAATACTTACTTAGCTCCTTTATTTCGGATAACCTCGGATAGACTACATTACCACCTTGACAGTCTAGTGATAATAACCTCGGCTCTCAACAAGAGTTAAAAATGGAAGGCGTTGACTTGAGGGTGGGTTGTAGTGACAAGCCAAATGTCGTGCTTTTCTCTACTACTTTTATTTTCTCAAACTATATCTAAATAAAATCGAACGTCAACATCGGAGTTTTGGAGAATACATTGTATAATTTGTTATAACTAATTGTACGGACCATGGGAAGTAATAAAAGCTGAAATACGTATCTATACCATGTGATTTCATATATACAAGAAAGTAATATACCTCCCAAATAACCACTGATTTTTGCAGCAGCACACGGTAACTCTACTGATATCTTTGGTTGATATAAACACAATTATCTTTACTCCTTGGTACACCTTCATTGCCTCTTTAGTTATATGTGTCCATTTTTTCCCTGAAAAACAAAACGATCCCGGGCCATTCAATTACTTTTCTAATGTTAAAGATAAATTGTACCAAACCTGTCAAACGTATAAAGCATAGATATAATATTTTACTTGTGTCAGTGGCAACTGTAATGTATTGCTTCAAACGTATTGCAGTTTTTCAAACTTTTCTGTACGATCTGTTCAGGAAATGACATATTTTAGCCTGGCCAGCATAAACAAGTATGTTAATATGTCAATAAAATTTTCGGGTGAATTTGCATTGCAGTATCAATATTATTTAACATGCTTATTTTTATGGGCCAGAAAATATAAAGATGTTAAATCTTCATAAAAAATATTTTCATGTGAATTTGCATTAAAAGATCGATAATGGCATATCTCGTTTGTTTTGTATATAATGGTAAAATTAGCCTGCTTTGAGTAAAATGTTTCTCAGGTGCTGCCAAGCAGTTTTTTATTTGTCACACCACAGGGGATGCGACTTCTCAGGTTCTTTTAGTCAGACAATACAACAAGCATACCTAAAATTATAACACGCGATGTATGCTCCAAACATGCACAAAGACAGCGTAGGTTTAGTCAACAAACCAATATAGTAACATATATAATATTACTTACAAGACACTCGGGAGTGTGTACATCAAGGATACAACAACAAAACACAAAGGGACACAATTCAAATTACACACACAGAGTCCAGTGAACAGCTGAATCACGTCACATGACTTCACAGACGCTATTCATAAGGCTCAGAATACGACTTCTCCAGACTGACTCTCTGTACATACTGACGCTACGGTCCCACAAGGGCCTCCCGAGAAAAGGAGACCAGCCCGTCCGGTCTGTTCGAAGTTGGTCCAGGAACGTGCACCCTGTCACCTCAGCTACCTCGTATTCTCTCGATTACCTCCGCACCCTCCTCTTCCGGGTTCTGACGTCGCAAGTACCGCCGACCCATCCACCAATCGGCAGTACTATCCACTTGCTTCGCCGTCACTAGCATCAAAATTATAGTAGACACACCCCCAGCAGTTATCCTAGGGATATAACTACCCTTAGCAATAGAGAGGCTGAACTAGACATGCTGGCGCCAACCAGACACCGTTGCTAAGAGTCCGGAGTACAGCTCGAAAAAGAAACGAACAAAAAAGGCGCCAGCGTTCTGCACTGGTTGCTAAATCTCTCTGAGATGCCGATATCAAATAAACCAGCTGCTACTCCTAAGTTACACAAACAATATATAATTTGCCAAACAATTATCCGATCACAATCCCCATACCTGAACATACATAAAGAAAAAGTCACAGTCCTCTGATGACACCATTGTCGCCTAAAATCCATCTACTAAAACTTCTAAAAATTATTTTTTTTCCATCTATTTGAATTGAAATCACCATTATTATCTGTGAGAATATTGCCAATATTTCCCTTATATCAATGTCTCAGTGGAAAGATTAATCGAATATTGACTATATCCTACCTTGCTTGAGAGATAATTGCCAAACAATTATCCGATCACAATCCCTATGCCTTAACATACATAAATAAAAATCCAGTCCTCTGGTGAAACCATTGTCGCCTAAAATCCATCTGATAAAGTTCTAAAGGTTATAATCTTTTTTCCATCTATTTGAATTTAAATCCCCAAAATTAGCTGCGAGAATATTGCCAATATTTACCTTATATCAATGTATCAGTTGAAAGACATCGATTATTGACTTCTCACTTTGCATAAGACATAATTACTCAAGCCCTCTGAAACAGTTTGATGATAATGGGCAAGGATATTTTGCAATTTTAATAAAAGCCTGAAATTTCTTGAAATAAGTCCTTAATTCATGTACCATCATTCTAACTCTCTTATGATATATTTTCATTATTAGCACTTCAGAATTATTAAATATACTCTTGTTCTTATGAAAATTACGACAATAAATAATAATAATGCTCATAATATTATTCCTGTTTACAAAAATTTAATATAAAAGTAAAACACGAGGTGCACTGGGTGTTAGTTTGTTTATATCCACGTGCTGATGACATGTTAGGCCGCCAAAATGGCGGTCGATAGTAATAAAAACCTTCAACATCTGCGGTCAGAAAAATCGGAATTAAGCAGATGAGAAATTCTCCCAATATAAGGAAGTAGTGACCTGTCAACATCAGGACATGCGCAATCGACCATCGGTTATTTAGTTAGCCCCGTTTGCTAATTAGAGATAAGAAAGCTCACACCCCCGCCACAGGGTAAGTTTCAGGCTATTCATGAACATACTCAGAAAATAAGCATGAAATCTGACATCGATTGAATAGTGGTATATAATTATATACTGTTGTTTATAAATGCTTACCTGAAAACACATTTTACGTTACTATACACGGGTATACACTACATGTACTTTATGTGGCCTCTATGGTTAAATAAAATTCAATCATCAAATTACGTATTACTAGGTCAAATTACCACCGACATAATTTTATGAGAATATTGAAAATATTCACTAACAATACATTTTCTAGTTCCAAGGGGCCATCTTACAGGATAGACCTGTTCCAATTGTCATAATGGAAGTGCATTCTTCGTAAAATGTGTGAAAGAATCATTTTTTATGAGTAAAATTGTCCCATTCCTATCATACGTCCCAGTCCGTTCCCGACAAGAATGCCAAGAGAGTGTTTTGGCGCTAATAAGATTGATATTCAATACTTAATCTAATGACAAGCAACGTGGCATTGTAGAATTCTACAGATGGGATCTTGAGTAACTTTGTTTTTTTACAGCAAAGAAGAATTACTTAACTTCCTTTTTACGAAAAATCAATTGTAACAGAGGTGAATAATATGAAATAGGAATTCACTTAATTCCTTGTAGCAAGGGAAATCTGAAAAGGAAAAGCTGCACGATCAGGTGTTGTTACCAAATTGGATTTCAGACAAATTTTATATGGCAAGGACAGATGTAGAAACTAGAATTTGTCTGAAAGAACTAACAACATAGCATATACCCTCTAAGCCTTAGCAAATGGGACTGATTTTTCACAAATGGACCCCATTTGTGTACTGCCGCAGGGTAGGTCGTTCCAACACCACTTGAAGTCTGTCCGCATAGCTGCGCAGTCTTCATCATTGTTCCAATACTTTCCATTGTTTGGTTCGGAGGTGCACCAGTCAGCGTACATCATTCCTTCACCAGATGATTGCCATCGCCAAATGTCCTCCTCCTTGAGGTCATTGCCACCAATCCATATTGTAACCGTATGCCGGAGGGCTGTAAAATACGTGTGAGAGAATACGTGTAGGCGTCTTTTTCAACTTAAATTTACAGTTATATGTATGTGTGTGTATGTGTGTGCACAACTGGAATAAATTGGTTGTGGACACATGGTTGTTGCTCATGTCTAGTTCTTACAATGCTGTTTACATAATAATAAATATGTAAATGATTATATGTTTAAATGAATATTAAAGCGCAGTAGCATGAATTAATGAATTATGAATCCCCCCCCCCCCATTACACACACGAACGTTATTCTTTGAAAAATGTAAAAATCATACGATTTATCACAATCTTGGATTCCTCAAGATAATAAACTGTTAGCTTGAGGATCACTATCTTTATTGAGGACCTCCAATACCAGCATGTCATCCATGTGTAGTAATCCTCCGGAATATACGACTAATAGGACATTACGCTTTAAAACATCAGGTTATGATGACTTTGAGGGATTGTAGAATGGCGCTTTATGACGTGAAGCCAGTCTGACCAACCTGGCTGCTGCTTAAGGATTTCTTTCAGGTGGTCATTTTCCTCCTTATTGTTGATGGTGACGAGATCTCCACTGAGGCGTTGGCAGCTTTTTCTTGCCTCGTACCACGTCATTACTCCTGTTTCTGTTCGGTAGCAAGACACAGGCAGCCAGGGCTGGCTCGTGTCGTCATACGGGTCCGTGTACCCAGAGGGACAGGCACCTGCATTATAAAGGCCAATTACTCAGTATTTTTAAAGAAATCAAGTCTGATAGTGACCAGAGGTAAATCGATTATTTTAATTTACAGGATTATATTGTGCATAACATTTCGTTGCACGAACGATTTTTTTCATAAACCCATATATTTAAACATTTCGTGAACTTCTTTTTTAACAAAAAAAGTACATAATACTCATATATTAAAGGTTATTTAGGTAACAAAACGGATGAACATTCGTTTGCAGTCGCGATATGTTATTATATTTAGGTTGCACATCATCAATTTATTTACATCTAACATATTTCCTTGCACTGTTTTAATCACTCGTATATTCCCCGTAGATGTAACATACCGCTCTTTGGTATGCGACATGATGGTTGAATCACCAATCCTACATCATGAGTAGATGCATGTAGGATGCATGTATTTGCTTCCATTTTAATATCCATACACCTGTGCATCTCTAATCTGTCACATATTTCCTGGCATTTCTTGTATGTCATTCCTGTTCCATGAACACGTTTCAGCTCAACAGTGAGAATGTTAGAGTGAAAAGCACTGCTACCTTCAACAAAATGTACACTATGCGCCATATTATCTGAAGCTAAAGTGATATGCAAAGATATCCAGTATCTTATCTGCCTGGATATACTTGGAATCGGATGCGTAAAATTGATTAAATCGTTTGGCCTGATGGGTATAAAGCATCCGATGTTTTTTATCAATAAGCATTAAATCTGTCGGAATACTCATCTATCTTTGCAAGCATGGTCAAAGACATAAATATGTATGAAGCGGGAACAGATTTTATTAAATTAACTATTCTTAGTACTTACCTTGGCAAAGATAGAAAGCAATCAGCGAAATCGTCTTCATCCTAAAGATTTATCTAAAAATAACATTAAAAAATTGGCATTAAATATTGAACTACGACACCTAAATATATACTCTAGATGACACGAAATTCATTTATTTTTTAAATGAACAAGAAATACGGTATATAAGGATAAGACACAATTGAAACCTTTAATTATACGTTACCATCCCCTCTAGAAAATTGGAAATGCGCTGTAAGTTACGGCATAAGGATAATTCAAAGCAGTTTATACCTTATATTATATGATTTCTTTTCAAATGAAGTTTCTATATTGTAGTTCGTTAATAATTAAATGCAATGCTACTGACATAAATTAATCAGAATCTCGATAAGGACGTCAATTTGTCCTCCATTTGTGATTCCCTCATGATATGATTTACACGTAGACTTTGTAAACACCTAAAATGAACTATCGTTGTGTTGGTTACAAGGATTTCGTAATAAAAGTCACCTTCCGTCACCATTAGACCAATGGTGACAATAACACAATTGTCAGTGGTATAGCTTTCATTACAGATATCTGTCAGGTTCATGTAATTATGACAATTCCGATATAAATATGAATAATCGGGAACAACTGTTTATTTTTAATTGCCAATTCCGAGTGCTTACAGGCGCAAAGATAAAATGCAATGAGTACATCTTTTTTCTTCCAACGTTTTTAACGCATCTGAAACAAAAACCGTAATACAGGTTAGGCATAGTTTTGTTCTTCTTGAAACCCTTGATATATCCTTTAAATAGACACGTCTCTTTGTCTTTCACCAATGAGGGTCCATGACTAATGTATCAGTTGAAGGGATATAATCAAAATTCAACAGCACCATGGTTAACATTTCTCACACACACAACTAGTGTTACCTTTGGACGCAAGATAATTAAAAAGTAAATAAAGCTGTCAGTATATCCAGCTTTTATGAAAGGTATCCATCAAATCATTGTTCTCTCTTTATTCATGCACAATAAATTCTCCATCAGTTTAATTAGGTATGTTGAGAAGTCGTTCTGAAATACTTCTTGCCTGTCAATCTTTATTTCTTGAAAGAAAGATGTGATAATGTGGGACCATCTCAATGCTTGATCAAATCTATCTACTTATTAATCCTTTGAGCAAAAATTGTAAATGTAATATTTTATTATAATCAATATAATAATTTTAGACACACCACGTATCGTTCTGTATTACATCCATTATATTTCGGCAAAGTGATAATAAGATAATAGGAATATCTGTCAATCGAATTAGTTTATTCGACAACAGACCGGCCGATATCTGCAAATCATGCCATGCCATGCCATAGACATATCCAACAGACAAATCCTGAAAAAAGAGGGATATTGTGACCTTTTTCAGGTGCGGGGGGGGGGGGGTCGGTATATAAACTGGAGATGAAGTGAAATGAAGATGCTGAAGTTGGATGATTAATGAAATACTTATTATTCAGTAAATGAGTTTAATTGATCAGATGTATGGAACACACTTGAGGTTATGACACCCCAATAGATCTCTCTTAATTGTCAAAGCCAGTGATTAATCTGGAGTAGCACACGTTTCTTAACACATGTAAAATCTCTGTATCCACAACACATGTGGTTCTTTGATAACACTGGTTTTTTCTTTAATATAGGGACTGGGTTGCATGTGAAATTTCTCACTGGCACTCTGTTTTGTGCATATGACCTTGTTTAACAAGGGCATCCGGATCATTATGATTTTTTAATACTGATAATCTTCTTTTTAGAGGGATACTGTGATAAATGAATAGGTTCTTTTTAGTAAAGGTTTTTCGATCCTCATCTTAATTTGAAATAATACCCTTGACATCAATTAGCTACAACTTTTACTGAAGAAACAACAATAAAAGTTGTTGTTTACCACGACATTAACAATATATTCACACGAAGCATGTATACACAATATACCCATTTGTTCATATTCTCACATATCCCTGAAATGTCTAAAATGTACGTCCTTACAAATGGGATCCTGAGACTATAAATGATAAATAAAATTTTATCGATACCTGTATTATCTTTTTTTGGTCAATAATTCCAGAAGAAATTACCTGAAAATCCGTAAATGTATAAATACTATGTCTCAACTACATTCTGGAATTTCCCATTTGGATATATTAAAATGCCATTATATATATATATATATATATATATATATATATATATATATATGCTGATATATTTATATATGCTGATATATATATGTATATATATATATATATATGCTGTTTTAATTAACATGTTCAGTATATATCTATTCGTACTGTCCAAGCAACAAAAGTTTCACCTGGCCTGTGGTGTATGAGGACAGAAACTTTGTACTTGTGTCAGGTCTCGCATATAACATAATATGGCTCGGAGTGAAGCAAACGCATGATTACCTTTGATGTTGTGATAGACACTGTGTGGCTACAGCTGGCTCTTTAGGCGACTCAAATGACCTAGAACGACACAAAGCCTGAGGTGGACTCCTTATCTAATTGTTTATTCTATGTGCTGTCTAATTGTTACTGATATTAACCACTGGATGGTCAAATCCCTGCTTAAGAATGCAAAGCATAATACGGTGATGACTGCTATAAGAAACACCAAAACACCGCTCTGGTCATGTCTATCCCAATGGACCTCCTGAAGCTAAAGCCGCATCGGCCAGATTACCTTTTTACTCCCTTGACCGTCTGATTAGAGTTTCAGCTAATGGGTAGGTTATGAATGAAAAGATTTTAACCAGAAACACATATCAACAGTTTGATTGCTTGTAATTGGCCAAAACTATTCCCATGCTCCCAGCTGTTAAGAGAAGAATTGTGCAAAAAGTGAAAGAAGCATGAAACTTGGCATAATAGTTTTCTTAACCATGCTCAACATTTTCAGATAGAGAGCCAAGCGGAATTCATCCCATCTTGGTCAAAATCCAAGATGGCGGCGAAGATGGCCGCCGGATTATAAAATATCAATACATTCGGTTATATTTGCCATAGAATGCTTTCCAAGTAAACTATTTCTATGTTTGTGAGGTCGGTTAATTCATTTATAAGGTTTTAAAGTGTGTTAAAAGACTCCGTGAATGAATCCTGGTTTTGTTTATATAGAAATTGTCCTAAAAGTGTCTTTGTTTACTTGCAAAATTGACAGCAAACATTATTTGTTGAGTTTTGCACAGTAGTCGCATACATTTTGAAAAATGAAAGTGTTATTTGCTGGCATAGGTTTGTCTGCTTTGTCATGCATTCGGATGCAGTTTTAATACAGTTTTAATTGCAATATTTCTTCCTATCTTTCTTTTATTCCCCTTTCATTTGCATGCTAACAAATGTAATTGCTTTGAAGAGGTGAAGGGTGCAAAAAAATATCTGTCAAAATCTTGAATGAAATTAGGATTGAATTTGATATGTCCGTAAACACTAATCATTAGAATATTTGAAACCTACATATATGTAATTAGATTTTACGATCAGCATTCATATAAACCTCTGTTAGTGTTATTCGGAAATATCAAATGCAGACATATAACTGTGCTGACATTTAACATTTATATTAATTATACGTATTTAAGCCTAATGTCTGTTTCAATGTAATGGAATGGACAATCGAGCTGTAAAACGCTCGGCTATCTCCACTGGCGCCCAAGGTCATTTGCTGGGATAGGTTTTATTATGTTAATATTTCATATCTGATTCATTCTGTTTTATATCCATTTATTTGCACGCTAATGAATGTATTAATTGCTTTGCAGAGGTAAGGGATAAAAGAAACTTAGGTATCCTGTGTGGTTTTAAAGTGGGAGCTGGATAAATCCGTGAAGAATAGTTAGGATTTTTGAAAATCTACAAACATTAAATTTTACCATCAACTTAATATGTAAATCTTTATTTGTGCAATTAAAAAATATCAAATAGTTCCACTGAAATTTAATTTCCATGTTCTAGTCACATGTATTGAAGGCCATGTCTGTTTAAAAGGAAAGACTTTTATTTTTAATTTATTTAGAATACATGCGACAAGATACGCGCTTATGTAGGAGCTCATGACTGTTTTCTGTATGGATTCTATGCTTCTTTTGCCATGAAGTGATGGCTTTCATACTGTATGTTGGCATGAAAACAGAATCAACACACATTAGGGGTGCGCAACCTATGCTGTATGCTGCCTTTGTACTCTGGTGATGATTGCATGATATTACACTCATGCATGTTGCAACTTTTGTGATATGGTGATGATGCAGACTTTAGACTGAATGCTCGTATGAAAGAACCAACATGTGTCAGTAAAATATCACTTCCCTTGGGGACAGAAACTTGGTCGCCAGTGCGGAGAGTCGAGCGTTAAACCAATCGACTGTCCTTCTCATTACATTGAAAGAGACATTGTGTTCAAATATTTAAAGTTAACCAATAAATTAAATTTCAGCTATTAAATATACAAATACATTATTCCTTCAAATGTGCTGGCAAAAAAGGGGAATTTTAGTACAATTTCAATACCAACAAAAAATCAGACTTCATCCACAAATTCATAATACAGACCTGAAACCCCTTCTTAATGAATTTCTTGACCTAAATAACATAGAAACAGTGCACTTGCAATGCATATATATATATATATATATATATATATATATAGAGAGAGAGAGAGAGAGAGAGAGAGAGAGAGAGAGAGAGGAAGGGAATAATGCATCTCCATAGCTATGAATTGATTTATACAAAATGTTAACTTTTCCCATGCGACACACATCTCTCAAATGCATCTTCCCTTAAGGTGGCGGGCATATCTGAAGGTCTCTTTACCTGAACAGGTTAAGGTCACACGTTCATGGATTGTGGGATTATTTATGAATTTTAAACTCCATGTCAAACATTTATAAACAAAGCGGCATCTTTAAAAATTTACTAAATTTTATTTATTATTAACAAGGCTGGTATATCTTATTGTTATCGCCGCTTAATTAGGTGAAGGTGCTTTCATTTTGTAATATTTTTTTCTAAATGTGATATCTTTGCCAATGTTTTTACTTTCCGTACTGACAGCAGATTATATTCTCTGATTAAGCCTGCAAAAAGTGGACCGTTATTATTATTGGTCAGTTCTGTGACTGTGAGGGTGTGTGTGTGATGGTGTGTGTGGCGGGGATACAGTCCTCTGGACATTTTCTACTTGCCTAAGCGTCCAATCGCACGCATGAAAATCATACGATGACACAGTTTTTAACTAGTATGACAGTTTCCTTAAAAATAAATTTTACTCACCACGTTTTGACAGATTAACTCTTATTATTTCCTGTAATATTACCTTCAAATCCCATATGACTTTTTCGTCTTATTCAAAGCGCTGCTCTTTAATCCATTTAATTTTAATGTAAAGTTTGAACAAATTATCGATTTTTAAATACAGCAACACACAACATGCGGAATGATGTTTAACTCTGAAGCCTCTGGATCTTCATGGCACATCGGATTTCTATTACATATTATACATATATTTTATAGCAGTGGGTATATTTTATATTATTTTGTAAATTTATGACACAATATGATAGCGTAGCATATTGTAGGTTCCTCTATGTTTCCTTTATTTTTAGTGATATTAAATAATTGCTTCATAGCTTCGATTATTTATTATTATAATTGCATATATTTTAACAGGTTGTCCAATAGTTTTGAATAAAATACTGATTTCAATGTAGTTTATTATACATTTTGTATTGATCTGTTTACATTCACTTGTCTTATTTTCCATATGTTTAAATACAAAACATTATTACCTACAATGAATGAATTTATCTGATTGAGCCGTGTATTTGTGATAACACTGGTTTACATGACAAATTTTGTCGAATCCATTTCCGGACCTTAAAAGTATGTTTTACTCTTTGCTAGGAAGCTAATTTTGACAGACACGCTCATATGAGCACCAGCTTTGCCCAATAACTAGCCTGATTTTGTAACTATGAACGCACATTTATGCAGGGACTTACTGCTTGACGGTTATTCTCTCAAACAGTGTACGTATGTCTGACATTCGCAGATTTTGTGCCAATTGACATAATCTTTAACACTGCTAGGATCTGTTATATTTCACACAGATGAAGCATTTTTATATAGTTCGCTTGATTTTTATAAAGGCTTATGCTATATATGAATTGATCCTGTTTAGGAAATTTCGAGGGTTATTAACTCAATCTAGGAGGTCGCAATGTATATTTTTAATACTTACTGAGCTTGGATAATCTCAGATAGGCTACATTAATATATCCAATGTCTAGAGTTTTCTCCCCGCTTCTCCAGTTATTAAGCGTCAACATTTGAGCGGTTGGATGTGCATTGTATCAGATGTAATAACTATCTTCGCGGTCGATTTAAAATAATTAGAATTTATATTTGAATCTAAAACATGCGTTCTCGTATTTAAACACGTCTATGAATAAAGGAAATACTTCTAAAAATAAGGATTGACATTTTATAACCATTTAAACGCTTGCTGGGGGATAGCTATCACATTGATTGATATTCATATCAAACTCCTTTATATACCTACAATGATTACGCACTGAAATAATTAACATGTCAATCTTTTTAAATGGAAGCCATCAATATTATACTAACCTTACATCATGGAGTGTTATATAGAGCCATGACTCAGTGGCACCTCTGTTTAAGCGCTTAAATAGCAAGGCAGTTGTTAAAATTGTTTTCCATACGACCTGGTTGACAATACCAGCGTTTTAGTTTAGACTAAAGGATATTATCATGTAAGCTTTTCTTTGAAAACATTTGCATTAGAATTTGCATTAAAAATCAATAGAAGCATATTTGTCTATTATGTCATTAATGGCTGAGGCACCCCTGCGAAGAGTAACAGATGTTCTTTGGTGTGCTTTATCGCCGTTAATCTATCTATCTGATGATAACAGTATTTAAAATGTGCCTGGGTCACTTGACGATTATCATCACAAATTCCAGTTACACGACCATGATACATGTAGCCCTTTTGATAAGGGGTCAGTTTTGTATGATCTTTGATATGAACATTATTTATAACTATTATAACTATCGCCGAATCATGATTAAAGCTGCATTAGTGCTCAATATTATCCCGCAAGGGGACGGTTGCATGATAATTTATTCGTAGAGGTCAAAAATGGCTATAATAAGTATAATCCTTTTGCTGAATGTTAATACACATCAATTATAACTTATATATATATCATCGGTATGTTTCTAAGTATTTTTAATTTATCAAAATATGATTTTTAAGAAAATTCCCAGGCTTTCCTTTTTAGTTAATTTTCAGTCTACAGATTTATCGGATATTGATAACATCACACCGCGCGTAAGATTATATGATTACTCAAGCCCATCAATTGAATAATGATATTGATAATATTTTCTATTTTAATTTGAGCTTGATATTTCCTGAATGAAAGATCATAACACGTAGCTTTTAATGACATTTGTCGATTACTAGTTTTATAAAAGGTACAAGTAAGCATTTTAAATAATCTTGTATGTAATGAATATTCACGAAAATATCTGCACTTCTAATGCACATCGGATGCACTTCTGATGCATTCATAGATGGAGCATTTTTGATGACAGTTTCATGTACGTGTGTACAAGAGTAAATTGCAGTTTTTATTACGATACAAATACACTCATAATTTTACTTTTGTTTACGAGAATTACAAAAAAAATCAATTTTATGCGATTTCAGATATATTTTTTATCTTAAATTCCGACCTGAGAACCTTTTATTTACAAATGCCAATTCAACTGTGGCATCTCTGAATAATAATTACGAATAATAATTTAGAATAATATCATATTGTTTAATATATATTGTCTCAGCAACCCCATTGGCTAAATTTATTATAAACCTATACACACCTATTATATCAGGCTTGCAAATCTATTTCAGTAGCAAATACGAGGATAATGCGTTATTCAAAGCCTGCTCAAACTTTAGATAATGTTATATATATAAACTACAATATACATATTATCCTAATCATTAAGCTTCATTTGTCTTGCCTAGTATTATTGATAACCGTTTAATCATTGGTAATAACTATAATGTCATTGCTACATGCTTTTACTTTTTGAAAACAAAATAACTTTAATATGTAGTCTTTCATACTTAAATGAGCTTCCATGGTATAAAAGGTATCCCCAAAATGTTATTCAACAACTGCTTGCTTGCCGAGGACAAGTAGTTCACTATATAAAGTTATTTCAGAAGAGTACACCTTAGATATAGACACTGCACGTTGCAAGTAACACGGATCGATATTGTTTTTTTATAATTCAATGACCTAACTCTGTTCCTCTGTAAACAGTGAGTCATTTACGCCGACGATATTTCATTAATTGTTCGGTGAATTCGCCAACAAAGCTGACAATCAAGCAACAAAATGACCACGATCTATCACAACGATGCCGGCATTTACCCAATGCGTCACTAAATATACTCTTACGCAAAATGCGACCTTGAATCACTCTTAAGGAATTATTTCCAAACTCTATTGTGACTACATTTTAGTAATAATAAACCAAATGGGGGGGGGGGAGTGAGAGAGAGAGAGAGAGAGAGAGAGTGTGTGTGTGTGTGTGTGTGTGTGTGTGTGTTCGGCATCTTTTCTGGCCAGTCTTGTTTTACCACTCGACTCATCACGGGGTTCTTCACAACTCACCCATCGTGCAAAGAGCAAAGTACAGTTGCCAAAATAATTTAGGTCTTCATCCCTATTTCAGCAGTTACATGGATTTTCTAAGATAAATAATCAGAATAAAGCAGTTACATAGACTTTCTAAGATACATAATCAGAATAAAGCAGCCAATCATAATGCATCCGGATTCATTGGCCTCTTGAGATAAAGAAATCAATTCCAGTTTACAACTTGCATGGAAACCTTGTACCTAATCGACTATTTGTTCTTTGGCATGTTGTGAAGCCATATAATATATTATCTGCAGACAAGAAAGACATTACTGTAGGATATTTGCTCACAATTCCATGGTATTAATGTATACAATTTTTGTCCTCTGATTATGCGGAAGGGGTTGTGACTGGTAAACATACGGTATATCTTCATATATGACTACCTAACAAGGTTCGTTTGTTTTATGAAACTGTAAGCAGTGTTAGAATGTAATTGCTGACTGAGCCGCAAACGGGAAATGATTCAGTGCTTTCAGAGGCTGAATGAAATCAGAACGTAAGAGAAGCTGAACGTAAGTGAAGAAGAAAAAATTTAAGTATACAACGAAAATAAGGTTTTATAATTTAAACAAAACATCAATGTATATTAAACATGCTACTTGGAAGTATATCAAATATTATTTTGTAGCTAAGAGCAAATCTTAATACCCACATTTTGGTTGGTTCTTTTCCTTAATTTTGACAATCGAGTCTTGTGCATTCTTATATATATATATATATATATATATATATATATATATATATATAAATACCAAATGTCAGGAAAGTTTACCGGCGGGAATTCGATTGATATTCTATAAAAAATCAAGTAACAGACAACTTTGCATTGTAGATATATATGCAGATGGGATCTTTATTTCATCGCATCGCATGCACATAATCAAGCTAAACTGCAATAAACGGGACTGATTTTCACAGATGGATCTCCTTTTGTGGATGGGTGCAGGAAAAGTCGTTCCAACACCAATTGTAATCACTTCGCAGTGCTGCACAATCTTCATCTCTGTCATTATGTTGTTGGTTGTTTGGTTCAGAAGGGCAGCAATCACCATACATCATTCCTTTACTAAATGTCCTCCTCCTTGAGATCATTACCCCAAATCCACGTTGCCCCAGCCTGTCGGAGAGCTGAAAAATACGTGTGAAGGAATGTGTTTGTTCATCGGAATGTAAATATATATATATATATATATATATATATATATATATATATATATTATGTGAAGCTAAGCTTATTTGCAAATATATTCAATATCTTATCATCTTGGATAATCTTGAAATGATGTATGATATTTAGAAAAAAAATCACTTGTTATACCTTATGGGTATAAAGCATCCGAAGTTCTAATCAATAATAATTAACCATGTCAATATACTTTTCGAAATCGTTTGTTGTTCATCCACTGTATACCAACCAAGGTCCTACGCAGGGCAGATTTTGACCTGCAGCCCGCGGGGGCACGCTTTGGATTCTTTGCTGGACGGGGCCGGTTATATTTAAGTAAGTGCGGGGAGGGGCGGTACATTTTTTCTTTACCTTTTTCATAAATTTAAATACAAACATACACAGGAAACCAAAGGTTTAATTATTTCCCCTGTCTAATATGCACACATGTTTAAAATATATTTAATTACTATGTATATATCAAATCCATTTAAGCAATCGAACATATCTTTATTATATTTTTTATGAATTATGGTTTGAATGATTGCTAAAACGTATTAAAATTAATTTTTCATTCCAAACAACAAACATTTCCTATATATCAATAATAAGCATGGCTAATTAATATTTGTGGTGTAAATATTTTTGATATGTAAACCTTTCGATCATAAAACTTTTCTCAATTATTTTCGGGCTGCACTGCTGGCTGGAAACGTGAAACATGCGGGGCGAGGTGGATGCGCCCCTAAAATAAATTTTGCGGGGGGAGGGGTGCTGGCTGAAAGAATAATAGTAACTGAGGAGCGGGGCGGACTGATTTTTTTTTTATTGCGAGGAGGGCTGCGGGCTGACAGGGCATGATGCGGGTCGGGTGTTGGTTCATTTTTTTTGGCCCGCGCAGGGCCCTATTACCAACATAATCGAAAACATAAATATGAATAACCCTCGGACACCTTTAATTTGCCTTTTCTTTGTGCTTACCGTTGCAAAGACAGAATATAATAATAAAAATAGTCTTTATCCTAACATTTAACACATCTGCAATAAAAACAGTAAAAAAAGGTTTCTGCATTATAATATACTACTTCGAGAAATTATATATCCGTATAATATATAACATCTTATTTTAAACTGAATAAGCACTAAGGTATATAAATATTTAAAAGGTAAAATTAAAGAGATTGTAGCCTCTTTGGAAATAATGAAGCGCGCTGCACGTTATAGCATAATGATAATTTATAGCAGTGAATACAATATAATATTGTTATTTCAAACAAATCCAATTTCCTTAATGAAAACTCTGTATTCTAGTTCATTGATGATCAAGAGCAAAACTCCAAACACGCATACGAGAAAAGTTAAAAATATAATACGAATCCCTATGGGAACGTCCCTTTGTCTTTCATTTTTACTGTATCATGTTCTACATAGAGTAAGTAATTTTTGCTTTTACGAAATTTTTAGAAGTTTTATTAAAATTTGTTATGTGGTTTAGGCAATTATTAAGCGTTTTCCTCTTTATTCTTCCAATAAATGCATCAGTTAAGGTGTGTGGATGAGAAGTATTGAGAACCTGCTTGCCCGCTATCGCTTATTATTTTTTTTTTAATTTGAAAGGAAAATGTGATTTTCTGGGTTCTTATCAATTTCAAGTTTAAATCTAATCCGCCAACTCTATCAATCCTTATAACAATAAACGTATTATCAGAATCTGTGTACCAAGTTTAAGCACAGCTTTTACCTCTCTCCATTTTATCCATTGTCATTTTGAAAGATGATAGGAATATTTTTCATTCGACTGAAGTGCTCACCTGTGGTCACGTTTACAGGAAATAGTAACATTTTGATTTATTAGATGAGAGAACAGCCGGTATCTTACTTTAGATTAAATGTTATGAGATTATTAAGGCATGCTATGCCATAACTGGACATACCAAACAGACAAATCATTGAAAAGGGAATTATGTGACCCATGCCCGGTAGGTAGGTTTTTTATAACAGGCATGCAAGCGATCATTTTGCTAAAGCCAGTGTCCTCGGATAAATCTTGGCCAATACATTCCATTTTAAAAACAGAGACAAACACCACTCTTTTTTATGTATATCGTTTATCATGAGTAGCCAGAAGATTTTGCATGTTTGTATTAAACACATTTTTAGAATGTATCTTTTTTATATGAGTAGTTACTGTTTGGTAAGTGTATTATTCCTAACATCATTATTAGTTTTGGAGGTCTCGATGCCAGTCATATGACCTGGTGGCCAACATCATACATTCATAATATAATATATATAATAAAGACAGGGAATCAGGCATTAACATTTATGTTTGTGCAATGTTTTTAGAATTATTTAGATAATTTATATTATATATATATACATATATAGTCAAGCTTGATAAATTGGATCAGCTTAATAATCATGCAGATTTGTGCATGGTCCTATTGGCATAAGTTGTATGCAAGAGGATTTCAGACTGCTTGGATGTGTTCATGTCACATACAAGTAGCACTAAGTGTTTAACTAATTTTTATAAGGACTCATAATTTAAACGAATCCATCGTGTTTGGAAATTTAAAGGTTATTGATCTTGATCTTGGAGGTTACAAATTTGATCCTCAACACTTACTTAACTCCTTGATCTCGGGTAACCTCAAATAGCCTTCATTACCAGTGGCATTTCTAATGTGTCGCTTGAAAAGCATTGTAGTAATTCAAACTGTGTTTTCTATATGAGCTGTCAAGGAAATGACATATTTTAGCTTGGCCAGCATATATAAGTATGGTAATGTGTCGATAAAATATTTGCGGGTGAATTTGCATGGAATTATCGATATTATTTATAATTATTATTATATAGGCCAGAAAATATGAGCATGTTAAATCTTAATAAAAATATTTTTATGTGAAGTTGCATTAAAAGATAGATAATAGCATATTCTGTGTGTTATGTTTGTGATGATAAAGGCAAGCCTCCTTTGAGTTATATGTGTTCTTAGGTGCTGCCAAGCAGGTGTCCATTTGTCACATCAAAGGGGATGTGACTTTCCAGATTCTTTTAGTCAGAAAAAAAAAACAAGCAGACCTGAGATTACACACACGCGGTGTAGGCTTCGTAGGTTAATAAACCACAAAAATAGCATATATTATATATGGCTTACAAGACACTGGGAGTTTCCACATCAGGAATACAACAACAAAACCAACAGAATCGCAATTCTAATTACAGGATCCACTGAACAGCTGAATCACGTCATATTACTCGACAGACAAGTCCGCGACTTTTTTGTATTCCTATGTGCAGAGTATAATCCAGATCAATGGTTCGCACAATATTTCCCTGATATCAATGTCTCAGTGGAAAGATTTATCGGATATTGACTATATCTAACTTTGCATAAGAGTTATAATTACTCAAGCCCTTTGAAACAGTTGGGTGATAATGGGCAAGGAAATTTTGCAATTGTTTATTAAAAGCTGGAAATTTCTTGAAAAATGTGTCATCATTCTTACCCTCTTACTAGCACTTCAGAATGTTTAAATATTCTTTTGTTGTTATGAAAATTACGACATTAAATGTTCTCATAATATTATTCCTGTTTAAAGAAATTTAACTGTTACTGGATTTCTTATATGTTTTCTTATAAGTATTCCTTATATGTTTTTTTTACCAGGGTTCTCCTCTGACGGATTAGATAGGCGTTATAGACTCAACTATCTTTATGGTTACTTTTAGGATACTGATTTATGTTTAGCTTTATTCTGAGCTTCATTAAATTTTTTTTTAAATTGTTAGATTGAAACAGGACGGTGGAGTTTGAAATCTAAATGTTCAACACATTTAGACCGATTCAGCTCAAATTGGTCGATGTTGAAATACGAGTGTACAGTTCAGTGCTTATATCATGTCTGTCTTAACACACTTACTAAATGATACATGTTTTTTTCTATGCATTAAGTCTAACACAAGCATACATTACAACTCAGTATACCCTGATAAACACACTGAAATCATAGAAATTGTACAATCCACACTTTTATTTTCCAGGGGGTAGTTATACCTTGAAGGAGTAACTCCTGCAACTATTGCCCTATTGGATTTTTTTTTCTAAGGCCACCAATACCCACGTGGGTCGGATGTGCTGGTGTGGTAGTCCAATCATCTCATTTTAGGACGTCTACTTGGTTTTTTCCACTCTCTTGTTTTCTACCCGGTCAGATCGGTTTTGTTTCTCTACCCTTTTATTGCCTCACTTTGGTATCAGGGAGATTGAAAACATTTTTATTAGGTTCATCTTCCACTGCTGTTTGACCGCCCATAGCTCCAATAAGGTTACTGTAAGTGTCTCTTGGTCTTCATACTTACTACCATATTGTTCAATTCATTCTGTCTTTTTGTAGTGTTTTTTTTTATATTTGGGAAGGAAGTACTCCTGTATTGATTACCCTAATGAACTTTTGTCTATGGCTACTATTTCCCACTTGGGTCCCTTGTGCCGGGTGTGGTGGTCCCATGATCTCATTGTAGGACGTCTTCTAGATTTTGTCCATTCTCTTGTTTTCTATCCGGTCATATATGTTGTCTTTTGTCAGCGGTTCGGCTTATTGCCTCACTGTGGTATCAGGGAGTTTTATTCTGTTCAGCATCCTATTGTGTGAAAGCAAATGCTGTAAGTGTATCCTGATTGTTATATTTCTATATCATAGTCCATCTTTCCATGCATCCTAATGCATTCTGTCTCCAGATCTCAGGCAGGAGGTCTGCACCTCTCGTCATCATATTAAGGGAGACCTGGCTGTCCAACACTGCATAATCTTTCCCGAAACAGTAACTGTGTGTTCAAAAGTGCGGCTGCGTTGTTTAACAACACCTTGGTCTACCGTAGGTGCTTGTTAAGGTCAAGTGATTTACTGTATGTGTCTTATTCCGTGAACTTATATTTTGGTTTTCCTGGAGTATGTCTGTCAAGAGTTATGTGGTCAGCTGATATCTAAGCAAGTTCATATTATACAGCCGCTATTGTAAATGTTCTTGGAAATTTATCACGTATATATGCTATCCTGGAGGGAGGACATATATTGAACTCAACCTCTTACAGTCTTTATATAATTCTTTTCGAAACGTTTTATTCGGTTGATGAAAGAAAAAGCAATGGCATTAACATAAATTGTGCCATTGCTGTGCATGTATAGTTTGTAGAAAGAATGTATATTATTGATGTATTCAAAAATCTCCCTGGTGTAGTAGGCTTTGAGCTTTTAAAGAGAATCATAATGTGGCACATAAATAAATGAGATCATATGGCGCAGTTTGACCAAGCAGACATTCTATCGAAGAATTGTTTACATATAACAGTCAACATAAGAGACGTGACAGATTGATGTCTCGTGTGGCGTGAATCCAGTATTCCCGTGAGAGGACATCATTGTCCAAAGGATTGTTTCAGCTCCATATTTTAGTCAGGAGTATAACGAGATGATTTTTTTAATTAATGGTACATTAATACGGAGTTTCTTGCTAAGATGTTAGGGTGAGAACTTAGGTTAGAGAACACAGGTATCTTAGTAGGTGTAAATATCAGTACGGTATAAACCGTGGGAACCGTCTCATGTCTAGACGGTTCCTATAGCATTATTGTTCTTGTAGACATCAAAAGCGACGCACCTGGTTCTTTTGCTTTTTCTCAGGAATTGATCTGTGGAGGCGTTTCTATTTTAATGTTCCTGCATTTAATGACAAGCCGTATAATTCTGTGAAAAGATTGGTCAGAAGACGGTCAGGGCTTGTGACGTCTGCAGGCGTGTATAAGCAATGGATAACAAAACGTCCTGACAAACGCCTGAGACACCGCGCAAGTAAGGTGTAGTCTGAAGGATGTCTGCGGTCCAGAGGCGGGTGTGTGTTTGTTCTGTGTCTGAAAAAGCTGGGAAGACGATGTTCCTGAACGTAGAGCTTCAATGACCGAGGACGGCCACATAGACACCGCAGTAACGGACTTCAGAGTGGATATCGCACTGGTAATCCGGCGATGTGTATCTACCGTGGGTGCAGCCAGTAACAGGCCAGGACGATTCACGTGAAACTATAGTTACTCTAAATATTGTCGTGCGTTGGCATGTTCAGTTACATCGTGCTGGATGAATTCAGGTAACATCAGCTGTGAGAGACATTTCTTCAGTAATCCTACAGAGGAGGCTGTAAGCCTATCTGCCAGTGCTTTCTCGACTTCACTTTGAGATGAAAGCATGTGCTTCAGTGAGGAACTGTGTTGATTGGTAGTGTGAGGCGCCGGCAAATCCCTGTGTATGTATATAGTGAGGGCGGACTGAGCTAAAAAGGGAAATTCCGATGTCACATGTGCGCGTAGATCATGTGATACGGGGAAAGTGTACACAAGAGAACGATAAGTGGTGTGAACATCAAAGGAGTATAAAAAACTTAGTGAATATGTTTTATTATGTGGACTAAATTGGTCATGGATATATATATATACACGTGTGTGTGTGGAATGCCTTTCAAAAAGAATGTAAATGTATTTTAATATATTTTATTTTTTGTTTACTTATGACTTTTTCATCTTTTGTAGTGTAATTGAGAGTTTCAGCTGGTCTGGTTTACTGTTTAAAATAACCTGGTCGTCCATTCCTTCGGGGATGTGACACATATATAGAGACTGTCAATAACTCTTTTCGAAGCCTAGAAATCGATCGCAGAAAGAAAAGGCATTGGCATTAACATAAATTGTGCCATCGATGCCGTTATATACTTTGTAAAATAATATGTCTGTAATTAGCTTCGTGTTGCCTCAAATTGGGAGATACACTCCATATACCATGGAGGCTCATATTTAATATCCTTTAGCCTAAAATATTTAGGGTAATGATACCCCCCCCCCCCTTCCGCTTACCTAAAACCTGACCACTGAACCCTGGGATATTGTCCCAGGTTATGGTTTATTTTCTGTTGAATAATATGCTAGGGCACATGAGACAAACTAGCAAGCACTTCGCCATAGACAGATAGTGTCCAGATGGCTGTTCTGAGCTGTTATAGAAGCACCATTTGTCCTGTGGGTCCCATAAACAGAGAGTGAACTTTTGGACTGTTTGAAGTGAAATAGTGTTAATCAATTGCTCTGAACATTCTGAACATTTTAAAGTTCTAATAAACTGGTGGCTCAGTAATTTACACAGAAGAAAGTGGTGTGCTACAAAGAACTACTTGCTGCAACAAGTCCCGTGTTTATGCTCATCTACCAGTTGCTCACCTGCTAGTGATGCTATACCAATGAGGACCAGGGACGCTGAGTCAGCATTTGCAGTTCCTGTTGGGCCCTACCATATCACTCAGTATGTTTCGTGAGCACTTTTTTATGCAAAAGTATTCTAGGGAAAATTCACCTTGCTTGAAATGGTTAATTCGTCGAGCTTGCATTTGATGGTGGTCTGTGACTCACTTCCTGGTCGCACTTTAAGCGTGATGATGATGATGGTATGATGATGATGGTGATGTCCCTTCACAGGAGCCGATAAACGTTTTTGCCTGGTGGTTACTGTAGCGCTTTCTGTATCTTACTAGGAGTTGGCGCTAGTTTTGTCTACTCTATTAATCATGTAGATTCGATTTCTTAAACTTCGGTTTCTTCTTCCTGGATTTTCCAGTCTTCGAAGGTGGCTTGGTTGCTGTTTTGGATGCTGGTATAGGCTGTACTGGTTCTGCTAGCTGTCTTGGTTTAGCAACATCCATCTCTGTATCTGGTGCTGACCTGTCAAACATATAATTCTAACTTATGTAGAAATGTGATGTGCTCTAGTGCTAGGTCTGTATCTTCAAACATTGCAGCGACGTTTTTTTCTAAAGGGCGACATCATGCGGCGGCTGGTAATACTACTTTTGGTGTGGTCTTAGTCCCAAAACTGGCAACTGTAGCTGGAAAGTGTGTCTGAGTTGTGGTAGTGGTTGATAACAGCTTGACTTCCGTTTGGACGCTTCTCTGTTGTTTAATTACTTGGAGGTTGTATTGAGCTGGTCTGCTTGGTGGTTGTAACTTAAGTTTGAGTTTTCTGGCATTTTTAACATAAGTTGTTGTTTGATTTTCACTGTCCCTGGTCTGTGCAGGACTGGTGGCCGAGCCTGACGGTTCGTCTTCCATTGGAATAGGTGTTTCTTGTCTTGGCTGTTCAAACAGGTTCCTTCTTGCAATTCCTTGGCACCCTTTACAAGCCGTAGAATGTTCTCCTTGGCAATTTCCACATCTATATGATGTTGCTTGGCATTGTCTGGTATGATGGTCACCATCCCCACCAACAGCGATTACACTTGGGCTGGTGTGTACACTCTCTGCTATTGTGTCCCCATTAAAGGCACCTTTCGCAGAAGGGGATCTCCATGGTTCGGCATAGCTCTCTAGTGAAGGGTTTCGGTCATATAAACAGGACCTTGTCTTATGCCGAATCCGCTGCGGCTTTGTCTTTGAATATGACTTTGTCTCTCATTGACGTCACATATATAATTAAAGTAAAAAAAAGTTGGCTGTTATTCTATTTTGTCAAAGTCAAGACTTGTAACTTTAAATTGAAATATTTAGTTGGGTTTCTCTTTCAGTCTTTCCAGTTTAATATTCATCGAATATTCCACCCTTCCTTGTGTCCAAAGCGTACTGTGGCATTAGTGCCGTGACCAGGCTCTTTTCCTCCTCTTTTTTTTGGGCGAAGAAAATAAAATGTGCGTAAAAACACAGCTTCATACAACTCATATTCTTTGGTTTATCACTCTGCGTTATATATTACTTGAAACCCCTAGCTCAGTATTACTTACATAGGTAGGATATTTGATCTGTTTGGGGAGGAAAGACCAGCTCCTCAGGGCCGAAGAGTTATATGAAGCTTCGGCTGGGGTTTGTTTTATGTACGCTACGGCGGTTAATTAAACCTTTGATAGATATGCCCTGTTGTAGATTTACTTTCTGTAATCTCATACGGACCTTGTGACTGTCCTGGGGTTTGCAGCAGTTTTTCGCTAGACATTAGCTGATGATAAAGCATAGTTTTGAGCTGAGCAAGTTGAGCTGAGCAAGTTGTTGTATAGCCTTTTGAATTTATTGTTGGTGGATACTACGATTTGTTCTAGGCCGAAAATTGGATAGAACAGACTGGGCTGTACATCTCAGTGCGCTATTGAAAGGTAAGGCGCTTAATGTTTTTACCCCGTCTTTCTTCTTCCGAGGCCTTAGACTATGACAAACTTAAGTTAACACTGAGAATTTAAAATGACCGATGAAGGCTACATAACTAAGTTCCCGACAGGGGACAAGAATCCCTGAGTCAGTTTGTTGCACGGATAAATAGTTATTTGCACCACTTGATCAAAATGGTGGGTATTGATTAAATCACACCAGTCTATCTGCACTGCATTCCATATATTTAATCCAGCTGGGCCAGTACTGCTGCCTGCAGGGGATTCCCCCAGCACTGGCAGACGGATAATGATATGCAGTGACGTAGCACATAGATACAGGTTGTTTAAGTCTGGCGCTGACTCGCCCTTCTCTCACATGCATTTCATCACATCTGACACACTAACTGACCTAAATTGACATTACACACCAATCCATGAACCACCAAATTAATAATCCTGTCTAAGACTTTGCTGTGTCTGTGTCAGGGGGTAGCTGGGTCAGTGTACAGTGCTTACAGGGTTCAACCTGAATGTAGTGTATCGCTGCATCTTGTCTGGTATATACAGGGATTGTTTTCTTGTGTACTGTATGCGTTCTCCACATGAAAAATCAATAATGAATGTACCTACAGAAATTTAAAAGGATTATCTTTGACTTTATTAAAATGGATCCGGTGTTTCAATTTCATATTTGATTGAACTGTGGTTATTATCTTGACTCTTCCTCCCTAGCAACAGTGATATGTTGCCTGTGGAATTAATGCTTATACATCAGAAAATGGCTGATTGTGGTGCTTAGGACTTGAGGACTTGAATTGTGGTACTTCATCAGGAAATATTGCAGTTATAGCTTTATTGAACCAGATGTTTTAGTATATAGAAATGGAACATTCACTTGACTTTCATAATGAGTGTCTGCAGGCATTGTGCAGAATATGTGCTAAACGTGCACAAACTAAAGCTAAAAGAAATAAAAAGGTTAAGCTTTATTACTGTGAGGATCATATTAACAGAATAAAATATGAATTTGGAATTGATGTTCAGCTTGATGTCACAAGCATACACCCATACACCTTTCCTACTATAGACGCACATTCCCCGAAACATCAGTGTTACAAAAACACCACATTTTAGAAGACCATGTGCTTGAATTGGTAGAACGTTCGGATGTCGACATGGCTGTGCATGGCGAACAAGGTACTGAAGGCCTTCAACATATATTTAATGAGATTGCTATGAAGACCGCCTCAGTCAAAGTTCCAATGCAACGTGTTCTTGCAACCATAAAAGACCATCTAACATTATTATCTCCTGATGTTCATGAACATATTCCACGAACTATAAAGGAGGGGGAGCAAGATGTTAATGAGCGACTTATGCAGAGACTATACATTGAAAATACCCTGTGAATGTAGTTGCATAAGAAGGATGATCCCCCCCCCACACACACACACACAAATCAGTTTATATATAACTTCTCTTCTGTCTCAACTATCTTTGCAAAACAGGACAATAAATATATTGTGAGCACTAATGTTTTACCAGATCAGTGTTGTTGTCATGAACAAATTTTTATCAATACGCATGTGTTTTTAAACAATCGGATGAAATAATTGGGGCATCTTTGACTGTACAATTTTTTTTCTTAATATTGTTTTCTAGACAAAGCGTTTCATATGTTTTAATATAAGGCCAAAACACACTGCCGCTGGTGTCAAAGCGGAAAATTACTCCTCGATATTTGACTTTTGACGAAATACACTGACAGGTGGTAGCAGATGAGCGGCCATGAGGCGTGTTTCCTCCATTGCTCCCCGACGTTGTTTTGCGACTTGCGAAGTGCGTGCTGCACGCGGATCTCTGGTGAATATGTTTTTGTGTCTGTTGAATACTTTGGAAAATTTAGTCAAATACATTTAATTGAAAAAATACATTAAATGTATACTTCTATATTTATAATAACATAACATTTATAATAGATATATATATATATATATAAGCATGCGTGTTTATAACTAATACTTGATATATGAATATAACATTATATGTCCACATAAATTATATTGTTAAATATATTTAATCATAAATATTGTTCACCAAGTGATGCCTTGAATATTCAGTGAAATGTATGCTTACTGAAGTATATTTCTGAGATAAAAATATAAAAAAACAGAAAGAATATCTATATTCAACAGCGATTTACGACAAATTTTGCTGCTTGTCGCTTGTCGCATACCCTAGTGTGTTATATAATGTACTGTATGAACGCTTCCCCCCCCCCCCCCAGTACTGTGCGCATCAGTGTATTTTTGGCCTTTTTAAGTTATACACTTCTTTTATATACCTCAAATCAAGTTTTTAATGTATATTAAAAGAAATCTTTTAGAAAATCTAACTGTAAGACGGTTAAAATGAAACGTTTTAGAGAATTTTTTATATTATCATATATCATGTAAAATACAGCATTTTACAAGAGGAAATAGTGCACTCAATGTTTTAATGCAGAAAATTCACTTTAAACTGATGGGTATTCCCAGTGATTTTTTAAATTTAAAACATATATTTTGAATTGAAACAGTAATAATTTTTAAATATGTGGAATAAGTACATCCGTAACAAATCACCAGTAGCTTTCCTGACAGGTTTTGGCGTGGAATTGGTTTTATATTGAATGTTTTATCTGATGATTTTAAGTGTGTCCTATTCTGCTCACAAGCAAAGACATTTGTATGAATGCTATGTTGCATCTTTATAAACATAAATATTTGATCTATAAACTTGAAATTTTGTACATAGATTGTCCTAATGTTCCATTACCATGTCAAAGCATTAAGTGTTATATAGCTACCGTGATTCTACTGTAATTGATAGATAATACAGGGTACTTTGGGATACTTAGCGCCACGAGCAGAACATTTGCACTCACTTGACTCCTTGCTGGGCAGCCTTGCCGGCCAATCCCAGTGATAAGTGCCAGTTGTGGCTGAGCGGGGCCCTGTTTTATTAAACATAACACCAGCAAACAAGTGTGAAATATATGAGATCTTGATTGAATTTCGTTACGAGAGCAGTTTCTAACTACATGCTCGAAAGAACTGTCATTTTTCCTGAGGGACAGGCAGTTTTCCAATATATATGATATAAAAAAGATGGCTGAATGCTTTGTTGGGTTTTTTCAGATCATGTAGTCTCATTGTTACGGGATACATGATGTAGCAGTGCAATTGTAAGATCAGTACTAGTGCATGAAGGACAGAGAACAGGAAACATTCAGAATTGTATCCTAACAAATGGAACAGCTCAGCAATTACTAGTCGCTAAAGTAATGGTTAATACATCCTACTTTGTGGGTGAGGTCAAAGCTTTATGTGTTGATAACCCTGTCTATGGCCTTATAATCGGGATCATCAACGGTTCAAGGGAACCACAGTGTCCCGATCCTTCTTGTGTTTCCTCTGTTACAGAGATTGCTGGCTCTGTACAAACCAGGGCCATGGCTCGAGAGAAAGGTAAGACTCTTAAACTTCTTTCAGTACCTAGTCCTGTCTCAGAAGTGAGTCGTTCTGTGTTTCTCACAGGACAGATAAATGATAAGACATAATCCTACCAGTGAGACAGAGTAACTCAGCCACAGACCAGTTCGTATCAGTTTGCCACAAAGAACGTTGCTTTAGTACGTAGAAAGCTGGATCAACATAGTGATGTTCAATCCCATATTCAGTTCGTGGTGCCTACATCTTTCAGCTCAGATGTCTTAAAGTTGGCCCATGAAGTAATAATGTCCGGCCATCAAGGCATAAGCCGAATTCTTGACAGAGTAGCTACACATTTTTATTGCCAGGATTGCATGATGATGTGGTGTGGTTTTGCAGATCCTGTGAAATATGCCAGAGGACCTTCCAAAAGGGTAAGGTGACAAAAGTACCATTAGGCCGAATGCCCTAAATCGATCAACCCTTTCAGCGGATTGCTATGGACTACTTTATCCTGCTTCAATAAGAGGTACTCGATTTATTCTTACGGTTATGGATAACGCGGCCAACTACCCATAAACAAGAACATTACGAAACACAGAAACTGAAACTGGGGCCCTCTTCGATAAATATGTATATAGCAGACTCGGTATACCATCTGAAGTCCTCCCGATATAGGCAGCCAATTCACCTTCTCAGTGATGAGGGATAAAAGTAGTTTGCTAGGGATCCAACAACTCACCACCACTCCGTACAATTCAAGATGTAATGGCGGAGGAGTTCAACGACACATTGAGAAGACGTTGAAAAGAATGTGTGCCCAACAACCACGGGATTTGGACAGATATGTCGCTCCACTGTTGTTAGTTTATCGCGAATAACCACTTGAGTTATTGGGAGGGTTTTTCCCCTTTGACCTGTTGTATGGTAGACAGGTAAGAGATCCACTGATAGTGCTGAACGAGTTGTTGACAAAAGAGGGCACCTCCTCTGATCAATATTTCCTCAATTTAAAACAAAAGCTGAGTGACACCTGATTGAGTGGGCTCAACAGGCTCAGGTCCGTTCATCTGAGAGGTAATGTATTACTATAACAGGGGTATCAAGCCTCGACAGCTACAGGTAGGGAAAAGGATTTAGTACTGCTTCACAAAGATTGAAACATATTGCTGTTATAATGGATGGGGCCTTTTAAAGTTCTGCGGGACTTCAATGATTGTGACTACAAAAGCAACATGAATGGTAAGTCTAAATCCTTTCATTTCAACCTCCTAAAGAAGTATGTGGTAAGGGAGGAAACTCCTGTTCTTCACGGTGCCTCGTCAACATACAAACCGCAGGCTGTTTGTTTGAAATGCCTGGTGTATTTTGTCAGGTCGATGA
The DNA here is from genome assembly GCA_026874595.1 of Sipunculus nudus. Lineage (NCBI taxonomy): Eukaryota > Metazoa > Annelida > Sipuncula > Golfingiida > Sipunculidae > Sipunculus > Sipunculus nudus. The sequence continues at coordinate 10,324,072 of CM049321.1, forward strand.
TTCCATTCCTTATCAGGACGAGGTTTGTATAGATTACGGGAAAAGCATTGTCCCTCCTCCTAGTGATATTCGGAAACAAGGGCCTGCTGATGTCCAGGTAAGTGATAATCTTTCCGTCCAACAAACCACACAGCTTTGAGCTTGACTCGATAAATTTGATGTTGTGTTTACGGATGTTCCAAAAATAACTGCTATCATCGAGTGTGACTTCCATCTTTTCACAGACCAGCCAGTCAGGTCAAAGCACTATCCTGTTACTCATACATTAAGAAATACTTGAGGGAAAAGGTAAGTGACATGTTATCTTTTGGAGTCATAGAGAGATCGAATTCATCTTTTGCTTCACCAGTTTTCATGGTCCGCAAAAAGGACGGATCATTCCGCTTTTGCCTGGACTTCCGTAAGTTGAATCAGCACATTGTATGTGATCCCGAACCTATGCCAAATCCATTATGATATATTTGCAGAATTGCAGAAAAGTAAATAATTCTCAGCAACTGGACAAAAGTGGGTTGGCAAATTCCAATGTCGGAAAGCTCGAGAATACTAACTGCTTTTGTTACACCAGAAGGTTATTACCATTTTTAATTCATGTCTTTTGGTCTGGTAGTGGCAGGTGCAATTTGCACCCGGGTAATGCGCAAACTGATTTTACATGTGTCAGGGGATGTGTTGCTTCATTGATGATGTGTTATGTCACACTCAATATTTTATGAAAATTTAGCTCTTTAGGAAAAAGAGCTCCGTATTCTGATGAAAAGCTAATCTAGCTCAATACATAGTAAAATGCTTCTTTTCCTGGTTTAGGTTTAGGGTCATATTGTGGGAAAAGGCCAGCTAGCAACTGATCCCCAGTTGCTTGATAAGATATGGAAACATACAGAAAGGGCCACAATAGATGACTCTTAACCGGTACTTATTCATTTTTGCAAGTAGTCGGCCAGAGACACAGCTAGTGTCCAGATTGGTGATCTTAGCTATTGGAGAAGTACCATTTTACCTGACGGCCCCGTTAACAGAGAGTGGACGTTTGGACTGTTTGAATGGAAATTTTGGTCAACTTCTCTGAACATATTTAGGTTCTAAATGAGATCTATTTGCTGCAACCGAACCCTGTTTCGTGGTTCTGTCAACTACAAGTGACTCAACTACCAGTGAGGACCAGGGACACTGAGACAGCACCCCCAGTTCCTGTTGGACCCTACCATATCACTCAGTATATGGTGAGCCCTTTTTATTCAAAACTATTTTTGGAAAATTATCCAGAACTTTCTTCTGTTGTTGCCCTATTACTATAAGTGTCTTATCGTGTATTTTTATATTAAATACAGTAAATGTCTACAGACAGGAGGACTCTGTTGTAATTGGCTTCGCGTATATAATAAAGGTAATTTTAATTGACTTTTAAATTGACTTTTTTCAAAGTCATCTAGCTAATACCTTTGAACTCAAATATTTAGATTAGTTTTCCTTTCAGTCTTTCCGGTGTGGTATTCCTGGAATAAAACACCGATCCTTGTATCCAAAGCGTACTGTGGTCTGTCGTCGATTGAGGTAATTTAGCCAATCACCCGTCTAATTTACCATTAAGCTGTACATGCAGTTAATAAAGTTCTGTTTTGTTTGGTTTTCCTGGCTTCATCTTGTTTGTATGAGGCTATGCTGTAACGAATCAATAAGGTATTTAAGGACCTGGGGCAAGGTTGTGTTTCAGGAATTACCTGAGGTTGAATCCTTGACAAATTGTACATATAAGAATCACATGGTGGCTATGACATTGATATTGGACATAACTGTATGAGGTAACAGGGCGCGGTTTGACTGAACAAACATGCTTTCAAAGTATCTTTCACCTATTAAAGCCAGCATGGCGCATAAGATACGTGTCAGATTGGGAAGTCGTCTGTGCAGTTATTTATGTTATTTCTATGAGAGGTCGCTGAGCACCAAAGTCCGGAGAGTGATTTCAGCAGGGATGGGAAGAACGGGCATCCAGAATAATATGCCAGCTGCCGCCCCGTTATTGATAAAATAGCACACAAACACACACAAATATATATATATATATATATATATATATATATATATATATATATATATATATATGGATCAAATGGATATAACAGTATGGAATTGTCGATTGCAGTGGAAGCCAAGTTCGTCCCCGAAAGATGGAAAATTGATGTGCACTAAACTATTATATTGATTTCTTCAAGGAAAGCCAGATTTTAAAAAAATCATTATCGGACATGCACGCCATCTGGTCTTCAAACTCTTTATAAATGTCGGGTATTATAAGAGTGCATTATACTGGAATTTTTTTGCAGGTGGTTAAATGTCAGTATGGGTATATTTCTGTCTTCAAAAATATGAATTGTTACTTGATACAGTCAAGTTCTCGTTCACAGGGTAACACAAGCTGCAGGGCTTCGACTTAATTTTAGAGCAAAAAGAACTGTTTGATCTCTCTGGATCAATGAATTAAGATGATTAAATTTTGTATCAGTGATGTAAGTCGTCCTTGTTGGCCGTCGAATCCATTTGTTCTGCTTACAACCACGGGATTTGATTATCAGTTATATTCGATTCAGCATCCACTGCGCGACAGCAAATGTTTCCAATAGTGTTGCTGTAAATGTATCTTGGTCCATATACTTCCTGTGTTATTTAACATCTTTCCTGATGTATCCTAATGCACTCCGTCTCTTTCGATCTCAGGGAGGTCTCCACCTCGTGTCATCATATTGCAAAGCAGACCTAGCTGTCCATTCCCTTAATATTGTTTTTCCCAGACAGTAAATGTGTGTTCAAAGATGCGGCGCAATCGTTCAACAACACCTTGGTCTATCATAGCTGTGCAATAGGATTAATGATTTACTGCTTTTGTCTAATTCAGTATGTCTGTCAGGAATTATGTAGCCAGTGAATATCAAATATGAAAGGTCTTTTTCAAAGCACCTATTGTTAATGTTCGTGATAACTCGAACGTTTATATGTTTTCCCAAAGGGAAAGACATATATGGAGCCAAACTCCTTACAGTCTGTAAATACAGACTTGCACGCCTATTCGGCTTCCAACTGTTTATAAATTTCGGGTGTAATAAGGGTGCATATACTGAAATGTTCTGTATGCCGTTACATGAGACAGCCAAGTTTTCGAGCACGTGGTAACACAAGCTGCGAGGCCTCGACTAAAGCTAAGAGTAAATAAATTGTGTGATTCCTAATTCTGAACTGAGTGGTAATTAAGTTTAACCAAATGTGACAATAGAGAGCTAGACAGTTATGCTATGAAATGAGGAACGAGTAAGGGTGCTTAATTTATATGTTTAAATCAAAATAATCATATAATACACGTTCAACATCTGCATCAGACAAACCGGAATAAAGCAATTGAGAAAGTCTCTCTACGTCAACAGCTAATGGCCTGTAAACATGCGGAATCGACCGTTTTTGGTTGGTGCTTATTTCTGTTAGTCTTCAAGGGGACTGCTGACTTAGGCTAAGAGATAAGAAAACTTATACCCCCGCCACAGGTTGAGTAACCTGTAATTCATGAACGCTTACTAAGAATGAGGAACAAATCTTACATTTCTCTCAAATACATTGAATGCTTAGCTATGAAACAAATAGTTGCTTATAAATGCTTTCGCTGAAAACGAAACACTTTATTTCACATCAGTATTCACAGATAAACACTATATGTACTTTCTGTGGCCTCTTTAGTTAGGGCACTCCATTGAATCATCAAAGAACAACTTTTTCAGATAACAAAAAGCAAATCAGGACACAGCTATTTACGGATTTCTTCGACAAATTAACACATACAGAATTCAAAGAGAATATTGAAACCATTCATTTACAAGCATTATCTAGTCGAAATCTTAGGAATATTTACAGGTTATAACTATTCTAAAATGTTTGCTTTGTCAGCGATAACTAAAATCCAAACCTTGCAGGGCAATCATTTTTTTTTTTTTTTTTTTTTTTGCAGTCAAAAGTTGCCATTCCCGTCGTACACTTCCGTCCGTTCTCGACAACAATATCAGGAAAGTATACTGGCGGAAGTTTGATTGATATTCGATATCAACTAAAATGACATACTTGCATTGTAGACATACACATAGGGTAACTTAATTAATCTAGCATGGCTGGCAGCGAAGAAAGGGACACTTTCTTTTCTCTTATCGAAGAAACCCTTGTAACAGTGGTGAACTTTGTGCACTAGGAATGCACTTTAATTCCTTGTTGCAAGCAAAATCCTTAAAAGTACCTGATCCAGGGGATATCATGGCATGCCCATAATCAAGCCGTTATCACTCAATCAGATCACTTAGCAAAAAATCCAATTATATATTGGTACATCTTAACCTTTCACTTTCCCATGTAAAAGTTACATTTTTACGTTTATATTTTAGAAATTTTATTGAATAAATCATTTTATTCCCCGTTATACCAATTGAAATAAAATATTTGACCCAAATGATAAAGTGTTGTTACAATATTGGATTTCATGAAATCTTTTTTATGACAAAGATAGCTGCAGAAACTAGCCTTTGACCAAATAAATTACACCTTAGTAGATATGCACTAAAAGCACTCTCTTCTAAACTCTAAAAAAAGGCCTGATTTTTCACAGATGGATCCCATTTGTGTATGGTCGCATGGGAAGTCGTTCCAACACCAGTTTGAGGAGCTCAGCAATGATGCACAGTCTTCATCCCTGTCATTATGTTGTTGATTGTTGGGTTCAGAAGGGCATGAATGCAATGTATTGCAATAAGGTACATAACAAACTTATTCATCATATGTTAATGTTTTTACTTCAAATGCATTTGGAATCAAATTTTTCCCTAAATATGTGCTTTTTTTCAACATAAATATTGCAAAAGCAATAATTATTTCAGTAGAAAATTAGCTCATATCCTTCAGTACCAATCGTACAATACAGAAATTATAAAATAAAAACAGGAGCAAAGATCGATGTAAGGTTTAGCTAAAGCAGTTTGGAAAAAACGGACTTTATACTCAGAGTAAAAAGAATTTGACATGACATATTTAAATAATCAGATTGGTACTCATAGTATTCAGTATGGTTTCAATATTTATTTATATTGTAAATTCAATTATTACATAGTAAACTGAAATTTCAATCCGTTTTCAATATGTCCCTTTACAGATTGTAGGGTTACACTGGAAAACTACAATTGTTTCCAATCACAAATCGTTTTCAGAACAGTGAAGGCTTTTGCAAGTGAACAATTTTTTTTTGTCTTGTCAGGATGGAGACACATGTCTACATTTGCTGATGAAGAATCGGTTGCCAATGAAGGAAACAGAGATGGTTCTTCTATGTCTTACAATATAAATAACTAAAAAATCTTTATTTTCGAACCAAGCACATTGAACCTTTAATCAACTGTTAACATATCCAGAAAATATATATTTGTCACATACATATAATCACTTACAGCTCAACACATAATATCATCAATAAATATTATTTTAAGAATTATTAATTTATTTTGAGACAACTGTTTTTATATTCAAGTATCATTTTATTATATAATGACTGATTTTTCAGCTTTTTCATCGAATGCTTCACGAGAACATTGATCTAAATCACCAAAATGAGGTATACAGTACGGATTTAAAGAAATATCGATGTTCTATTCTCTCTTTTAATTTTGCCAGCCTTAAGGACACTTATGCTTGACTAAATATATTATTAAATGTATATCCGTGTAAGTCTATTGTCGATATGTAGGTAGAAGAAGAGTGACGTCTTTTAAATAGACTGATTTATTTATTATCACACAAGCTTTCAAAGAGTACAGGCTTCTTCATCAGGATGTAAGTGGGGACAGTAAGAGAGATGTTTATGTACAGGAGAAATAGCCAAAGCAGGAATTATTTTCATTATAAAGCAGAGGAAGTGTTTTGTGTAAACAGTGAAAATACCAATGGCCAAAACACAAAAGAAACGCATGTTTCCCTGGCGGGCTCAGACTAGAAACTTCTTGGTTTTATTTGACATTTTTTAAATACTGGTCTGCATGTTTAAATATCAACATATTTTTTTATAAAAAAAACACGGTTTCCCTTAAAAAAGTTCCTTATGGCATGCTTTAATTTCAGGCTGGTGAAACAATTCTCGTTCTCGCTATGAAGAACCCACTGCTCTGTTTACCGGCGATGAAAAAGGTAATATCAAAAGCTGATAATATTAGGACATGGCAATATCATTTTTTACCGTCATAGCTTTCAGTGAAAATGTACATAAACCAATTGGTACCTACTGGGAATTAGAGAAAAAAAATAAATAGTTTTATTTTGTCTGCAGGTTGTGCGATGCCTTTTAGACAGAAGTATTGATGTTAACATCCAGGACAGAGTAAGAAACCCACCTTCACTAGATAAATAGAATCACTCGATTAAAACTGTTTTCAAATGAACAGCACATTAGCCGAGTGCGTGGGTAGTATTTAGCGTTCATATATCTTGATCTGGGAATGGAAAGTACCTGTTAGAGCTGGACCGGCTGTACAATTAAGACCTAGTCAATATAACAGATTAATGGTCTGAACCCACAAGTGCGTTTAAAAGCATTTTTATATGATTTTGGGATGTATTCTATTACATAGTTTCTTTTAATAATTGTGTTAATATTTCTTTTGTAGAATGGAAATTCTGCTCTGCTCAATCTATTTAAAAATACCTCTCTGATACCCGGAACAATGATAGAGGTAAAAACCAAACCTTTCCTGGTCGTTTTGTACAAAGTCCGTTCCGTTGTGATACATTTATTTTTATCTTGAAATCACCACTAGTTAAAACCGAATACCCTTTTTTAGTACGCCCCAATTTTGCATTATAGCAGATTGGGATTTGATATCGTCAAGACTAGTTTTATGGAAAGGAACGCTAATATAGCATGAACGTCTTCTTCTGCATAATATACCTACCAGGGATTCTCAGTATCTAAATAATGCGGCATTTATTATGAAGCAATCTTATCGATACACTAGAAGTAAAATGTGCTTCGATGGCACTTTTTGCAGGTTTTGCAAGAGCTACTTTCCCACGGTGCAGACACATCATGCATAAACAAGGTAGGATATAAACAATCTTAATTAAATATTGTAATATGTACAGACGTCACTCAAATTGTATTTTTGATTGTGCTTGTGCAACATCCTTTATGGCAATTTGCAGCGTGGCGAGACGGGATTCCATATTACGTTTCACAACAGGGAGTTAGATTTTACAGAATGCCAACAGGTATGCTTCTTTAGGTTAAGTATTTTTTAAATGTCATCTATTATGAGATATGATATCTGCACGTCCTAATCTATACTGCAGCAAAACCTGAGCGGATTATTTGAATATGAATTATGCCGGCTTATTTTTGATATATATATATATATATATATATATATATATATATATATTAATACATAAATTCATACAACAATATTTTAATATCTCCTCTCGACCGACCTTCCTCAAGAAAAAAAAATATCTCGGGAAAAAAATTCTTTTTCTTTCACATAAAATGAACAACGACACCAGGCCCTAGTTTTGACCTATTTGATACACATGGCCCGATACCTTTTAAAGATGGTGGATGCCTACCGTTTAAGCTGTTAGTTAAATTCAAATTTCTCCATATTTATATTTATTTACCTGAAACAGGCTTCATTCGAGCCCGTTAAAACAAATCACACAGGAAATCACACGTTCCAGCATCAAAGCCAACAGTGCCTGGGTGTATCTCATATCCTATATACCTTAACTGCACTTTAACAACAAAGAAACATATACAGTAGTGGCAATATATACAACCACACATGAGTGACTACTTTAAATCAATATATTGTTCCCTGAAAGGTGTAAGTTCAAGATGGGTTTAAGACAGGAAAATATTTTTAAAGACCCTTAAGACGACTTAATAAATTGAAACAAAAATTCTGGCTGAGTATATACATTTACTCTTTAAAAAACATCTCCTTATTTTTCTTATTACAGATACGTGATATGTTAATAACCAAGGGGGCGAATATAAACCAGCAAGATTCGGTAAGTACGATCACATGATGTATTCATTAAATAATGTTCCGCTATTCAATAAGAATTGTTTCATAAATCAGAAGATATCAAAATTAAATATATAGAGCCCATATATATGTTCTTAATACAATCATTCAGATGCCTCCATAACAGTGGAAGATGATATTTAATCACATTTTCTTGAAACAACCTAGCTTTTACACAATGTGTTTTCCTGTAGGAAGGCAACACTCTGCTGGGACTAGCCTTGAGCAATTATCATCACGAGGGGGGAAACAAGGTATACGTAAGCAGATAAAGGAAAAGATGCTCTCATACATAATTTTTAAGTGGGGCCTTCTTGCCTGCCTATCTCAAATATTAAGTAAATAATAATGAGATGAACCAAATAGTGTGAAAAACGCTAGGAAAAGGTCAGATAAGTAATAGTTGTAAGGAAATGACCCAGAAAAGTAAAAAAAAATAACTCTGCACTAATAGCCATTCAAGCGCCTGTGTGCACACACACAGACACACATATATATATACATTTTGTAATTTTGACCTCTTGAACCGTTTTAGAAAAATATTTTCAAAACGAAATTTCAAGATAAGATCTTCTTTGCTGTTTACTCTTTGGCATACAATAATCTTTACTCCAGCATTTGCAAACCTGTGCAAAACAAATTTTTCTTTTGCAATCCTATCATTCATATATTCAAACTGTTTCCGCGTTTCTTTTGTGCGTTAAGTGATTTGGTATTTTTCTCGTCAACATAAAACGAATAGTCTTTCTCATCGTGTTTTCCTCTAAAGGCTGTCGTCGAGACGGTTCTCCCACTGCTAGAAGCCGGTTCAAATCCTCTCATTCAAGACCAGGTAATGTATACCAAGAAGATTTATTTTAAAGGGACATACTCGGACATAAAAGATCCTGGCAAATCTGTCCCCCCGAATTTGATTGTTCGATACTCGTCCCGGATGGGATCGGCCATTGTACTTAGCTCCCCTGCTTATCTTGACACCTAATTAAGCCCCGCCGGGCGAATTGCCCGGTCCGATGTGGTCTGCGCTCCTCACAGCAAACCCTCCGTCCATCATACTAGCTGTGACTTTAAGAATAAAAAAAACAACGGAATTTTCTTGTTCTACGCATTCAATAATTAAAAGATAAGTTCATGCGCATAACGGCGCATTTTGTAAACGTTTATACAAATTATGTCAGTATAGTTAATAAATTGTGCTAACTATTGTTGGGAGAACCGATTGTCATACAATGTATATTAGCCAGGGCATTTATTTTTACTTCTATTTTGAAAGAATTGAATTTGCTTCAGTATATTTATGAGATAAAATTTCATCATTATGTAAATATAATAATTTAGGAAATGTTAATCATAAAATGTATTTAATTTACACAATATAGTATATTATATAGAAATTCTTTATCCAGTTTTGTTTTAGTTTAAACATATTTATTATCACATGTCTTGCATAAGTTTTCGGGCGCTTGTAGATTATCCCATATCGAGCACATGTAAAGGGTCTCCTGTTTATCAAAACTTTGTCCATCAGTAGCATATCTTCCTCTATTATCAGATCCTCTAGGTCCTTCTCTATCATCTAGCATTTATCTCGTCTATGGTCAGATGTTCATCGCAATGAGCTTCATAATCAACGATATCGTCCTCATAGCCCGCCGTGATTAGTGTTTTGGTATGTTGTCAAGGATTCCGACGCAGTTTTCTCGCGGTAATCAACGTAATCAGAGGAGCCATCCTCCACACATGAGATCTGTCTATGCAATTTCCACGATATATCTCACGCACACGTCCGTGCGCACTGCACGCTTTTACTCTGAAATCGAGCCATTTCGCTTGGCAATAATTAAGGCAATGGAGCAAATATAGAACATGCATGACAACATTAATTTAAAATATAACAATTTTAATAAAACAATTATATTATTGTCTGTTTGTTTTGTTTTTAAATGTTTTAAAACCCGGGGTACTACATTGCGGCGTGATATCGGTGACCTCGCGTTGTAAATATATACAAACCAATATTATGTGCCACCCGGTTTAAGCATGTGTTTGGTAAACCTTGGTGACGTCCGGGTCCCACTCGGAACAGCTCGCTTAATCTTCGAGTACATGGTCTCGGAAGAATACGAAACTGGACGAGGAGTTCCGAGTGGTCTGGGTCCATGTGGTCCCTCATGTTTGTATACAGTGGTTGCCTCGAAGCCGCTGAAGATGCGTACCGTGTGTACAAGCAAGTGCAGGGACCTATCATTGTCTCAGTAAATCTTGACCTTGTGCGGAGATTGCAGAGGAGCAGTATCCTACTTTTTTGCACAATCACACGGTGGCGCTATTCAAGACCCTCCGCGATAAGGCTCGACAGTGCCTGGCGCAGGCACCCAGGCGAGTCGGGTTTATCACGTAGCTGCGAGGTTTTTATCAGATTCCGCAAGTAACATCGGACCGTCCATAAACCCTGATTATGCACTCCTTTCCATTTAATTTTCTTGTTCACACACTGGAAAAGACCATATTAAACGCTCAGATAGATCTTCTAAATATTCCTTGTTTATAAAAGATAAATATTTTGTTGGATTTCTCATTTATGTTGCCAATGTCTAAATCAAATTGTTTTTTGTTTGATATATTACAAGTGTATTTACATGCTGGACGTCATTAGACTATTTCTGGAGTTTAAACTGTTGAACATATACGCTATTTAGACGCATGTATGTAATACAAATTCAGAAGATTTCAGCATCTGTTTGGTTGTATGACTTTCACTTAGGAACATGTTCTTGAATCACTCTGATGTGTGCTACTTTTTTCAGGACGGGGACACTGCGGCAATGAGTGTTTGCAAACTTTGGAACAGACATGAGAAACCACAGGTCCGTAACACCACATATTCAGTTTCATACACTCACCAAATTACACTTTGTCATCAAAACATGAAATCTTGCCGTTTGCGCCGAAACCGATGAACAGTAATGGAGCTTCACGTATAATTCTTAATCGACCCCGATAAATCAGCAGCATATATTTGATCTCATCTTTATATATTATTAAAATTTGGTATGATAATCGACCATATATTATAGTATTGCAGTTTTCCTTTGCAACTGGTTTTGTTTTGAGTAAATGGGTCGCTTCCTAGAGTATGTTGAGTTGCCGTGTCAACGTAAATGATATATAGGTCAAGACAGATCACTGATCCTTTTTTTCTTTTTTTTTCTTAATTACTATGCTTAAGAATTCATTTTCAGAGTAATGGTAGCATCCTCTTGTTTTTCAAAAGGAGATTTATTTGGTGATCGTGTATCCTTATGTCTTGGGGATTGCGAAAGGAATATATATATATATATATATATATATATATATATATATATATATATATATATATATATTTCTCTTATTTTGCAATATAGAAATCTACAGACAACTAAACGTTCTATGTGCGTGGAAATAATAAAATAATCACAGGATGTTTACACTCTAATTTATGGTATTCACGCACGTTCTTTATGTTTTTTTTCTCAATGCGTACATCGCCATTTCTCAATTACATGAAGAGCCCAAGAACTTTCACAGCTAAATGTTCAAAGTAGACTACTTGGCGCGCCTTCTACAACAATTCTGCATTGTTTTTTGTGCATTTTGTTTATGAGTTTTTTTACAGGGTCTTGAAGAGCTGTTGCAGAAATTAGTTTCCGGGAAAGATAGTGTAGAACTTCAGAACAAGGTACATAAAGCATTATTTTTTGTTTTATTAACATTGTATTCACTTTTACCTTGATTAATATAGTACAATCACTAATAAGGACTATTAAAGTTATATTAACTTTCATTTTAGTAATTATCAAGTAAGAGATATAGTATAATTACTTATGATGATAACATTAATTAATACAAGGCTCGGAAGTTATATACAGGGATTAAAAAAACGTGGTTGGTCATTTATTTGAGGAGCAAACATTTCTAGTACTGTTAACGAAAAGCCCCAAAGTCTATACCTTCCTGATAGTACCATGTAATTAAACTTTATTCTTCTGAACGGGAGAAAATTGCAAATCTTTATTTTAATCTGAAACGTTCGATATGAATCTTTTTTAATCTTAAATGCAAAATTTGATCTACTTTTTACATCTGACCAAAGCTATGCCATTATGGATGTGCCTCCCTCATATATACTAGTATATCTACCAGTCCGATGTGGAAGTATATGTGTGTACATGTGCATATGTGCTTCTGAATGTATGTTTGGTAATTAATTGTATTTTAAATCTATTCATTTAACTATCACAATTTATAAAAATAATAGTGTCACATTCACATTTACAAGGTTTAAACATGAATATAAAAATGTGAAATGTAAAGCAATTAATCCAAACAGATAAAACATATGTAAAATAAATCTAAATACATTGGTTAAAGGGCAAGCACTCAGAGCAGATTTCTACCAGAAGGAAAATTCATTGATTGGTCCCCAGAGGCTGGAGTGATTAGTGATTCCTCATTATTATCTAATCTGACCACCCTTCCTGGCGCTGCTGCCCAGCACTGTCTAGTGCAGTACTTTACACACTGGTGTGTAATGATGCTTCAGTTGACCAGTGCATCTGGGTAGGGCTGTGTCACTGCATATGAGTATGCAGCCATCCAAACTGTGTTTGCTTATGGGAGTTTACAGGCCAGTGGCCCAAGTTACGGCCACTGGGAAGGGTATTATACAGCTTTTGACTTATTTCCCATCCACTCACTCTCTCTCTTTATATTTATAGCTGTCCTTTGTTTTATTCGGCTCTTTGTTAAAAAAAAACAACATATATTATGCATCTTTTGACTTATATACCATACACTCACACTATCTCATATTCTGTGAATTGTCAGGAAAAATTATATGTTCGGAAAATAACAAGGATGTCATTCCTGCTCAGTCAATAGAATTGGAAACGTTTGATTAATGAATCATTCTGAATGTTTGGGGGTATTTTACAATTAAATGTACATCAAATAAATATTATATAACTATATTTTCAAATGGGATTTTATAGTTTGAATTTTTGTATCATTCACTGCCAGGACCAACAAAAACTGAAAGATGATAAAATAACATTTTAATATAACAAAAATCTAATAAAAAAATACAAAAAAAAACAAATCCCCACACCGGTCACATCCCCAGTGTGGAACACAATGTCAGTATGCATTATAGGAAAGAAAAGCTCACGCCGACTTTACCAGCACCATTGAAATTCTTTGTGCTGGGCTATCTCATTATGGACTATTATTAATTCTATGTGAAATGACTGAGATAAAAAATAGCTGAGGTAATAATGTAATGGCTGAAGTAATAATGGCAAAATGGAAAATTACAGGTAGGATTAAATTTTATTTTGGAATTTAATTGTCACAAATTATCTACATTGAAAGTTTGTTGTACATTGGAATACATACCATGACACTTAAAAAAAATTATTTGCATTTTATTTATTTTGCATTGATAGGTATGATTTATTATGTTAGTTTTGCAATACAAAATGAATAATAATTCCCTTGGATGAATCATCAGGGTCATTGTGTATACTTGATTAGCTTTATGGATAAAAAATTAGTTACACTGTCATCATATGGTCAAAAATGGCGAGTATTAAGCGAATTTACTGAGTACATTTTGATCTTGCAATTTTCCTTTGAACCCCTTTTAAATACTAAAACTGAATGTATATCAAAGGTAACTCATGCTATAGAGAAATGTTTGTCAATTTGTCAAGTCTATTGTCAATCTCCTTTTAAGGAATCCTATGGTATTAACCTGGTTAATAAATGTCCTAGTCCAAAAAGTCATGTTTAAAATGAGTTTCTACCACTTGCAGTTTGCAGCTAACCTGTGACCTTTTGAATTTCAAAATTTCATTCCAGTATATAGTATAGACAGGAACATGTAAAAATTGAAGTTCACTACAGATCAGCATCCATGTCACCACCATCAAATTGCTGATTCAGTTCATTATCGATGTCCTCTGTTTCAGTGAGTATTTTTCCACAGTTTTCATCTGTGTCTATGAATGATTCATCCCTTTTATTCTTTAGTTTAACCAATACCCTTCAGATTCGACAAGAGATTAATTCCAAATGTGTAGGGCTTACGTTTGTGCACTTTTGTTCACTTCTTCTGTCTGTTGTGACCCACTGAGAGGCGTCTTTGAGAGATACTTGTAACTGGTCGTTCTACGTGCTCATTCCAGTCTAAGATGACGAGGCCGTACACACCTTGTAATAATCATCATTTCGATATGCACACTTTTGTCCAAATACTGCGAGGTGGCATTATTTGGACTTTCAATGAAGAAAGTTTCTTTGTTCTCCCCAAAATCACCGGGAATTTTGCAAACAGTCAATGAGTGAATAAAATCACACAAGAGTTTTATGGTTTTAGGGTCTTTCACAACAAAAAAATGGGAATAAACATACTTTCTTTTTATGCAGAATCTGTGTGACACTTTTCATAAATGTCCTGAAAATGCAAAGTTGCACAGTCCAATATTCACGAAGTGTTGTTGCACATCCATTACAATCTTTCATGCTCCAGTAAACATGGTTTCTTAGTAAAGCCCCTTATCGCCAATTTCGGGGTGCCAATTTTTACCCTTCCACTTCTTCGCACCATAGGATATATTTCGTACTCCAACTAGAACATATTTCGCTGCATGCCACTTCTCGTTAGTGCTTTGTGTGTCTTTCTGATTCTTTTTGACATGTTTATTTACAGAAAGGTTTCTGTCATGAGATATGTTAGCTATTTTTATGGGTTTTTTTCAATGATATAGTCAAAGTTGTTCCAATACAAATGCGTTCATGCCTTAGCCGTGATGACTTCCCTGTTTTTTTTCTACACATCTTGGGTGTTCATTGAATATCACTGAAACTTACATGTCCTGGAGGGCCTATATTTTATCTCTTTTCTTCAATGAACATGTTCTGCATATGGCATTTTCCTGTATTATTACAAAGACCCTGGTTAAACAAAGGACATATAAAACATATATAGAGAGAGTGAGTGTATGGAATATAAGTCAAATGGTGCATTATATACTCTGCCATTATATACTTTTTAATAGAACCAAGTAAAACAAAGGACAAATATACATATACAAAAAGAGTGAGTGAGTGGATGGGATATAAGTCAAAAGCTGTATAATACCCTTCCCAGTGTCTGTAACATCAATGGGTCAAGGATTGACCACCGGCCTGTAAGCTCCAACAAACAAACACAGTTTGGCTGGCCGCTATCACTACAGAGTACTGAATACTCATAGACAGTGCTGGACATCTGCGATAGGTAGAGCTAGGTGGTCAGATTAGATAATAATGAGGTATTACTAATCACCCCAGCCTCTGGGGACCCATCAAAGAATTTTCCTTCTGGTAGGAAGCTGGTTTGAGTGCTTGCCGTTTATGATGAACAAAGAAATGTTTTGATTGAATTAAACAAATGCTCGACAGGTAAGTTAATGTATCTAAAGAATGGGACGAATTTGACTTCCTTTATCTTGATTTAATCTTTCAGCTTGGGGAGACGCTGATGATGCGCGCTGCCTTCAGACAAAATGCTTACGTAAATAAACCTCTAACCAGAACATATCTTAACATTCAGATTTAACAATTTCTGCTATTTTAATAAAATTATTTCAAATTAACAATTTATGATGCATAAGTGTCTTCCTAGTAGAAGATATTTCTTGTTACATTGAATTAACGTATTTTGTCTAGCATTTCCTTATATTGTGTTACATAATTCGATTTCAAAACAGGTATCCCTTAACTTTTCTTTTACTTCTAATCATTTTTCCTCAGGCTGCTTCAATTATTGCAGAATTATAATGTGAGAGGATAAACACCACAGTAAAATCTCATCCGAGCAGCATACTGTGGCCTTGCATTTATTGTATACACCTGTGACTAATCTCTGATCTCTCAAATCTACCGACTTGCCTCAATAGACAGAGGGGCTTCCCTGAAATTTACCTTTACACTTATTGATTCAGCGGAAAGTTCAATCATATTTTTTTTTAATTTTAGAGTTTCAATTCTGTATTACACTCCGTCTCAGTTGCCTTAAAGTTATCACTTTTCCTTGGACATAAAGTCTACCTACCCCGGCCTTATTGCCATAGACCTTATCATGTTAAAACTTGAGGGTAATTATGTATAAAATAATATTTTGTACCGTCTTAAGAGCACAAGGAAAAGCCAATTCATATCTCGTTGTGTAACGCCTCCTGCAAGTGTCGCTTGTGTAATTCGGTATATATCCCCTGTAGTTTCTAGAGGGTAGCACTGACCTCTTGGGTAATGTTCAAAGACTTCACCATTAGAATGATGGCTTAACATTTACATATTCCCATTTCACATCAGTGAGGATGGGTTTAGAATACATTTAACAGGGTATGTTTTGCATTATCGTATATTTTTCTCTTTTATTCTGAAGATGATCATAATGTTGCTGGAGGCTGGGGCTTCAATTAATCACGCAGACAAGGTTCGTTTGAAATTGTATGTCCTACTAGAAAATGCAAGGCTAGTTAAGTTTTAATACTAGTATTCAAAACCGGAATACTTGTCAACCAATTAATAGTTGTGCCGGATTAAATTTATGTTGGCCAAAAATGCTGTAAAATATCTTCTGCCACAAAAGTATTTCTTCGCACATAAAATGTTTAAATAAAATGTAACCCGAGGATGTTTAACGCAACTGTCAAATCGAAATTGATGCATTTTGATGAGCAGAAGACTGGATTCCAAAGGTAACTCTACAGCTGGCGGCAGAGTAAAAGCCTCCTTAAATGTGAAGGACTGAAACATTCACATGTTGTCTTATATACGTATAAATACATAAAAAATTTCTCTCTTTTCATAATAAATCTTCTTGTGTGTGTAAAATATCATATATCTCATTCATAATTCAGGATGGACGGACAATACTCACACAAACCTTTAGTAAACACATACACTATGGAGATTACGGACTCATCGAGGTATGTTTGTGCTTGACCTTTTTACGTTTTTTCATCTTTCAAGGAAGAATTTATTTATTCATGATGTAAACATGGGTGAAACTTAAATGAGATGTCTCATTTCGAAATACAGCGTTGATATTTCTCTTGTTTTTTTGTTTTTTTTTTTTTCTTTCTTTTTTTCGCTTAATAAATAAATTTTATTTTACATTAAATATAAGAATGCATTCATATAATGTCTGGATTTTTTCAAATTATAAAGTTTCTGGAGATCCTACTAGCGTTGGGCGCAGATGTTAATCACCAAAACAAGGTCTGCTGTTTTCTCGTTTCTTAGTACATTAACATGTTGGGGTTGAAACGCATATCTAAGCTGGCAAGTTTACATTCAGGGTCAATTTGAAGTTACCTTCTGTGAAGAATTTTAAAGATAAAAGAATATACCTAAATTATACTGTATGAAAGTTTGGGGCCAGTATATGAGCCAATGATGCCTTATCCTCACCCAGTTGAATATTATATATCTCTATAAATATGTTCTTTTTCGTTCTGTGTTCGTTTTAAAATAATACAGTTATAACTTTATAGACACAGCTCAAGTATATATCATCTGAAATTGTCGTAAAGAAAGACGTGTTCAACCTGATAAATGAATAATGATCCCTTTTCATGCAGATTGGACAAACCGCAGGACTTCTGTTAATGAAAAATTGTATTGGAAATCAGGTATTTGGAGAAACGCACACACAGACAGAGATACCAATAGCATTGAAAAAGAAAAAAAAAGAAAAATTTACTTGAAATAAATATATTAAAACAGGAAATTAAACTTAATCAAATCAGTGGCCAAAATTCTGTTGTGGTCAATTCATTATTCCTACACTGTCTTGTAAAGCTTCTGCCATCACTTAGCGGAGCTACTGCAGTAGTAACATTCAATCCCCAATACCTTCGAGATTTGTGTTCAAATTAAAATTTGGAAATGTCTCATATTTTTGCCCTTCAGTGGTTTTATTAGCACGAACTTCAACCAGGATAAGATTTGAAAAGGTTACTCACACGCAACATGGTGATAGTTATTAGATTATATTCAGTATACGCTAGAAAAAAAAAGTAAATGAAGATTGAAAAATAATGCCTCTCTGTGTGCATCACTTACAAACCAGTGCATCTTTTGGTGTTCCTTAACCGGCAATGCAGTCACACACACGACCTGCAGGTGCTTAAGACACATGGCTAGGTGACATGTAAAAGTAAGATGACAGGAAGCAAGTGCTACGGCCCTGTCACCTGGCCTAAACTCGAAATGGAATCTAGCAGATGTACATACTTAACTTGAAAACTGTCAGCAATAAAAATGAAAATCTCACTGAAGAAACTTTGCAAACATATATTTTTTTCCCTGTTCAAATGCCAAATTAAGTTGTTTATGACTCTCAAACGTTCATAAATGTAATTTCAGCCGATTAACCTTTTGTTAGATTTAATTACTAATACAGACATAAGATTGATGATTTTTGCCTAAGTCAATGAAAGTTTTACAATTTTTATATTAATAACTATAAAACGCATCAACTTAGCATTTTGTTCACATGAGGCCGCGTTATGTGCTATTATTTTCTTATATCGGATGTAATAATGTAATATTTTTAATATAGGAAATTAAATGTTATTATACAACCTTTATACAAAAAAGCAAGGGAAACCAATCCTGTTAACGATTTCGATCGCATTTGTATTTGAATACGCTCGTCGCATTCTAGTCCAACCCTGATATATATATATATATATATATATATATATATATATATATATATATATATATATATATATATATATTAATTAATTTATTTATTTATTTATTTATTCTAGTTTCATTATAATGACGTGTATGAACCTGTCCAAGCGTATGGTAATAAAAGGGAAGAATTTCTTTTACAGGTAAAGACACAGTTTTGCTTTATGAACAGTTATGCCGGAATTTTCTTGGTAATTTATTCAGTTGCTTTTATCTGATATAAAGTGATAGCTTGCATGCAAAGGAGTGCAGAAAATACGCTCACATACATATTTCTGTTCTACATTGTTCCTTGGGATTCACCAAAAAAAATTCGTTTTAGGCCATGGGCAGCATGTTAACAGCGGGTTTAAAGGTGGACGTCCGTGATCTGGTAAGACGATTTTGCAAGCTCTATAAAAAATATATGTATATATCCGGGTTAGATACTATTAATTGGCATCTATTACTATTACTGTTACAATTACTTTAATATCAAATTGTGGGATAGCCAACCCTCTCCAAACATTATATCAACCACAGTTTAATACAGTCTCTTTCACATTTAGTTATAGGTTTCACAAAATATCCAATGGAATATGAATCAGCAATTTCTTGTTGAGCACAGTTTCAAAGGAAACAGATTAAGGATTGGACAATATAAACCTGGTAATTTCATGTTCACTAAAAATGTTATCAAGTTGATCCCCGGCATGGACGTAAAGCTGCCCAGTTTATTACGTAGAATTACTATGTGAACTGAACACATGACAGTTAACATAAAAATGAAAATTTCCTTTCATGTCACTACTCTGTTCCTGGGTCAATTAAAATATCATTTTAGGCTCCAGTATCCTTCATATGCATTTCCCAGTCATATGGATATACATATATTTATGTGTGTGTTTCAGGCAATGTGTAAAATTAGTCAATTTGTAAATTGCTTGGCATTTTAAGTCAATTTTGAAATTGCCTGATTCATTCAGACTATTAATAAAATGACCGAAATGTTCAGTCATTTTTCAAATTTTCTGAAATATATATATATATATATTTTTCACAGTCACTGAAATAGAAAATGAGTTAAATACCATTTGTATAAAATAACAAATATTCTAATGAAATTCTTTTGTTTCATGTACTTTCTTCTTTCAAATTATTAATATACTTTATATTATTGCAAGGTTAAATATTTTATATAATCAGAAACCAACAATATATTGAAGCGTTTGTCCTAAAAATACTCAGGGCAGCAAACGTTCCCTTAGATCTACCGCTGTTATTTCACAATAAAACTTAAAGTCCAAGTGTGAATTCTCGAAATCTGCATAAATTATTCAATTTATGTTTGAATACCTGGATTCTACTATGCCGTGGAAACGAGTGAATCATGCCATTTATCAATCATTGTTTAATTCTAGTTATTTCTGAAAGATTACACTTTGTTAATATTTGAGGAAATTGTAAGACACTTTTATAAACCACTTATATCTTACGGGATTGAAATTTATATGCCAAAATGACATTTGAGTATTTGCCAATATGATGGCTGTCGGTTGGGGGGGGGGGGGTAATATGCTATGTCCACTTTGGTTTGAAAAGTTGGTAGGGATGCCCCCTCCCCCCCCCCCCCTTTCCCTCCAAACTGCGCTGATGTAATATCTCATTAAAGGTTGTTATTATCAGACCACTAGCTACCTACTCAAACATCTGTAGTAGCATCACGCTCTAGTCTCATCTGACACTAACTTGCCAAACATTATGTGTAAACTGACTGACACTACTCGAAAGTATACTGACAAGGATACTTAATGAATCTACAAACAGATCCAGGGTTTACCTAATTTTTTGTTATCACCTGAAGCCGGTTAATTACATATAACATACTGTGTAGGCTTTAATTTCTGTATATATAATGTGCTTTAAAAGTGACAAGTCATTGGAATAGTCTTTTGCTGAATGCATAACTCCTAATATCAGTCTTGCGAAATGAAATAAGTTTCGGGACGCACTTTTATTCTTCTTATATTCAAAATTATTTAGAAAACTCTAGTCTGAAATATATTGAACAAAATTGATTTTGCCGTGTTTATACAGTAATGTTATTTCATTTTTGTAATAGTGCCTCAAGCTCCTTCCAGCTTCCTTTATTCAAGCTTTCAGTAGTCTTGTGTTCTATAGCGTATAATATGTCAGTAATCATTCAGCATAAAGAGAGGATAAAAATGATCAGACAGGACAATTGCTTCCTGTTAAAGGGTTTGTATTAACATGTTTAGTTAAAGCTTATACACTTTACTCTATGCTAAAAACTAAATTCAAGTAAATATTCTAATAAATTCAGGTTTGCTTACCTTAGTCTTCTTATACTTTGATGTAGAACCACTTTTTCCAGGGACTCTGTCTCCGATTTTTGGACTTTGACTTGTACTTGGGGGCAAGTTCGATAAAACAAGCCGACTTAAATTTGAGTCCAGTAGGATAAATCCTGCCATATAGTAAAAATACATTCATACATAAATGTTGTACACTGTACACATTTCCACCATCATAAATTTTGTATATATGTATATATATATATATATATATATATATATATATATATATTCAATTGAGAAGAACAACCAGTTCAGAAATGCTGATCAAGTCAGCTAACTTCGAAAGAGAATCCTTAGAGGCCTTGTTCTGCTGCCCGGGAAGGAATTGATAAACATTGTGTACATTTAAAAGAACAGTAAAGGATGGAAGACATACAGAACAAGTGTATAGTCAATGGGTCATGACGATCAGCTAAATATGACATACAGGTGACGCATGAATTAATTATTTTTGTGGTGAAAATATTTGTTAAAGAACCATGAACAATAGGTAGAATGACTTCCAGGATGCTCATAAAAAAACAGTTTGCCCATTTATTCTTAGAGTATAGGTTACAGCAAACTTAACTAGGGTTTACAGGATGATTTTACCAGGAACTCCGTGGATGCTAAGCTAGATATTATTATTCCGTCCAATCGCTAGTAATAGGGTGCTGAAATCATATTTCTTCATATAGCTCACAATATACAGGTCACGGTAACCTTATTTGGGTTTCCGGGGAGTTTTCCACGAACATCCCTGGGTCTTAATCAAATTAGAAACTTCTAGGTCTAACTGTACGAAATCGTGCAAATCTGTCTTATATGTTGCGGGACCTCCCTGGAACTTGATCAAATATGTCTTATATGGTGCTCAAATCATGTTCTTTCACATATCTTGCAGGATAAAATTAAGTGTGACCTTTTCTCAAATGTCCAATGATACGTTACAATATAAAACTCCCTTAACATTAAGAAAGACATTTCTTGGTCCAACAGTTAAGATATGTGCCCTCCCTAACTTTCTTTGTGCTTAAAATTAATTATGCTTTCTTCTTTCACGCGAAGGACACCGCTGAATAGACAACAGGATCTAATGAGTACCAGGCATAAAATGACTAATGTACAGCTCCTACTCGGACCCGGTCTCTCTCTGAATCCCATATCAGGGTGACTAAGGTGTCAACTAATCTACAAATAGGCGTATATTAAAATCTTTATCCCTGTAACTTCACAATGCAATCACAACTTACTCTCAACAAATAAAAATACTAGAACCTGCATTCTAAAGAATGCAAGACTCCGCAATGTGTGGTTGTGTGTGTGTGGGGGGGGGGGTGAATATTGTGATACCTATGGTGGTATGTTCCCAAAACTGTGTATTCCAGGTTCATTCGTGAATAAATGACTGTAGGTCTACATTTGTGAATATTCCATGATGACTTTCCTTAATCCAAATCTCAGTAATCGATTCTTCATTTGCCCATTCCCGAAAATAGGCCCATTGCAAACAAAATTTCACAAGATCCCGTTCATGACTGCGCAAGTTATTTTGTGAAAAAAATACATAAACATATAAGAAACACACGAACGGAGATGAACGCATTCCCTGCTGGAGGAGGCAATAAGGAAAAATATAGTATACATTGGAATAAATAGTTTTTGACTATACGCATGCACGATATTTTATATTTCACAAAGACAGAAATATAAATACTTATTGCATACAACCTGAGTATATCTTTCTTTCACGTTATCCAAGGTTACGAAATCTCTTGAAGGTTTGAATAAATGTTGCAAAGATCCGAATACTCAGGCCAAACTTTTGAATGGAATTGTCACATTTAAATTTTACTCGTGGTAAGGAAAGGGATCTGGGTAAATTTTGAAAATTTACATCATGATTGTTTCGTTAAAATTAAGTGTCATTATATGATTATTTATTTAAAATTAAATGTAATGTTCACTGTTCAGCATATTATTTACGTAATAGAGTTGTTTTTATGTAGTGTGTAACGATCAGTCTTGTTACTCTTGCATGTGAGAATGAACAACAACTGACTCTTGACTTTATATATATATATACCTACATTCCTCTCTAAAAGAATCGTGCGAAAGTCACATGACTGATTAATTCACAATTATCACAGGCCTAGAACGAGACTATCATAACCATGCATGATGTCTCACAGGGTACACAGGTAAAACTATTGTAATTTGTAACCGGACTGTAAAAATTGTAGAGTTTCTAGAACGGATTTTTTAAATTATGATTTATCATCATTAAGTTGAAATATGAACTGTCACCACTCAAAATAATAGAACTTGAAGATAGCAGGTACAAAAAAAAAACCATGCAAATATTTGCACGGCCAGCCTATGTTCGCGCTCCTTAAAATTTTAGATAACCTTTGTATTTTCAAATTACCCGAAACTTATACACACATGCATTTACATTTTTAAAATAAGTTTTGTTTCAACATAAAAACTTTCATATGTGGAAGTTTCCTTGAATGTGTATATGGCTATATCCCAGATAGCATGCAAACAAGGGACCCATGTGGGACCAATATGTACAAACCCATATGGGTCCCATATGGGCTAACCCAGTGGGCACCCGTGACTTTTTGCTCCCGGGTCCAATGTTGGCTAGGACGTGGGGCCAACATGGGTATACATGTGGGCCCTTGGAGGGTACCAGGTGGGGCCTGTATATGGGGCCCACGAATGGCTACTAATGGGCTAAACAGGGGCAGGCACAAGGGTCCTTGGAGGGTTTGTCACTACATGCAAACAAGGGACCCTTGAGGTACATGTCCATGGGCCCCATATGGGCTGACCCCGTGGGCACCCGTGACTTTTTGCTCCCAGGTCCAATGTTGGCTAGGACGTGGGGCCAACATGGGTACACATGTGGGCCCATGGAGGGTACCAGGCGGGGCCTGTATATGGGGGCCCACGAATGGCTACCAATGGGCTAAACAGGGGCAGACACATGGGTCCTTGGAGGGTTTGTCGCTACATGCAAACAAGGGGCCCTTGTGGTACATGTCAATGGGCCACATATGGGCTAACCCCGTGGGCACCCGTGACTTTTTGCTCCCGGGTCCAATGTTGGCTAGGACGTGGGGCCAACATGGGTACACATGTGGGCCCATAGAGGGTACCAGGCGGGGTCTGTATATGGGGCCCACGAATTGCTACCAATGGGCTAAACAGGGGAAAACACATGGGTCCTTGGGTGGTTTGTCACTACATGCAAACAAGGGACCCTTGTGGTACATGTCCATGGGCCCCATATGGGCTAACCCCGTGGGCACCCGTGACTTTTTGCTCCCGGGTCCAATGTTGGCTAGGACGTTGGGCCAACATGTGTACACATGTGGGCCCATGGAGGGTAACAGGCGGGGTCTGTATATGGGGCCCAAGAATTGCTACCAATGGGCTAAACAGGAGCAGACACAAGGGTCCTTGGAGTGTTTATCACTGCACGCAAACGGAGTTGATATAAATAAAGTTGGATTAAATCAATAAAGGATTATTTAAATTGATTTTTTTAAAATCATATATAAGTGGATTTTTACCAGCCCTAGATAATACAATATGTGTTTTGGACAATTTTTCTTTGTTCTTGAAAGCATGAGCATGATTTATTCCTTCCAGAATAATATGTACAAACATGCCACTTTATCTTACATGAATGGTACAACTGGTCACAAAAACTAACACAAGGCATTCTCCATGGCAAGGATGGTGGCGTGCGGTAATCTGTGAGGGGGGAGGAAACAGGGGGACCTGGACAGGCCACTACAACTCGCTCTCATAGCCACTCGGGATTGAACCCGGGTCACCAGGTGCCAGCAGGGAACGCTTACCGTTTTACCACTTTTCTATTTTCACTGTGTAATACAGTGGTGTTCCGATTAATCTATTGATGACTGGTCTTTTTTTTCCAAAATTAATTAATCGATTGCATTTTGCATAATCGGGTAATATGATTATGCATGCATATGCAAAGAATCCTGTCAGAGATATGCGAACACAAAATAACAATGTATAGCGAACAGCATCACAACAGAACCTTGCGGCAGCCAACAATCGTCCGTCGGCAAGTTCGACTTGGCTACGGGTGAATGGATTGTTTCATTATGAATAGTGATGTACAAGTCAAACTATTTACTAGGGTCAATATTTATGGTACTAGTATACAGTAGATTACACGGTAATATAGAAAGTACATAAAATAATCGATTAAATTATCGATCATCAGCCGTTTTTATTTTTTAATCATCGATTATGATTTTAAAACAATTTCCTACAACTTATATATATATATATATATACACACACACACACACACACACATTTGAAAAGCTCAGAGGAAATAGCCCTGCTCACTGGTGATAATTACATATTAACTATATATTTGTCATATTAATAATGTGTACTTTTATGGACTATATCAAAGGTGGAGGTGTCTCTCATGATCAAATAATTCTAGAAGTATCCTTATTTCAGCTATGTGACAGTGATATGTGCATAAAATAATCATGGAACCTCTCACTTATAAAACAAGGAATAATGTGATACACATTTTATTTATTAGCTGAAATAAAATTCTCCCAAAACAAGGCATACAGGCCTAATGCGAACCTGTACAAAGTTTGGGAGTATGAATCGAGGTTTATTTTTTAAATTTAATATTGTTCCTCTTATGTCCTGCATATCTACCTTAATTCTTCATTATGATTTCAGCAAAATGGACGTTTCAGACCTGCATTTTTCGGCCTAAGACATTATAAAACTAGGATGTATCAGTCAGGATATTTCGGATATGTTTTCTTTTCTTTTTTTGCCAGGGATGATTATTGGGACGGATGAACGCGCAATTTGGCAGCATGGTTTCGGACAAGAACATTTTTAAATGTTTAGCCAAGAAAAAAGCAAATCCCGATAGAATTTTTTAGATGACTAATTTTTTTTGCAAAAAAAAAAAATGGTGATGCTAGCTCCTGCCCTTTTTGAGATAGCTATGATGCACGACGGACGACGGAACACCATCGCATAAGCTCCCAGATTTGCTATAAATGCAAACCAAGTTTTTTTTCAAAGAGTTGAAAGATATAGTTCCACTAGTTCTAATCTGGGCATTCTGCGTCTAGACGATGTGTCTAGACGTCTAGACGATGTGTCTAGAGGTGTAGATTTTCTAGACACCGAACAGAGCCAGGTCAGTTGCCATGGTGATGTCTGGACCTAACCTGGTTGAACTGAGTGACCTCCTCACTTGGCATGTTGAAACTTGGCGTGTCAAATCTGTTTTCAAACACTGTAAGCCTTTTCCAATTCGCTACACTGGCAAAAGCTGCATTTACCCAATCTATTCTTATAAAACTGACAGAACCCTACCCTTGAATAATTCTTGTAAAGTTTAAACCAATCAGCTTAACAGTTTCATCATAAAACTGTATAGGCTAGAAGAGTCTAAAATTACATTATTGCTTGTAAAAAAGGTCAATGTTAGTGGCGCCACCAATACCTCAATTTAAGATATGACTTATGTGATAAAACATTTGCATAAAATTTGGTGATGCTAGCTCCAGAAGTTACTGAGATCATTTTCATTTTATTGTGCGTTTTTGGACAGATGACTAAGTTTAACCTCCTGTAACTCGGCCAAAAATCTCCGAACTGGAAACATTCGAATAAACTTGAGAGAGATTGTTCCTGGGATAATTTCTATTAAATATTGGACAATTTGCTTGGACAGTTTCGGAGAAGAAGATTCTTAAATTTTTTTTAGCGTTTTCCCTATAAAATCTTAGAAAATACAGTTAGAAAAAAAATCTAACAAAATCCGATAGAGTTTTTCAGGTGACTGATTATTTGCAAAAAAAATGATGCTAGCTCCTGCCATTTTTGAGATAGCTATGGTTAACGTACAGACGACGCACGACACAAGACGCACTTACACACGACGGCGCATTATTGCATAAGCTCGCAGGTTGGCTAAATATTGAAAATTTATTTTCAAATGAACATAAGCTAAATCTGATAAGTATACATGTATATTGTACTCACTGTGTAAAACCTTAATATTTTGGCCTCTTATCGTTAATAATGCAATCATGAAAAAAAATTATGTGCTTAAGATAAGTTTGGAGAGAGAGAGAGAGAGAGAGAGAGAGGGGGGGGGGTATTAAACAATGCTTATAGGAAAAGAGTTGATTAAACAAAGAAGATGGACAGATGGCACTGGTCCCTTTATGTCACATACTGCTGAGGCAAGAACATAATATGTTTCAATTATATCCTTTTTTTATTACACTGATTTTTTTTCTCATTTAATAAATCCTTATATATTTGCTATTAAACTAATGGGCCAGTCCACAAGTGCAGGTGCTCAATGGCAAGAGGAAGGGGGTGTTACTGGTGAGAGGTGAAATTTAAGGCAACAGTACTTACGGGAGGAAATGTTTTTTCATAATTGTAACAAATTTAAAAAAAGACAGACAGGTGGAAAAACAAAGCCAATCACTTTATTTTATCTTATGCTTAGGCAGGAAAATAATGAAAAAAATATTTGCATAAGATCCTCATTCTTTTCATCACATCAATCTTTTTTTTTCAGGTTTATAAACATTATACTGTTGCAATATATCATATATATATATCTGAATATATAAGTTGATTTACAATTCTTAATAGCATCTTCATTTATCCCAAATTTTGTCCAAAATCCACACATTATACATTCACATGTATTATTTTTTTACCACTAATAATATATATATTTTATAAATTTGCAAAACAATAAATATCTGAAAATTTAACTTGATTCAGAATTTACAATTTTAAATTGCACCTTCATTAATCCATAATTTGGCTCATATATTATCATATTACGTATCCTGTTGGGTTTAATTTTATTTTAATTTGTCAAAATTATTGAAAAGGGAATTAATTTATTTAGAGTATTTCATTATGTCTAGAAAACCAAGTGAGCTTTACATTTCAATGTAATTTCTGTGTCAATTAAGGAAGAATTCAAACGATAGGTTTCACATTACATTTTGTGCCGGAGGGGGGGGGGGGGTTGATATGAAAATTAATGTACACTTGTTACAGCAGGGGATGTCCCAAGTGACCCATTACGAATCAGGTAAGCAGAGAGAGAGATGCATTGAATGCCCTCCAGTGACCAAAGTGGGCTGCATGACAATGCAATTGATACAATAAGAGCCTCTAAAAAATATTTCAATAACTAGCTTAATTTTGCCATTACACACTTAAGTCTTTCTTGCAAACCCTTCCTACGGCAGCGTGGCAGAACAACGTTAACCAAGTTGGAACGATCATGTTAGTTTAGCTTGATTGAGCGCGGTTTGCTTCTGGATTGGCGTACAAAACAGTGTCCGATCTAGAGCACGGGAGGTATAGGGCTATTTCCGATCGTGTATATTTTAACGCAGCTCCCCCCCCCCCCCCCCCCCATATTTATTACGTATTATGCAAATTAAATTTATTTGATAATAGCCAGTTATTCTACTTGTAATGATGGACCGCTTACTTTTGAAAACATTCAAAATAATATCAGCGAGGTTTGTAATATTCTCCACGAGGTGTCCGAAAATGTCCGGCTTTTATATGGTCCTGCCAAGATCAGTTTCGGAATCAACCTCCACGGAGGGTCACGGACTATAGCGACATTCTTGACATCGCGTGAATAAATCCTCTACAGGCAATCCTAAGGCCGAAGGCGGAAAAAGCCGACCTATTTAAATCTCTTTGTTAAAATGGCTGCGAACATGTGACTATGACGTTTTGATTTTGAAAATTCAGAATGAAATAAGCTAATTTGGATATCCGATCGCCATATACCTATGCTTGCAGCATCGCATTTGTGAGCACTGGAATTGTTGCACATGCACGGACTATTTCCCGCTATGAAACCACATGAATGAAACTACACTCGCATGCGCGTAGTGTACTATGAATATCTGATTGGCTCTCTTTCTAGGGCTGCTGGGCGATCGCAGCTAATCGCATGGAAGCCCGGTAGGTCGTCTTATGCAAATAAACTCTTTAGTCAAATATACACACAATGAAAATGCTAAAAATTGCGATAGGCACCTGTGTTATTTGTGGCCAATGCCGCGTTATACCGCTATTCTTAGGGCTCCGAATCGTTTGATGCAAAAAAAAAAAAAAAAAAAAATTCTAAAATGATGTTCATCAGTATATACCTACGTTTGATATATTTGTTTATATTAGTTTGTTATTTTTCCTTGCATTTGTTTACATTTCTAAGGGGTAAACTTTTAATTAATTTGATATATATGATTAAATTCCCGACTGGTATAGTTTCACCATATTTTACGTATTGTGTTTTTTTTAAATGTGTTTCTGAGGTTTTTTTTCGATGATTGACAACAGATAGATCCTATCTTAAAGATGTTTTAAGTGATATTTTAAAGAAAAAGACTGTTTGCTTATTTTTCTTGATTTCTGAATGGGTGGCTCTGATGAACCCTGATATTGCTAACATGTGCGTTTGTAATTCGAATTGTATATTACATGGCTATTTTTATTTGCCTGAACTTTCCTTTACTTGTTGTTAGCTTTTTATTGCCACCGACCATATAACATACTTCAAAATTAATAGTTTAATTTGCAACAAGTGTCCTTTACCGGTTATTATAAACTTTCAAGTTGTTTAAGTAAGAAAAATAGATTGATTGGTTTTACAAAAATGTTTTAATGGACTGATTAGTTTTACAAAAATGTTTAAACTGATAAAAGTTTAAAAAGAAAAAATCTTGATTTTTTAAAAGTTTTTCACTGGCCCATCAAGAAAATAATGAGGATATCCTGTAGATACTGAGAATACTTTATTTGCACTACTCATTGTAAAAGGGGAACATATAGTTCCTATCTATTCATGTCATCATTTGCAAAATTTATATGGAAAAATGGCGGTTTTTATATCTTTAATGTTTGAATTATATTTATTTTTTTTATTTTTTTCCCTTCTCCTTCCCATCACTGTTCATTTCTTTGTTCGAGATACTTTTTATTAAATATGTAAGGCCTTATAATTAAGAAAGGGCTCACAACTTCAAGAAATTACACAATACTGACTATTTCTGGTATGTACATGGCAAATATATAGAGAAATATTTATATCAAATATGATCAATATCAGATCAGAAGTTTTGATGATCTTGAAAGTTAAGAACTGGCTTTAAATAGAAAATTTAATTTTTACCTAAATATTTAAAAGGAACGAAGTTGAGCGACCCAATTTTCGGTATGGTAGGGTTTTTTTGGGGGGGACATCTTACCATATGCCGCATTTCGGATTCATATGTCCAACGGTTACAAAAAATACCCTACTAACGGACGGACGCCCGAACGACGGACAACGGACATGGCTATAGCTCAGATGACTTTTAGTCAGCTGAGCTCAACATATAATTATCCCTAGACTGAATGGGAAATTTTCAAAGCAAATAAATCACTCTGAACATAATATTAAGGACTTCATACTTTATTGGTGGTTCACCAGAATGTTAATTACAAACATTATTTAGAATAACAAAATAACATGGATAATATACATCTGAAACTAGAAAGTACTATATCTACCAAGGGATTATTCTACGCTTTTCTATGGTCCTTTATATATGTGCCATAACCCATCTGAAAATTGTTTTTTTTTCTTTTAACAAGAAATTCACCATTCATTAATTTAGGCTCCACTTTGACCTTTTTAAACTTAACAGCACATAAATAATCCTTCTTTCGCAAAAAAGAGATTTTTGAAAGATAGAATAATTCCGGGTATCAATAAATCTTCCATAAAAAGATTCGAAATATATGTCCGTAAAATCTGAGTTTCTGGTGTGACTTTCACCTATTCCAACTTGTGCTACTATCCTTTGAATACATATAATAAGTGCATTAATGGAGTAAATTTTATATTGAACTCATCAATTGTTCAGAACATAGGATCCAGATCCATTGTTATTTTGCTTGCCTGGACATTCCCTGCAGTGTTCTCCAAAATGTCAATATGTATGGGCTTGAATAGGAAGTTGGGTTGAGTTCTCTCCAGGGTTTTTTTTTCATGTGTGTTTTCCCATATATCTGAAGCAGAAAACTTTGTTTTAATATTTTTAAATATTTAACTTACAATAGGAACTTAAAAAATCTAACATTAAAAAAATATTATCAACTTTGAATATTATTCATTAAAAAAATCCATTTTAATACTATTAAACGATGTGGACTTAATTTTCCCTGTTGTCTGTGGATCTAAAAAAAAACACAAACCATAGCATGCATACTATACAAAGACACATGATATCAGGTGTCAGATTTACTAGAATTCTCTGCATGAACTGCTCTAAACCAAACTATTTTCAAAATATATTAATAATATAAAATAATTTAATTAGCATATTGATTTTTTTTATTATAGGAACTTAATATGAAACTTCCTATTACTGTAGGTAAAAAAAAAGAAAAGAAACTGAAACCCTAAGGCCAAAAAAATTAAAGGTATGGTTCTCAGGCACCGCCCGCATCAATTTTAAACCCCCGCATCAAAAATTTTTATTTTGATTTTCAATAAAAACTTTCCAATTTTGAGCTGCTGCCGCTCCGACATTTCTTTCACGAAGATAAAACCATACAATTTCCTTTGTTTTGTAGTGCTTTTACTTATTTAGCAAAATAAAACTGTTATTTTCATGCTTTTCCCTTATCATTTGACATTTTTAACGAAACATACCAAAAAATTTAAAATAAAAAAAGCGCCCGCCCGCATTGATTCCTGTAAAAAAGTGCCTGAGAACCATACCTTTTTTTATTTTGGCCTAATGGATAAATTTTTTTAAATATGGTCATGATGTTACAAATTCTGAATAACAACCAGCCCAATATAGGTAATAACCTTAAAAAATGTGTAAATAATACATGATAAGGCATGATATATAGAGTAAAAAAGGCAACATGACAGCCTATATGTACATCTGCAAAAAAAAAGTATTTACATATACTTCTATATACTTACAGTTACAGTGACATTGTTATTTGTATAAAAAAAATATTAAATTTTAAAATTTACATGACAATTTTTAACAATAACACTAACACTAAGTAATAGATAAACCGTGTGAAAATGTAACATTATTGATTCATTTGAAGAGCATGACGTGATTATTCATGGTCATATGGCACAGTTTGTCAGTAATCCATGGCTCACCATAGCAATTAATTTGCGTCTTGCAGGCCCTCCGACTTCGGACACCGAACATCCCGGAATACAAACCAGCGTCCTTGAGACCTTGACATAGCCATTTTGGCTGACGACAATTCCGCAACTCGCTGCGCTTAACCATTTATCAAACACTGTAGAAAAAGCGTACTCCATTAATATTGTATCCTCTGTGAAAATGAAGTCTATAGAACGTAGAAACTATAAAATTATGAACTTCTTAACGAAACTTAGTGTTCCACGTGCCGAAATATCCCCGCCTGACAGTCCCGCCCAGCAGACGACATGACTATAGTGCACTCCTTCTTATCACTACGCGGGTCCACTCGCAGCGTGACGTCAAAGAGACCGCGGTTTACGCTACACGAAATAGTTCTTTCGTTGTAAGCAAATATGTCGTCAGACTGTGTGCACGTTATATTCATCAGTTTAAATTGCTTGAAATTACACAGTATAAACAAACGGTCAAGATATAAAACTGACATTTTGAAGATTAGTTAAGGGATTCCTGAAAATATGAGATATATTAAAACCTGATATTCAATTTAAGTTGTTCTTATTAAGTTAAATAAATATAAGATTCATTTAAAATAAGAATATAAATAAACTAAAAATTAAATTATTTTATTAATATTTTATAATATTTATTTATCTGATTATTTATTATTAATATGATATTTTTTAATACTATGAATATATTATTTTCATTATAACTATCATTAGGCCTCTTATTGCAATATTTAGGCCAAAAAAATAAAAGGGTATGGTTCTCAGGCACCTTTTTTCAGAAATCAATGCGGGCGGGCGGTATTTTATTTTTTACCTTTTTTTTGTATGTTTCGATAAAATGTCGTTTGATCTGGGAAAAGCATGAAAATGACAGGTTTCTTCTTGCTAAACAGGTAAAGGCACTACATAAAAAAGATATTGGTATCGAAATTGTATTATTTTATCTTCTTGAAAGATGAAAATCAAAATAAAAATGTTTGATGCGGGGGGGGGGGGGTTAAAATTGACGCGGGCGGTGCCTGAGAACCATACCTTTTATTTTTTTTTTTGGCCTTAGTTATCAAAATTAAAATTGATCATAAAATCAGAAATAATATATTAATGACATTATATTAAGATATCATAATGTAATATAAATAATTATTGTAATTCAAATGATAATTATAATGAAAAAATAATATTAATAGCATTAAAAAATAGAATATTTGAATACATATTCAATAATATAAATAAGAAATAAATTATTTTATTAATATTTTATAATATTAATTTATCTGATTATATTCATAATATTAATCATGTTACCATAGTTTCCTATATGTTACTATGGGGTCTTACTCCTAGCTGTGTTTTTCCTAGAGGCATTGAAAATTAACTATAATACATCAAATATATTACTAATTAATTTCCTATATTTTACTGTAACCCCTATAGGTTACTATAGATGTATATAGTAAACTATAGGATATTTTGGCTGGGTAAATACGGACTATATATAGTTATTATCCAGAAACGTGATGTTTATATGGGTATTACATCGACAATCCTGGAGGGACCCTTGTGACTTTACTCACCTTTCTCCCTCGACCTAATCTTATTTCAGAAGTAAATCCTGCGATGAGTTTAAATAGATAAATACATGAAAATACGTCACGTAGAACAATTTCGCAGTTTAATAATTACTTTTTAAAGATTTAATAATATATTATTGTTGTTTCTTTTATGTAACCAAACGAACATGCCACGTGGGGCCCGCCATGGGCCCACATGGGGAACAATGCAGGACAAACTGGACAATGTCCTCATGGGCCCCATGTGGGCACTACCTACATGCACTAGTACTGTTCTATATTATGTTATATAAATGATAGTTATTTTAATATAAACTATAGCTTTACTTTATGCTTACATAAAATTATATAAAAGGAAACTACAAACTAATATATGCTTTGAAACTTGACAAAAATACTTCACGTTACTAAAGTTTCTTATATGTGACTATAGACTCCTGCAGTTAATTAAGAATTTTCTTTAGGTATTGAAAATTGACTATAATATTCATCATGTTACCATAGTTTCCTATATGTTACTATGGGGTCCTATTCCAAGCTGTGATTTTCCTGGAGGCATTGAAAATTTACTATAATACCCCAAATATTACTACTTCGTTTCCTATATTTTTCTGTAACCCCTATAGGTCACTATACATGTAAATAGTAAACTATAGGATATTTTGGCTGGGTAAATACGCACTTTATATGTTTATTATCCAGAAAACTGATGTTTATACTGGTATTACATAGGCTAGCCTGGAGGGACCCTTGTGAATTAGCCCGCGTGGCTCCCTCGACCTAATCTCAGTTGAGAAGTAAATCTTGTGATGAGTTTAAGTAGATAAAAAAAAACATGAACATGCGTCACGTAGAACAATTTCACAGTTAATTCATTACTTCTCAAAGATTTAATAATATATCATTGTTTTTATTATTTTTTTGGTAACAAATACGAACATGCCACATGGGACCCGCCATGGGCCCACCTGTGGAACAATGCGGTGCAATCTGGACAATGCCCTCATTGGCCCCCTGTGGCCACTACCTGTGTCCGCCCATTTTCAATAATATGAATAAGAAATAAATTATTTTATTAATATTTTATAACAAAAAATTACTTATCTGATTATTTTCTAATAATATTCTAAATTATGTTATATAAAATGATATTAATGGAAACTACAAACTTATATATGCTTTGAAAATTGACAATAAATACTTCACGTTACAAAAGTTTCCTTTAATGTGACTACAGACTCCTGCAGTTAATTAAGATTTTTTTATAGGTATTGAAAATTGACTTTAATACTCATCATGTTACCATAATTTCCTGTATGTAACTATGCGGGGTCCTATTGCTAGCAGTGATTTTCCTAGAGGCATTGATAATTGACTATAACACCCCACCTAATACTAATTAGTTTCCTGTATTTTAATATAACCGGTTATTATCCAGAAACGTGATGTTTATTCTGGTATTACTTGGGCTAGCCTGGCGGGACCCTTGTGACTTAACCCACGTGGCTCCCTCAACCTAATCTCAGTTGAGAAGTAAATCCTGTGATGAGTTCAAATAGACAAAAACATGTAAATACGTCACGTGGAACAATTTCGCAGTTAATTACTTTTCAAAGATTTAATAATATATCATTGTTTTTTTATTTTTTGTAACAAATACGAAAATGCCACATGGGACCCGCCATGGGCCCACATGTGGAACAATGCAGTGCAATCTGGACAATGCCCTCATTGGCCCCATGTGGGCACTACCTGTGTCCGCCCATATTCAATAATATGAATTAGAAATAAATTATTTTATTAATATTTTATAACAAAAAATTACTTATCTGATAATTTTCTAATAATATTCTAAATTATGTTATTTAAAATGATATTAATGGAAACTACAAACTAATATATGCTTTGAAAATTGACAATAAATACTTCAAGTGACAAAAGTTTCCTTTTATGTGACTACAGACTCCTGCAGTTAATTTAGATTTTTCTATAGATATTGAAAATTGACTATAATACTCATCATGTTACCATAGTTTCCTGTATGTTACTATGGGGTTCTATTGCTAGGTGTGATTTTCCTAGAGGCATTGAAAATTGACTATAATACCCCAAATATTACTAATTAGCTTCCTATATTTTTATATAACCCCTATAGGTTACTATACATTTAAATAGTAAACTAAAGGAAATTTTGGCTGGGTAAATACGGATTTGATATGGTTATTATCCAGAAAAGTGATGTTTATACTGGTATTTCATGGGCTAGCCTGGCGGGACCCTTGTGACTTAACCCACTTTGCTCCCTCGACCTAATTTCAGTTCAGAAGTAAATCTTGTGATGAGTTTAAATAGACAAAACATGAAAATATGTCACGGAGAACAATTTCGCAGTTAATTGATTACTTCTCAAAGATTTAATAATATATCATTGTTTTTTATTGTTTGTAACAAATACGAACATGCCGCATGGGACCCGCCATGGGCCCACATGTGGAACAATGCAGGACAATCTGGACAATGCCCTCATGGGCCCCATGTGGGCACTACCTGTGTCCGCCCATTTTCAATAATATGAATTAGAAATAAATTATTTTATTGATATTTTATAACAAAAAAATTATTTATCTGATTATTTTTTAGTAATATTCTAAATTATGTTACATAAAATGATATTAAAGGAAACTACAAACTAATATATGCTTTGAAAATTGATAAAAAATACTCTTCATTACTAAATTTTCCTTTTTGTGACTACAGACTCCTACATTTAATTAAGATTTTTCTATAGGTATTGAAAATTGACCATAATATTCATCATGTTACCTTAGTTTCCCATATGTTACTATGGGGTCCTATTGCTAGATGTGATTTTCCTAGAGGCATTGAAAATTGACTATAATGCCCCAAATACTACTAATTAGTTTCCTATATTTTTATATAAACCCCTATGGGTTAATATACATGTAAATAGTAAACTACAGGATATTTTGGCTGGGTAAATACAGACATTATATGGTTATTTTCCAGAAACGTGATGTTTATACTGGTATTACATGGGCTAGCCTTGCAGGACCCTTGTGACTTAACCACGTGGCTCCTACGACCTAATCTCAGTTCAGAAGTAAATCATATGATGAGTTTGAATAGACAAAAACATGAAAATACGTCATGTAGAACAATTTCGCAGTTAATTAATTACATCTCAAAGATTTAATAATATATCATTGTTTTTTATTTTATGTTACAAATACGAACATGCCACATGGGACCCGCCATGGGCCACATGTGGAACAATGTAGGACAATCTGGACAATGCCCTCATGGGCCCATGTGGGCACTACCTGTGTCCGCCCATGCCCATGTCTGCCCATGTGAAGCCCATAATTACACCCACGTGGGCCCCTCGTATACGTGCTATCAGGGATAGATAACAGGGCTTTTCGGGCCAGGAAGGGTTCCATTCTCATTGCTTTTTCTCGATGGAATGTTCTCTTTAATTTTCTAATCATTGGATCTTTTTAGCAAAGAGCAATTAATGAGGAAATAAATCTTTTAAGTATTAAAAGCCAGCGTATTTTATGCTTTATGTATAGATATACATAATTTATATTTTCTTCATCAAATTTGTGGGGAAAAAAACTTTCTTTATTTATCATTAATTGAACGCGCCAAAACAGGGTCGGATATATAGTCTTTTAAGTTTTAAATTAGTCTTACGCAATATAACATACAACTCTGGGCGGTTACTATTTGCTCGATCACAGTATGCATATGTGCATCAAGTCAGCAAAACGAGATTTTTTAGACTGGTACTATGCACTATTTCTTTTAGGCAGTTCTGGATCTCTTGATTTGAACTGTGTTATCAAATTAGACGATTTAATAGTGCGTGGAACAAGTCTACAATTCTGATGACCAATCATCGTCTCTGTAGCGTATTAACGTTATGCATTGATTATTGTGATTGGTTTATTTTGCCGGAAGTACACATTCGACGGGACAGCCGGGAAATTCAGAAATCAGAACAGATCAGTTGAGAAGAGAGGCAGTGACTAAGTGAGCGGGTAAGTCGTCTGATGTGAATAATCCTTTATGACAGCAAATCAGCAACGTATCTGACATTTACTGAGCTGTTGTTTACAAATCAAAAACGAATTAGTTCATTTAAGTTCAAACTTCGTTGTCATGAACTTGATGAAAATTGTTGACGATCTCCTCTGAGTGCAGTGGTCACTTTCAGTGAGTGTTCACCACCGACAGTGACACTGTACCAGTTTTTGTGTCATTGAGTTTTCAACGGTCACCCTAAACACCGGTGTTTTGGACCCGATGCCTGTGATGAAACACACACTTAACTTCAAATGTGAAGCCAAAAAATAACACCAATTGAAAAATAATCTGATGAATGCAATATGTAATATTGACGTTAATTTATTGGAAGTGGCTAAACAGCCGGCAGTTAACCACAGGCTACACAGCCGGCAGAGAAAATTAACCGGCTCGACTTTAAAAACTGGGCTACACCCAAAATCAGACTAAGGCAAGGGCAATTCTTAAAAATAACGTCTGTTGGTATTTTGAAATGTATTACATGATAAATGAACAACAAATACACCTCTACCTTAATGGTTCATGTTTAATCTCTTCCAAATATCCTGTCAACAGCGATCTTGTCTCTATCACATGAGGCCATCTTGAAACAACAGTGCATAGTCTCGTGCAACAACTTGGAACATCAACCCAATATCTGAAGAATCAATCAGAAAGAATGTAAAAGCACATTTACCTACCGTAAAACGATGGTGTCACTATTTACCGTCCGGAACCGTCCGACACTGTCCGTGACTCCCTGAATACCGTCCGGGACCAAGCTGTACCGCCAGGGACACCAGAACTAGATTAAAAATATTACTTAAATGCATACAGACACATATTGATGTTAAGTACACGTTTTTATTGTCCAGATCCCAAGAAATATTGCTTTAATTAGGGCTGTACAGTGATTTTCGTAATTTTTAATTACAATTCTATCTGTTTAAAGAGAGATAAAAGGTACCTTATAATTTCCATGCGCACCCACAATTGTGCAAACAACTACATACATTATATTAATGATAGAATGAATTTATATATCTCTCTCTCTCTTTATAAAATTAAGTAACATCATCAGTATGGAATATAATTAAATATATCTATGAGGGTCGCATTTTTTTTTCCATGAGGATGAGGCCTTTATAGATGTGCGTATTGCTGACAGTATTGTATTGCAAATATAATTAATGACACGTTATGATTACTACAATATGGAATATTCACACCACTTGGCTAATTAATTGTGTCACACCGACAGGCATGCAGGGTTTCAGTGGAGCAATTAGTGGCAGGCGGTTGGTGATCAAAGGGTCAGTTTTCCCCGACTTTCATCCTCGACTAGGTGAGAATATTTCAGGGCTGGTTCTGTTGCCCCGGACGGTATATTGGCGGGTATAATCACATTCTGAATACATATCACTAATTATAATAATATTAACATGATCATTACCATGGCAATATATGCCTACCAAACAATCTTATTCTTATTAAAAATATCATCGTAATAATTTTTGAGTGTTAATATTATAATATGTAGTAGGCCTATATTTAATTTGGCTATTGCGCATGGTTGATCTCAGGCCTGTTTGGGGCTGGTTTTTGTTGTCCCGTATGGTATACTAGGCGGAAGAATTATATTCAGAATGCATATGATTAACAATAAAAATATTAATAGATTAATAATATTAATAATAAAAATAAGATCATTAACGTAGCGTTGAACTGATAGTGTATAATGTAGTATATTTTGTTATTGTGCATTTGTGCGCAACAGCCAGGTCTGTTTAGGGCTGGTTTTGTTGACCCGGCCGGTATACTGGAGGCCCGGTCGGTCCCGGAAGGTCTGTGTGCATTTAACTTTTTTTTTAAGTAATACTTTTAAGCTTATTCTGGTGTCTGGGACAGTGTCTTAGTGACCTGAACGGTATTCAGGGAGTCCCGGCCGGTAAATAGTCACACCCGTAAAACGGGGTTACTTTGGCCCAAAATGGTCATGTTTTAAATGACAACAATTAAAAGTGCATAGAAAGTCTTGATTATATGGCATTATAACATGGACTACAATATATATTTTAAGATGCTGTAAGTGATTTTTTCATGGTCCCAACCTATTTTCACTTTCTTAAAAAAATATGTGTGGGCCAAAGTAACCCCAGGTCTTGGGGTAACTTTGTCCCAGAGGGGTGTTTTTAAAAAATTGTATAAAAAATAACAAGATAAAAATGAGGTATGTGATCAGCTGATGCATCTTGTAAAGAGTGCCTCATTTCCACACTTGTCAAATACAAAGTTTGAGAAGTTTCAATCACTAGGGTACCGCACTGCCTATCGTTTACACTACTGCTTATTTATTGTTATAACTGACACATTGATAGCAAATTTAAGTTCATTGAAAAATTTAGAACAGATGAAAACAGTTAGTGAGTTTACATCTCACCTCAATAAAGAACTATATAAATTGGACACAATTTGCCTTGTGCAGTTGATTAAGAGTCATATTTACAAACTATCGACAGTAAAATTTCCACGGTCATATTTACGCCATGGCGCAATGATTTTTTTCTTAATATCAGCTTTCCTGTAATAGAGTCTGTCCTTTGGTGTTGGCCAGTACCAGCCACTGCCAGTAAGACACTGGTACATTACACTAACTTCTGCTCCTTCACTGGTCTTGGCCTCTATTACTCCTGGGTACCTCTTTGTATTATATGACACTGAAATGAAGTCCCCAGGTTTCACAGATGACATCTCAAAAGCACTGTTTTCCTCATGCTCAGATGGATGGGAGTCAGAACTTGCACCCAGCTGAGTGTCTACTGGCTGGACAGATTTTAAGGCTGGACGAGAAAATTTGGTCTTCTTTGTGGGTTTGGGTAAGACCCGTTCAAGTTCATTTTCCTTCTCTTGTCTGCTACAGCTTGTAGTTTCATCAATTCTGCCAGATGTACATGCTTCCTTGGGCTTTGATGTTGTCTGCATTTGAAGGGCTTTCAGCTCGTCTGTGGAAATACTTTTACCTGGTGCCACGTTTAACTTCCTTTTCCTTGTTTTTTTCTACTTGTTTAGGAGTACGCAGGTCTCTCAGGTGATCTAAAAATGATGCGCTCATACACGAAGCTTCATTCTCATTTAATTCTGCCTGACATGTTGGAAGCCTTTCTAAAACTTGGTTTTTATCAAATGGGTGGATTCCAGTATTTTGAAACCCAGCTTTGAGATTTGCATCCTCGTTTTTGTGAAGATCTTCCAACAGCAACTTTAGTAGGTAAGGGAACTCATGCTTTGGCATAGCTGCAGCTGTGCGACCTGAACCTCTGATTTTCCAGTTTGTGATGACCTTTCTCCAGGCCACCTTCATTGGTCTGAAGAAAGTGACATCAAGTGGCTGTGTAAGGTGTGTGGAATTTGGAGGCAGACTAGTAAATTTGATGTTGTTAGAGACTGATAACATCCATACTGAGGTGCGAAGAGAGATTGTCACCAAGAAGAACCTTGGGATCCTCTAGCTTTTTCAGGCGAGGCAGGACTAGGCTCACAAACCGATCTTCAAAGCATATGGTATCAAACCAGCCACTCTTTGAGCAGTTGTATCGTGCTCCCTGTGGCCCCTCAAGAGTCCAGGTGCTCCAAAAAGACTCTGCCTTATAAACTACATATGGCGGCAACAACTCCCAAGCAGCAGAGCCACACATCATGATGGAGATAATGTTTTTGTTGAGTTTATGATCCTCTCTGGATACTTCATTCCTCGTTTGGCTATGATCTTTTTGCAGCCAGGGTCATCATTCAGATTTGTTTCGTCATAGTTCCAAATGTTACTTGGCTTGATTCCCTTAAGTTCCTTTTTCAGATTGTCAAAGTAGGCACTGATTTCCTCCTCACCAATTGATGACAGTTTTCTTATGATATTGTTGGACATTCTTATAGACAGCTCTATCTGCCTTTTAAGAAAAGATGACATCCAGTCTTTACCTGGAATTTTTTCATTAAAACAGACTACTACTCTACCCAGCTTGCTAAGGTATGTCTTGACAATCATGCGCAAGTCCAAGCTATCAATGGGGAAACCATATTCACACATCTTTATGCAGTATGCCACTAGGGCTTGTTCTTCCACACTGGAAAAACAAAGTGGGCAACCAAAGTCTTTTTGGTGTTTTCCTTTCAGTTTATTTTTCACAGTACTCCTAGGAATAATAAATGCATTTGAGGCTTCCCTTTGTGACATTGTTTTATTCCTAATACTTTTTCTAAAGTTGCCTTCGAGTAATCAGCATAACGTCTGTTGCCAAGTTTTCTTTTATATACACGCCCCATGATTACAAAAGTTTATCTTTGTGAAACACGGTTGTAACAATCATGCAAGATGACTCCTGTGGTCAAACAACTAGCTGCAGGTGAAACCCTGAAAATAAGATAACTTGTTTCCAAATTGATAGAAATTTTTAAAAATTTAAGGAAATCATAAACACATATTGATAAAGACTAAATCCTTGTAGCATTTGAGGGCAGGGTATGTGCAAAGTCTTTTATGATGCTAATGTTATTTGTTAGTGATTGGTTTTATAACTTTTATTTTGTTTAATTTTTGTATGATGTGATGAAATCATCAGTAAAATTTGACTGCAGTATTACCTGTATTATATATATAAATTACGTGGAACTGAGATAATTAACATCACCACCAAGCTTTAATTATCAGGATAAAGGTTACAAGGGCCTTGCAACCTACCGGTATATCTTTTGTGGCCTACACTCAATTACCCACGCCATTTCAAGATAATTAACTATAATGTATACTGGTTATTCAGCTATCATAGCAATAATCATAACATATTAGAATTTAAGTAATATTAATACTTCAGGTAGTCTTTTTTGATGAAGAGGAAGGGAGTTAAATAGGTTTAGATTTTTGTCAGAAGAATATATTTTGATTTTTCTCTTATCAATCATTGGGTACTAGCATTTCAACTACAAAATGTAGTCTGTTTTATAGATAATTATACTCTTAATAGGATATTGGGTCATCATTCCATCAGGCTTAATGAATCAGAAAAATAAAACATGAAAGAAAGGTATTTTAAGCATTTTAACTGATATTTGACCAAAAAAGAAGTAATCAAAAGTGGGCCAAAGTAACCCCGTGGAGGTGGGCCAAAGTTACCCTTAGGGAAAAAACAGCTCTGAAAGCATGAAATTACACTCAGTATGAAATTTGTTTTCACATTAATTTATCACTCATACTATTAAAAATAATGATAAATCAACTTAAAAGTGATTGCTTTCCATGTATTTGATGTAGCATCAAAAGTTTGCATGGGTGTCAGAAAACACAGTTCAGCTGTACCTGCAGAAACTTAAAAATTGTGACCTATATACTTACTCAAGTGCAACCATGTGGAGCATCTATGAAAGGAAAGACCTTGACCTTGAAAAAATGAGGGCAGTTAAAACAGTCTAATACCATAAATGGTGGTATTTAAACTCTTTTTTTGAGGTGGGCCAAAGTTTCCCTTCAAGGGCCAAAGTAACCCCGTTTTACCGTATACATCCGTGCTTACAATTTGTTATGTGAAAACACCACATTTATTTTGAAACATATCTACACCCTTATCAAGATTATTTCTAATTTACATCATGTTCACCCTATGTGCATCTCATGAAAATATGGATGTCGATAGTCAAATGTGACATGTCTTATTGCATCACCTCAATTTAACACCCTTTTCTAGTGTATTACTATCTTGTCATATTGTCTGTTTCATGTACATTTCATGTATTATTTTTACTTACCTTACCAACAATATAGTACACTATGTACTCTTGGTCATTATTATTCATGAAGTACAAAATTTACACGCGGCGTTTGAACATTGCCCATGTATAATCCAGTCATTGTTCACATTGCACTCCCTCCACATGTACACGCTTAAATATCCCGACAACATCTCAGGCTTCACTCCAAGTTTTGGCATCATTAGGCCATGCTTTACCGTTTGCCAACACCCCTCAATACAATTCGTATGGCAGCTGGTTTTGGGGTCTTTAAATGTTTCACTATGGTTCACCTTGAGATGCCCATAGCCCATCTCTTTCAATTGACTGTATGATTTCCAACGGTCCAAGTATATGACAGAGCCTCGGGCGACATGTTTTTTGATAATCGGGAGTAAGGTATTTGCACTCCTGTCCGGTACTGTACACATGAACAGTTTGGATTTATTTTCCCTTTCACGACCTCCCAGAACCCATCCACCCCTGACCTGATGGCTTTGGGCAAATTTACTTTCGTCGATTTTGACTATGATGCCCGGACCTCCCATCTGTGCAGCTTGCTCAGTCTCTCGTAACAACACCTCCTCGCACACCTTGCGACTAAAGCTGGCCCAGTCCACAATGGTATTAGGACTCAAGCCAGTCTGGTAACGGATTTGGTTGTGCGTTAACCCTATTGTCCAAAAATACGTGAGGTCCAGAATCTCCTCAATACTGAGCTTCGACATGGCAAACCAGGTGCCATGTTGAACTGATAATTTCTTATTGTGCTTTGGCCGTCGCTTTTGGCAGCGCCATTGGTAGCCATCACCACAGTCTTTTGTGTTAAC
Source organism: Sipunculus nudus (assembly GCA_026874595.1). NCBI lineage: Eukaryota > Metazoa > Annelida > Sipuncula > Golfingiida > Sipunculidae > Sipunculus > Sipunculus nudus. Next base: position 10,368,853 of record CM049321.1, read on the forward strand.
TGATACGAGTTTCATTTCACTTTGACAAACAGGGCAGGTTCTTCTTTTTGGTACTAAACAATTCTCCATTAGCCAGGTTAAACATGACTCCTTTGACAACAGTACATTGCACACTAGGAAGGTATGCGAAATGTGAAATGATGATGTAACTGCATCAACTTTACCGAAACTTCCAACAGTATAACTACATTGGGTCGCACTATCTTTCTGAATCACCCCATCTGTGTTCAAACCCACAGACCTGACGGAGGGGCCTCCACACGATGGCAAAGACCTGGTTTGGCTTTCTTTTTGTGATTTTTCCAATCTTCGTTTCTCAACATAAGTCTAATCGCTCTGGGACCTTTAAACTTTTTCGTTCTTTTGGCCTCATTATCCTCACACTTGCGTTTAGACGGTATCGATGCCATCGTTTCAGTTACAACACCTTGGATCTTATCCCTGACAGACGTGTTACCTGTAGGTTTATCCATGGCTGCTATGCTTGATCATTAGTTACAACGGTATCTCAGTAAACAGTTAACACAGGTCATGTGATATTTTAATTACCAAAACAATAACAAGCTCACCCACATGTCAGTGATTTACTTGATGTTCACTTGTATTATTTTTCAGTGTAAATAATGATATTTTACCCATTTTCTGACATTCCTATATTATAAGACATGCTAATATTCATTATTAATCTATAGATATTTTTATAAAGTTAATGAACACCTACTTAGCACAGCTTGATGTAAAAAACCCCATAACTGTGATTTTTGTGCGCTAGGTAAAACCCGGCCATTCACAGATTCCGCGGACCCCACATGCTCATAGTTTAGTAGAACATTTCACACTATTATACGTCAAAAAGACACACCTCAGATTGATTTTTATTTCCAGTAACAGGGTTTTATTTATTAGCATTAATCATGGATAATCTGTTGATTTATTTCTTGGGTCACGGATCCAGACTTCATTACATCTCACTTTAAGTCACAGCCTCATTTATGCATATTCATGAGAAATTTCTCGATGGACCGTTTTCATTTATATTATTGGCTTACACCACAGAGGGTGGCAACACCTTATGTATTTTTACCACATTACTTTACCACAATAGACTTAAATACCTCAACAATTCATTGCCTTGCAACTTGCCTTCCTGGCGCAGTCGGATACACAGACGGCTTCTGGGCCTGCGGTCGTTGGTTCGAGACACGTTCGAGGATCATGTCATTGTATGTTACTATATATGTATTTATAATAATCAGTTCTCTCTCACATTTCAGATGTCCGCAGACAACACTCGTATGTACACAGACATACATAACGGCTCAAATGAGACAAGAACAGTGTTTACAAATATGTTTTATTACGTAAACATTGATGTGAGCGTTTTCTGTATTAATGAGAAGAATAATGAGAATATTCTCTGTTAGTATTCACACGCCAGAAGCTCCACTTACAAAATTTTCCCTGAGTAGGCCTATCATCGCCCACTTCCGCCTCATTCTCGGTATCTAGGTCATGCCTCGCTTTGGTAGAGACACATTTTTCTTCTGGCGTTTGTGCTAGACGGACGTGTCGACGGGCTACTCCCGTCCGTCCGCTGTTGGTTTTCCCATGCTCGTTGCTTCACTTACTGTAAGTACGCTTTCATTTTCCCTTGGCCACTATGGAAGTCTCTCGGACTTGTTCCTCTTGTGGAGCGTCTCTCCCTTCCTGGGATACGCACCCCTCTTGTCTCAGCTGTCGCTCCAGTGTGGGCACATGCCTTGGTGAGGCGGACCCATGTTATTATTGTCACACATGGCCACCCTCTCAATGGGCTCGACTTCATGCATGGTCGACTGCCCTTGATCCCATTGAGCCCTCTACTGCACTGTCTTCGGCTCCGGTGGCGGGGAGCGGGGGGGGGGCGCCACTCCTTCTGTGTCTTTGACTGATCCTCCTGTGTTGTCCCCACAGCGTCCTGCTCGGATGGAGGTCACCCGTTCCCCACCGGCTGCAGCGCAGGTAAGTGCTCCCCTCCTGCTTGATTCGCCCCTTCCTAGCCGTCTGTCCCTTCGTCCCCTTAGGGGCCGTCCTTCCGCTGCTGCGGTTCCCCTCCCGTCCGGGTCTCCAGACGCCCGCCCTGCGGTTCCTGATACGGACCCCGTCTGTGCCCCGGCTGCTCCTGCGGCCTCGTCCGCTTTTGATTCTCCGTCCGTCTGTTCTCCGCTTGTATTTACAGATCAGGCGCCTCCGGCCGGTACGGATCAGTGGACTACTCTCAACACGCAGAGGCAGGCGTGGCGCACCATGAAGTCTGACCTCCTTGATCAGGTGGCCCGCACCATGCAGGAGTCTCGCCCAGACGGGCTGACCTTCCAGCGCCTCAGGCCACCGCCCGCCTCTGCCGCGTCAGCCCGGTTCTATCTGAACCCTTCCACGTTCTCGGCGCCGACTTCCGGACCTCAGGTCTGCATGGTATTTACCGATGAGACGGCTCGGCTGCTTGACAATCATCATGCCGCCGTCACCGGCGCTATATCCTCATCGTCTGGGTCACCGGTGCCGCCTGGCGCGCGGCGCCCTTGGCAGATCGGTACCTTGTGGTCCCCTAAGGCATATCAGGCGACCTGCCTTGACAGGCTCGTTCCGTCTCCCGCCTTTCCCGCTGTTCCATAGGGACCGATGCAGGCCGAAACGGGGCTTGATCAACCCTTCTCTGACTGTAGGTTGCTTTATTCCCCGGCGGCGCATGTATCAGATTCTCAGCTCTCTTATATGGAGGCTCTCGCCCGCCAGACCGCCGGCGTTGTCGACGACCTTCAGGCCGTTACCAGCCTGTTGTCTATTTCTCCGGATCCTGCCATATTAAATAATATATGGCAGGCTTCCGCTCATGCATGTGCCCAGTTACAACACTTGGCCTGGCGCCTGGTGAAGGATTGTGTCTTACTCCGCCGCGCCGGGTGTCTCCGCTCCGTCCAGCCCGTGCTATCTCCCGCGGAGCTCTCGGATCTATATACTCAGCCGTTCGCGGGATCTCTCCTCTTCGGGGGACATCTATCCCGCGTCTATGAGGCTGCCCTGGATCGTTCAGATCGTCGGGCCTGCCTCCTTACCAGTCCCGTACTGCCCCGGTACGGGCTCCGGCTGCTAGCCGCTCTGTGGCTCCCGCCCGTCTGCTCGGTCGTCCGGGTCTCGCCAGACCTCCTCCTTTCGCGGTAAGTCCGCTCAGAGGGGTCGCAGCCGTATGTGACACTCCTGGTCCGGTAGGCCGCCCTCATTCACCGTCTCTCCAGTTTTTGTGAATCCTTAAGGGCGGATTTCGACCTTGAGTCGGAGTCCACGCCCCAGGCCACGGCTCCGGGGCAGGTGTCTTTGACTGATCCTCCTGTGTTGTCCCCACAGCGTCCTGCTCGGATGGAGGTCACCCGTTCCCCACCGGCTGCAGCGCAGGTAAGTGCTCCCCTCCTGCTTGATTCGCCCCTTCCTAGCCGTCTGTCCCTTCGTCCCCTTAGGGGCCGTCCTTCCGCTGCTGCGGTTCCCCTCCCGTCCGGGTCTCCAGACGCCCGCCCTGCGGTTCCTGATACGGACCCCGTCTGTGCCCCGGCTGCTCCTGCGGCCTCGTCCGCTTTTGATTCTCCGTCCGTCTGTTCTCCGCTTGTATTTACAGATCAGGCGCCTCCGGCCGGTACGGATCAGTGGACTACTCTCAACACGCAGAGGCAGGCTTGGCGCACCATGAAGTCTGACCTCCTTGATCAGGTGGCCCGCACCATGCAGGAGTCTCGCCCAGATGGGCTGACCTTCCAGCGCCTCAGGCCACCGCCCGCCTCTGCCGCGTCGGCCCGGTTCTATCTGAACCCTTCCACGTTCTCGGCGCCGACTTCCGGACCTCAGGTCTGCATGGTATTTACCGATGAGACGGCTCGGCTGCTTGACAATCATCATGCCGCCGTCACCGGCGCTATATCCTCATCGTCTGGGTCACCGGTGCCGCCTGGCGCGCGGCGCCCTTGGCAGATCGGTACCTTGTGGTCCCCTAAGGCATATCAGGCGACCTGCCTTGACAGGCTCGTTCCGTCTCCCGCCTTTCCCGCTGTTCCATAGGGACCGATGCAGGCCGAAACGGGGCTTGATCAACCCTTCTCTGACTGTAGGTTGCTTTATTCCCCGGCGGCGCATGTATCAGATTCTCAGCTCTCGGATATGGAGGCTCTCGCCCGCCAGACCACCGGCGTTGTCGACGACCTTCAGGCCGTTACCAGCCTGTTGTCTATTTCTCCGGATCCTGCCATATTAAATAATATATGGCAGGCTTCCGCTCATGCATGTGCCGAGTTACAACACTTGGCCTGGCGCCTGGTGAAGGATTGTGTCTTACTCCGCCGCGCCGGGTGTCTCCGCTCCGTCCAGCCCGTGCTATCTCCCGCGGAGCTCTCGGATCTATATACTCAGCCGTTCGCGGGATCTCTCCTCTTCGGGGGACATCTATCCCGCGTCTATGAGGCTGCCCTGGATCGTTCAGATCGTCGGGCCTGCCTCCTTACCAGTCCCGTACTGCCCCGGTACGGGCTCCGGCTGCTAGCCGCTCTGTGGCTCCCGCCCGTCTGCTCGGTCGTCCGGGTCTCGCCAGACCTCCTCCTTTCGCGGTAAGTCGGCTCAGAGGGATCGCAGCCCTATGTGACACTCCTGGTCCGGTAGGCCGCCTTCAGACCTGTTATCCGGCCTGGAGGCGTGTCACCTCGCCCTCCCACGGTTCGTTTTGGTTTCCGAATTTTGTTTTTCACCCCTCCGCCCGGCACGGCGTTTCCGTTCGTTACTCCCCCGCCCTGGGGTCCGGCCAAGCGTCTCGCGCTCAAAAATGCCATTCGGTCCCTTCTCCTGAAGGGCGCCATTGTCCCAGTCGATCCCGGAACTCCCGGGTTTTATTCCCGCATTTTTCTTGTCCCCAAGCCTCACGGCCAGGGGCGCCCGATTATAGATCTGAAGCGCCTCAATGCCTTTATTCGACCTCCCCATTTTCAAATGTTCAATATTCCCGCCGTGCTCCGCACCGTCCGCCCAGGCCACTGGGCGTTCAGGATCAATTTTACAGACGCGTATTTCCATGTACCGATCCACCCTGTGTCTCAGCCGTACCTTCGGTTCGCCTTCAGCACTCACGTGTTTCAATTCAGAGCCCTCCCGTTCGGGATCATTATTGCGCCCTGGATCTTTACGATCCTTTTTCATGCTGTAACCACTTACCTCCGGTCAGTTGGGGTTTCAGTCCTCCCGCACTTGGACGACTGGCTCATTCACGCCCCCTCTCGCGATCTCCTTCTCCACCACCGTGCCCTCGTGCTTTCCCTTCTTCGCGTTCTAGGCTTTCTGGTCAATGTCCAGAAGTCTCTTCTGGTCCCTACCCAGACCATTCAGTTTTCTGGGCGTGGTCCTGGATTTTCGGGCCGGTCGTGTGTCTCTCCCGCTCGACTTCGCGGTCAATCTGCGCCGGCGGTTCTGATCCCTTCTGTCGGCTCGTTGTGTCAGCTCCCATCTGGCGGCTTCCTTACACGGTTCTCTCCACTGGGCGGCCACGTTCGCCCCTATGGGCCGCCTGTTCCTCCGCCCAGTGCAGTCGCTCCTCCGCTCCACGCATCTCCTGGGTTCGACATCTCATAGTACGGCGATTCTGCCTGCCCACCAGGCCGGGCGGGCCCTCCGCCCCTGGCTCCGGCTGTCTTTTCTCCTTCGCGGTATTCCGTTCACGCAAACTGTCGCCTTTACAATCTTTACCGACGCGTCTCGGATGGGCTGGGGTGCCCACCTGGCCAATCTTCGTATTTCCGGCCTCTGGTCTCCTCAGGAGCGTCTGCTCCATATCAATATTTTGGAGCTCAGAGCAGTCCGTTGTGCGCTCGCACGCTGGTCTCTGCGCTTCCTCGACAGTCATGTTCTAGTCATGACAGACAACACAACGGTTCTTGCATATATCTACAGGCAGGGCGGCATTGGGTCACCCTCGCTTCTGCGGGAAACTTATTGCCTGTTCGATCTGTGTATCCCTCTCGGTTTTACACTTCAGGCTCGTCATGTCCGCGGTGCCGTGAACGTCCTCGCTGACGCCCTTTCCCAGGATCGCCTAGGTACCCTTACCGCCGTTTCTCTCCCTCCGCCGGTTCTCCGGGGGATCTTCGACGCTTGGGGGACTCCGGATTTCGACCTGTTCGAATTCCCGAACCCACCGCCCCTCATTCCGTCCGGTCCACGGCTACGTCGCCCTTGGTCCTTCTCCCGGACAAGCCCCCGTCCGCCTGGACCGGCCGGTTCTTGTACGGGTTCCCGGCCCCGGCCCTGATCCCGCGGTTACTCCTGCGTCTCTCGGCGGCACCTCTCACGGACCTCATCCTGATCGTCCCGTTTCATCCAGCGGCTCCGTGGTTTCCTCGATGTCGTTCGTTTCTCGTCTGTCCACCCATTCTACTGCCGCTGTCGGTCGATCTGCCACTCCGTCCTCGCCCTGCTCGGTCATACCCTCTGAGCCCTTTCTTACTGCCGTCCGATCGCTCAAAGATCAGGGGTTTTCAACGCCGGTTACGGCTCTTGCAGCGGCTCCCCGTCGACAATCTTCTGACCGTGTGTATGACTCCCGCTGGCTCATCTTCTCTCGATGGGCCAGGGAGCGTCATATATATCCACTGGATCCGCCGGTCCAGTAGCTCCTTGATTTCCTCCTGCATTTATTACAGGATAAACGTTTATCCTTCCCCACTATTCTCGGCTATCGGGCGGCTCTTCTTTCCGTGCTTCGCCCCCTCCGTAGGGATTCGGTTCTCCGTCATCCCGTCGTTTCCGATTTTCTCCAGGGGGTCCGCGCTCGTTCGTCCCGCCCGCGGTACGTAGTTCCTTCTTGGCGCCTTGACGTGGTACTCTGACTCCTCCGCGACGCTCCTTATGAGCCGCTCCGTGCACCTGCTCCATCTGTCGCATAAGACGGCGTTCCTCCTGGCGCTCACCACTGCTGGCCGTTGAGCTGAGCTTCATGCTCTCATGGCCGATCCTAAATTTTCTCAAATTGCAGCTGACAGTTCATCCGCGGACTTTCACTTTCCTCCGGACTTTTATCGTAAATCGCAGTCTTACGATGACCCGCGATTTCATGGCACGTTCCTGCCCTGCCTAACGGCCGGTACCGGTTCGGCGCAACGAATTGCCCCGTCTGGGCCTTAAGATACTATCTCGCACATGACTCTTTACGTCCGGCTGAACTACAGTCCTTCCATGTCACGGCTCATGAGGTCAGGGCTATCGCCTCATCCTTCGCTCACCTTTCGGGCGTATCTCCTGCCGCGATGGTCAAAATGGGTATCTGGAAGTCCCCTTCCACGTTTACTCAATTTTACCTCAAGGAAGTTCGCCTGCAAGACTCCGGCCTTTATGCCATGGGTCCCGTGGTTGCCGCAGGCACTATCGTCAACGTCTCCCGCACATCTTCCTCGACGTCTACTCACGTTCGGCCCGCTACCTGCCTGCAGACGTCGTCTTTTGATGTGGTTTCTACTCCTTGCTGACCGTATTTTCTTCATCCTCGTCGTTCCAGGTCAGTATCTCCCTCCCTATGGTTTATCTGTTTCTTCTCATTAATACAGAAAACACTCACATCGATGTTTACGTAATAAAACCCCCCATTCCCCTCCCCGTGAATGGTGGTTTTGCTAGTAAACGGATGTGAGCTTTTCTGTATAACAATCATCTATCCCTCCCCCGATACTTCCTACTTTGCCCTCGAATAATGTGGCTCTACCAAAGCGAGGCATGACCTAGATACCGAGAATGAGACGGAAGTGGGCGATGATAGGCCTACTCAGGGAAAATTTTGTAAGTGGAGCTTCTGGCGTGTGAATACTAACAGAGAATATTCTCATTATTCTTCTCATTAATACAGAAAAGCTCACATCCGTTTTCTAACAAAACCACCATTCACGGGGAGGGGAATGGGGGGTATATTCATATAATGTATGTAACCCCAAAAAAACTATACCCCATTTTTTCTCTATCCCCATCAAATATATCGCCCTCTTTACCTTGTTCCTCATAGAAGCGTAGCCCCGTTTCTATAGTGCCTCCAATTAACCTTGCCAGCAGTCTAGCCCACAGGCTTAACTGCCGTCAAATGAATGCATGCTTTATTTCAGAGTTTCAGTGGGATACTCTGTACTTTCCATTATTATTTTAACAATGAGCTGACAATATAGTGCTGACTTACCAAATTAGATATTTTGCTTGTCTATATATAATAAGTATGTTGAGTAGTTATCAAAAGTGCACATTTTGTGATAATTAATGGGTAGTTTAAGTTGACTGGCATATCAGCTCCTTATATATGCTTATGAGTAAACAAACAATGTGTGAAAGCACAACTAGATGACCAGAGGTCGAGCGCTTGCCGGAAGTGAAATGACAGACAGATGGGCAGACAGAACATATTGTGGGTTTTCTATTATTTGAATGACCCTCAGCGTTTGCTGAGAAGTTGTGGCCTGTAAAATGACATATCAGACAAAACAACAAGGAAGCAGACAAAGCTGAACACAAAAGACTAACAGACAGACATACTGACACATCTGTGATAACAGATTACCAGACAAAAGTGCCGAAGGTATAGAAGAGCAAAATTAGCGATAGTTTATGTAGATAAGGTTTATAATTTTGGAGATATGGCCAAAACATGATATGTTGGGGAGGTGAAGGTGCAGCGCCCCCTAGTGGCTATATCCGGAAAATGAAAAATCTGTTTTGAGATATTAGTGTAACACATAAGATGTACCAGTTTTAAAGAATTCCTGAAAAAAAACTGTGGCCTGTAGAATGCTATATATGAGACGCAAGAACCAGCAAGTAGGCGGATTTGAGGACAACTGACAAACAGACAGACACACTGACAAAGTCACACAAGATTGAGACCAGATGACATTACTAGGTCATGGAGAAGACTCAGGGATAGAAAATAAGCCATAGTTTCTGTAATTGAGGCTTTGGGTTTTAGAAATATGGTCAATATAATGATATGTGTGTGAGGGTCAGGTGCAGCGCCACCTAGCAGCCATATCCGGAAAATGAAAAAAAATGTTAAGATATTTTTGTAAAATATAATATGCATCAGTTTCAAATGCTTCTTTAAAAACTGTGGCCTGTAGAATGCTATATGCGAGACACAAGAATCAGCAAGCAGCCAAATTTGAGGACAACTGACAAACAGACGGACACACTGACAAAGTGACACAAGATTGAGACCAGATGACATTATCAGTTTATGGAGAAGACACAGAGGGAAAAAATAAGCTATAGTTTATGTAATTGAGGCTTTGGGTTTAGAGATATGGCCAATGTAATGATATGTGTGTGAGGGTCGTATGCAGTGCCCCCTAGCAGCAGTATTCAAAAAATGAAAAAAATGTTTCGAGATACTAGTGTAGGACTTATGATATGTCAGTTTCAAAATGATTCCTGCAATAATGTGGCCTTTGGCGCAAGATGAATGAAATCTCGAAATATCTCTATTCACGAGATATTTTACGAGATACCGCAAGACTTGTAATAAAATCTTGTAGTACTAGTTGAATGCTACCTGATGCAAAAAACTAGATTACTCTAGCTTTAAAACTGACAAAGTTAGAAAAATAAGACCCCTTATTTTCGAATATCATGACTTTTCTCCCAAAATTTGTAACCATGGTTATGGCAAATTTGAGTCCGCTACACACCAGATGACAGGCCTTGGAATGACGATTAAAATGAGCTATTGTTGAAGTAGATACAACTATTAGTCACAAAGATATGAAGAAAAAAACGTTTTGAGAAGTTTTGATGACCTTGACCTTTGACCTATTTTGACCAAAAACAATAGGGCACCTAGATATTTAATTCTCCATCATCTCTGAAAGTTTCAAGGTGATTGTGGCAAAATTGTGGCCAGGAGAGTGCAGACAAACAAACAGACATACGCAACTGACCAATATGCTTGCCGAAATCTTTGATTCCGGCAAGCAAACAACTCATGAGATTTCATATCAAGGGATATGCAGATTCTTTGATTTAAGAATCAAGTGTGAAGCATAATGACTGTTTATACACTAGTGTGTTTATGAGTAAACAAATAATTAGTGTTTGAAAACAAACAACTCAGGATATGTCAGTTTATTACCTAATCAAAGGTAATCAAACTATCTTACACCACACCCAATTTAAGCTGTTAAGCCTATTGTGCTGTGACATGATGCAAGAAATATCCAAAATAACTGAAATTCTTACATATAGACCAGCAGAATATCTAAATTTGGTAAGTCATTGTAAGGTATTGTCAGCTCATTGTCAAAATATTAATGGAAAGTATTGAGTATATATCACACTGAAACTCTGAAACAGAGCATACATTCATTTGCCGGCTGTTTAGCCACTTCCTTAATTATTGTATCATACATTGGAGCGAGTATAGAATCCATTTTACATGGAATGGGGTTATGGATGTATACAGACGGACATAATGATGTTTAGGATTCATGTAATGGAGAAGTTAGAGGCATGTCAATGTCATATCATCAGGCATGTCATGGCTTATGTTGATGTCATCTCATCAGCCATGTCATGGCTTATGTTGATTACTACTAATATAAGAGGGTCCAGTCAGTTTAGACCCATCTTGGAAATGAAGATCGGATTCTATACTCGGGCCAATACGTTTATGACATAAAGATAAATAAAAAATTAAATGGGAGTGTTTCGTGCCGTAGTCAGTTCACCGGCGGACACAGCATCCATTTATGCTGGCTATGACACTTCCCCCTACTGGCATAGGTCACAATCAAGCAGAGCACTTATCAGGTGTACAAAACACTCTCAGGAGCGGTGTAACTATTTTCCGTCGGACACATACGGACACTATCTATTCATCTTTGATGGAGTCTGACTGTACGGCGGGGAGAGATCACCCTGCAGTACTTGGAGGGACCTGTAACATGAAATACCAGTTGGGCAATGGAGAAGCAGTCTTGTATTCATATCTAGAAATAAACTTAATATGTATCAAATTATATTGATATATCATCTTTATGTTTACCTGTAGATTTTTTTTATCCTTTGAACTCCCGGAGTTCAGTTGTTGCCATCCTCCCATACGGGCGTTGTAAATATGCCCGACTGAGACAAAGTAATATCTGATTTCATTCAAAGTAAGTGCCCATACTTTCTTACATACTGATCATTCAGCAAAAATTTGTGGTCCCAATGGAGTCTAAACATCTGTATTAATGATAATATGTCGGGGTTGTTTGGTGTCCTCCCACTACACGAGGCATATACGTGTCTGAGGGTTTGCATGGATCCATGCAAACTTGCATAGTATAAACTCTCCCCGCCAGAGGCTGTAGCGCTTGAAACTTGTTCACCATATATGTCAGCGCTGCAGACTGTAGCAAAGTCAGGGCCTCCCTTAATACTGTCTGGGACCAAGCTGTACTGTCTGGGGCTCAAAGACACCGTTCAAGACGCCAGAAACAGCTTCAAAATATTACTTAAATGCATACAGACACTTACTGAAGTAAATAAAAACTCACATTGTTAATTATATGCATTCTGAATATAAATATACTGGCCAGGAAACCAGCCCGGGCAACAGAACCAGCCCTAAACAGACCTGAGAACAACAATTAAATTAACATAAGTTAAATATACTACATATTAAAATATTAACACTTAAAAGATCTTACGATTATATTTTTGATAAGAATAAAATTGTTTGGTATATTACCATGGTATACCATCCTAATATATAGAATAATAATATTTTGGAAATAATGCTTTAAAGATAGTAGGATAAGGGTTTAATAAGACTCTGAATTGCACAGTTACCCAAATTAATTATATCTTTTATATAGTACTCACCATGTACTTCCTACTCATGACAGACAGGTACAGGTACTGGGAATTGTGTGCCTAGGAACAGGTACAAGTACCTGGGGGTTGGTCTTCATGCCAAGCCCTAGCGCTGGGGGGGGGAGGGGGGAGGGGGGGGACTCTTTGCCAAAGCAATCTCTGAATACAGCTGTCAGCACCATAATCCATGTAGGACCTCCAAGTGCAAGGACTTTTTGTCCAAGGCTATCCCATTTTGACAGCTGTGAAATAGTTGATGGTGATTTATTACCTGAACCTGAGATAATGTATAGGGTATAGGGTTACCGATTGTGAGGGACCCGTTTGACATGTCACTATTTGTCAGAATACTGACATCTGTCAAAATGGGATAGCATGCTGCAAAGAGTCCTAGCACTTCCGGTAACGGCACTCTTATTTTTCCTGAAAGGTTCCTATATTAACAATTTTTCTCCTGTTTTAACAGTCTGTTAAGATAAAAATGACACATTTTGCAATTTTTTTTGTGCAAATGTCCAGCATGTATCACAACATATTTATGTACGCCATGCATGTTCCTGACTTTGGTAAGGAACAATATGCGTAAAAAAAATATACACAAATGTGGTATGCGAAGCACATCTTTACTCAGTCTGTGATGAAAATGGGACATTCCCACCAATTTTACTCTTTTTTTTTCACTCTTCATTCAAAGACGTCTGCTCTTTTTTTATGGAACAGAATCAACAGATGCTCTTTTTTACGATCATTTACCTTTGGCAGGTCTGCATGCATTGTCTGATATTCCAGTCAGATTTGCAATGGGGACCTTCAACTGTAAACAGGGTTGGGGCCAGATACAAGTGAAAGTACCTAGGTACAGGTACTTGTTAAATGGCCAAGTACAGGTACTTTAGAAAGTACTTAGTTACAGGTACATTTATTTTATGATCACTTAAAAACGTTTCTAAAGATAATAATAGCGGCATAAATTCACATATATATGCAAGTTAACAAGCTTTTTTTTAGCTAAGCTGACTATAAGTCATCTGAGCTATAGTCGTGGTCCATTGTCCGTTGTCTGTCTGTCTGTCCGTCCCTAAGACTGGAACGTTTCGACACCGTTGGACCTACGAATCTGAAATTCGGCATACAGTTAGATGTCCCCAAAATCTCCTACCATGCCAAAAATTGGGTCAATAGGACTTTGTTCCTTCGAGATATTAAGGAAAAACCTCAATTTTTTATTAAAAATCTATTTTCACACTTCAGGACTGCCTTATATCAAAACCACTCATCTGGTTTTCTTCATATTTACCATAAATATTCCTCTATATAGTTGCTATTTACATGCCAGATATTAAGTCAGTATTATATAATTTAAAAAAGTTATGGGCCCAAACATAATGGACTTTGTAAAAAAATCAGGAAGGTATTTGGTCACTTAAGACCAAAAGTGTTAAAGGTAGGGACTTTTTTCCATTAATACAACTTTAATTAATCAAAATTTAATTGTATACCAAAAATTAGATCAAAATCTGTTAAATTTTTTTAAATATTGGCAAAAATATAAAATTGGTACCTTAAATTTTGCCCAACTTTGGCCACGGTACGTTTTTTTCCTGTAAGTACTGTGGATTTAATTTTCACAGCATGTATACATAAGGATTTAATCTGTTAAAGTCTGAAATTTGAAAATAAAAGCTGCAAAATTAGGCTAGTTATTGAATTTTTTTGGAGGCTCTTGTTGTATTCCCTTACATTGTCAAGCAGTCTATTTTGATGACTGTAGGTCATTCAGTGCACATCTCTATGCTCCCCAGGCTGTTAGCATAATTTTAGATGTCCCCAAAATCTCCTATCATACCGAAAATTGGGTCATTAGGACTTCGTTCCTTCGAGATATTTAGGAAAAAAACTCTGTTTTCCATTAAAAAAGCCATTGTTACACTTCAAGGCTGCCTAATATCAAAACCACTGATCTGTTTTTGATCGTATTTATTATTCACTTTTTTTCATACATTTTCTATGAACATACCAAAAATTAGGTCAGTATTGGGTATTATTTTGAAGTTATGGGCCAAAACATAATGCAAATTTTTTAAAAATCAGGAAATATATTTACTCGCCTTACATAAGAATTGCTGAACCCAGAGACTTTTTTTCAGGAATATAACTTTATTTAATCAAGATTCAATTGTTTACCCAAAATTAGATCTGAATTTTGCAAATTTGTCAATTATTAGCATAAATAAAAAATCAATACCTTAAATTTTGTCCAACTTTGGCACTGTTGATTTAATTTTCACAGCATATATACATAAGGATTTAATCTTTTAAAATCTGGTATTTCAAAGAAATTGATTGGAAAGAATAGCTTTTATTCATGTTTTCATACACCATGTCACCTAGCCCACCTACCAGTAGTAGTACAGCCTTCACTTGCATTATGTAACCCACTCAAGACAGCTTGCCTTGGCCCAGCTTGGACACTACTAGCAGGCTTCCCCTCTGCCCTGCACTCACCCCCCCCCCCAGCTGGTGCATAAACTAGATGAATGTTATAATTTTCTGTATTTTATTTTATTCTTGGACATGCTACATTTTACATTTTGTATTTTACCACCAGGGTTACAATGATTAAAGTGTACAATTAATTGTGTCCACAAAGTGGTGTATTGCCATGAAAGTGTGGATGTTCATGAGATAAGTAATTCTTTACTTCAAAAGAGTAAAAACTTCACCAGGTGTGAAATTGACTATTAATTCCAGTAATAAATTAAAACTGGGATAGTAATTAACACAATGATATTGTTTGTCCCTCATTCAACCAACAGTGTGTATACTTTATTTGAAAAGATGTTTTATTTTATCAAATTTACTTTTATTTTATTTTGGTGAATAAAATTAAGCATGTACTAAAAACTCCAATGTGCAAAACTTTTTAATAGTGATTCAAGGAATATTCTTGTAGATGCCATGTTGTGGCATTATTTTCTTTTAAATTCAGTTTAAACATTAATGATTTAAAAATAATAAAATATATGTGTATACATAATATGACCCAATATGAGCTACATTCTGGATATATGATGATTGCAACTTTTGCAACAATTCTAATATTTTAACTTATAGTTTCAGTCTTTTACTCTATATATAATGATTGCAACTTTTGCAACAATTCTGATATTTTAACTAATATTTTCAGGTTTTTTATTTTAAAAATTTATAAAACCTGTAAATAAAAAAATGATTCAGATAAAAACTTCTTAATTAAAAAAATGGATATGCTTAAAAAAATTGGATTATATATAAACTTAAATGCATTATTCCCTTGAAAGTGAAATAAAGGTATTAGTCCATTCTGTCCACTTGCCTGTCCATCTGTAAATTTTCATATGCATCACAGTATCTCAAAACTTTTACTGTTTTTCTTCATGACAGTCTTGTCAGAGTATTAGTTTGCAATCATATATTTAGAACTTTACTATAACCAAGTAGGAGGGCCCCTTTCCTCTTAGCTTTTCATATTCTTATATAAATGAAAAAACATTACAATAGAATATTTCTACATCCACATACACCCATCCCAAAGTCAGCCTCAGTAAGCAAGAACAAGATGAATCAGATATATTCATACTTTAATATTTTGTATAACTATTCGTCCATAGATACCTATGTACATGCCAGAAATTATGTCAATATTGTGTAATATGTAGACATAGTGGGCATCACAATAATGTACCTTGTCAAGACTAAAGAGATATTGTGTCATACAGTCACAAATTCATAAATCATTCATCATCATAGTTAATCATAACATCATATCTGTCAAATTGAAAGCTTGCAGACTACCATACACTTTAGATCCTTCAACAAATAGCCTTATCATCATTCTACTACTGCTTATTACTGCTGTCATTGCATTCATATTTGCTCAAATATATCACAATTTTCAACCCCTCCTAAATAAATAAAAAATAAACCACTATATTTGACTCTATTAATCCATCAGTCAGGTAATTTCATTTATCATTTACTCACATATTACATTACATTCCTTTATAATAGCCCAACATGTACATGATATTCATAAGCTTTATCGACTCGATATAGTATCACAGTGGAGAAACATTTATAGTCAAATCACGATCAGCTGAGCGCCGTGACCCATGGGTCCCTTGTTTCAATCAAACAGTATGGAAATTATTGCTAAAGTAAATTCTAAATATAAGTATAAAGTATATTATCACACTGATGGCTTGCTGATTATTTTACACTACAGATAATCAGTTTTAATACTTAAAGAGGAAAAAATTTAAAAAATGGAAATGTGAAAATATACCTGGAGTACCTTGGTACCTGGTACTTCCTACTCATAACCGGCAGGTACAGGTATTGGTACTCTGAAATGTGTACCTAGGTACAGGTACAAGTACCTGGCCCCATCCCTGACTGTAAAGTTCAACAACTTGGTCATTAGGCTACTTTCCATTCCTATTAATTTTATTTATTTTTTAGCAGTCTAGTCACCTGACATGTCAGAGAAGATTAAAGTCGCAATCAGGGTCCGTCCCCTGATTGACAAGTAAGTAGTACTTAGTCTTTCACTACTGGTTAACTGAAATGTTCTTTAAATATGATGAAAAAAAATGACTTTTATTGCATTTTGTCTACTTTAAGATACAAAATGTTTTGTTACGTTGGCTCGCTTATGTATATGTATATATATATATTTATATATAAAACACTGTATTACCACCACCATCTTGACATTGATATAGTGGTCTCATTTGCAAGGTGTTCATCCAAGCAGGGTCTTGCATGAGGACCTGTAAAAAAATTGTGGTTGTTTTTTAAGTGTTTACCTGAGGTTGTTGTTAGGGAAGTTTTTACTGTTTAAGTGTTATATATAAATGTGTGTGATGACTGATCCAGCTAATGAGCGTCCTACACTTGTAATTAAGATTATCATTATGTATATGTTACCAGCACCTGTACAATAAAGCCAGACATCTGTGTAGAAAGATGTTTTTAATTTATAGTCTGTTTTTGTGTACCTGGTTCATATCACCCTGACATAACCTTATGGTAGTTGTACTTGTGAGATTTTTCCTTCAAACATTAAAATACAATAATACATGGTTCTTGTATGATATCTTCTGCTTTCTTTACGAATGTGTTCATTTGTTTTGTTCTTTAAGGGAGAAAGACCAAAAGATAGAATGGCAGACCTCAGATACAACAGTCTCGCGACTTGATAACAGCTCAGTTTACACGTACGGTAAGTTTCACTTTTTTTCTTACTTAGAAAAAATAAAATTAAATTGATAATACCTATTACATGCACATACTAAAGAGAGGTATTATTAACATACAAACATTTGATCATGTTTATAAATAGTCTAACATGCAATATGACAAGCAGCATGGTAATAGTCAACAATCTGTGTTCTTGGCTATGGCAACTGATTTCATGTGACAGATAAAATCTTGTAGGGCAAGTAAACCGTAGTTCTTGCTAGGCAAGTACTTTCAAATGTTTATGTTGAACCCTGCAAGGAGGATACACATCATTGTCCAAATTAGTAATTCTCTGAATTTATCGACTGGCTTTGGTAGTGTTTAGCTATATTATTTAGTCTTCTCACATTACCATTCATTAGCTGCAAATTCATGGTGCAATTAAATATCACAACCAGGAGGCTGGAAATCCTCTAAAACACTAGTTAGAAGGTTTATTAGACTAAGTAAGTGCTGAAGTAATAGCAGTATTGCAACTCTTTAGTTTTAATAAGTAATTCTACTTTTATAAGACATGACCTCTTTTTATACTTTTTCCCATACTGTCATACATTTTTAGGGGTAAATACTTGCAAAACAAGGGCTAATAAAACTTATTTTAAAACATCATCATCTTCAGGTGGTGATTGAAGGCTGAGTTAAACCAAGTTAGTGCAGTAGACATACTTTGTCTGTATTTCCTAAAAGTAGCATTTTATTAGGGATAATTTTTTTTCCAATTTTTTACAAAATCACTGGATATATGGAATACTGGAACATAAATAATATACTTTAATACCTGAAGTTTGTTTAGAAGTATTGCATACTGTAAAACCAGCAAAGATTGTGCTCTTTGGTCTTTTTTTTTGCTCATATTTTTTTTCAAACAGTTGTATACTTTTTTTTGCTAAATTCAATAGTTTCTTCAATTGATTCCAGAGTGGCAACACTGAAATAACTTGCCTTCATCTTTCAGATTGTCACAAACTTTTGCTTGCATATTTCTTATTTCATTCCGTTCCAGACCATGTATACGGGGCAGATTACGGAACAGATGACATCTTTGATGATGTCGTAACAAGCATCATAGATGGAATCATGGATGGGTACAATGGGACTGTGTTTGCTTATGGTCAGACTTCCTCAGGGAAAACACACACCATGTTTGGTGACACAAAAAACCCTGGCATTATTCCGCTGTCCGTGTTTCAGATTTTCAGCCATATTGAGAATGTAAGTATTTAAAAATGCCCGACAGCCCTATAGATCATTGGTGATTTAAAAAATGCCTGACAGCCCTATAGATTATTGGTGATTTACATGTTTAAAAGTACATATTTTGACATTTTTAAATTGATTAGTAATATCAATAAGTCGGTCTGCTCATAAATTTGTGTCTATTGTAGTCTCTTAGAAGGTGTTCAATTTTTATTATTTTTTTTTTATTCTCCTTATAATCTTTAAATTAATACATAAACTATAATGTTGTAATTAATTCCGTTTTACTTATGTAAACCATTTGCTAGAATGGTATCGAGAACATATAAAGTAAGTAGTTTTTAAGTTTTTAAATTGACTGCTGGTTAAATCCTGATTTAGTTGTTACTCCTCAGGACTACTGCCAAGCCTGCCTAATATATCCAACAACTTGGCGCTTATTTGAGTACATGAATAGCACTTTTTGTTATTCTTTCATGACCCATAGGCTACATGTTTAATTTTTCAAAAGATAACTTTGATTTTTTTTTTTTTATTAGGGCAAGTACAAGTTTATTGATAATGTATATTAATGCACCAGATGTAAAGATACAAGAAAATTAAGATTTAATTCATTTTAAGGTAGTTACTAGTCACAAGTGTGAACAGCAGAAGATGTTCTTCTTTTGCAATCAATATAATTCATATTGTAGGTCTTTAATATATCATTCACAGTTTGTTTGTGGAGATCTTGCTTGATTCAGGGCTTACTGTATGATAATACTTAATAATCTGCTGTAATTTGTGTATATTATTTCAGACCCCAGATCGTGAATATCTCCTGCGTATTTCGTTCATGGAGATCTACAACGACCATGTGTATGATCTACTTGGTGACATTAACAAAAGTCTGGAGGTCAGAGAGGACAAGGTCAGTATAAGATTTTTAACGTTTCAAATCTGAGTATACATATATTTCTTACCTCAGCTGACTGAAAGTCATCTGAGCTATAATTATCACAGTTGTCAGTCTGTTCAGTCGTCCATTAACAGGGCACAAATCAGAAAGGATTGATCTAGAAACTTCTAACTGAAAACTCATGGAG
The DNA here is from genome assembly GCA_026874595.1 of Sipunculus nudus. NCBI lineage: Eukaryota > Metazoa > Annelida > Sipuncula > Golfingiida > Sipunculidae > Sipunculus > Sipunculus nudus. Next base: position 10,388,307 of record CM049321.1, read on the forward strand.
GTCCATAAAACACCCTCCTTGGCAACCTGAAATTAGGTTTTCTGTGACTTGTATCCTCCAAGCAATCGGGTATGTAGTTACCTCCTAGAAAAATTAAAAATTGAAACATAAGCTCCAGTATCAGAATATTTGATGTGTTGATAGGCATGATTCTTTTCATGCATATTGATCAGGGAGTATTTTATCTGTTCCTAAGGGCTGGTGGGTCCGCCTTTATTTTTTCTAACTTTTACTCATTTGTTTCTCTATTTTTGAGAACTTCAAATCAAGCAGTCTGGCTGTTAACAGGGCACAAACCATAACCATAAGACCTACCAACCTGACTGTGCATCTATTGAAGCCCTAGGCAAATCTCCTTGGAAACCTAGAATTAGGTAATAGCAATCTTCATTTTATTCACTACTAGCTGAAAACATGATCTTGAGCACCCATTGAGTCAGACACCGCACAAATTGTAACATTTTGTCCTAGCATCTTCTGATATGACATTCCGGGATGTCCTGGGTAAATCTCTGGGAACCTGAAATAAGGTCATGGTGATATATATTTTACAAGATATGTGAAAGAACATGATTTGAGTGCCCTATAGGACAGATTTGCATGACTGGTTACATTTGGACCTTGAAACTTCTAATCTGATTAAGCTCCAAGGAGATTCCTGTTAAAATTTGGTGGAAACCTGAAATAATGTCACTGACCCATATTCTGAAAGCTATACATGTAAAAGAACATGATTTTAGCACTGTATTAGTCAGATGGGCACATGTAGAAAACTTCTTACTTAATATCTAGGGAGTTCATGGTAAAATCTTCTTTGAAAGCCCAAATAAGGTCACTTTTACCTATTTTTTATAACTACAGGGAAAAAAATGTTTTTGAGCACACTGGAAGTCATTCTTCCCATTGTTCAAAGTTCCTTAAGTATCAAATATTTTTCACCAGATCATAACATAAATAATTAATAAATGCATCACTTGTATACTTGTCACATTCAGCTGAGCGTCATGACCCATGGGTCACTTGTTGTTAACCCCAAATCACTTGTTGTTAACCCAAAAACTTTTGAAGTACTGCATCTGTTTCCTTTAAATTTGAAACACAAAATTTCCACCAATATCTTGGATTTGCACATATGGTAGTAGTGCAGCAGGTGTTTGCTGGACTGTGCAGGATCTGAAGCAGTCGCTCTGATAAATATACACATGCAGGGAGCATGAGTTCAGCACACTCCAAACTCAGTCTCGCATATTTGTATCCCCAGACATACTATGTTTTCATACCGGTCCCCCCGCCGCCGCATATAAATCTTGTTTGCGCGATAACCAAAAAAATATTTCACGGAACTTTACCAAACTTGGTATATGTATAGATATGGGTACGAGGCCAACGCCTATTTTAAATGAGGTCATGACTTTACTAGGAGGGTGTCCTTGACCTTGAATAGGTCCAATTTTGGGGAAAATCACACAAATTCTTTAATATCTCAAGAAATCTAGCATGGATTTATCCCAAAATCAAGTTGATGGAAGATCATGGATAGGGTTGTCATGTTCCAGAAATTGGTGGTGCCACCTATTATTCTTTACTTGTTTTCGTGCCGTTTAATACCCCCAAAATTGCCACCTTACAGTACTGTGAGCATTATAAGTAAAAAAACTAATGGACAGATTTCTTTTATATTATGCATATACATAGGTATGGGTTATGGGATGATGTTTATTTAAATTGGGGTCATGACCTTTACTATGATAGTGGCCTTGACCTTGAATATTGCCATATATGGTGAAAATCACACACCTCTTATGATATCTCCAGTGTTGATAGCCATATGGATTTTAAACATGACTTATGTATGGCCCACCACTAAAGTAAGAACCCTATAGGTTCTAGGGTCATGAGGTCAAAGGTCAAGGTCACTGGACTGGCATTTTAAAAGATACTGTGGATGCATTTAAGCCAAACTTTCATCCTAGGTCTTCCATCTTGAATATATAGCTCACTTGCCAATAGTGGATTATCCATATAAATTTTGGGGTCAAAGGTCAAGGCCACAGGAGCTATCTGTCCAAAAATTAGTTTCTGGATGATAATTCCTGCTTTTATTGATGTATTGATTTCAAACTTGACTTATATATGTCCCATTGAAAAAGCAAGACTCCAATTGATTTTGGGGTCATGAGGTCAAAGGTCAAGGTCACAGGACACATCTTTAAAAAGATTGTGGATGCATTTTCAGCCAAAAATTTCATCTCAGATCTTTCATCTTGAACATATAGTTCACCTGCCAAGAGAGGAAGAACCCTATCAATTTTGAGGTCACAAGGTCAAAGGTGAAGGTCACAGGAGCCATCTGTCCAAAAAGTAGTTTCTGGATGAAAATTCCTTCTTTTATTGATGTATGGATTTCAAACTTGACTTGTATTTGACCCATTGGAAAAGCAAGACCCGAATTGATTTTTGGGTCATGAGGTCAAAGGTCAAGGTCACAGGACACATCTTTAATAAGATGTGGATGCATTTTCAGCCAAACATTTCATCTCAGATCTTTCATCTTGCACACTAGTTCACCTGCCAAGAGAGGAAGAACCCTATCAATTTTGAGGTCACAAGGTCAAAGGTGAAGGTCACAGGAGCCATCTGTCCAAAAATTAGTTTCTGGATGATAATTCCTTCTTTTATTGATGTATGGATTTCAAACTTGACTTGAATTTGACCCATTGGAAAAGCAAGACTCCAATTGATTTTGGGGTCATGAGGTCAAAGGTCAAGGTAACAGGAAACCTCTTTAAAAAGATTGTGGATGCATTTTCAGCCAAACAGTTCATCTGAGATCTTTCATCTTGCACATATAGTTCACCTGCCAAGAGTGGAAGACCCTATCAATTTTTAGGTCACAAGGTCAAAGGTAAAGGTCACAGGAGCCATCTGTCCAAAAATTAGTTTCTGGATGATAATTCCTGCTTTTATTGATGTAGGGATTTCAAACTTGACTTGCATATGTCCCATTGGAAAAGCAAGACCCGAATTGATTTTGGGGTCATGAGGTCAAAGGTCAAGGTCACAGGACACATCTTTAAATGTGAGGTCACACATTTTGATGGAATTCAGTGGAAGGTCAGTAATGTTGGGATGATATGAGTTTTTGATACAATAATTATTTAAATTTTATCACAACATACCTTCATTACACTGGATCATTATTATTATATAATGTCATTAATGAACCTTCAGTTATAATAAAAGCCACCTTTATGGTCTTGACTTTGTACAAGGGTTTAACTATTAATATCATTTATACCCATTGTGTCAGAATCACAGTATCACTCATTAAGTGATGTAAGTTGCTTGAAGGAGCTGCAGGTGTGTGAGCTTGAGGCGTGGGAACTCATGCCCCCATCATCGAATCATGCTGGTCAGAACTTTCCACCATGTTTACTATAACTACATAAAAGCTTTAGTGTTCTGGAGAATTTTTGAAGAGCGTGTCTAACCATCATGTCTTAATATTCCAACCCCCATTTAATATGGCAAAAAAATGCAACCCGTCAGGAATGTTGGATCCCGTGACAGTTTATTCATTAATTTTTTGTTGACATTTTGGTTCCATGTAATAAAAGGATAAATATTTATTTATTGCTTTTCCTTTAAAATGTTATTTTCTCTTCAAATACTCTGGCTTTTGTCCTCTGATTTGTCCTGCTACTTCAGCCATTTTGATCTAATCCGGAAGTCAGCAGGCACAGGGTTCCATCCACATGCAGGTGTTCAAATGCGTGCAGTTTATAAAAATAAATATGATTCTTGAAAATAAATGTTATTTTGAACATGGAAAGACCCTAATGATGCCAGATTCTCCAGTAAAGTCACAGGGCTTGCTTGGGAACCAAAATCATGGACAAATATGCATAGTGTGATATAGGAAAGTTGACTGTACTATTAATGTATCTGTCAGATATCATGAAAATACCGGTAACCGTCCCAACCCTTAGGGTCAGTGTAACACCCAAGGAATAATCCATTAATTTTAATGGTAGTGTGGATCACCATAATATGTTTTTTTTTTTAAATTCTTTATCATTGTGAGGTAGAGCAGTTTGTTTATTATCATCTGGCCCAATACAAGTCATTCACTAATCTTAGAGGATGCTTATGTTCTGGCCTGCAGTGCTTACCTTTGATGCCAACATAGAATTGGTGAACTGTGACACGCATCCCTCTTGACTGGCAGTGTTACTTTACCTGCAACTGGATTGCACACCCTGGCGGAGGAGCTTATATGTGGTCTCAGACTACCTTTAAGTTTTTTTTAAATATAAGAATTGGATCATTAGTTATTTTTTTTTTGTATATAGTCTGTTTCACCACCTGCTGTCCACCTGTTTATTGTAGATAATTTTCTTAAAAATTTATATTTTCCAATTATTTCATAGAAAACTGCATATGGAAGTGACAACCTAATATGGCAATTAAGAATTTTACAATAAATACCAAGTTTATGTTTCACAGCTTTTTAGTCTCTTCACAATGATTTGGCAGATTTGATGTCCCTGAATGAGTAGCCATCTTTGTTTGAGCTTGTTATATTGTTTAGAGTGTTTACATGACATCATCCAATCAGCAGCTGTCATTTGAGGCTGTTTTTGCATGTGACCACCTTGACCGCCAAATGTGGGTCTGGTACGATGTAATATGTAGACTGATTTCTCATATTTTTAAAAAGTTCTGTTTCTTAAATAAGGTGTAAGGTAGGTATTTATTTACCTAGTTGACAATTAGATCCTCTATTCTACGCTGTATTTGTTTTGCTTGAAAAGTAACTAATAAAAATGTTCATAGCAAAAAACAGGTGGACTTGAGGGTATGAAATGGATTATAACAGTAGTCGCAGTGTTGTCATTTCATCATCTGACAGTTGTATGTCAACTTATAGGTGCACCTTGAACCTGTTTGCCTGTGTTCAGGATATTATATCATGACTAACAGAAATTTGAAACAAATTTTTCATGGGAACTACAACAGTAATCTTATATTTGAGCTCAGTTTTTACTGTCTGAACATTATTAATCCTTTATATTTCCACTGTAGGGTAACGTGTTTGTTGCCACTTTGGCTGAGCAGTGTGTCACAAGCGTTGATGACCTGCTGCAAGTCCTGGAAGTTGGACACAGTAAGTATAAAAGTCATATGGTAGTTTCTTATGTCTAATTCTTACCTGGCATCACATATTGTTAATAACTGCTTCCATATGGTGGTGCACTGATGCGTTGTGATACAAAGTCCAACATTGTATTGATCAGTGTTATATATTTGCTTCTGTATTGATACACTTATCATATCATACACTGTTATTTGATCAATCGCAGGAAAACTGTAGCCAACAATTAGTATTATATAGTGATGACTACCTTGATGTAAAATCCAATTTAATTAAACAGACCAGTTTAACTATTAGAAGTGACTGTTTGAAAGAAGTTTTGTCAGTAATTCTTGAAGCATACTGACACAGCATTGTGAACATGAGTTTTCTCTTGTTTTGATGTAGATTTTACAGGACAGTATTCTGATATATTCCTAGGACAAGGCATATGATCAAGGAATAACAAAGGCTTCTAATTTGAACTACCATGTTGGACATAATAAGCACTCCAGTGGCTCTCAGAATTAATTTTTAACAAATGTTTCGTACCCTAACCCTTTTGTACCTCAAAAGAAGACAATAATGTAAAATGTAAAAATTGATTGTTAAACAAACATTCTCATCCAGTTTAAATTGGCCAGTAAATTTAGATACTAAACTGGTTTGCTCATGTCACAGATCACAGACGATACAATTTTCAGATACTCATTTCATTGTGCCTTATAAATACATGCATGGCAGCAGTTGCTTCAAGAATGCAAAAACCACTACAGACCCCATTGATCAGGGTTATAAGGTATAAGGTGTGCTCTCAAAAGTTCAAATAATGACTGGCAGATGCTTATTTGAAAATACTGGTTCCCATTTTACTTTATTTTTTACTGATTTTGCAATAAATGGTACTCCAGAAAGAAGTAAGTTTTCTTTTGTCAGTGCGAGGCTGAAAAATTATCTTGTAAATGCAAGTGGAAACCATTGGTTGTCAACAAATACTTTTTTCTAGTAGATCACTAAATCATTATCATATTATTTCTTAATAAAATTTTCCTTTACCCCTTTTACCGTATATCTGATAATTCTTTATTTCTTTATGTATAAATTACATGATAGGCATGTATTACATGATATGTCACACAGAGCATTGTGTTAGACAGTTGTACTCCATTCCACCAACCTTTGTCCACCTGGTTTTTAGGGTTTTTTTTTTTCCCTGAAAAGTTTATATTTTCCAATAATTTCCTAGAAACCTACATATGGAAATGACAACCTAGTATGGCAATTAAGTATTTTACATTAAATGTCCAGTTGATGTTTCACAACATTTTGATCTCTTCACAATATCTGGCAGATCAGATGTATCCCTGCACAAGTAGCCATTATTGTTTTTAGCTGGTTATATTTTTAGAGTGTTTACATGATATCATCTAATTAACAGCTGTCAATTGAGGCTGTTTTTGCATGTGACCAATGACCTTTACCACAATAAGTTGGTATGATATGTTGTAAGCAGTAGACTGATTTATCATATTTTAAAATAATTCTGTTTCTTAAATAAGGTTTAAGGTAGGTATTTATTTACCTTGTTGAAAATAAGGTCCTACCGTAATATTTTCCCTTGAAATGAATTTTTATTTCCCAAAAACAATACATAGACTAGGAAAATCTTCCTATATGTTGTCCTGTACACCTGTTTGTTCAAAACTACAAAATACATAGTTACATACCAAGCAAGACAATACAAATCGACAAAATATATGGGTATACATGAGTATTTTGATGTATACTACTATGTATATACCAATATACATAGAAGTTAAAAAAAAACTAGCTTAATACACTTACATGACTGTTTGTGTAAATAATATGTTATACTTCTCTAATTAGTTTAGCAAAATGTTATACCTTAATAGAGTGCCACCTGTCATAGAAAAGATCTGGGTTTCCTTTTCGCACAAATATATTGAATTCAATATTTCGAATATTATTCAGGTATTTTTTTAATCTGTCAAATGATAGATTTTGATTCTGTTGCCTGCTCTGATAAATATAACACTTGGTTAAGATAATGAATAAAGTGATACTAACACCAAAATTAGGATTCCCCAAGAGTACATCATTTTTGTCCAGAATATAATTTTGCTCAGATTCTGAATAGATAGGTATTGATTTCTGCCAAATGTGTTGAACACATAAACAAGACCAGTAAAGATGCTCAACAGTCTCAGTCTCCAGTTGACAAAATGTACAGAGATCATTATCTATTATTTTATTTAACCAATAATTATTAGCTGAAATATTGTGCAATATTTTAAACTGAAAACATCTGGTTTTAGTATCTATACAAACTTTGAAAGCTAGCTGAAAGACTTTCTCCTAGTCAATATTTTCTAAATTACATGTATCACAAAATCTAAAAATTCTTGGGCAGGTGTTTACATGTAGAATCTACTGAGCTGACCAGTATTTCATAAATCTTTTTTTAAATTACAGGATTTCAGATCTAATACTTTACGATTATCAAGTTCACCTAAAGTAAAACTAGGAATTTCTTCCTTTTAGTTAATCCTCTCTGTTTCTAGATACATACATGAACTTTTTACTTTTTGAACAATTGCCCTCCATTTTATATACTCTAACAATTTAACACCCCTATTTTGCCATGTGGTGAAGGGCACAACATTTCCATTATTATCAAATGCATCTTTAACATAAATCAGCCCTGCCTCATACAAACTCTTACTGAAATAAATTTTGCTGCATGAGCCTATATTTTCATTAAATCAAATGACTTGATGCATGAAGCTTCCTTTGTATCTAACTTTATTCCAGGCTTTTAAGAGATCTATATAGAATATATTTACATTAAGCATTGAAATAAATTCATTACTACATTCACATTTTAACAAAAGGCTCAGATCCATTCCATTATCTTTAAATATCTTATCCCAAATAGTCATCAGCTGATTCTCTCTATTTTTTCATATTTTTTCAGCCATGAAATTAAATATGTTTGTATTACACTTTCTGTATGAGGTACATTCAGTCCTCCATATTTTATTGGTTGTATCATTAAAGTTCTTTTAAGTTTTTCCTTTTTTGAGTTCCATAGAAACTCAAATATTGTTTTGTTTATTTCCAACAGATATTTTCGAGGTACTGTGATGCTTGCATCATGAAATGAAACTATTGAAAATTTTCATAGCAAAAAACAGTTGGACATGAGGGGATGACACAGACTATAGTGTTACAGAACGCTGGTCACAGGGTCAATACAAATATTACAATGGATCATGAATTTTTTTTTTTTTTTTTTAGAGAAACGAAGATTTGGATCAACCAACATGAATGAGAAGAGTTCACGTTCACACACGATTTTGAGATTGGTAAGAATCATCTCATGAGGATATATATGTATATATGAAATACAGTGGAACCTTTCCTTATGGGCACCTCTGTACTAAGGACACCTATTTAAAGCCACTTATGGGCAATCCCATGAAAGTCGGTCCCAAAATCTTTAACCTCCCTACTAAGGGAAGCTCTCTATTGCGGGCAAACTGTCTGGTCCCGTCATTGTTTGTAATTTGGAGGGTCCACCGTACTGTTGTTGGCTTCATAATCGCAGGGAAAAATTTTGCAATTTCCATTTTCTCAAAGCTATGCAAAGTTTCCATATTCGCGATCTAACCATATTTAAAACCTAAACAAAATTACCACAAATAACATGTGCCCAAATTCTTAATAATTGGGGACTGGAACATGGAACAATATTGCTCATTAATGGCATTTAGTTTGAAAGGTATGATATCATTAAAATATCAATCTTTGAACATACACATTTTGTAATTCTTTATCTGAAAAATAACTGCACTTCCTGTCATCTTGCCTTCCATGATGGGGCCTTTTATTGATGATGGTTTTATTTTCACGATAATTTTCCTTTCACAAATTTGAAACCCTCACTAACAAAAAAGACAACCACAATATTATATGATATCCACATTTAAAGAACAGTCTTCCATGGACATTTTGCTCACCCCAGATGACTCATGGATGAGATTAGAAAAGAAAAAAATGTAGCTGTAGTACTAAAAAAAGTGATTTTTTTTCTTTTTTGGGTGGAGGTAACTGCCTCCAATTTTTAATGCTTACTTAACTACATATATGTACATCTGCAGAATTCCATTCCGGTTTTTGACTGTGTGACAGGGCAGTATCACACGCTTCCTCTCATTTATATCCTGGCGTTAACCAGGCCCTGTGACTACTGCACCTGCGGGCCCTGGGTGTGTAATCATCCCCATTGCTGGGTCATACCACCGAGGAGCCCCCAAAAGGTGCACTCCTTTGTGAGTGAAACACAGCCGTTGGGCACGGCCTTCCCATTAAGCCTGCAGAGCGCTCACCCTGGGTGGGGGCCGACCATGAAAAACCTCACAGCCTCGGCTGAGATTCGAACTCACGATCTCCCAGCTTTGAGTCCTGCGCTCTACCCCTGAGCCGCAGGAGCCGGTAAAACTGAAAAAATGATTTTAACATTTTTAGGTCAGATGGTAAATATTGTTTTACTGGTAGCCTGTTAAATGTTTTCTTTTCATATATATGTATTTCTGCCCTTAAAAAGAGTCATTAAATATGATCTGTGAAATTTAACCACTCAATGAGCCATGAAAAAGATCATGAATTTTGATTATCTGATAGTTTAAGAAGATTATTTTCCCCCGTTACACCAAACTAGAAATATATATGGGTTGCACTTGCAATAAAGAAGGCAGAATATTTCATTCATGCAAAAAGAGACCATCTAGCATCTCAGTTTTTCCAGGTACAGGTTTTAGGTCATGATACTTTAGTTGTAAGGTAATGTATGAACCTGTGTTTTACAGATTGTTGAGAGCCGAGAGCGAGCCACGAATGACCAGCATGTCGACGGAGCCGTCAGAGTTTCACATTTGGTATGTACACCAGCAGTGGTAGATCCTCGCATAAGGGAAAAGGGTCATATAGAAAAGGTCATCCTATGTTGCCAGCCTTTAACAGGCCCCAGAGGGATGGCATTTATCAATCATTTACCTGCAGGCATCATTTGGAAACATCACAGAGATTTTTGTTAACCCATTAAGAGGATCTATCTGCAGTGGTATCTCTACAATGGCAGAGTTCCCGATGACTCTGTTATTTCCTATCGAATCCTTTGATAAAAAGTCACCTATGTTTTTCAGCATTCAGACCATGATCTATATTCTCCCACATTTTTCACTGCACAATTGTGTTTGGGATATGATTTTTATTACTGAATTATGATATCTGTATAAACTTTTTTAACAATGAAAAATGCTCTTTTGTAGAACTTAACTTATAAGTGTTGCAGTCGTACAAGTACATCTACCTTAATCCAACCAAACTTTAGATGCTGCTCGTAGAATAGACAGTCTAAATATAAGTTTCCATGTAAACTGCAATTGTACAGTACAAACTATACTTTTTCCTATATTTTTTGCTAGAAATTCTTATAACAGAATGTCTTATGACAGAAGTATTATGGTATACCCACCGTCCATTTGTTACTTTTTAGTGTCACCGCAATAACTTACCGGGGCTTTGATGGATTTTCATGAAACTCATCATAACTACTTACCAACAGATCATCTTGCACTGTACTGGATTACGGGCAATGTCCACGCATATTTAATAAGGTCACGGGTCACTTGGCTTCTTTGCAGTGTTGCTGCAATAACTTATGAAGAATATGAAGGATTTTGATCAATCTCATCAGAAATGTTAATCAATAAAATATCTCACCTAAGCTATGTTTTCAGCAAAATCCATGTATATTTAATGAGGTCAGAGGTCATGAAACACCTTATACATATTTACCAATAGTTTCTCACTTGATTTACCTTCTCATCAAAATTCACACATACTTAATGAGGTCTGAGGTCACCAGATATATGACAGGCGTATTATGCACGTTTGCGGTGCTTTTGTTTGTCTCAGGTTTTCCTATAAAATTCCTGTTTTCTTCAGGAGCCAGGTGGGAGCCTGCAATGAACTGGAGCTAGGGTTCTCTGCCATGATGGAAACAAGGCCACATAAAAATAAAGGATATATATATATATATACTGGTGTAGACAATAGGTGGATTTTGGCCAACTAAAGATAATACAAAATTTTGCTTCAGTTCTTGAAATGATGTATATCATAAACTCAAAAATTAATGCACTTTCAATAATTTTCAATATTCTTTTGTGCCATTGCAAAAACATAAGCAGCTTCCCCTAAGACCTGATCTTCATTTGCTAAAAAAGCATGAAAGCGACAAATCCGTGGAATAATAATAATTTTTTGTATGACCTTAGTGGAAACTTAGAATAGCCTAGGAATTCTATATAGAAGAAGAACCTCAAGAAGAACATGATCAGTCTGTGACAATTTGTTCATACACTTTTGCTGGATAATATGCAGTGGTGCCATTTAAGCATGAAAAAAGGCTGATGTAATATTCATATAAAATTCTTTTAAAATTCATCAGGGAAAGTTAGGTGGTTTAGTATAATTATGAAATGCTTCTTACCCTTGGGGGATCCACAGATGTATTTTTACCTCCTACTGTAATATTTTACATTCATGGTAATTTTCATATCCATTCTCAAAGCTAAGTCAAAACTTAGTAAGAATTGAATATGGCAGTTTCAATTACAGAAGAACAACCATAACATGTTATGCAAAATCTCTGTTAAAAAAGCAATAGTCCTTTGTACTATTCAATATAAATCTCCTGTGTAAGCCTGCTCCTAAGATTTGTATAGCTAAGAACAGTAGATCAATTTTCGTTAATATTTTGTCACTTCAGAATCTGGTTGACCTGGCAGGTTCAGAGAAGGTTGAGAAAACCAGAGCCTCCGGACAGCGACTGAAAGAAGGCGCCCACATCAACACGAGCCTGACACATTTAAGTCGTGTTATATCTCAGCTTGCGGATCAGGCAGGGTATGTACTTTTGATGCCTTCACAACACTTTTTAGCAATTTTATTAGTTCAAAAGGCAGCTATGATTTTCAGGGCGTACATTGGAGATAAGGGTCCCTGTTTCAAATCCTGTCAGAGCCAGTGACTTAACTTCAAAGATTTGTTCTTACTGGGCCTGGACCAGCCAAGTGGTAACAAGCTGTGCTCTCTCCACTGGTGACCCAGTTCGAATCCTGGTGTGGCAGTGAGAGTGGTTTTCTGCAGGCTTAAGTCCGGTTTGCTCCACATCTAGAGACCAGTGATTGAAACCATCTGAGCCACAGATAGTGCTTTGCATTAGTTATTCTTTGTATGATCAATGTAAAATAAATAATTTTAAAGTATATTTGTTGCCGTCTCTTAATTACAGGTTTCAACTCGATAGCATTATTGTTAACCCTGAATCCAGAGAACTTGATTGTAACATCTGATTCTTATCATGTGAATACAGTGGAAGCACGCCTTGCCACAACCCAACAATTGACCTTTTGATAAACTCTGTGACCTTAATCGCATATTCATTCTATGAATAATCATGAGCAGAGCAGTAGCAAGCAACCATTCAAGTTACAGTTAGTAATGTAAACAGTCAATCACCCAACTGGTGCTAAATTTTCAGAATTTGGGTGACTCTCCCTAACAAAACACAAAGTCCGTACCAGTACCCATATCGGCATGTTTTCTAGGATATTTTTTTATTCAAAGGAGACTGTATAAAAAGTGTTAGACCAAAGATTGAAGGAGCCATTCCGCCGAGTACCGTAATTTCGCAAAAAAAGTGGCACATAATTTGTATGAGACATAATCCAAAATATGGCATGACACTTCACAATGACTGCAATTTATTTCATTGGAAAAAGAGAAATAACAGTTCCACCTGATGACTTCAGGGAATGCAACATCATCGACCTTTGTGATGTCGCTATTGTCTTGTAAACAGCTCTTGCAGCCATGGGCATTGAAGACCTAGGAGCATTTTGGGGGCTCATTAGAAAATTAGGTTAAAAGGGTGGATCATATGGGCTGTGGTGGTTAGGTCAATTGCAACTGCCCAACAATTACAACCATTTTTCTTGGTCATGAATACATGATCCAGGTAACTTTGAATTTCAAAATGACAAGCCTTTGGTCAGTCACCATGGTGTTCATAATTGTGGGGTATCCACTGTACCTTCATCTTCAATCAGTTTGAAATGCTACCAACATTCCATGGACTGATTTTTAATTATAAAGATTCTTTTTTTTTCGAGGGGCCACAGTTTTCTTCATGTGTGAACATGACATCTCTTATATAGTTTGTTTTGTTACATGTAATATACCAGTTGGGTACTTTGCCATCCAACCTAACATAAGCACACTTGCCACTCCCAGATTTATTGCAAAAATAAAACCTTCGTGAATAAGAGAACCATCGTGGAAGGACAATTTGAAAGGTAATTGATTGATGTTTAACATAAAAAGGAGTTCCTGTATGTTAAAAAATGGCTGTTATTAAGGATATCAAATCTTTTTAAGATAATGTCATTAATAATTTACAATTATTTCAAATCTTTCAATGAGCAATCTTTGTATTATAAAGAATCTGCCTACACATTATTTTATAGAATTAGTTCATATAATAATGTTTTATTTTTGTCGGAAATTCATATGGCAAGATTGTGAAAATTCAACCCTCGCGAAACATTGAAACTGTAAAGATCCAAAATTTTAACGCAGTGAATATGAAGCCAACCACAATATATAAGACAGGACCGATTTAAGCTATAATGCCTGTCATGAAATAACATGTGGAACTAAAACCCCTTGTTCATGTATGAACATTTTATGATTACCTATTTTGGTGGTAATTAATCATTATGTTTGCTCATTACTTCAGTTTCGTCAGTTACCGGGACTCGAAGCTTACTCGGATTCTGCAGAATGCTCTTGGTGGCAATTCACGCACACTGATCATTTGTGCTGTCACACCAGCTGCTACCAACGTGGAGGAGACACACTCAACATTGAGGGTCAGTCTTTCAAGATCTACTCTTATCTCCAAATCTTAATCTTAAACCAACAGAACCTGTAGTATATACATCAGAATTTGAAATATTATATGTTAGTAAAGTAACAGGATAGACTACGATAGAAGTTTTCAGAAACATACGGGTTGCAGAGATCCAACAGTAAATTATGCAAAGCTTGAAATCAGTTAAATTGAAGAAACAAGTTTATGAATTTATATCAGAAATTTTAAAGACCCATTATATATAATTTAAATCTTCATGATTAGCTGTGCTGCATAGGTAAGCAGGGTGTCTATGGCTGGTAAATCAGGAAATTGGGATATGCTGCAGAATGGGATGATTTGGGGCAGATCCTGTCTCTCTGTTTATATTCTGCCCAGAATGTTTTTATGTGCTAGAAAGAAAAACAGAATAAATGCTAGTTACAACTTGAATTAATTTTGCTGAAAAAAAAAGTAATAAAAATAAATCTAATATCAACAAAGGTACAAATTTACGGATGCAATACAAAAAAAATGAATACAGGCATGAAAAATCACTATTAAAAAGAGTCCCTCATTTTTAAGGATTTACTGAACATGCTAATTACTCTTTTTTTTTCACATTTTTAGTAAAAAAAACTTTCAATATATATACTAATATACTATTTCTTTGCTGCTATAACAGTCCAGTGGGACATGAATGAGACTCCTTACAATTTTTGTGTGTGTAAATGTCCAGCATGTGTCATACCGTGTGGAAAATGATCATTTTCTTCATGCAGGGGGGTGTGTAATGTTTCTGACTTTTGGAGCGATATATATTCAGTGAAACCTCATTGGTGAACTTGCTTAAGTCGAATACCCTGCTTATGTCCAAGCTACGGACTCAATATTCCGGACAACACTAGTTAAATTATAACCAAATAACACCCGCTTGTGTCGAACCTCAGATGTGTCGAAGTTTTCCGAGGGTCCCTTCGACTGCGACAGAACAAGGTTTCATTGTATATACCAACTTAGTATGGGAATTCACGCTAATTTTACTGGTTATATTAATTACTAGTTCTAGATGTTGGTTTTAAAATCATAATTGATGATTCAACAATAAAAATGCCTGATGATTGATTATAAATTGATTATTTATGTACTTTCTATTCTACCTTAAAATCTGATGTAAACTAGTATCTTAAATATTGACCCCAGTGAATAGTCTGTCTTACATGTACATGGGTATGTAATGAAACTATCAGTCCACCAGCATCCAAGGTGGACTTGCCGTCATACAATTGCTGGCTGAGCAAGGTTCAGTTTGGATGCTTTTCATTACTTTGTCTTTAAATATATCCGTCAAGAGTAGATTCTTTGCATATGCATATATTATAATCATTTTTAATCGATTATGCAGATATGCAATTGATTTAATAAATTTTTAAAGAAAATGACCAATCTTTGATTTAATCACCTAATTGGCACACCACTTTTAATTACATAATTTAAAATTACACCACTTTTCCAGTTTGCTACAAGTGCAAAGAAGATCAAGAACAAACCAGTCCTCAACGAGGTCCTCTCTAACGAAGCCGAGCTGAACCGCTGTCGGCAATTGATATCAGACCTGCAACAGCAGCTAGAGGTAAGTGCTGATTCAGGCTTTACACCCCATCAATAAATCCTGAAAAGACAGAAATTTCATATATGCAATTTTATTTGCTAGAATGCTGTGAATTTTCTGAAAATTATCAGGGAGTAATGAAGAAAACATGTTGTAACTTGTTGTTACAAAATGTATCTTAAACTAGAAGATGCATTCTCAGGTTGAAGGCCTCCGCCATGTGGGCAATCCTTAATTTGGATGCTCCCCGAAACGTGTATGCATCCTCAGGTTCAACCATACAGAAGTTTCCCCCGACCCCTGTTTGCATTCACCTATTCAGCCCATGATCAAAGTTTCATTGAATGCATAAGTGACTGTACATTTGTGAATATTCCTGGAAGTCCTTCCTGGACCTGGATCACAAGGTGGATCCACACCAAAATCTAATTGATTTCCTTGGCCCATTCCCCAAATGCCCTGATGAGTTCATGAGATTCTGTTCATGGTAGCATGGGTTTTGTTATGAACACACACAAATAGTACACACAAACACACAAATGGAAAGAATGCATACCCATCTGGTGGAGGCAGTTATCTGGTTTCATTAAATCAGGTTTATGTACCTTGTGAGCAGGATATCTCAAGTCAGATTCACCGCGGGAATTTTATTTCTCCAGTGCAGATGTGTAATTAACAAAATCTTTGTCAAGTTCGAAGATTGCCTTGACTTATTTTTCAACTTTACAGAACTTATTATGGAAAAAATTTCAGGAGCTTATTTCTCTGGAACCTCTTGGAGGATTGTCATAAAACATGCTATGGTCATTGGTCCTGATGATCTGTAACTGCTGCAGGTTTTTGAAGGCATCACCTACATTTTCTGATTTGTAACAGCGTTGAAATTTTGGCCTTCTGAGTGGGATATTTCAAGAAGTTTTCAACTACAATTGTATTTCTTCAGAGCTGATGTATATCAACAAAATCTCAGTCAGGTTTTAAGATGGATGACCTTGACCCACTCTTCAAGGTCAGAGACCTTATTATAGAAAAAACTTGGGAGCTTATTTCTCAGGTGGCAGTTTGCATATATGCAGAGGTAAAAAGGTCACTTGTTGCAAAAGGCCATTTGCAAAGCTCTGGCTTATCTTACTTGCTGCCAGATGCCCTTGTTGAATTTGTTTTGATAATTTTGGCGGGCCACTACATATTATTAACATGTTGTTATAAACAAAACAAGCATCATGTCTGTGGTGTATCCACATTTTCTGGCCGATTTAGTCCATATAAAGGTCTTGTAGGTGAATTGGTCCCTTTAATATCTCATTGCGATACAATATTAATTCTATTTGACCAGGTTCAAAGAACAGTGGACTACAGAGCAAACTATGAACAGCTGTCTGAGCAAAACAAGGAGCTCAGTAAGTTACTCGAGGAACGAGAGGCCCGAGAAACAGAGCTGCATCAGAAATTATCAAAGCTCTCACAGATGATCTGCGTGTCAACTAAACCGCTACTACCAAAGACAGACTTTAATGCCCAGGTATGGTTATTTTTATAAATTACAAAATATATGTAAAATTTGTAAGGCCAAAAAAATAAGGTTTGGTTCTCAGGCCCTTTTTTTAAAAATCAGTGTGGGCTGGTGTTTTTAATTTTTTGGTATGTTTAGATAAAAATGTCAAATAATAAGGGAAAAGCATGTTAATAACAGATTTGTTTTGCTTAACAAGTAAAAGCACTACATAACAAAGAAAATTTTATCAAAATTGCATGATTTTATTTCCTTGAAAGAAATGTCTCAGCGGCTGGAGCTCAAAATTGGTAAGTTTCTATTGAAAATCAACAGGGCTGTGCCTGAGAACCATACCTTTTATTTTTTTGGCCTAATATCACTAGCTCAAATGACAACTTTTTTGTTGTTAAATAAGCTCCACAACTTATTGATATATATCAATTGATGCAAGAGGTATTGTTTGATTATTGGAGTTTCCCTTATTAATTATTGCAATCTTAATAAACTTAATTTTTGGTTGGCCCCCTACATGTTATTAAAATGTGAATGTAAACAATACAGACAGCCTGTGTGGGTTAGGATCAGCATTTTCTTACCTGGTTTGTATTTAAGGTTCAAGGAAATAACTCAGTTAACAAATTAATGTCAGATATTGAGATAGGTCCCTTTAATGTTTAAAATTTAAGACCTTGTGTAGTCAGTTTTAAATTTTTTTTTTTTTTTTTTTGCAAATTTGTTGTACAAAATGCAGGAAGTGGGTTATATATTTAAGTAAACCTGTCCAAATAGGACCTGTTGGATTAGAAATTAAGTGTGGTATTGATTTGACATTCTGCTTGACAGAGGAAAAGACGTCAGACGTGGTGTCCTGGAAGAGAAGGGGGACTACCTGGATTGGGTGTTGGCAGGGGACGTAACAAATTTGGAAGTCGTCTTGCTCCTGTCTCAGGCATGCTATCATATTTTTTTTAAATCTTCATTGCAGTTGTGAATGAAACCAGTCAACAGATTTGGGTTTGTAGTAACAATAAGCCAATTTTTTCTACTCTGCGCATAAAATTACTAATAAACACAAATTATCACCAGCCTGATAGCAGAGATTGTGGAATATGTACTACAGTTACTTATATTATTTAAATACCTGTACAGTGTTATTTAGGATGAGATTTACTTCATGCTTAGAGACATCTATTTATAGATTTTATTAAATATAAAGGATTCTGTTGAAACACAAATTAAAATGTCTTGTCTATGATTTGGGTCCCTGGAGAAGCTTTGGGTTTTTTTTCTTTTAACGAAATTTGATTTATTTCTTTCAGACTCATTTCACAGGGCTTATGCTGGTTTCTTTCTTCCCTAAATTTTCCTATGAAAAGACTTGCAAAGGTACTACATTCTTCTCTAGTTCAAATTTATAACTTGAACAAGAGACATACATGTATGTACCGATATACATCCATGTGAGAACAATTATTTCATACTTGTTACTGTTTCCACCCATGTCCATTCTTCTTATGGCTGAGGGCTTTTGTCAGCTTTTGTTGATATTGTTGTTATTTTCTTGTCAGGCGCTGCCATGCAGAGCTTTGAAACATTAACAGAAGAGGAATCCAAAGTAGAGGATCCCTTCCCAGATCACGCGTCTGTTGACATAACATTACCCCCTGAGATCAGAGAGGTAAGTGGTGACCCAATTTACCCTTTGTGTGTGTGTGTGTGTATGTGTGTGAGGGTGTGTGTGTGTGTGGTGGGGGTGGGGGTAAATATATATATTTATATGTGGCTTATTAGAAGTCCTTGTTGCAAATGACACACCTTTTTTCCAATGTACCTTCTGCTGTGGTGTACAACTCCAGGAAAAACGGAGGAACAGTTTAAATATAGCATGATGTATATTGAATATTATATCAATGTTAAGTATATATAACATACCTGTGTGAAATAAAAAAAATGCACATTTTAACGGTGTGGCATGTATTTTGTATGACCTTTTAAATCATTTAAATCAACAGAATTATGAAGTCTGCCCCAGTCAGGCCTTATTATGCCTTCCCTGGCCTTGATGTCATTTATTTTAAACTTACAGATTGAGGAAGAACAGAAGAGGGTACGCTTCACCAGACCTACAATGTCACCTCCAAACGGAGAACTGTCAAGTCAGCTGAAAGTATTGAAAGAGGAGAATGAGCAGCTGCATCAAAAGTAAGCATTCATGTGAATTCACAAACCAAAGGGAAAATATGTCTCTGTGGTAACAAGTCATTTCCTGTGTTGCATGCAAAATGGCGATCCTCTAGTAACCCACGTGCAGACCTGCCAACTAGTCAGATGTAATCGTACTTCGTCCAATTTTTAAGATTTTTGGCAGGAGAAAATCGTATTAGTACGATTTTTGAATATTCTGGGAAAAGAAATTCATTCTTCTAATCAAAAGATTTCCTGTAAATAAATTCTGATCGAACTTCATGTGTTCATTCGTCATTCATTCATTCCATTACACCATTAATCCTGAGCGGTTAAAACTTTGTTTGTGCATGTGCTAATAAAATGTAACCCTCAGCTGTGACACGAGCATGTGACGCAAAACGGACCCATTGCAAACCAGTTTCTATTTCCTATCGCTGCGTCTGCAAATTTATTGAAATGCATGTGTCGACCTTCAATGAGAGCGATTTCTTGGACACCCTGCATGGTGGAATGCAGCCGTGATCAAAAGTGCACATATTATAAACGCAGGTGCGTGACTGTGGCATTAGGTTAAATCTCCTGAGAGACTTGCGCTTGTTGCTAAAGTTTCCCGGAAACCTAATCCTGGTGACACCAATGACACCTGACCCACACACCCTTAGGATGACATTAGATGGACGTCATTTGACCCATGCGTCCATTGGTTGACCTCGATTTTATTTGCATAGACGTCATCTGACCTCTGACCCGCCTTGTGATTGTCTGAACATTGTTTTTTGCATGGAAGAAAGTTTCAACTTCGGTGGGCTGGACGTGATACCTATCATCAAAGTGAATCAAAGAGCAAAATATTTGTTTTTAACTTAACAAACAAATTATCTGTGTTCAGTAAACGGACCGTATGTGCTTTAAATGTGCCAGTTTTTTACCATTTTATCCAAATCATAAGATAATACCAGAGTGCCGGCAATGTCAATATTTTCATATTTTCAGTAATACTTAGGTCTGCGGAAAAAGAAAATGCGGTAAAAAATAAAAATCAATAATTTGTTCTTTTGCCCTCTATCCTGAAATTTGGTCCATTTTTGTAGGGCATTCAGTCGTTGTGAAATGATTATACCCATTCATAGGCCCACCCGCTCGTGGTATATAGTACAGAGATATGCACGTGAGATGGAGGTCCCTGGATCCCAGGCGCTTGTTAACAAAAAAAACGTGTTTTGGCCTATGTTACAAATTGTATTTTGGAAGGTTGTACATTATATTATACAAATATGAAAAAACATAGGCCATATGAATAGACCTGTCAGGTGAACTTATCATGTTTTAATAAAGTAGTTACGCATGTTGTAGGTTTTAGCATCGATGTCAACCGCACACTTTGTTGTAAAGAGATCTTCTTAACTACCATTGACAGCACATTCCTTTAATTTTCGGAAGAAAATGCAAACATTTTCAAAGAAATATGATAATAATGTTATATTCAGTGAATTTCATGCAAAGTTAACACGTGTGTCTTAAGTTATCTGAGGTTACCCATATGTTAATTACTGCAGCTGTATATTTATAATAATATTTATAATAATTGTACTAAAGGTGCATAGTATTATCAATTGAGGCCCATGACAAGTTTTAAGGTGGCAGGACTGGTCCCCCCACCCGACCTGACTTTGTTTCAGTTTTTCCTTTGCATTGAACAATCAAATGCTTTAATACCCCTTAAAGTATACATTTTTTGGAAGCTAAGAAAATTTTCTATAGTTTAGTGGTAATAAACTTTGTTTCCGAGGAACAGGTTTGATTATGTAAGAATTTTAATTTAATTTTAATATTTAACAAAAAAACGTTAATTTCAGCACAACTAAAGCAGATACAGAAAATCTTCTTAAATAAATCAAGAATTTAGATAATAATCCCCAGGCGTTTTATCCCCAGGCGTTTTTTGTTTGGTGAGTTAAGTTTAAAAATTACGATTTTACAGAGTATTTAATTTTGAAATCTTCACTAATCATTTAATTCTTTACTTTTACTTTAATAAAATTCTTCAAATTTAGTATAGGCGTAAAATAAAAAAGCACTTTTTAGAAGACATATTAAAAATTACATATTTCAAAGATGATATGTTTCGGACAAGTACTTACTGAGAAATAACGCTCTAAAGATAAGGTGTTCAGGTGAAATGATGTTTCGAGAAAATGGCCAAAAACTATATTCGTAGAGATCATTTGTCCTACACACTTAACTAACCACAACTACATGTTGACAGTCACATGAATTTGGTCAAGACGGTGGTTCTTATCAAATCATCCTATAATAACATGGATTAATTGACTATTTAGCTTTAAAAACGTATTAAAACGATAAAAGTTTGACCTGTCACACCAGCGACTTGTCAAACACCAAGTGCATGGATTTCAGTAGGCGGAGCTTACAGTTTTGGCCGAGTGCCAAGGTGCGCTGAGCACCCGACAACCGGGACCCGCGGCTGAACAGGTAGCCGGGCCTAATAGGTAACCGCGTGTTTACACAGGACAAGGGGAGCGGGGTCTATGGCCATTCAAGGAAAATGAAGATTAATTTACTTTTCACGGTTTACATACATTATACGTATTTGGGAGTTGACAATAGAGACGAGTTTATAATGATCATACAAATTTCGCATACACATACAAGTCATATGTGAAATCTGGACTTATTGTTTATTGGAGGGTTGAATAGGAAGACGATTGATTGCAACATTCATACATCATGCACACACATTCAAATCACAGAAGGAGCCCGTAGTGATAACTGACCTCGTGATAACTGTTTGTATTGTACTAAGAGTCCATTAGTAATTAGTCACTAGATCTTTCTGGTTGAATCCACATATCCAAAGGTGCATCTAAATAAAATAGTATGTTATTACAACAGCGGCTGACAATAGCGCGTTTAGTTGATAACACGGCCAAAGTCGATAGGTGTTGGCCTCCAGTTTTCCTTCATGCGTAAACGTAGAGATGCTGTCATCTGACGATTCATCGTCGCTGGCTGTCAGTTTGATCACGGAAGTAGGTTCGACCCGCTTAGACTTCTTGATATCATTCAACTGCTGCAGTTTTTCAAGTGGCATTCGGGATTTGCGTCGTCGGCCCATCGTAGTTTCGTCTGGTATTGGCGTAATATTTATTTGTTGCGGTGTTGACAGTATGAATATCATAGACATTATAGTTGGGATATGAAGCAGCTTATTATAAAGTAATTTTACGTATCTGTCGATAGGCTTAGGATATAGCAGAAATAACATGATGTCAAGTGAAAATCTTTGTTTCGGCGTAACATACCCGAAAAAAAAAGACAGAAAGGCCAATGACACTAACAGATCATTCACAAGGACGGGTTTGTTTGCACACTAATTAGCTAGAGTAAGGGTTGCTCTCCAACGCTTATCAGTTGTATGCTCAGCTAATTAGATTGGGCTGTCAAAAGTCGACCGTCAGTTCTTGCCACCTCGTGCACGGAGGTACTTGGCCCATGCATTAATTAAACACCTGCACCTTGCAATTGGCTAATTGTCCCAGGTGAGGGCTGGGGCCAGAGTGATTGACAGGCCTGTGGCAGGGCTGGAGTTAGTTTACAAACACCCTGTCAACACATCTTGGTGTTTACTGAATAGAACTAACCCTTTTCCACTAAATGTAACCGGCGACCCAAATTGGGCTCAGCTGCATTAGATCCGCCCAGTATTCAATATTACGTATACCTTTTGTTGAAAAAACACCAATTTTTAGGATTTTGACCAGTCCTGCTACCTTAAGGAATTGACTTGCAATTTAATTGCATTTATTTTGTTATGTCTTATTCATTTAATTACGTCTTTATTGTATTCATGGTGGTTTTCTAAGCTTTTTCTGGACCTCTTGTTCAATATATTTATCAAGTTGTTTTACTTCTTTTCCAGTGAGAAAAATCTTCTTTTTTTTTTACACTAATAGACCTATCTGACACTACTACACGTTGTAAAAAGAAGACCAAATTCTCATATTTTTAAATAATTCTGTATTTTAACTGTTTCTTTACTTTGTTGGAAATGAGGCCCTTTAGTTATTACTCATTACTAGTTCTCCTTTGGAAAGTGACTAATAGAAATTTTCTTTGCCTTCTTTCAACCTGATCTTTGCCAAAAAAAAACAGCAAAAAAATTAGCACATCCTGCTTATCAATTTAAAAAAGTAATTCAAGTTTTGTAATGCTTTAAACTTTTGTTAAAAAATATTAAAAAAAACAGCCATTCAAATCCTCGAAATGCAGGGGCTTTAGGAGCCCCTGCCCCCCGCCAGGGGCTTTGCCCCTGGACCCCACCCGTCTTGGGCAAGCGCCTTTGGCGCTCGCATCCAGTAAGATTTCCAGCTTTCGAATGTTGGCAGGTCTGCACGTGAACCATGTTTGTATTCATGCAGTAAAAGTTCAACAAACATGCAGAGGGATTTGCCAATATGCTGATTACGTCAGAATTTTTCTCACATGATACCAATCGTAGTCTCTTCAATGTCAGGGGGCTGAAATGGCACTATCAGGATACAGTATATGGTACTAGTGTTAGGAGTCACCTCCTTGATCATAATTACACCATATATTCAACCAATTATTGATTATTTGTCATTTTTTAGAAGTGTTGGAGATCAGTTGTAATTTCATCAAGTTCTTCCGTAAAAATTAGTTGACCTCCAGGAGTATGAAACTTCTGATCAAATAGAGACCTGTACATACACTCAATTTATTTGTATATCTAATAATTATAGCCTACGTGTATATATTTAACTTAGGTGTGAATCTATTAGTAAATACAGATTCGTCTAAAAAAAAATTATGAAATTGTACCTACTGTCAATATAAAGCTAGAACCTTGGCAAAAAAAACCCCTGTAATTGATTATGGCTAAGCAAGATCGATCATCTGCATAAGCTGACTGATCATCGATCATAATCAATCATTGGTCATAACACTATCTGGTACAGTACATATTAGTAGTATCAGAGTTAAGATTCCAAGTTATTACTCTTTGTTCAATTTCACCAAGGAAAATGAAACAACCCCCTCAATTGGTTGATCATTCAGTGGTTATCCAATCAGATGCTGATTAAATGATTTCTGACCATTAGTGGTTAGCCAATCAGATGCTGATTAAATGATTTCTGACCATTTGGCTGCTTACTATCATTAAATTCTAGAGGTTGCTAGTTAAATCAGGCCTGCCAAATCACTCTTCCTTTTTTTAAAAGTCACTCTTTTTTTGAGGATATCCTGAAAATGATGCTAATTACTCTTTTTTTATTCTTTTTCTCCAGCTGCACTCTTTTCTTACTCCTTTCTTCCAGTGAAAGAATTCCAATATATACTATTTGTCTCCTGCTTTAACAGTCCATTTAGAACAAGAATGGAATATTGTGCAATTTTTATGTATGCATGTGTCATAACACAGCATGCCTTTATGTATATGAAATGGGATGTGCACTGTGTATGTTTCTGACTTTGGGACCAATACATTCGCACATTTATAGTATGCGAAGCACATAATTGATGCCAATTATACTGTTTTAACATGCTTCATTTCAAAGAAGTTTACACTTTTTTTTCAAGAGCACTTTTTTATTTTGATCATTTACCTTTGGTAGGCCTTAGTTAATGTCAGACTTTATGTTTAATGGTTATATATCATCAACAAACAGATACAGGGACATCAGGTGGTGCTGATACAATATTTGACTTTGCGATGTATTGGTACAGCTGAATCGTTACAGCCCTATTATCCAGGGCGAGGTTTTCTCTCAGATGTTGAATAACCCCAGTGCATCGATTTGTGGACTGTTTCTAGTTCACAGTCCTTTATATTTATGTCTTGTAGTTATTTGCTGTCCTGTCACTTGACCTTTGTTATGCTCCTGGTTGCAGCAAGGACACATTTTTCTAGGATCCTGTGTGTTGGTGCGTTACTTGCAGCAGGCTGTGTTACTTATTATTATTATTATTTACAATGATTGTGAGCCACCAGTCCATGCTAGACACCCTGAATTTCACAATAACAAAATTCCTAACATGATCATATTGTAATCTCAGTTTAAAATCTTATCCTAAGACTCAGGATAAATCCACAGTTTTTATCTATCAGATGTGTCCCAAATTAAACAGCCCAGTACATCAGTCAGTACTTGTGCAGTGCTTGTACAGGAGAACCATTTTAACTGTCTTTATTATACAGTTGCCTTTGGTTTGGACCTGTGTTGATCCCTAGAGTAACAGTCTTTAGAACCAAAACTCCTCATACTTGTTTGACAATATAAAAACAGTTATTTATTTATATTCTATTTTACAGGTGTGAAAAATTGATGTCACAGATGGATCAGACAAAATCACAATTGTTGTCAAAAACAAACCATGACCTTGACCTGCAGAAGAAACTGGAGATGCTCGAGGCAGCAAGAAAAAATGACATTGAGATATTTTCAAAAACCAACAAAGAAAATCAAGAACTGAATGAAAGTTTAACAAAACAGGTAAAATTACAGAAGTTTGTTATCATTCAAATGCATAGTTTCAAATGTATACCTATATAGTTTATGATGTTCTTAAATTCACAGAAATAATGAAACCCACTAAATTATGAAATACATAATTCTAAATCCACAGACATTCATAAATTATGGTACAATGAAAGGCCTTCTGTTAATAACTGGTAAAAATATCAGGATTAAGATCTATTACAGCTCAAATTAAATCCAAGATTCACAATACATTTCCTCTCTTAAAACTGCTTGACTTTTCTCAAACATTTATTAAAAAATAATTGTGGAATGTTTTGCCTAGAATGAGCTATTTTAGAATGATTGTAATAATTTTTGATATCATTCGAAATGATTAATTATTACAGGTGTATGAACTGAGGTGTTCACTACAAAAAGCACAAGGGGACAAAGAGGTCGCATTACAACAGCTGTCAAGGTCTCAGGACCATCTAGAGGTACAGTAGCATTGCATTATTTTAAGAGAACAAGGATTTGAGCATTGTAAAATTTAAGGGGTAGAGGCATTGTAGCAGTGTAATATTTTAAGGGTTGAGCATTGTAGCAGTGTAACATTTTATTAGAAGGCAGAATAATAACCACATTGTGGCAGAACAGTAACAACTCTCATTTGAACAGAGACTTCCCCCCAAAATCAGGAACTTATTTATACTATACATTGGCAGATTTGATACTTTTCTTGTAAGGTTTAATGCTAATCTCTTAAATACACGGCTAACTGTTTATATAATTAGTGGTAATGGGCCATTTGTGACCAAAACCACCACTGAATTTTTTACCCAAATTTGAGGTATAGAAAATAGTTCAAAAAAGATCATCTCTTTTTATCTCTTAACAGGGGGTTAAGCAAGAGGTTCGTCACTTGGAGGAACTTCAGCTCAAACATCGAGCTAACGACAACCACCAGCAGGAGCAAGACCCGCAGCGACTTCGAGATCGTTTGAAAAAATTGGAATGCAGCCTTGATCTAACCAATCAGCGCTGTCAGAACTATGAGGGAAAAATGAAGAAAATGCAAGGTTGGTAAAAGGAGTTTTTCCTGTGAAAATGATTGGAAGGTGTGTCTGTTGTTATATAATATAAAGGGTTGGTGTAAAAGATGTAATATTGTATTATAGAGCCATTAGTAAGAGGGATAAGTAATCATATTGTATATATACATATAGAAACAAAGCCACCCTCAGCAAGAAATTGTAGTAATAGTGAATCAAGCAGTATAGCTGCTAGTCTTAAGAGTAAAGGTCTGTAAAGGTTTGGTATATATTCTGATATCATCGACAATGCCAGTTTCATCTGCCTTTCACTTTGCCATCCTGTCCTCTGTGGGGATGTCCATTCTTATAACTTTCCTTGCTCTCTTGGAAGCATACACCCATAGTCACATTATAAAAGGCCTGAGGGGTTGTTCTTTCCACATTTTCTCCACACTTTCCCATGACCAGTACCCATTCACCCTGGTTCGAGAGGGCAAACCCTTGTGGTGAAGGCTTTGGCCAGGAGTCTGGGCACAGAAAACAGTCAAAACAGGGTGCAATTCCACTACCCTTCAGTTGCAAGTCCAACACCCCTGCAATTACGCCCACAGTAAAGAAACAATACAGTTGCTAGTAGTATTAGCCATATTACATGTGTATAAGTAATGTAGCAGCCATGACTGTGACAAATGTATATGAATACCCTTTGATAATTTCTGCCATGTTGGTTTGGTACACCAGTTTTGTATCTTGACTATTTGAGTTTGTATGTGAATAAGACACACGTAAGAAAGTTTTGGTTGAATTTCTATGAAATTTTACAGAGGGATGAATCTTGATTCAGTAAATGATATACATGTTCATCCAATCCATAACCTGTTAAAAAATATACCAGATCTGTATCCATAGACTTCTGTTGGCCATTAGGGCTTATAACAAATTTGGATTTTTGTTTTTTTGTTTTACAGAGGAGAGCAGAAGGCTTGAGAACGCAGCTTTTGAGCGTGATCGCTTACGTGCGGAGCTGAGACATACTGAAGAGGTGGTCCGTACACAGCAAGGAGAAATTAATCAGCTCCGTGAACGGTACAGTGCTTCTTTCAACGACATGGCCAAGAACAGGCTCCAGTCCGATGCTCTCACTGACAAGATCAGAGAGGTATAACCCTTGAAAATCTTTTAAAATTGTGAAAAGTTAACTTTAAAAAGGCAATAAAAAATCATTTTATTTGTGACAGAAATAAAGAAATTTGGTTTAGAAAATTTAGACATACTAGTTAATCTTTGCTGATAACTGGTATGTGCTCATATATACCAGACAATGCTTAACATAGTGTAAAATTGTATGCTGCTAAAAAATCATTTCTAGTCATTTGGGGCTCCACTAAATAAAAATGTTTTATATTAGCTCTTAAAAACCTATCCAGTCAGGTTAATAATTGTAAACTGATCTGTGAAGTACCGGTAAAGCATTATTGAAAATCCTTAAAAAAATTTAACAACTGAGTTTGTACACTCATACAAATCCTTACAAGATTAGAAAAATTAAAAAGCAATTTCCATAAATAATATGAGATATTCAAAACATTGAAAGGTCATGATTTTTTCTTTAAGTGTGAGAATGGTAGGAAATGATTCTTCAATGCTTTCATTTTGTTCCATAAAATAAGATTTAAAACTCTTTAAAAAATTATTATACTGTAGAAACATCAAATAATGATGTGCCATTTTTATCCTGCTTAATCACTGAGTAACATCCTTCGTCATTTAGGACATTTGTATCATATATACATGTTTTATAATCCTGTATGAGATTGTCAAATACTTCAAGATAGTCTGTAAAATTTTCTAATCATGATTCACCTTGATAGTACCACCTTGCATGTCTGAACTGATGACCTGTTTGTTAAAGGGTTCTTGAGTCCTGCAGTGCCATGGACAATTTTCAGTAGACATATTGGAGTACATGTATTAAAGTCCTGCTCTCTCTGTTCTCAAGAACTCAGTGTCATGGGAAATCATCATTTATCATGTAAAACTTCTGATCTTTATGACAATTTTGACAATTTTCTAATTAATTCTCTGTGCTTGTTTATGTAATCGCATTATAGTCAGGTATCAGCCCTAGGTTATTTTAATTCAGATAATAAATACTAGATAGCAGATCTTTGTTGAACGTGTGGTTCCTGTAACATATTGACTATATTTTTATTTCTTTTATTTTTTTCAGTTGGAGGCATGCGTTCAGAGACATGAGATGGAGAGAAACAGGATATTACAAGAACATGAAAAGGAACTGGTCAGGGCTGTGAAGAATAATACTCCAAATTCTTGTTCTGAAGATCTGGAGCGACTACGTTCCGAACTAGCTCACAAAACTGAAAGCAGTGCTGCATGTATTGCAAGTTTAGAGAAAAAACAAGCACAGCAAAGGGAAAATCACTCCATGGAGTTAAAAGAAAGATTATCTGAGATTCAGTATCTTGAAAAACTGTGTGACAATTTAAATGAACAGCTTGCAGAGCTACGTCCTAAGCTTGAACAGAAGGAGGAAACCATCAAAGCTCTTGAGGGTAAAATAATGCATTTAGAATCAGCAGCGAACAACAAAGAAGATAATAAAGAAGCTGATCTAATGGAGGAGAATATGAAAGAACTGCAGAGCAAAGTAGAAAGCCAAGGCCAGGAGCTCAAAGAGGCATATATGCTTCTTGAGCAGTATGAGAAAGAGCTTGATGATCAAGTAAATGCCTCAGCGCAGTTGCAGAAAGAGCTCAAAAGTCGTTCTTCTGCTGATGTTTGTATGGCTGAAGTGGAAGAAAAGTTGCAGGTTCTCAGTGAGAAAAAAGACTCAGAGATTGCAGAGTTGCAGAATAAACTTGAAGAGTACAAAAAAGAACTTGCTTTCAAAGAAGAAGAGATAATTGAGCTTGGAGATCAGTTGCAAGATGCACCTGCACCAGCCTTTGTTGAGCAGCTCCAAAAGGACCTTGAAGAGACCAGGCAGAAAGTGAAAGAATCCATCGAAACAGCTGGTGAAGAGCTTGAACAAAAGGAAGCTACAATTGCTGAGATGAAGGTTTCCATTGAACAATGTAGATCAGAGAATGAGCAAATAATTGTAGAACTGAAGTCACAGTTAGAAAGAGAAAAAAGTCATGGTGGTGAATTACAAGAATTGGTTGACAGACTGCAAAGCAAGCTAGAGGAGCTTCAAATGCAAGCAAGTAATTCAGATACTGATGTAGTTGCTCAGTTGCAGGAGGATCTCCATGCATCAAGACAAGAACTGCAACAATATCAGGATACCTCTGCTGCTGAAAGCGCAGAACTAAAATCTAAAATATCAGAGTTAGAAGAGAATTTGAAACAGCAACAGTCTGAAGATGAGGAACAGATACAGTGCCTTAAAACTAAGGTAGAAAAGAGTGAGGATTTACAAAGAGAGTATGAAGAACTGTTGGAACTTTATGCTTTTGCAAACACTGAAAATGAGGATCATAAATCCAAAATATCTGAATTAGAACTGTGTTTGAAACAACAGCAGGATGAACATCAGAATGAGATTTGTAAACTAAAGACTGAAGCTGAACAGACAGAAGTTTTCCAAAGAGAATTACAGGAACTGCAAGAACGTCATACATTCTCTGAAATAGAAATAGCAGACTACAAGTCAAAAATATCAGAGTTAGAAGAATCTTTGAAAGACCTTACAATCAAATATGAGCAGGAGGTGTTTGAACTTAAAAACCAACTTGAACGAAATCAGGATCTCCAAGCAGAACATACTGCTTCATCTGCTATTGACGAGTATAAATCCAAAATATCTGAACTTGAGGAGTTGTTGAGCCAACAGAGACTTAGCCATAAAGATGAGATTGACAGTTTAAAAACACAGTTAGAACAAAGTGAAGGTCTTTGTCAAGAACTCAAACAGAAAATGGATGAGGCACATTCTGGCATCATGCAGATGAGTTTTGATGCAGATCAACTAATGGAGACAAAAGAACAGCTGGAGACAGCTGAAGTAAAGATACATGAGCTTACACAAGAACTTGAAGAAACAATCATGAAACATGAGGAGAAAATAGCTGAACTCAAAGAATTCTGGGAAGAACATACCGAAGAACACAATCAGGAAGTTGAAATGCTCAAATCAAACATCAAAAATGCAAACATGACTATCACCGAACTAGAGGATAAATATCAAATGTTACAGAAAGACAAGGATGCTCTTGATGCAGAAATGTTGGAGATGCAAGAAAAACTAGTTGCCACAGAACTTGAAAATGCTGACCACAAGTCCAGAATATCCGAGTTAGAAGAGTCCTTTAAACAACAAATGATTATACATGAAGAGAAGGTTTTCAATCTAGAGACCCAACTAGAACAGAGTCAAAGTGTTCAAAGAGAAATTCAAGAGCTTCATGCATCAGCAGGAGATGAAACAGACCTCAAGAAATGTAAAATATCTGAACTTGAGGAGTGTTTGAACAAACTGAAAGTAAGCCATAAAGAAGAAGTTGAAAACCTGAAAACACAGTTGGAACAAAGCGAGTCTCTTTATCAAGAGCTGAAATTAAAATTGGATGAGGTTCAGTCAGAGAAAACACAGATGACCGCCGATGCAGAGTCATTGATTCAGATGAAGGAGCAGCTAGAGACAGCTGAAATGAAGATACAGCAGCTTACTCAAGAACAGGAGGAATCTAATCTGAAGCATGAGGAAAAGATGGCTGAACTCAGAAAGTTCTGGGAAGAAGATTCAGAGGAACAAAACCAGGAAGTGGAAATGCTGAAATCAGAACTTAAAAATGCTAATATGTTAAATACAGAACTGGAGAATAGAATACAAAGTCTGCAGAAAGAAAAATGTGATCTTGATGGAGCTATATTGACATTGAAAGAAAAAGTAGAGGCTGCAGAACAAGCTGTACATCAAGCACAGAAAGACCATGATCAAGCGATCAAAGTCCTTCAGTCAAAACTTGAGCAAACCAAGAGAGCAAGTGCAGAACAGGTTGAGCGTTCCAGTGACTTTGCAAATCTTGTCTCAGCCTATGAAGCTGAAATTAATCAGCTGAAGAAGCAGCAGCAAAAGTATGAAGAGGAAATATTCAAATTGTCCCAACAGCTCAAGTCTGATAATAAGGCTGATGAATCAGGAGCTGCAAAGTCGAGAAAGTCTGCAAATATGAGCAAAAAAGTCGAGCAGATTCAAGCTATCCTGGCTACCATAGCTGACTGTGAAGATGATGATGTGCTGGATGAGGAAACGTTCACTGGTAAACTTAACATGAAACACAAATATGAGACCAAGATTGCATCTTTGGAGAAAAAGATTAAGGAACAGACAGAGTATATACATCTGCTGGAACAGGAGTCTGAGGAGAACCTACAGCGAGCAAAAGCTCAAATCAAGTCCCTTCAGGAACAGCTACAGCATGAACGGCAGCTCCGGGAGGATGCCCTGAATTCACCAAACGCCATGGAAAAATCAGCCATGGAAAAGGAGTTCATCTTAATGGAGCAAATAGTAGAGAAAGAACAGCAGGTTATTGATCTGACAAAGAAACTGGAAGAGATGGAGCAAACTCTGTCACAAATGAAGTCCACACAGGGTTCAAAGTCACAGGAGGACCTTCAGCAACTGAAAGATGAGCACAAGCAGGTAAGGAGTTCTTTGTAACATTACAATGGATTAATTGTCAGATAGCACATACCTCAGTTGCTTCTGGGTATACAATCGTACATATTTAATCCTGTATCCATATCTTGATCTTAGTGACTTTCAAGGCTTCCTTGCCTTGAGACCAAGTGTAACCAAATTCCTCCAGATGTCGCCACCATTGGCAGTTCTTGCAAGGCAGGTAGATGTACAGACATTGTGGTCTTTTATCCACATCTGGATCTGTAAAACTTCCAGAGATGATTCCTTTCTTACTTTCACCTGTTCTTACTTTTGTTCTACTTTTTTCTTCTTTTTTTCCCCCCCAACCTTACCTACTTTTTCTGTCTGCCTACTTTTGTCTTTCTTTTTTCATGAGGACGTGCTTGATAGCCAAGCAAAACAACAAATATCATGTTTGAATGATTAAAATAAAACATAAGTTGTAATAAAACATAACTTGAAATAAAAATATGACCAAATCATGACAAACAGTACATGCTACAAAAAAACATTTTGTTTGCACATATGAACGTATAAAAAGCACCATTAGAAAAAAGGAGAATTCAACCTTAATTGCTATATATATACTTCATTGTCATATAATAAATTATAAAATGACTTCATGAAATCAATGATTTGCTCAGTTCAGGCCTGTGGAACATGCTGAGTCACCTAACTAGCAGGGGGTCTGCGATACCTACTATTAAATCACTCACAAGTGTTTATATAATAAGCAGTGACCTTGAAGTTTATTTTTATTGTTTGTACGGAATGGAGCTTGTAACTCTTTTCTTACTTTGTCAGATGCTTGAGGCATGGCAGATTAAGGTCTCTCAACTGGAAGAGGATCTTGTTAAAGCTCAGGAAGAAACAAAAATGGCCAACCAAAACCTGTCAGCAGTCAGCGAAAAATACGACGCTGAGGTCAAAGAACTTAATGGTAAGAATATGATTAATATTCCACTGGCCCTTGTATACCATGAAAGTCAAATAGTCATACACTGCAGAGGTATGAAAATTTTTTTCATCAGAAAATTGAGTCTGTAATTAATCAGTAAATGTCCATAAATTACCCATTTTTGCCTTGTAAACATTCAGTATAGCCATTAATTGCAAGTCATTTGTTGGTAAAGATAATATAACAAAAAAAGTGAGTAGAGTAACTTCAGGTAAGGCTATAACGATACATATTATCTTGTGGTATGGTATGTTTTGAGATTATTTGCTCACAATACAATACACAATACAAAACATGCTGTTTTATAGTTCAGTAAAAATCGGCTGCCTTCTACCAACCAGTAATCTTATATTAATATTCCTGAATAATGCAGCATTGTTTATTATTAATTTTAACTTGTATCAGTTCATGATTAGAGTATACATATCCGTCTACAGCTGCTCTGGCCAGGGAGCGCACCAGGAGCGGAGCTTCAGTCACACCGACCTCGGTTAATCAGGAGGAGCTGGTCAGTCGAATAGAAGAATTAGAGGTAAGATTTCAGTAATGGTCACGATACAAGTAAGAATGGGGGGGGGGGGGGGGAAGGGGGGATCTACAACGTCTGTTATATACTGAAGTCAAGACCTTAAAATGCTTTATATTAATCCAAATTAATCAATTTCTTTTGTGCAGGTCACAATAATTTATGACCATTATGTTCAGAGTTTATAAACCACTTTTTATTGGTTTAGTTTAACTTGCACTGTACACAATTATAATAAATACTCCCAATTTACCAACCCTTCTGTACATATCAATTTTGCACAGATAGGGTAAATTTACATGAAAAAAAGCTTGCATGTATACATTTCAAGTGCTGTTTTCTTAAAAAATATACTTTATTGTATGCTTTCTCTGGGGTGAACTTATATATGTATATGAAGTGAGGCAAGAACCAGTTTTATTGGGTGTATTTTGATTACAACAGCTGTCTTGCATACACTTTTGCACATTATTTCTCCAGAGTTGGACACTTTGACATCATCTCTTGTAAAATTTGAGATCTTTATATAATTAATATTTCAAATTTATCCAGGAACTTGGTACATTTGCACATTCAGTCTTTAGTGCACTTTATACTGGCAGTAGCTTGTAATTCCACAATGATAAGAAAACCTGTAAACATGGTGAGCTTCTGAACTGACATAATACTGTTACACAACATTTAATTTCTAATTATAAAATACTTAATTTCTAATCATAAATTGATGTTGTTTTCTCAATTTTCCTATTAATCTCTTTTAGATTCTCCTGTATTCTGTTTGTATTTTGAACATCATGTTTGGATTTTGACTCCTGCTAAATGTGTACTTTAAACTTCAGGCCAAGGTGGAAACTGTGACCAAAAAACTCCGAGATGAGCAGGGTGAATTTAACACCTGTAACAAAATGTATGAAGATAACCTGCGAGAACGCCAGCAGTTCATTAAAGAAAAGACGGAGAACTTGTTTGGTGAGCCATTTTTTATTTTACTCCTGTTTTTTACACTATTTAATCTTTTATTTTTTGCTGTATATTATTCCATTGACCTATTTTATATATTATAAATATATATATTATTATAAAACTGTTCATTTTAATAAATATTTGATATGAATAGAAAGTTTACAAGAAAAAAAAATATTTTTTGTGAAGTTTTAAATGTTAATTGTTGGATGCACCTGATTCAGTGTCTGAATTATGGCTTGATCATATATTATCTAATCCTCTCAAAGTATTTTAATTATGCCTTAATCTGCATTTTGGTTGTTCTTTTGCTGGTTTAAAGGAACATGGTCCCCCACATTCCTACCCCATTTGATTTGGATGACTGACAACCTAAGGTCAAATGAACATATTCCAAATCCTTCACAGAAAACATTTGCCTAAAAAATGTGAAATGTATATTTTGCATAAGCTTGGCCAATTTCTTGGCAGAGAAATATTTTTTTTTTTTTTTTTTTGTTGTTGTTGTTGTTGTTTTTTTTTCCCTTAAAAATGGGTGTGTGATTTGTTGAAAACTGTCACAGGAACCCCTGTTTGACAAAAACTTCTAGATCTTGATAAAAGCATTGTACTTCTGACATATAAATGACTTTTTTTACCAATAAAAAAAGGAATATGTTATTAACATGAACCCTCACACTCAAAGAACATGCTCATTTTTGTTGGCACAGAAACTTGATATTTTTGTAAAATGCATAAAATAAAGGAATTGTAAGGTTCAGATGGCTGAAGAGGTGAGGAAAGGGAGTTATGGGGAAAAAAGTTGAAACATTTGAAATTTTATCTCCTTGCATGAAATTCTGGGGAGAAAAACTAAATTAGATTTGAAAAAATTGCAGAGGAAATTTCCTGCGTATGCTGTCCCCTGAGTGGTTCATGTGATATTTAATTTGTCTTTACCAGGTACAGACCTGCCAAATCACTCGTTTTTTTTTATGATTTCCAAAATAAGATGCTAATTACCTTTTTTTTTTTTACTCTTTTAGCTCAGCTGACTATAAGTCATCTGTGCTATAGTCGTGGTCCATTGTCCGTCGTCCGTCTGTCTGTCCGGATGTCCGGATGTCCGTCCGTAAGACTGGCACGTTTCGACACCATTGGACCTACGAATCTGAAATTTGCCATATAGTTAGATGTCCCAAAAATCTCCTACCATACCAAAAATTGAGTCAATAGGACTTAGTTCCTTCGAGATATTAAGAAAAAAACTCAATTTTTTATTAGAAATCTATTTTCACACTTCAGGACTGCCTAATATCAAAACCACTCATCTGAATTTCTTCATATTTACCATAAATATTCCTCTATATAGTTCCTATGTACATGCCAGAAATTAAGTCAGTATTATATAATTTAAAAAAGTTATGGGCCCAAACATTATGGACTTTGTAAAAAAATCAGGAAAGATATTTGGTTACTTAAGACCAAAAGTGTTAAAGGTAGGGACTTTTTTTCAGTAATACAACTGTAATTAATCAAAATTTAATCGTACACCAAAAATTATATCAAAATCTGTAAAATTTTTTAAATATTGGCAAAAAATATAAAATTGGTACTTTAAATTTTGCCCAAGTTTGACCATGGCACGTTTTTTTTCCTGTAAGTACTGTGGATTTAATTTTCACAGCATGTTTTTGTTAGCATTTTGTCTGTTAACACCAAAAATTTGAAACCAGTTGATCAAAAACTGTAGATTTTATTCAAGTTTTCAAGCACCATGTCACATCAAGTTTACATCAAGCTAGTGTTATGCAGTTTGCTAGAGCTCAGCTCCCCAGCTTCAGCTCTAAGTTCCTTAAATTTAGCATACAGTTAGATGTCTCCAAAATCCCCTACCATGCCAAGAATTTTATCACTAGGACTTAATTCCTTCAAAATATTAATGAAAAACTTCATTTTTCCAATAAAAACTTATTGTTACTCTGTAAGACTGCCTAATATCAAAACCACTGATCTGACTTTGATCATATATAATATTCATATTTTTCTATACATTCGCTATGCACATGCCAGAAATGATGTCAGTATTGTGTAATTGTTTTAAGTCATGGGCCGAAACATAATGCACTTTTTAAAAAATCAAGAAATATATTTACTCCCTTAACAAGAGGATTGCTGAAGCTAGAGATTTTTTGTCAGGGATGTAACATTATTTAATCAAGAATCAATTGAATACCAAAAATTAGTTTGAATTTTTCAAAATTTATAAGTTATTAGTATAAATATAAAATTAGTACCTTAAATTTTGCCCAACTTTGACCATGGCACGTTTGTTTCCTGAGAGCACTGTTGATATAATTTTCATATCATGCACACATAAGGATTTCATCTTTGTAGTTTAGAAAGCTGAAAGAAATTGGCCAAATATTGTAGCTTTTATTAATGTTTATATGAGACCATGTCAGACCCAGGCTTAATCCAGCCCCTCTTCAGTCACCTGTATGTTGACCTTATTCACCTTTCATCAGATTATGCATGCTTGAGCGAAGCATACACTTGGGCAGCCAGGCAGCTAATGCCCAGCCACAGTTGATCCAGGTGTCAAACCCAACTCATCTAGTAGCTGTTTTGAAAAACAACATGACAATAAACAATAAATTAATAATTTTGTATTGTTTTTTTTATAACAAATTAAAGAAAAATTAATAGAAAAGGAATTTGTTAGTTGATGAATAACAGAAAATTAACTTGCAGTTACTGATGATGTAAGAATCTTGTATGGATGGATAGAATGTCAATGTCAATGTTATTCCAAATAACACCATGCAGTCACCTATGGTATTTTTCAGTGAAATTTTAATGATAAAAAAATAAATCACATTATTCATTACTTATCATTAGGGATCATATGAAGGAAATTAATGATAGACAAATATGCAGTTGATAATATTAATCTAGATTCCTACTGTGTCTAGTGTGTAGATTGATGTAAAAGTAGTCCAAAGTGAATATATTACATTTATTTTTTTTTAATATAAATAAAAGCCATAAAACCAGGTACTGTTTGGCTAAAACTGAATAAATACTAGACATGGTGTGAATGCTTTGCAAATGTATTTGAATACGAATATGAATATGTACTGCATTAAAAAATGTTATTGCATAAGAATGGGAATTCAGGTAAAAATGAAAGTATTTGAATACCAGTGCAGACACTTTCAAAATGTATTCATGAATGCATTCATGAATATATTCTATAATATTATTTCAGTAATCATTCCAGTTATATTTTATTTTAAAAAATCATATGATTTTCTTATTATTTTTTTTAGATAAAAATTATATTGGCACAATATTTGTTATTAAATTTTAATAAATAGTTTACTATTACTCTTTTATAATATGTGCTGCTTATAAGTTATATGG
Source organism: Sipunculus nudus (assembly GCA_026874595.1). Taxonomy (NCBI): domain Eukaryota; kingdom Metazoa; phylum Annelida; class Sipuncula; order Golfingiida; family Sipunculidae; genus Sipunculus; species Sipunculus nudus. The sequence goes on from CM049321.1 coordinate 10,426,793, forward strand.
CCAAGTCAAAATCTGTGTGACAATAGCACTCCATTTGTTAATAAAATAAATGAAATCAATCCTCTTCCCTGTCTCCAAAGATACTATCAAAATCATACATAAGCTGGACAACAACAACTCGTAATAAAGCTTATATTTATTACCACACAAAACAAGCATGTGCTTCTTTCCCAAATCATATTTTTTATCATATATAACAGCTGAGGGCTGTGACCCATGGGTCCCTTGATTTTTTTGCAGCACTTTTTTTCAGTGAAATAATTCTGATATATACTATTTCTCTCATGCATTAACAGTCCAGTTAGAACAAAAATGGAACTCTTCACAATTTATGTGTGATGATGTGCACCTAGTATGTTGCTGACTTTTGGAACGATATATATACACATTTGTACTATTGGAAGCACATCTTTGCTCAGTCTCTGATAAAAAAAATAGGAAAAATACCGCTAATTTTATTCTTTTCACTCTTTATTTCAAAGAAGTCTACCAGTACACTTTTTTTCTATAGCACTTGCTCTCTTTTTTTGGTCATTTACCTTTTGCAACCCAGAAGGTACTAATTAACCTGTTTGTCAAAGATTTAGATTCTTTCTTGCAGAACTTCTGGTCATCAGGACACAGGGGTCACACTGAAACAAGAATTAGAGTTCTGACAGGATGTCATACCTCAAATGGTGCATCATTAATAAACTAGTCTGCACACAGTCTTAATTATAATTTTTTTTTTTTTTTAATATTTTACTGTAGACAGTCTTTATTTTGTCATTTCATACCTTATTTGTATTAAATTAGGATTTTTTCAAGTTGTTGATACAAGACAGTTTTGATATGTGACGTTCGCTGGTTCAGGGATGGAGGGTGAAGTTATGGTTAGGGTGCTGCACGTATTGGCTATAAAACACCTGGCCAACGTCCTTACCACAAGAATGTCAGGTACTGTAAGGCAGCTGGGAGACATTTGTTGTTTAAATACCTGCCAGAGGCTGTTATGGCTGCTTGTGCTGTGTATTTCCATAGAAGCTGATTAATGTTACCACAGTGAACAGGCCATCTGTATACCTAGGGTGGACGATTAGTTAATTGGAGGATTTTAAACCATTTTCATAAATTCTGAATGGATTAGTTAATTGGAGGATTTTAAACCATTTTAACAAATTTGGATTGCAGGTATGTATTCCTTGCTGTTGAGGCTTTTTTCGAATCTTATTGTAACAGTATTTGATATTTGTAGAATCTTTAGAAGAGAAAATCAAGCTTCAAGAGGGGAAGTGCCCTGAACCATTGTTGAAGATTCGTCGCTTATATTATAAACTAAAGGTAAGTGTGAACTTTACATAATAGTCTGTAATCATTATCTGTTATTCATTCTCCAAGTTACAAGGTCTGGTTACAAAATAAACTGCAGGAATGTAGAGATATTATTTATGATTAGTGAAGTTTATTGCTTTGTTCATTATTATGTAAATTCAAGGTCTGTACACCCAAAAGTTGTTTGAAAATCACAAACTTTGAAATATAAATGCTTAAAATGTCTTATAATATTTGAAAATGGTAAAGTAACAAAATTTGATTATCTTTCAATTTTTTCATGAACTTTATATCTCACTGTCTTATCAGACATATATTCATCTGGACAATTATATAGATCACTTTATCATTTGTTCAGTTATGGCAAAGTAGTTTTAGATTTCATGCAAAAAATTGCTATTTAAATGTATATGTCATACCGGATAAACTAAAATACATCATATGTATTGATACATTTCACTTTCTTGTTCGTTCTCAGCTTGAGTCATGGATTTATGATGAGAAGATAAAATACACAGCACAGAATATCAAGGGATCAAAGAGAATTAATGTTCTGTTTGAGAAGTTCAACAGTGAGCTGCCAGACAAATACAAGGAACTCAAGGATAAACTCGCAGGTAATTTTATAAACACACAGGTAACATTATAAACTCACAAGTAACTAAATAAACTCATAGGTAACTTTATAAACACGCAGGTAACTTTATAAACTCACAGGTAACTAAATAAACTCATAGGTAACTTTATAAACACACAGGTAACTTTATAAACTCACTGTTAACTACATAAACACACAGGTACCTTTATAAACTCACAGGTAACTAAATAAACTCATAGGTAACTTTATAAACACACAGGTAACTTTATAAACTCACTGTTAACTACATAAACACACAGGTAACTTTATAAACTCACAAGTAACTAAATAAACTCATAGGTAACTTTATAAACACACAGGTAACTTTATAAACTCACAAGTAACTAAATAAACTCATAGGTAACTTTTTTAAACACACAGGTAACTTTATAAACTCACTGTTAACTACATAAACACACAGGTACCTTTATAAACTCACAGGTAACTAAATAAACTCGGGTAAATTTATAAACACACAGGTAACATTATAAACTCACAAGTAACTAAATAAACTCATAGGTAACTTTATAAACACACAGGTAACTTTATAAACTCACTGTTAACTACATAAACACACAGGTACCTTTATAAACTCACAGGTAACTAAATAAACTCGGGTAAATTTATAAACACACAGGTAACATTATAAACTCACAAGTAACTAAATAAACTTATAGGTAACTTAATAAACACACAGGTAACTTTATAAACTCACTGTTAACTACATAAACACACAGGTACCTTTATAAACTCACAGGTAACTAAATAAACTCGCAGGTAATTTTATAAACACACAGGTAACATTATAAACTCACAAGTAACTAAATAAACTCATAGGTAACTTTATAAACACACAGGTAACTTAATAAACTCACAAGTAACTAAATAAACTCATAGGTAACTTAATAAACACACAGGTAACTTTATAAACTCACTGTTAACTACATAAACACACAGGTACCTTTATAAACTCACAGGTAACTAAATAAACTCGGGTAAATTTATAAACACACAGGTAACATTATAAACTCACAAGTAACTAAATAAACTCATAGGTAACTTTATAAACACACAGGTAACTTTATAAACTCACTGTTAACTACATAAACACACAGGTACCTTTATAAACTCACAGGTAACTAAATAAACTCGGGTAAATTTATAAACACACAGGTAACATTATAAACTCACAAGTAACTAAATAAACTCATAGGTAACTTTATAAACACACAGGTAACTTTATAAACTCACTGTTAACTACATAAACACACAGGTACCTTTATAAACTCACAGGTAACTAAATAAACTTGGGTAAATTTATAAACACACAGGTAACATTATAAACTCACAAGTAACTAAATAAACTCATAGGTAACTTAATAAACACACAGGTAACTTTATAAACTCACTGTTAACTACATAAACACACAAGTACCTTTATAAACTCACAGGTAACAAAATAAACTCGGGTAAATTTATAAACACACAGGTAACATTATAAACTCACAAGTAACTAAATAAACTCATAGGTAACTTTATAAACACACAGGTAACTTAATAAACTCACTGTTAACTACATAAACACACAGGTACCTTTATAAACTCACAGGTAACTAAATAAACTCGGGTAAATTTATAAACTCAAAGGTAACTTTTTGAACTCACAGGTAACTTTGTAAACACATAGGTAACAAAATAAATAAACAAGTAACTAAATAAACACACAAGTTACAAAATAAATACACAAATAACTAAATAAACACCCAAGTAACCAAATAAACTGACAGGTCAATTCATAAACACAGGCCACTTTATAAACACGCAGTAATTAAGCAAATTCACAAATGGAAAAATGAACTTTATGAACAGTAGCATATTATGTTTCTGCATAGTTTCTGATAGATTGCGCTACAATAGAACCTCTGTTTATAGGTGGCGCTGCAATAGATCCTCCACAGGACACATTTTGTATCATTCCTGACAGTTCAAGATATGTTGTGTGACAAAGGTTGAGTGGCGTCACCATCAATTATGATACAGATCTAACTTGTGTAATAGATGTACATGCAGATAACCTTATTTATAAACAACTTAATTATCACGTTTTCAACTCAAATACACCTGCAGTTAATTCAATTACATAATTAAATCAATACAACAAATACATGAGTAAGTTAACAGACACAAGTAATTTCACAAACTCAAAGGCTGTATGAAGTTTTGCATTTGACCATAATTATACGAGAATTCATTTTTCTTGTCCATACCTAAATCTGTGTCAGCATACAGAGGTTAAAAACAGGATTTGAACTTATTTCCTACCTTTTCTTTTGAATAAATGGTCTCTTTCGATTTCCTAAAATTTCCAGAATTAAGACTGAAATATTCTACATTTTCCTATTTTTTTTTAACTGCACAGACATTTCCATCATAATTGTTATTGCTGAAAAGTTATTGTTTTATAAACCCAGTATTATTGAAAACATGCCATTCTTTTATAGATCTGTCGTTATAAGTGTTGCAGTCATTCAAATGCATTCTCCTAGACCAGTGAAATAAACCTTAAGAAGTTGCATGGAGGACAAATTTTCATGTTAATTTATTGTGAAAACCACAATTATGCAATAAAAACTCCTTTGTTTTTCTCGTATTTTATGCTGAATATTCCCATAAACTCTTATATTTTTTGCCCTTTAATTTTTTTTTTTTCAGATTTATGAAATTTATATTCAGGTATTGAATGTCACATTGATGTGATTTAAAATGTTTTAACTTTTTATATCTAAACCTTTTATAGTATTATTTTATGTCTTTGTGTTTGACAGAGGAGGTCAGAGCCATGGCCCATTCAAGGGTTGGTCGACAGGTCACCAACACAGATGTTCTACAAGGAGACCTTAAATGTTTAGAGGTAAGGCCCAAAAAAATAAAAAAGGTTGGTGTCAGGTTCAACAAACATTGATTTAGACATTTTTATTTTGATTTTCAGACGAAATTTACAAATTTCTGATTTTTGGCTCCAGCTGCTCCAACACTTCTCCCAAGAAGATAAAATAATGAAATGTAAAAAATTTTTTTTTTTTTTTTTTTTAAATATTTTTTTATCTCTTTAACCAACAATTACGATATTAACATGTTGTCCCCAGATCATATGAAGTTCTGGGTATTATACAACAGACAACTTTCGCATACTGACTTTGCACAGTTGACAACATATAACTTTTCAATAATTATATACTGATGTGTTTCATGTCAAATTGTTTGCTATTGTTCATTAGCATACTTCAATCCATTCCATTTTGCCCATAAAAAGAAGTAATGTATAACAAATGTTCGGGAAGGTTTTTTCCAGACAAAAACAGGTGTCTATTTTCTTGGTCCTTCTCTGTGGGGGGGGGTGGACTTTAATTACCCTCATTTGAGAAAGAGACCATTAACACCCTGAATCTGGGGCAAAGGAAACTGTTTAGGTTCTCAATGTTTATAAAACAGTCCTTAAATAGACATGAAAAAGTCATCAGTTTGGAAGCTTGAAGTGTCAAGTGAATGATTTGTTGCGGTAAAGGTTTCCCAAGGTGAGAAGGAATGTACACTTTTGCCACTGCCATACCAGGTACATCTCACAGTCACTGATTCTGAATCACCTGCTTTTGTAGGTCAGACATTCTCTACTGAACGACTTAGTTTTGGAAGCTGTCAGCTCCGCCCTTACCCTGTTTGATGGCTACAACAATGAGACGGAGGAAGTCAACGAAATCTGGGATGTGTTCTGGCCAAAGAAGTCACTGGGTAAATATTGCGTGAAACGGTCAACATATGACATCTTTTCTTAGGTTAATTAGCTTGATTCATATTTCTGTCATTATTTTCAGTGGCACATGTTTTAGCTTTTAATTCAAAAGAAAAAACTGGTTTCTGTGGCTCAGGGGTAGAGCATAGGGCTCAAAGCCAGGAGATGGTGCAGGCTTAATGGGAAGGCCATGCTTCTTCTGTGCTTCATTTACAAACAAGTGTGGCTTTCATGGGTTCCTCTGTGGTATGACCAAGCAGCGGGGATGATTACACACCCAGGGCCCACAGGTGCAGTAGTCAGTGGGCCTGGTTAACACCAGGATATAAAATGAGGGGACGTGTGTGATTATGCCCTGTCATGTAGTCAAAAAACTGTAATGGAATTCTGCAGATATGCATATACTCAGTTAAGTTAGCATTAAAAAATGGAAGTTGTTCCCTCCACCAACAAAATTATTTTTAAAAAAATCAAATGACGAATTAAATGTATATAACTGATTTTATCATGGTCACCTAAACAGAATAATGCTTGTGATCATTGAAAAGGATTCTTGAATTATTTTTCTTTTGAATACCATGAGTGGTTGAAGAGTGTATGATTATTGAAACTTGACAGTGATTTTACGGTCTGAATTCACATTTTCCATGTAAAACTTTATTGTATTCTTACAGCTGAAATACTACCAGAGCTCAGTGCTCCAGTCCCAACACAGTCCAAGAAGCTTGAAGCAGAAATACAAAAAATGAAGAGTTACATCAAAGAATTAGAGGTATGAAAAATGATATCATGAAGATATCAAGAAGAGCCCAAACGATGATTGTGTAAAATGTATGAATTGAATAATAACTAATCCAAATAATTTATCCAATGTTTTCATCATCTTAATGCCAATATATTACATAAGAACAGTAGTTAGTGTAAACAAGCGGACACATTTTGATACCATCTACAGCTTATCACAGGATTGAAAATTCCAGAAACTGACGCCAAAAACTAAAACAAGCCGTCCTCCTTTTCCATTAGAAATATTATTTTAAATATCCAATAAACCAACACACTTTTATAACCATCTCTCACAAATCGCAAATGCCAGTCTCCGAACTGTGCCAGTCTGTGCTGTCCTGCAGAGAGCAAATTAGTAGGTAACTATAACTTTACCCAGTCAAGGTACAATAAAGGTCCTACAGGGCCAGTGCTAAAAACAGAAGTGTTTTCCCATGCATTCAGTATATACTGTGTATTTAATATGCGTATGTAGATTTAAAGACACAATGATCAAGTAATTTCTGTTCCCCCTCATCAAACTTGACACACAGACCCATTTCTTAATGTAGCATCCATATTGTTGAGTTTATTTGCATTAAGCCTGCCAACCCGATTAGTGCAGAGACACTGATCTGAAACTTTTTTTTTTTTTTTGGTCATTTACCTTTGGGAGGCCTCATTAACATTTTTCTTGCATACTAAGCAATTAATATAATAGTGGTTATGAACTTTTTTAAATTACTCTTAGCTAAATTGCAAAATTGAAATCCTATCAAAACACTGAATACTGGAAAATCTTTAATATTTAACCTCACAAAAATGAAGCCAACTAAAATATGTGGTATATCGCAGCTTAGGAAGTCACAGGGAAAAAATATGTACCATTCGATGCTTGCTTTAACCACATGACAAGGCTGCAATCTGCTTTGTAATTACCAGGTATAAATCTGTCATTTTCAGATATAAGCCCACACCTGTCAGTTTAGAGAATTGGCATTTAGCATTGAATTCTGGTTTGGTGATGGACAAATTTTATTTTGATAGAAACTGAATGCCCAGAAAGAGCTGTTGTATGAGAAAGCCACCAGAGGGCTACAGGATGAGTACACAGAGCTCTGGAAGCACATACAGAACAGGAAGGATGTCTTCGCTGGTATCGATGACTTCTTCGTAGATATTGAAGGTGTGTATATATGTTTGTCTATGTCTGCCTATTGTATAGTGGATCAGTTGTACAGAATATGGGCAGGTCAATGGATATTTCAAAAGTTCATGGATTTTCATAATGATAATTTAAACCATGTTTTGTCATTTAAAAAATATCATGCACTCTTGTCTTTGGTCTGTTTGTTTTAATATACTTTGAATTTATATATGTAAGAAACACCTTCACTTTTCTTTCTTCCTAAATGGATGGCAGTAAAAGTAACTAAATGGTCAAGACATCCAGACAGTCCCAGTAAGGTGGTTTCCTGTGTAAAAAAAAATAAGATATGGGATGATGTCTTGTGGTGCTCTTTGGGGCTTTCTGTTCTATCTCTGTATCTGTTTTCACTGTTTGATAATCAGTTGAGAGACTGATGTGTGTACATGTACCACATCACATGTATTAATAAATGGTGTTATAGCTTCTTGGTTAAAAAAAAGTTAAACTTAAAGCAGGCAAGTTTAAAAGTTATGCATTATTACATAAAATGTCCTACATCAGCCATCTGGAATCTAAAACATAAAAAATGATATAATTATGAATTACAGCGATGCTGGAGATATCAGATGCTGACCTGGAAGCTGGTAATGACGAGCTAACCAGGCTGCAGCAAGAACATGAGAAGACACTGGATGAGTTGTGTAAATACCGCATGGACTTCCACTACCTCCAAAACAAACTGCTGTTCGCAGACGACCCATACAGGAGAGAGTATGTATAAGTGTCTCCTTTATCATTTAAAACGCTAGAATTCTGAAACATTAGATTGGAATGTAAGGCCACTAATGTGTCAATTCAGTCTGTAATTCGGATATTGAATCCTGTGGTAACATAGGCTCGAACTTGGATGTTCGTGGCCTGAAAGAGCTGCAACTGGGGTCTTAGTTTTTGATGATGGTGGTTCAACTACATTTCTACTAAAATTACATTTGACCATGTTGATTTTACTTGCACAACAGATGACTGGTCCAGTGAGTTTTTTTTTCTTTAAATAATAACATGTACTGTGTGTCCTGTTTCTTGACAGTTTTGGCCCTCAGCTGTCACAGCCTTGACCCTGGTGTTCAGGGTCATTGCTGTTTCATCTATGTATGTTTCACTGTATTCAATACACGTGACTGTGAACTTCCACAAATTTACCACAGCCTCTTGTCATGCAACCAAGAGGGATCGTTTATGTCATGTGACACAGGTCTGCAGGTTTTCACCAAGCTGATGAAGGCAATAAGATGTTGCTGAAAGAACCTGATAAACAGTCATCAAAGGCTCTTATGTGAGAACTGTACTATTGAACTATTTTTTTACCTTTTAATTTTTATTAAACCTTTCTTATGTTTCAGAATCAAGTCATTGAAGAATGAAATCAAATATGAAAAGGAGAAGGCAGAGAGTTACCAGAATGAAATTGATGAGCTGAAGAAAAAACTTTCAAAACAAGGTCAGATACTTCAATACTTGAACTGACTGAATATGAAAAAAAAATAATTGATCACTGAAGAAAAAGGAAAGGCCACATGCATGTATCTCTTTTTTTTCCCGAGAGAAATAAGTTCTAGAAAATAACCTTTTAATGATGAATTTCCATTACTGTTTGTTTCCTCCACAAAGTTGATAGTAATATTGTGTTTTTCCAGTAATTAATTTCCAAGGGTTGAAGTTTTTGCTATGCCAATTCTGAGAAAGAGTTAAGAGAAGATGTATACATTTTTTGTGATTTAGAGACTAGAACTGATAAATAAAGTGGCAAATACATTTTTTATTATTTTGACTTATAGCAGCTGCGACTGTTCCTGCGGCGGCGGCAGCGGGTGTGGTAACAGAGATTGCATATAATCTGCTGAGCGCCAAACTGAAACAGGTCGAGGAAGACAAGGAGAATCTATATAAAGAGCTGCAGCAAGAACAAAGCAGAAGTGGAGAGCTCCAGCAGAAAATAGAGTAAGTACCAGACTAAGAACAAAGCACGAGTAGAGAACTCCATCTCCTTGGAACCCTGAAATTAGGTCTCTGCTACCCATATCCTCTGAGCTGTGGGGCTCAATAGTACCCCTGTATAGAATAATTAAAAATTTGACACAAAAGCTTCACTATCTGAACAACTAAAGCAATGATCACCATGATTCTTTTCATTCAAATTGGCCATGGAGTGTTCCATCAGTTTCTGCAGACTGGTGGCACCACCTGGATTTTCTTCCATTTTGTAGCATTTTTTTTTTTTTCTCTCTATTTTTGAGACCTTTTAAGATGCGGACGTCTGTAAACAGGGCATAAATCTTAATCACTGACCCTAGAATCTTCAAACTTGACAGCCTGGGAGGTTCGTGAAAAGTCTCCTTGGAAACCTGAAATTAGGTGTATTACCCATATTCTCTGAGCTATGGGGCTTACAATATCCACCCCCCCCCCCCACCCCACCCCAGAATAATTGAAAATTTGATACCAAAGCAGGGCACAAATCATAACTGCTGGACTTGGAATGTACTTTCTAGCTCAGCTGAAAAAAAATCCTTGCAAACCTTAAATAAGGTCATGGTGATCTATATTCTGCAAGCTGTGTTCTTGAACCAGTAGCAAATATTCAGACATACCTAGTATCACTATTTTGCCCTGAACCATCAAGTACTGTGCTTTTTTCCTACAAATCTTCGTGCCACTCCCCAAAATTTTTACAACATTTGCAATCATTTTCTTCTAAATAAGACAACAGTTGTAAAAATTAGGCCATTATCTCCTGCCTGTCAGCTGAGCTTCATGACCCATGGGGTCAATTGTTTAAAGCTAGGTATTAACCTACCTTTTCTGTAGAAAACTTTCGTGATTTCTGGTTACTAAGAGTGCATATTAATGAAATGTAGGTAATTCCAGTTAAGAAAAGTTCTTGTAAATTCTCTGTGATGGATGTAGGAGCTAGTTTATCTACAAGTTAGTACAATATGTGAGTTAACCGCAGTACAAGCACCAATAGTTACAAACAGAAAAACTCATTTAATCCCAGGGAGGTGTTTTTGTCACTTGTCTAACTTGCAGCCAGATGTGGCCGAGTGTATTTGGATTATTTTGGCAGACCCCCACATGTTATAAATACGTGGAAATAAACAAAAATGAACAACCTGGGTGCGGTGAGATGGGCCTTTTCTGGGCTCTTTTTATGAAAGGTTTAAGTAATTTAGTTTATAGATGTCAGATATCAGAATACGTCTCTATCTTTTCAACATGTGTATAATAATTACTGATAAGGTAATGCTGTTATGGCCTGAATTTGAACCACCTAAATTATCAATTTAGGTCCTTTTACATGCAGATTCTGACAAACTAACAATTAGTAATGTAATGTTATGATTATTCAGAAGTGTATAAAATGTGCCATGACTTACTGAGCATGTTATGTTTTTCAGAGAACTTGAACAGAGAGTTAAAACAGTCCGATCACCACTAAGAGAAGTGGATGAGAGCATCAGAGAAGGTGAGAGAAAAAGGTTTTAATCATATGGACAGGGCGTATTATGGTATACCCACGGTCCATTCATCCATTAACTTACCAGGGCTTTGATGGATTTTTACGAAACTTGCCATAATTACTTACCAGTAGATTGTCTTGTCCAAGTTTTATTAAAGGCAAAATCCACGCTTATTTCATGAAGTCAGAGGTCACAAGACTCCTTTGTGGTGTTGTAGCAATTACCTACACGTAATGATTTCGATCAAACCCTACAGGAATATGAATCAATATAACATCTTGCCTAAGTTTGATTTCCAGCAAAATACATGCTTGTTTAATGAGGTCAGAGGTCAACAGACTATATTGGCCCCATGACGACTTCCCAAAAGTTACGCTCCCGGCAGCGGAAATCTTACGCTTCTCAAAAAGCAATTGATTTTCACACTGCCAGCTTTGACCGTTTATGATATATTTAGACACCAGATGGTGGTTCGCTGTCCGCTGAAAAACACGTGCATATGATGTGACAAGCAGCCAACCAGATGCCAATAAACAAACACTTGACAGGCATCCTGGCTCCGCCCATAGGCTGCGCTTCAAGCGCCGTTTCAAGACAGTTAACGGTCGAATTTTTATTGCTCCCTTTGCATTCTCGCATCATCGACCGATTCGATTCTGACATGATGACTGTGTTAGCGTAGCCATGTATCTGTTGTCTGCAGAACTGAAACCAGCCAGCGAGGTGTGCATGCAGCCTTTGTTGTTACCTTTCGTTTGAATTACAGCTCAACGGCCGGGCATCCTATGTGCCCAAGGCCCTAAGCAAAACCACATCTGCGGCAATTCTCTGCGAACCTGTGGCCTGTACAGACGGTTACCCAGACGATGAGCTGTCACTCAAAACGAAATGAACATGATTGGCTCCGTGTATTCCTCGCTTGGCCATGTCTTCCAGCACAAGGTCTCGTCTGATTGGACAAATATGCAGTGCTCCCCTCTGGTGAAGCAGTTTAGGATACGAGGTCATAACAAACAGCGCTTACCATATAGGCAATAGGCCGATAGTTAAAGCACTGTGTAAAGAGCGTACCCAAAAGTCTGATGGATGGATTTTCAAGAAACTCATTATAAATAATAACAAATACAGTTTCTCACAGGTATTTTTAATGAGGTCAAAGGTCACATGATATGTGACAGGCCTATTATGCACCATTTGCAGTGCTCTTTTTTTATTCATTTTCTCCATGCATTCAACTCTCTTGTCAACGGAGCTTCAATTTTAGTTGAACTTGTGTTATTGGCAAATATATATCAGAACTTGTTCTTATATGATGTCTAGTTTACTTATTTGCATAATTCAAAAGGTTAATTGAATTTTTTTTCCCTTATCAAACAAATTTGATTTGATATTAAAATAAAGTTCTAAACCATCTCAAACATAAAATAAACATATATTTACACCAAGCATTGTCACATGATAGAAGATAAAAGGTCAGTGATTTTAAATAGTGTATAAATAAAAAAATAGTAATAAAAAAAGAAATACAAGGAAAATGTTTTGCCTGTGAAGACCAGTGATTTTGTCTTAAGTAGCATCCCTGGCAAAATCCCCTAAATTTAAAATCAATCCAAAAGTTATTTCAAATGCGTCTAGAATTGAATTTTAAATTTTGTATAAAAATTGTAGCTTTATTTTTGAACATGAAAGAAACGTGGTAGAGGGGAAAAATAGGTTTGAGATATTGTCAGGTAGGTTTGTAGTAGCCCAATGAAAAGCAGTTTGCTCTTACTGGTTGCTAAAGATTGTGTACCATTTCAAAATTTGAAAAATGTTTAAATTCATGTGAATTTCATAAATGCATAAAACATCAGAAAGAGCACTACGTCATGTTTGAAATTATAAATTCTTCAAAGATCTAATATTAATGTTAAATTACTTTTGGGTTGATTTTTGGGGATATTGCCATTTATGCTAGCTTAACTTGTTGTCCGGGCAAGTGCCACTTTCCTGATAATATCAAACCCCGGTGACCCTTCCTGTTGGAGTATTCACTGCCATTTCACCATGTGGCCTTCCCAACATTCAAAGCATATCTTACCATAAGAAAACAGAAAATATGGCTGCCGTTTTTTTTTTTTGTTTTTTTTTTTCTTTTTTTTTTGTGTGTGAATTTGTATTTTTTTTATTATACATGACATTTAAATTGAAATATTGAGATTCTGAGATTACTATTTTTATTTTTTTTCTTTCTTTCAGAGCCTACTGTGAGAAGAAAAGGCAAAAGAAAAAGCATGAGTACTACATTCTCAGAATATGAAGACCCTGAGTGTACACAACAGTGAACAAAGCAAGTGGATTTAAAGACATATTGTGAGAGAAGATATAATGATCTTGTATATGTACAGACATGGACAGAAAAGGGCCCTGAAGTTAAACTGTGAGGGGCATATCATTGTTTAGAGTGGCTACACATGAAACAGCAGTGGACATATTTGTGAAAAAAAACCTGGCAGATTTTGTATATAAAGCAGTGAACGTAGTAACTTCATGTACACATCTATATTGTTCTTGTTCACAGAAATACAGCTGTCAGTGTGAAGGTGACTAGAACGATCGATCTTAATGTACATAGCAGTGAACACAGTTGTATATATATATATATATATATACTGAAGCATATTGTACAAAGTCGTAAAGGTAAAGTTGAAACAGCCCTGTATATACTACCCTCTGCTCAAAAGTGCATGCTCTGGTTTATATGATAACTTCACATGGGACACGTTGAATGTATAGTAAAACCATTAAATCACAAATGAGGACCATGTAGTATACTTCCAGTGCAGTAGCGTTATAAATGAACAGAATGTGTTGATTGACTATGTTTATATTTGGTTGCAATCCTTTTGACATGAGAGGTAATATTTTCCAGGCTGTCTATTGTTTGCGTGGTCGATCTTATCAGGGTGGTAGGCTGATATATAAAGGGTTTGGTCTGTCATTACATATTGTCACAAAAAGGCTCATTCACATCGAATTTGGTCATAATTGGGAGATGGCTGTCATGTGAGGGATTACTGTATATAGTATAATATGCCAAATCTTATCGTTCAGTACGGTGAACTAGATCTTTTTCCACAAGCCCATGTGTTCAACAGTGCTGTTCAAAAACAGTGTTTGTACACAGTTCAGAAGAGAAATAATGAAATTTGACTGTTTAAAAAAAGAACTTTGTTGTTGTGGTAATAAAGGAAATATTAAAAAAAGTATACTACATGTACTTTGTTAAGTAAGGTAAATTTTTTTTTCAGGTGCCAAAGTATGTATTCATACATTTTCCCCTATCTTTTTATAATTATTTTAGTCTCTTCACACAAGTATAAGAGAACTTGGTGACACTGAGAGATATACAAAGTCAGTGATATGCAAAAAGTATTTTGCATTTTTTCAACAATGATTATTTCTATTACTTTTTCTCAGAATTTCATCATCACTGTATCGGTTTTGTATTAATCTGGTGTACTTTTGGAGAATAGAGACCAAGTGATGTGCTTTACCAGTTCTTCAGTAAACCTGGTTTTATTATGTAATGTTTGGCCACCCTCGGGCAGAATGGCTACAATTTGTTAACGACAAACTCAAGAGCTTTATTGAGGCCTACACCACCACACACACTATTGGCGAGGCTTGTTCTCGAACATCACCCATATATTAACGTATAGATTCTGTGTTTAAGCAGAAACGTATATGTTTTAATTAGTTGAAGACAATTTATTTTTTTTCTAAAGTACAATGTACAGTTTTTGTTAAATGTTCACATTATGGTGAACAGCATTATTATTTCCTATGGGCAGCTCTCTGGTTCCATCGCGAACTGTTGTGATCAGCATGTCCTGCCTTGCAAGTGCAATGGGAAAACAAACAAAAAAAGTGTGATGGTCGGAAATACCAGAATGTGCATTTGATTTTGGTTTGTAGAATGTTACTTTACTATTTGTAATTTATGAGATATTTACTAATTTGTGTTAATATAACTCCATGATTAACCATGTGCTTTGTGTCACACACCTTGTTTATCGCCAAAAATATGAGTGCATCAGTAACTAATTTCAGCAGTTTAAATGTATGACACCGCATTTATGAAATTAACTTTCAAGATACGGCATAACTGGATTATGTTGACAATCATAAGATGAATAATATATGGTGATTGGTATGTTCTCATACATGTTAATGTCAATCTCTAATTTCCAGTACAACTTTAGATGCAAGTATTTTGTTGTCAGTGTTTTCAAAATATATTTATATACAGAAGATGGTTTTGTAGATTTTATCTTTGTGACGTACTGACTGCCTGCATGGTGTGTTCCTAACTGGAATTCTGGTCTTTTGTAAGACATCAGGCATACCTACCACCCCTCATCCATATTTGAACTGATCCATTAATAGGCCACCCCTATTGTAAAGTAGGCATTCCTGGTTTAAGGGCAGGGGGCCCTTCACTTATTCTCTGGTGCCTGAATAATCCTGATTTGGGCCCAACAGCCCACATCTGGGCGGCTTCCTAGTAAAGTCATGTTTATATAGGAAATGGAGCTAAACGTTAATCGACATAAGGTGCAGGCCTGACAAATCACTCTTGAAAAGTCCTTTTTTTCTTTTGAGGATTTCCTGAAAATTACGCTATTTTTTTTTTCATTTTTTTTGCAGCACCTCTTTTTACTCCTTTTTCAGTGAAGACTTTCGATATGTAGTATTTTTCTGCTGCTATAAAATTTCAGTAGGCAGTAGTACAAGAATGGGACACTTCGCAATTACTGTGTGCAAATGTTCAGTTTGTGTCAAAACGTGTGGAGAATGCCCTTATCTTCATGCAGGGATGTGTACAATGTTCTTTTCTGACTTTTTTTTTAGCGATATATATATATACACACAGTATTCAGGCACATTATTATTCAGTTTGTGATAAAAAATTAGGAATTGACGCTTAATTTACTTTTTTTTCACTCTTTATTTTAAAGTAGGCTTCTCTTTTTTTTTTTTTTTTTTTAAAGAGCTCTTAGTTTTTATTATTTTTTTTTTTTTTTTTGGTCATTTACCTGGGGTAGGCCTGAGGTGAAATTACAGTAGCCGCCGCGACTGTTCTAGCTTCCTGTTATCACGTTTAACTGATAAACTGGCAGCAGTATATGTTTGGCTTAGTAATAACAACCAGTCCAGATTCGGACAGACCTTTCCACCATTTGGTGATTTTAAACGTAAATTTATGTGTTGTTTTAAATTATTTGTGGGAAATATCCTACACCTTCGCAGACTATCCAGAGATTCTACTTATCTGACATTCTTTGCAACAGTTCTATATTTTCCAACTTTACAAAATACATACTATTCCATACATAAAATTCCAAAATGCTGTGGACGAGTGCTTGTTTAGTTATTAAATGAACTTATTATAGGAGCACCAAGTGATCACAAAACATGCCGGTATAAACTGAAGACAATATAAAACAAAGATTTCCCCGCTATATCACTTTTGGACCCACATGCGTATCATCAAGTCTAAGCATTAATAAGGTTGATACGTGTGCTTTCAGATGTTTTCCTTTGATTAACCTACTTTCATTCCTGCTCCTTTTATTTTTTTCCCTTTTTATAAACCTATACTATTCAGCTTTTTCTAAACTTTAATTCCTTCTGTTACCGTTTCCTTTCATTAACCTACTTGTATCCTAATTATTCTAAATTTTCTCTCCTCCTTTAATCCTACTTTGTCATGTGTACTGGAGAGCTTGCCTTCCGGACCCCCAAATGGCCAAAAGTCCTTTTTCCTTTCCGGCTCCACTGAGCAGATATATCATTTAATTTTTAAATAATTAGACCGCCAGGTAATAGTTACTATAGTTTACTCTTGGTTATTTGGTTTGTTTGAATGCAATTCCACGCAAACAGCGGTGAGCAGATTCTGATGAAATTTTCGGGATGCTAACACCCAAGGAATAATCCATGATATTTTGAAGGTAAACATAGCGCTCAAAATTTATATTTGACACCAAAGTGGAAGAAAAAACTAAACACATATTAGGAGGCAAACTTTAATGACAGAAAACGCTGCAGTAACAACGCGCCTGGTCCAGTGGAACGGCATAGTACACACAGGGCCATCGTTTGCTGCATTGAAAAATTTGGATGCGTTTACTTGAAATAAATCTAAACATTGCCGGGATTTACGCTTTGCTACAAAACTAATTATTTCAGTTAAAATTAAAAAAAAAAAGATGTTTAAAGTGTTCCAGAACAACCTATTTTTGCCTCCACCAGTAGGGTATGTGTTGTTCACAAGATAACCCGCGCAATCATGAACGGAACCTCTTGAAATTTTCAGGGTATTTTGTTATTTGGTCAATGAAGAATCGATTAGAATTTGGTCTTGATCCCACACATGATCCGGATTCAGGAAGAGTCGCAAATCTACTGTCAGTTATGCACGAATGAACCTGGAAATATTAGTGAATAACGGAGGCTTGTATTCATTAGAATACATATTTCTGGTTCAAGTTGAATTTAAAATTCCATTCAAAAATGGACACATTGAAAAATATATTAAGTCACAGCTGTGTCTGGAACCGCATTATACGTTGACGAATCGACAAGTCAGCAGCCGAACAAATAAGGCAGCATATGTATGTACATGAAATATGAAATTTTAAAAATTGCTTTTCGTTTAATCAGCTCAGCTTACTCTTGTTGTTTACCTTCATTCCCATGTCTCCATTCACTTATTCGACCCATGTTCCAATGTTTAGTGGGGTATATGCGATTGCGCATTTGTGAATATTCCTAGCATTCCTACCTGGATCTGAATTATGAGCCGGACCAAAATCTAATAAAGTCTTCATTGGCCCATTCTCAAAGTTCCCTGAAAAATTCATGGGATTCCATTCATGATTAAGCGAGTTATGTTGTGAACAACCACAAACCCACTAAGAAACGAACAGGTTATAACGATCATTGCTAAAGCAATATTTGTCCTCGCGGTAGGCTTGAAGTTCTGCAAATATTTTGCACAAAACCCGTGAAAATTTTCCAACATCAATAATTCAGTCGTATTTAAATGATTTAAAAAAACCCAGCCAGGTAGGGCAACCGGGATCAGCGTCTGTTTGCAGAGCAAGAACAAAGACAATGGGTTTAGGCCAAATTAAAAAAAAGGTATGGTTCTCAGGCACTTTTTTTTTCAGAAATCAATGCGGGCGGGCGCTTTTTTTATTTTAAATTTTTTGGTATGTTTCGATAAAAATGTCAAATGATAAGGATAAAGCAAGAAAATAACAGTTTTATTTTGCTAAATAAGTTAAAGCACTACAAAACAAAGGAAATTGTATGGTTTTATCTTCTTGAAAGAAATTTCGGAGCAGCAGCAGCTCAAAATTGGAAAATTTTTATTGAAAATCAAAATAAAAAGTTTTGATGCGGGGGTTTAAAATTGATGCGGGCGGTGCCTGAGAACCATACCTTTAATTTTTTTTGGCCTTATACCAATCCCAATGTACCAGCTAGTGACGATCTTTTCCCAATTTACTAGAATAAGTTACACATTCTTTGTGTCTGAAGTTAGTCTGCACTACAACGGGTACCTAGATGCACATAACTCCTCACCAATCGAATCATATCTCCTATACATACAAAGCTCGCTTTGAATAATTTTTATTAAACATTGAGACACCCCCCTTAGATTAACCGATTTTAACATGGATTTTAAACGCAGTCTTGAACTGTGAGCAGAGCGTATAATATGAAGACCCTGCATGGGCACATACGAGAGAATGGCAAAGTTATTATCCTGGACTGGAGAACCAACAGCAGCATTGCAGGCTCCAAATTTAAAGTTCCGCTCTTCTTAAAAGAGATAATATACGTACGAAAGCAAAAACAACCAGACGATTGAACAGCTGCAGTACAGAATCTTTAATGTCAACCCAACTATTTGTTTGACTATCCTCCCATGCACACCGAGCTCTGAACATAAGTATATTAGGATACAATAAGCATCCAACATTTATCATATATATATATATATATATATATATATATATATATATATATATATATATATAATTGTAAAAAAAATTTAAAAAAAATACAATTAATATAAGTCTTTCGATACTGTGTGTACCTGATACCGTTTCATTTCCATTTTGAGATCGTTGGAGTACGGATTATTTTTTTATTTATTTTTTGTTTTTGTTGTTGGAGGTAAATGTCTCCTGTTTCTAATGCTAGCTTAGCTTTAAGAATATGTACATCCGCAGAATTCCATTCCGGTTACGGACTTTACGTAACAGTGGGATTACCACACGCTTCCTCTCATCTTATATCCTGGTGTTTACGAGGCCCGGTGAATACTGCACCTGCGGGCCCTCTGTGTGATATCTCCCCTATTGCTGGCTCATACCACCTAGGATCCCTCGAAAGGTGTATTCGTTTGTGAATGAAACACGGTCGTTGGGCTCGACTTTCCCTTTGAGTCCGCAGAGCGCTCAACCTCGTTTGTATATTTGGGCTAACCGTGATAAATCTCACCGCCTCGGCCGATATTCGAATTCGCGAGCTCCCGGCTATGAGTCCTGTGCTCTACCCCTCAGCCACGGAATAATACTTGATCTCATAAAATATTAATGACTGCGGAAGACTGGTGAAGCCACCTGCAATGTTTCCTTTTTTATACATTTTTCTTGGATTTTTGAGGATGGCAGATTGTATTCATAAGCCCAAACTTTATCAAGGCACAAATCGTATCCGTTACGCATAGCAAGTTTAAATTTGTCATGTTTCTATCTGGGAATGAAGTCTCTTTTTTTTTATTATTTTGTGAAATTACGTTTTACCATGGTTAAGATTTTTAAAATGCAAGATTTTTCAGGAAAGGTTCGATGGATTGTCTTATATAAACATGGTGTTTTCATTGATCTTTAGATTCAGACACTGTGACGTATATTTATATGGTATTGCCTGTACATAATAGCATACCCTTATAGCTAAGACCTTAAACATATTTAGTATCGTCCTTTGTTGCAAACACTAAGGCTCTGTATTAAAGTTTCAGTTCACGTCCTACACGTTTGAATAGACTAAATTTCCCGTAAAGACCTGCTATGATGTCAACAACGAACTTACGCATAGGAGGGTGCAATGCGGCATTCAAACAAGCAACCATGCACGAGCCCTCTTTAAAAAAGGTACACTTCACCAATAAAAATCTGAGTACTTACAACAAAGCTTCAGGGAATATTCCTAACAAACATGTAAACCTCTTTAAAGGCAACTCACCGAAATCTAATTAGAGTAATTGTTAGCGGCATGTAGAAACATAATTTATGTAAGTCCGTCCTATGGGTTCAATTATTCGGTCGATACAGTTGTATCGTTAGGTGTAGGGGGTAAGGCAGGCAACCATTAAGACATTCGTTTCCATGGTAACGGCGTTCGTAGGTATTTTCAGGTATTTCCTTTGGAAATCTTTGAGCCTGTGGGTTAGACGTTAATATTAACTGTGTGTGAGATTGTGTATTTTCTTATGCATAACGATATGTAACTCGTGCCTAAATAAAAAAGAAATTTGTGTACGTGAGTATATGTGTGTTTGTATACCTTTGTATTTAATGTTCTAATTGATCCGTAAAAGTCTATTATCTGATAGATGTCAGTCAAAGTCTGATTTCCTCGTTTATTTATTTTTTGTGGTGTTTGACAGTGATTGTATAACCACTGATATTTATGTGAGTGAATACATGTGTGTCTGTATTATTTCATATCAGACTTTAGGCCTAACTGTCAGGGACAATTACTGTGTCCTAAGCGGAGGCTTTTCCATTATTTTCCAATATATCCTAATCTTGCTTGGCAGATCGTTTGCTAACTTCACGACGTAACAAATGAAATTATCATGCACATTTTTGCATATTATTTAATATATTTTACCACATATTGTCAAATGTAAATAATTCACCATGCAGCGTATTAGGATAGACCTATGTGGCATATATAACATATATGATGCAGCAATATGCAGGTTTACTCCGCGTGTGTTATTTATAATATATATAATTATAATATATATAATATATATATATATATATAATGAAATAAAAATATATGTTTTCAGTAAAGGAACAGCAGATACAAATTATAGTATATACGTATATATTGATCAGTTAATAGTGGCCCCGGCAAGCATTTTACCTGACTTCTCCCCAGAAAATGTATCGATCTGGCGTTAATTACTGGCAGCCATGATGTAAACAGGTAACAATCTGTCACGCGCTGGGCTCATACTTGAATGCCGTGTTACAGCTAGAGGGGTTATGTAACTACACGGTAAAGTGAACTCGAATTAACTGGTAAAACGCTCTGTGAAAGCGAATTTTAGGCGACAGACCCAACCAGGTACACAGCTTCTGAACGGTAATGAGGGTCAATACAGCGTAACCCGCTGCACCAGTGTTTACTAACGGATAATTCCTCAAACAGGTATGTGCCATCAGCATATTGATCTCTCTTAAGAGGGTGTGGCTACTGGTGGATGTGACTTGGCATGGCGAGAGAGAGAGAGAGAGAGAGAGAGAGAGAGATTATTCAGCTGAGACAGACGTGTTGTGGCAGCATATATATTGCGTCATTTGTGTACAGAGGATTTTATATATCGAACTATTTCGTGTATGAATGAAATTAATATTGATGTCATCTCTGACTACTCCAAACCTTGTTTGCTTTAAGGCTGTAAATCTAAAAGGTGGCATTGGGGAGTTTTTTTTTTTATTGAGGACAAACAACTTTGGCAAGGTTTAATTCTGCATCATTATAACGGAACTGATTAACTCTTGCACATATGTTCATACATGTATATATGAGCTCTTAATTAGTGTATATATGTTAGTTCGTGTATATGTGTGTTAATTATGGATAAGCCAAACTATCTTTTACGGGTAGACTATAATAATACAGCTGTAAAACATGTAAATCTAAATATGTATCTTTTTTTCTACGATTTTAAAAAGGGAGTAAGTTGGAACGAATGTAGTGTGAACCCACGTGTTCGTGCATCATTATTCTGTGGAACTATACCATTAAATGGTCAATAACTCCCTGAGGCGAGAGTTGTCGTAAAATAATGGAAAAAAAAACAGTGCAAGAAAGGTAATCTTTATCTGTAAGGGAACATACACATAATACCCTGTTGTATAACCTTTTCATCTGTGTACAATAGTTTATTTGAAAATATATGACTTTTATCTCATATAACACATGTACTGATTTTAGATCCTACAACATTTGTAACACCTGTAGTCGTTACTCTCTTTTACAGCTTTCCTGAACCATGCCGACGTCACAGAAACGTTATTTAGTATGGTCGGGCGTGGGTGTGTTGGTCGTGGGTGTGGCAGCTATCGGTCTCCTGGCGTCTTCATTCATACGGGTCAACTCGGACGAAGGTGAGATTATACCTCTCATCTATAAGCCAGGGTTCCCAGTTATTTAATTTTTTCCCAGTCAGCTGAAAGTCGGACTTTTAGAGAGAAAAACTCAGACCCAGACAAAAGGGAAAGTGTAAGGCCTAACCTTGAAGAGCGTATATCTACTGGATGATTTCTTGTGTTGACATTTAAGCATTTGAATCCATAAAATATGTCAAAAGAATTATTCTGGAATTTATAAATTATTTTAAAAAAACTCAGAAAAACATCATGGAATTTCGTTTACTCGAAAATCTGTGGAACCAGCTATCTCAGGATGTCTCTTTTAATACTGGTAGTATAATATATGACACATTCTGTGTAAGCTGACATACATTTAACTTTAAACTCATATATATCAGGAGTTGTATACATTCAGCCAGCATCGTAGTTGAGCTTCATTGTCTTTAGAACAATTTTTCATCAATTATCTCCTGAATGGTTTGCAGATGAAAAATATAAGAATATAAAACGGAAGTTGAACCAACCTAATTGACAACTTGGACACAGGATGTATGGTCACGGCCTGTGTTTGAAATGAAAACGTAGTTGCAGTGCTTATTATGACCTTTTCATCGGATATTTATAGTCTAACATTTCGCTACCTGGGTATTCTGCATGATATCTTCATTGACAGTACAGTCAGGAGTAACATATAGTTCAGTGCGGCTTAACCTTTTGTTAAGAGGTGTTTCCAAGTGCGCGTACATATGCGTATATATTCGTGAAAATCGCTTATATGATCTTGTAATTGGAGTGTTTCCATGTGTCCGTCAGCGTGTATGGGTGTGTGCCTGAAAATATGCCTGAACTCAGGGATTCAGGGAAAAAATTAAGTCAATTCACCATCCCTTTGTGGAAGGCCTGTTCGGCCCACTGTACAGATAAATTGTTCTACCAGTTCACGCATATACGCTTACATGAAAAAAACACATCTTCAGAAAATATTATGAGATGCAGCAAGTGATGAAACTTATGTTCATACCGATATTACTTAAACATTTGAACAAAATATTCGAACTAAACTAATTTGCAGCGAGTTTTGGTGTACAGCATTATTTTTTTTCAGGTGAGCGCCAGTATAAGTTGTCAGTTCTAGGGTTACTAAGGGTTGCAACCCCCCTCCCCATAAAATTGGAAAATATACGTGCAAAGTCCCCTGTCTGTAATCCAACGTATTGCAGGTGGCTGTTATACTGCATGCCGTAAGACAGCTCAAGATTTTTCGCTTGTGATCAATGTTTAATTTTTTTAAAGCATACTTAGTTGATCTATAAAAGATCTCACCCATGCATCCCCTCCTTCAAAGAAATCCAGTGTCCTGCTTTGTTACATGTTACCGATTGTTTCAGTGTGGGTACATACATAAAACGTGTAAGCTGTACTAAATTCCAGACAGATATGTCCTGTTTTATATTAATAAGCGAACTTATTTGACAAATACACTGAGAGTCTGATTTTATTTTTATATACAGTTGGTTTGAAGTATGACACCGTAAGTGTAACCCTGGGCACGGAGCCTGTAGGGGAGGGGCTGTACACAGGACCGCCAGGATTCCAAATTATCAAGTTTCCCAGCGTCTTCAGGACCATCAGCTTTGGTGCCTTAATAGTAAGTCGTTTTATTTTAGTTTACTTTTTATTTATACATTCAATAAAGCCCTGCGTAAAGGCATGGTCCAGTAAATTCTATCTAGTTTTAAACAAGGGACCTATGGGTCACGACGCTCAGCTGTTATATATGATAAAAAAAATTGTTTAGAAATGAGGCACATGCTGGTTTTGTGTGGTAATAAATATAAGCTGTATTATGAGTTGTTGTTGTTTAGCTTATGTATGATTTTGATAGTACCTTTGGAGACAGGGAAGAGGATTGATTTCATTTATTTTATTAACAAATGGAGTACTATTGTCACACAGATTTTGACTTGGCCATATAACTTATAAGCAGAACATATAATAAAAGAGTTTAACTATTTATTAAAAAAAATACAAATATTGTCCCAAATATAATTTTTATTAAAAATAATAAGAGAATCATATGATTTTTTAAAATGAAATATAACTGATATGATTATTAAAATAATATTAAAGAATATATTCATGAATGCATTCATGAATACATTTTGAAAGTATTTGCACGAGTATTCATATACTTTCATTTTTACCTGAATTCCCATTCTTTATGCAAGAAATTTTATAATGGAGTACAAAATCATATTCGTATTTAAATACAATTACAAAGTATTTGCACCATGTCTGGAATTTATTCAGTTTTCACCAAACAATGATGTTGAGAATCCAGAATATACAAAATTCACACATTTAAATAATGATCATAAGTACCTGGTTTTATGGCTTTTATTTATATTACAAAATAACTGTAAAAAATTCATTTTGGACTTATTTCACATCAATGTACACACTAGACACAGCAGGAATCTAGATTAATATTATCAACTGCATCTTTGTCTAATTTCCATCATATGATCCCTAATGATTAGTAATGAATAATATGATTTCTTTATCATTAAAATTGAACTGAAAAATGCCATAGGTGACTGCATGGTGTTATTTGGAATATGTGACATTCTACCCATCGATACAAGATTCTTATATCATCAGTAACTGCAAGTTAATTTCCTGTTATTATAAACTAACATATTCCTTTTCTATTTTTCTTTAATTTGTTATTAAAAACCAATAAAAATTTATTAATTTATTGTTTTTTGTTATGTTCTTGGTTAAAACTACTAGATGAGTTGGGTTGGACACCTGGATCAACTGTGGCTTGCCATAAGCTGCCTGGATTCCATGTATGCCTCGCCTCAGGCGTGCATAATTTTTATGAAAGGTCAACAAGGTCAACATACAGGTGACTCAAGAGGGGCTGGAGAGAGCCAAAGTCTGACAGGGTCTAATAAAAAACATTAATAAAAGCTATAATTTTTGGCCAATTTCTTTCAGCTTTCTAAACTAAAAAGCTGAAATGCTTATGTGTGCATGATATGAAAATTATATCAACAGTGCTCACGGGAAACAAACGTGCCATGGTCACAGTTGGGCAAAATTTAAGGTACTAATTTTATATTTATACTAAATAAAATTTGAAATATTCAGAACTAATTTTGGGTATTCAATTGAATCTTGATTAAATAATGTTACATCCCTGACAAAAAAATCTCTAGCTTCAGCAATGCTCTTGTTAAGGGAGTAAATATATTTCTTGATTTTTTACAAAGTGCATTATGTTTGGGCCCATAACTTAAAACAATTACACAATACTGACATCATTCTGTCATGTGCATAGAGAATGAAAAATATGTATATTATTTATGATTAAAGTCAGATCAGTGGTTTTGATATTAGGCAGTCTTGAAGTGTAACAATGTGTTTTTATTGGAAAAATGAAGTTTTTTCATTAATATCTCGAATGTCCTAGTGACCAAATTCTTGGCATGGTAGGGCATTTTGGAGACATCTAACTGTATGCCGAATTTAAGGAACTTAGAGCTGAAGCTTGGGAGCTGAGCTCTTGCAAACTGCATAACACTAGCTTGATGTAAACAATATGTTACATGGTGCTTGAAAACTTGATTAAAATCTACAGTTTTTGATCAACTGGTTTCAAATTTTTGGTGTTAACAGTTGAAATGCTAACAAAAACATGCTGTGAAAATTAAATCCACAGTACTTACAGGAAAAAAACGTGCCATGGTCAAAGTTGGGCAAAATTTAAGGTACCAATTTTTTATTTTTATTAATATTTTAAAAAATTTAAAAGATTTTCATCTAATTTTGGGTGTACAATTTAATTTTGATTAATTAAAGTTATATTACTGGAAAAAAGGTCCATAGCATTAACATTTTTTGTGTTAAGTGATCAAATATCTTTTCTGATTTTTTACAAAATGCATTATGTTTGGGCCCATAACTTTTTTAAATTAAATAATACAGACATAATTTCTGGCATGTACATAGGAACTATATAGAGGAATATTTATGGTAAATATGAGGTAAAACAGATGAGTGGTTTTGATATTAGGCAGTCCTGAAGTGTGAAAATAGGTTTTTAATAAAAAATTGAGGTTTTTCCTTAATTTCCCAAAGAAACGAAGTTGCAAACACCCAGTTTTCGGCTTGGTAGGAGATCTTGGGGACATCTAACATTATGCCGAATTTTGGATTCCTAGGTCTTACGGTTTCAAAACGTGCCACATCTACGGACGGACGGACGGACGGACAGACGGACGGACGACGGACAATGGACCACGACTATAGCTCAGATGACTTATAGTCAGCTGAGCTAAAAATGTAGTCGAGACACACCGGTCGGGAGCGGGATGGGGGCGGGGGGGGGGGGGGGTTGGTTGTGGTTCTATATTGACTTGAATGCAGACGGCCCTTTTGCATTTGCTGAATTTTTTAACGGGGGGGGGGGGGGATCTACAAGTCTCTCCGGCCGGCGATTGCCCGCATATCTACTGATTTTCCGTGATAATCACCAGATTTTTACGCTCATTTTGGTCACTTCTGATTTCGTCTCTAGGACTGTTATTGGCGTCAGAAATGATAAAATGAAGGAAAGATAAGGTTGTGTTTAAGATAAGGTTTTTTTTTAGCTCCATCAACCGAATTTTCCGGCCGTATAAAAATCGGCCGGAAAATCCTTAACATTTTCAAGGATTTTTAAAGCCGATTTTTCCCACCGGATTTTAAAAAACTCCGGCTTACATTATACCCTCACATCCACCGATCCTACCTTTTTTTCCGGCAAGCAAAAAAGCGGCCGAAAAAGGCCAAACAAAAATTTTAATTTTTTTTATGTTTCTTCAACAAAATAATAATTTTAACTATTTCAGTGCCTGAATAAGGATGGCGTGAAGACCGAGCTGAGCGTTTCGTATCAGTACCAAGTGAGGCCGAAGAGCCTGTATGACGTTACTCTACAGTTCCGGGACCACGAGACGTTTGAGGGAATACTAAAGGCCGTCGGTGAGTGGTTCATCTTAACATCGAATTTTCGCTGCATGTTTGAGCCTGGATAATCCATCTCCATTCTCGAATCCGGTCAAAGCTTCTTGGTTTTCATCATTCACTCTTAAAACTGATTATTGATCCTTAAAAGGAACAATTTCAGATGTTTAAATTGATAATGTACTCTTTAAAACTGGTTCCATATATGAATGTCTTTTTATGATATTATACTCAATATACAAGAGAAAATTGATGGAATGCTGTACATGTTACACTCATCGGATTTCGCTATCCAACCGTTAATGGGAAAATATGGTCACAAAAGCCAGATAATTACATAATATCAAGTCTCAACAACAACAAAAAAAGGATCTGCCTCTGTGCACCTTGTAACCAACTCGCAGCGTTTCCTCTCAGTGTGATACACAAAGGTCGCTCAAGAATCGAACTTAAAAATATATTTAGAAACAATTAACCACGAAAATTCTGTTGTTCAAAAGATAAAAAGGGATTGACTAAATTGAATAGTGCATTATCGGTGAGTACATCTGTATGTAAGCACATTTTCAATGTTATTACGCAAAATATTTTTTCAGGTAGGGCGGCCATACACGAAACTTGTGCCCGTTATAATACGTCACAGTTCCAGTCTGAACGAGGCGGTTTCCAGGCAGCGGTCCGTGACACGGTCAAGGCCAGATATGACCTGTTCAAGAGCGATATAAACGACCTTCAGGTACTGTGCATCTATAAATAGTATCATTTACTTTATAAATAATATGGCGGAGTAAAATGTTTTCAGATAATTTATAATGTAGAGAAACTGCAACAAGCACTTGTAGTTTCTAACAAATGGGAGTTTCGGGTAACCAATTAGGCCTAAGATCAATGTTTCGCCGAATGTTTAATATGTTTTTTTATTCGCCCGTCTTATGACGGGAATATTATATATGGTATACCCGTCCGTCCGTTAACTTTTAGTGTCGTCGAGATAACTTATCGGGGCTTTGATGGATTTTCACGAAACTCGCCATAACTACTTACCAACAGATTATCTCGCCGAGTTTGATTATCGGCAACATCTACGCATATTTAATAAGGTCAGGGGTCAAAAGGCTACTTTGTGGTGTCGCCCGATAATTTGTTAAGAATATGAAGGATTATAAAAAACGCATAATAAATAATAATAAATGAAATATCTTGCTTAAGCTCGATTTCCAGCAAAATCCATGCATATTTAAAGAGGTCAGAGGTCACCGCACTTTGGAGGAATCTAGGTGACTTACCAAAAATCCTGTGGATTTTCATGAAACTCGTACATATTAACCAATACAATTTCTCATCTGAATTACCTTCTCATCAAAATTCAAGCATATTTAATGGGGTCAGAGATCACCAGATACATGACGGGCGTATTATGCACGTTTGCGGTGCTCTTGTTAATAAAGTAACACTTTCAGAAAAGCAATACTGTTATTATTCATGTTTTTAAAACGCTAATTTCCCATCATTTATGATATATATTTGACGCTGTATTTAATAGTCCATTTACCTGTTAATTTCCGCAATGACGGCACGCCTGACTCAGAGAGCAGAAAACTCGTACAAGGAACGACTTAATTTTCTATAGCCCTGGATTAAAGCACGTAGAAACATCTTCATTGAAATATGACAAGTTGTTTTAATAGTTCATGTCCCCCCCCTACACACACACACACACAAACAATCTTTTTACTCGTAGAAATTGCATATATGCCGAGCATTGGTTTGTGCGCCGTTGGTAGAGGAGGTACAACATTTCTTTTAAAAAAATTGTTCATATTTGTCATTATATATCTGACAGGTAAACAACATCAAGCGGCCCTCTGACTATGAGACGGCGATCAAAGAAAAAGAGGCCGCCAAGGAGAACATCAGAGTACGTTACAACTCTTATTATTAGCACTATTAGTTCTCAAAGTAGTAAAAATGACGGTCCGAAAAGTGTTCATTACGCGGGGTGTCCGCAGCCCTGGGTTTCACTATTGTAGTAGCTAGTGTTAGAAATTATTTTTAAACCATGTTCAATGATTGAAAGGAAAAATAAAGACTGATGATCGATTATCAGACGATTATTTATGTACCTACGTTATCGTGAAATCTGCGTTATAGATTTATACTCTTAAACATTACCCGAATAAATTCTGATAGTACATCACGCTGGAAGGTCGAGGTAACGGCGGGTTGTTGACACTTTTAATGCTCTGTACAACTTTGTATCCCGTCTTTCTTATATCTTTGACAAGAATATAATATAATTTACTGGATGATTGCATGTGTATATATATTCAGTTTAATGAATTATGAAGGAAAGCGACCAATCATCGGTATGATCCATTAATTGGCTCACCACTAGTATAACACAGCAGACCTGTCGTAGTCTTAGTAACATAAATTATCGTATTTATTATCCTCAATAACTTTTATTTGTAGTACAATAAATTTGATGTAGACAGGGCAAGGTTTGATAGTTTGCACTTTCTGTATGAATTAATTCGTACTTCCTTTATATTTTGATATTTGTTGGTGACAAGAGCTTGCCAAGAAAGATGCACCTTTCAGCTTTGTCCCTTATTTATCTGTATATATATATATATATATATATATATATATATATATATATATATATATATATATATATATATATATATATATATATACGAATTTGGGTCGTCATAAAGCACTGGGGCATACATTTAAAATAGGCCTTTATTGCCTCCGCCAGGAGGGTCTGCGTTCATCCCGGTTTGTTTGTGTTTGTGTGTTTGTTGACAACCTGTCTCACGCAATCATGAACGGAATCCCATGACATTTTCAGGGCACCTTGGGAATGGGCCAATGAAAAATCGATTTTATTTTGGTGTGGGTCCTGCTCATGATCCGAATCCAAGAAGGACTTTCAGGAATATTCATAAATGTGCAGTCACATATACTCGATTGGACATGGGAATATGCGTCGAATAATTTAATGCAAACATTTGTTTGGGAACTTATACACCAACGAACCTGGTAATATTGGTCAATAAGTGAATAAAAATGCGGGTTCTAGAGTACCCCACATTAAGGATCGCCCACATGGCGGAGGCCTGCATCCCTGAGAATACATATTTTATTATAAAATCTCTTCACGAATGTTAAAAAAACTTATAAGAACGATAAGCCTTCTTTACTTCAAGGGATACATAATGCAAGGTTCGTGGAATTTCGTGGAATAGTGTTCTTTCATACATGTGTTTGTTCTCAATCAGTAGACATTGTCAGGCTAGGCATACCAGTCGATATTTAAAAATACACATCCAAGTGATATGCAGTTATAACTTCGGTAAATTAACGATAGAAGTGACTTTTTCACATGTCCTGCTTGCAAGGTGATATGGTTCCGTCCCACACACAAATCACATATTTCTTTATGTAACCTAAAGGCTCCCTTAGAGGCTCACATGGTGGAGTTTGGTAGTTGTAGGAGTGGAGTAAACCGAAATACCCTGAGAAAACCACGGGCCTTGGACAGGCTACTCATAGTTACGCCGGGAATCAAACCTTGGTCGCCAGCGGGGAGAGCCGAGCGTGTTACTACTCGAACGTCAAGGCCATTTTAAATATGTTAAATTAATAATAGGCCAGAAATTCCAAAGTTTGCAAAAAAAAGTTTCTTTCCTAATTTTCGTCTTTCTCTAAACAGGTAGCCGAGAACGAAAGACCGCGGAAAATCACGCAGGCAAAAACGAGAAAACGCAAGGCCGAAACCCAAGCGGAAATGACAGTAGCCAAGGCCTACTCCGACGCTAATATCATCAATAACAAGTAAGCATATTCAGTTAAGTAAAAAGACATGTTTTTCAAGTGTTTATGTATGAG
The DNA here is from genome assembly GCA_026874595.1 of Sipunculus nudus. Classification (NCBI taxonomy): domain Eukaryota; kingdom Metazoa; phylum Annelida; class Sipuncula; order Golfingiida; family Sipunculidae; genus Sipunculus; species Sipunculus nudus. The sequence goes on from CM049321.1 coordinate 10,458,327, forward strand.
AACGTGTCGTTAGTGTTTTCATACATGTGTCTGAACAGAGTGATTCTTGGTCACGTCGAGATTGGTAAGTTCAGTCGGCTCCATGGTGCAGACATAAAATAAAGTTAAGTTACCGTAATATGAAAATTACAGTAACGTAATATCCGCTTGTGTTGAGCCCTAGCTTTTAGTCTTGAACTAGCACCAGACGTGATCCGGCAGTCGCGTACGCGAAATTCGTGAATCGTTTGATTGGTTCAACTGTCTTGTTCATTATTCATCGAATAGACGCCTGAGAGGCTCTAAATCAAGGTCTGTGAAAGCATAGCTGCCACAGACTTGGTAGAGGAACAGAGTATATGCTTATATTCAAATATATGCAGTTTTTGTTAATTTCGACAACTTCCATACAGCACTTTCAGTATCATGTGTTCTAATTTTGACATCGCACTGCTGTAAATTTTACAGGGCCTATACAGAAGCGGCGGCCATTATAGACCAGTACCAGAAAGAGGCTACGGTATATGCGACACTAGTGTCACCTACGGGTCTGAATCTGACTACAGAGGGTTTCCTGTCCTACATGGGCGTCAGATCGGTGTCCATGTCAAAGAACCCGGTTTACGTCAGTATTCAAGGTCCCGCCAAGTCCTCTTACGTCACGCCGTAGTAATGACGTCACAGGTTACGTTACGTGTTTACTGTGAGGTCACGTGATCTGATTGCCATCTGTTAAGGGGGAACTTGACACTTTAAACTACCAATTGAATTTCTTAGATATTTTACACACATGGATTCTACAAAGCATACTTTGAAAAAATTATGAAATAAAATTTGGGGGTCAACGTGCTTATTTTTGCATTATATGAAGTTGAAAATGGACACTTGTGGTGGGTTTTATATGATATTATAAGTAATGGGGAAATAAAAGTTGCACATTTTAGAAAATTGACCAATGTTTTTTTCATGTATTCTAAATAAACATGCAGAATTAAATATCAATCTTATTTGAAGCAAAAATGTGTTTGTCAATGGGTAAAATCTTAAAATATTGAGCCAGAATTTCGACATTTTGGAGATTTTTAGTTTAGTAAACCCCCGAAAGGTGGCGCTGGGAGTTGTAAGACAGAGAGCAAGTCCAAACATAAATGGCTTCTGGCGTCTTCAATTTATAACCAGCTTTTAAAATGCCAATATAAAACGAAATATAAATATCAGCAAGTATATTCTAATTATCTCTTTTGAATTTCACCATCAATGTCATTTACAATCATGTGGTGATATTTATGCTCCGTTTTGTCATCTACTTGCAACTGTCACAACTGACAGTTCACAGGATTATAGTCCATTTCATCCCCTCATGTCCACTTGTTTTTTGCTATGAAAATTTTTAAAAGTTACATTTCAAGGAAAACAACTGTAGTGAAGAGTAGAGGATTTAAGAACCTAATTTTCAACAAGGTAAATAAAAACCTACCTTACATCTTATTTAAGAAACAGAATTATTAAAAAATATGAGAAATCAGTCCGAGTACATTTTACAACATATCAGACCCACTAATGGCGGTCAAGGTCATTGGTCACATGCAAAAACAGCCTCAACTGACAGCTGCTGATTGGATGATCTCATGTAAACATTCTAAAAATATAACCAGCTAAAACAAAGATGGCTACTTATGGAGGAATACATCATAATCTGCCAGATCATGGTGAAGAGACTTTAATGTTGTGAAACATAAACAGGGGATTTATTGTGAAATTTGTAATTGCCATATTAGGTTGTCACTTCCATATGTTGTTTTCTTGGAAATTATTGAAAAATATAAACTTTTAAGAAAATCATCTACAAAAACAGGTGGACAGCAGGTGGTAAAATGGACTATACCATTGGTAGGCCTATATTCCTGCACTAGAGCCTTTTCTGGTAATATTGTGTTTGAAAATTCTTAAGTGAAAATGCGGAACTGCTTAAAAATAATTAAATAAAGCTGTTATGCTGAGCATTCCTACAATTATTGTTCATCCTAGTTACTTTTCTCAAATGATGCCCTGAAGCGATGACGTTTTATGACAACAAAAGTCACAAACGGCAAAATATGTAGTCCAATGACAATATCATTCCACCAGATATTTTTAATTTGCAGTGTCATCAGTAGGGGGCGCCAGTAAAGTGTCGAGTTCCCTCTTCAGAGCTAGAAGTTTCGGTCTTTTTTTAACTATCTCACGCAAAATTCTGACATCAACTTTTCCATTGAGTTCATGATTATACATATTGAATCAGGAGGAGAACATGTCAAAGCGCCACGCCCATTATGCCTAAATTCACAAATAGTACACCATCTTTGTCTGGAGAGATATAAAAAAAAAAACAAACAAAAAAAAAACAAGCAGAATATGCAGAATATTAAGTATGAAAATCCAACAAAGAAGGCCACGGGATATGTAGCCAGTAAGATAGTACCAAACTATTTATTGCAGAGACAAAGTGTTGTAAATATTTTAGAAAGCATCTCCGATGTACTCGTTACAGACTTTAAAACAGTCTTTATCCATACAGAAGCCCGCTCATACAGCTCACCACCTCTCCGTACAAGTTAAACAAAACCATGTTAAGATGTATCATTTGACTCCTAAGGTTGTACAGTAGTCAGTGGTCAGAGAAACAAGAGTATATTCCAGATCCCTGCATCGCAGCGAACTATCAGACCAATGAAACGGGGACATCGGTAAAGCTCCTGGTGAAAACCATATTGGTATTTTTTTTTACTATAATTTTATTACACTCAGAAAAGTAATTTAATTGAATTATCTAGCTGATTTAGACCAAGTAAGTTTACACAGTTTGGCAGTTTTAGCAATATGCATGATTTTACAAAGCACAATGTCAATGTGTGATTGTATTTTATATTTGTTGTATTGAGGTGCTCTTATCAAATATCATATATTATATATTTAGAATTATGATTGGATTACATTATATTTACTATTTTTTGTGAATTGTGTGCAAGAAATGTAGTAAAATACACAAGTTTGATATAAATAAAAAAATTAAGCGTTTTCGTTTCTTATTTGTGTGTGTGTGCTAATAAATGCCGAAAAAGTTTGTTCTTCCTTTGATTATTGCAGGAGGCATTAGCAGTTTTCAAAAGTATCTTTCTTTAGCTGTTGACCCGCAATACAATGCATCATCTTTGCGATTAACAAATGAAAGTAATATGCACGTATATATTTGGTCCGAACTGACACCTATGATCAGCCATGTACGTCTATATACTACCAGCAAATCATTGCCACTTGCACAACGCCGCAGATTTTCTCACTGCTCCTTGCATCACCTCTCGCCTTCTTTCGTGCTAATTGTCATCAAATTGAAATAACCAGATAATAATAACAAACATATTTTTATTTACCAATGGCAGTTTAAACATAACATTATAGAAAGTCTCAAAACAAACAGCCAATGTGCATAATAATAACATTTTTGAATATTTGTGCTTGGCTCTGTGATTAGTTGAGAACTTAAAACTGGGTTATACGAATGTGAAAAAAGTGTATTGTTGAAGTTACTCTGGAACAATCCAGCGTTCTGAAATAATACACTATTATATACAAAGCCTCACCCTAAAGGGAAATATTATGGAATGAGCACACAACAAGATAAAGTTGGGTTGAGCTAGTTTTTGTCGTGCTCCACCGATTATTTAAAAAAATTATTGAAAATGATAATTAAAATTATTGAAAATGATAATGACCTCTTCCCCTTTCTGTTTAACTGCGTGGTAAATATATATACGTTCTTCTTATCTTTCGATAAAACGCTACTATATATTTATCAACCTTAATATGCAAATTATCTCCTGCACACTCCCGCTTCTGTTTTTTTTAAATTTATTTCAAATTCATATGAATAATACAGACAGTTCAATGAAAATACTACGGTAAGAAAATATTGTATGTACATAAACATGTATAAACTGAAGCATTTAAACATACAGATAGACATTGTCACCTGAGTGGTACCTTTCTATTAGGTAGAATAAAATAAAAACACTGTAATTTTTTTCATTTTGTTAATTAAATATATTAATCTCCTGTGGAATGTTTTCGTCGATATATGATATGTAAATTACCTTTCTAAACATTAAAAATATAACGAATTATATTACGCATCCGCAGCATGCATGGCTTAATGATATATTTTCGTGTGATTAAAAAATTTATCACACCACTATTACCATTTGCAAAGATACAGGAGTTAAAATTATTTGATTTTGCTCATATCCCTATTATTGCAATAAACAACCGTAGGAAAGAAAACTGAAATGTTCCCTAAGCACAAAGGCTACATACATCATGACTCAAATGAATAAACGGGTTTGCAAACTCTAAGCCCAGGTGTGTTAGTGTGTTCGCGCGTTTTGGCTTCCTGCGGGTGACTCACAGTCTTTACGTGGCGTACAATACATCTTATCCGGCCTGCCTTATGTTATGGCGTACAACTCTGTTTAGAGAGGTTGTTAATGTATTCCTTGGCTCGTTTATATCCACAGAATGACATTTTTCACTCTTATGACATTAAAGAAAGAAAAGCAGGCTATTGTTTCATTACAGAAGGTAAGGCACCGATACACGTTACTAATGAAGGGTTGTCTCAACTCACAATGTAGAGTCCCTTCACACTTTGATTTCTAATTAAAAATTTTGAAATTATTGGTACTTTACCTACAGAATCGATATAGGCCATCGACAATCTAGTTTCGTTAAATGGAGTATCAGAATCAAATGAACGACCACCAAGATTTAAATCTTGAATAAAAGATGACCTTGAGTGAAAGTATTTCTTCCCAGAATACATTTTGACTATTGCTTTTGAATATATATATATATATATTATATATATATATATATATATATATATATATATATATATATATATATATATATATATATATAATACACAGAGTCAATGTAGACGAGTATATAAAATTCTGCCTTTGCATGATGAGCTATCCTATCCTGAGTATTTTCACAGTAGATGTTTATGTTCCCCTACGATAAAATGTATTGACAAAATGTACAATTTTAGGTTTTCTCCTTCAAACCCTCATATATATAGAAAAGTATAATCCCGCATGACGATCATCCTTTTAACTCGACCACCTCTTAAAAGGTTCGACCACCCTGAGAGCACGACCAACCAGATAACATGACCACCAGCCAACCAGAAAAGGCGATTCTTGGTCCTTCTGGAACATGCCCCATTTCAGCATGTACGACGACCATCCACCTAGCGACATGTTAGCTCCTTTGACCATTACTGAGTGGCATTACTAGCCATACCAAAAGCAGCGGTCAAAATCTCGATATGGAAATAATCAGTTTAATCTTTCTTTACCTCAATGTGGACAAAACTTGACCACTTACAAGTGGTGTGACATTTTTTAGTAAAACGGACAAAACATATTTGTTTAATTTCTGATGAAACCCATCACGTGCAACATGTTTCCTTCACAACTAAACATAATGGTTTATCTCCCTATGTTTGTTGAATTTCCGTCCACCGACAACATACATATCTCCCGCTGATTATGTAACTGACAGTATTGTAGCGCACGTGGGAAATAAGAAACCATGCACGGCGTCGCCATGCACAGAAATATAATTTACGCATTGGTTTGCCCATTGACGCTGCCCCTAACTTATATGGTTATGCTTTGATTACCGTGTATAACAATATCGTTCAAATTGTACCTTTACAGTGCAGTTTTCGGCATGACTACCATCATAGTTCCTGTTGGCCAATTTTAAATGCCTACCGAGTCATGTAATCCTCAACTTCTACCTAGCTAACATGCTTGGCTATATCTGTTGGTCACCAAAGCGATCGTTTAGCGGGATTATACTCCATATTCCTGATAAAAGATAAAGGTCGATATTGACACATTTAATTTTTCCCATGATAAGCCACCATTTGTTGGAAATCGACGCTGAGATGCACGTGATCGAGACCCTTGAGCGTCCTCAGGTAGTCGAACGAGGACTTGTGTTCCTGTGACGTAATACTGACGCCATTGTAAAGCAGTTTCAGACCGTCACTCCTCGCCGTTTCAATTATCGCCGATGCGTTCGCCGTTGCCTGGGAACGGATGAGCGTGGCCACGGCGGTAGCGTTCTGCGCAATTTCCGCTGCCTCGTTATCGATATCCTTGACCTGAAAAACAATTGAAAACAAATACATGTATATACAGTTATTTCGTAAATTTATAAAAAGAAAGGTAACAGCGATTTTTATCCTTCAAGAGGACACGGTGCACCTGCCTGTACCAAAATGGGCGAAAACACGTTTAACCTGATTACGTATCCGCATTGAAATATGAATATGCAGTGATATTAATTAAGATATTAATGAAGCATTCTTCAGATATAACGGCTTAATATAGAACTTAGCCATTTGATTAAATCATATATATATATATATATATATATATATATATATATATAGAGAGAGAGAGAGAGAGAGAGAGAGAGAGAGAGAGAGAGCGAAAGTTAAGATAAACAGTGATGCCTTTTAGATTAACTAGTTTATTACGTTCCCACTGAATTACCACCTGACGATGAAGCCTGTGTACTTCGAAAGCTGGGGTGTGTAAATAAACTAGTTAGTCTACCTAAAAGGCGTCACTGTTTATCTTAACCTTCGCTCCAACTACAGACTAACACGGCTATACCATATATATATATATATATATATATATATATATATATATATATATATATATATATATATATATATGTATATATATATATACATATATATATATATATATATTAGTTTTAGGCAGATAAAAAAATTCAAACGGGTTGTATAATATATGGTATGCGCTGACGAAGAAATTTTGAAATATTTTAATGTTTTTAACATTTTCTGGGTATGTCTTTTACATATCACGTACATGCTTCTGGTTTTCCTGAAGTCTACATATACATAAGTATAAGTAACAGCAACTGGCGATATATATGTATATATATATATATATATATATATATATATATATTTATATATATATATAAATATATATAAAATCTAGTAGAAGAATTGATATTCATGTGTGTTAAGGTTTATGTAAGTATGTGTGAGCATGTGTTGGGGTGGGTATATGTGTGTATGGTTGGGTGTGTAAAAAGATAATACGGTAAAGGAATGATGAGAATTTACAGCTCCTGTCATATTTTGAGGTGTACGTTGAATTTTCTTGTTATATAACCAGAAAACCAAAAATATTGCTGGTTAATTGTTTAATGTTTAAATCTTGAACCATATTCGGATCAGCTTCAATTTAAATCAAGCGTTTAATTTATTGAGACAATGTTTTCACCCTGCCACTAAATAAGGCAGGCGTATATTTAGGGTTCAGCGTATAATCAAGGAAATACGGTAATTCAATGCCTGATGGGAGGTGTGGGCTCCTACCTCGGCGTCCGTTTTCTTCTGTACTACGGTGTACTCCTGTAGGTAATCTTCCGTCTCTGTCTCCTCCTGAATCAGCAGGGCCTTGAGGTAGTTCTGTTCCACCCTGGACGGGATGTCGACCTCCGCCAGCTGGAAGTAACGGACTTCAGCAAATAGTCCCTTGTCCGTGACGTCACACTCGCTATACTCTTTACATCCAGGAACACAGGTACCTGAAAATATATCAGGTTATGGTCACTGTATAATTTATACTCATGGTTATTTTATCATAATATAATATATATATATATATATATAGTTATTTTATCATAATACAATATAAATATATATAGTTATTTTGTCTTAATTGATGTATATATATATATATATATATATATATATATATATGGTTATTTTATTTTTTTATATACACACACATATATATATATATGCATTTTTGATCCAGTGATTTATATAATAGATGTAAAGGAAGATATAAAATACAAGGAATATCAATTAACTCTCGCTGGTACAGATTTTGCAGAGAAATATAATCTGATTTCCTGTGTCATATATTGAAGAATACTAAGTCCATTTTCTCCATTTCTTATGCTGGTAATTATGGTAGCTGGCCTTGCCTATATATCTGGCCCAAAGTATTGTGATACCGGCCCTGCAAGTGTAAATGAAAATCGTGCACCATGCTAAAATTCACGTGCCAGTTCATACAGGACATGCAGGATCCAGTGATCCCGAGAGGGGGGGGGGGGGGGGGCAGCAAACAACCTCGAAAATATTCAATTTTCTCAAAGCTACAAACACAGTAAAATATATTCATTAAGTTATACTATAAAAAATTACCTGTTGCAGTATTATTTGACTTGTAATACAACTTATTTTTTTTATATAATTTAGTTAGGTCAGTCCCCACGCACCCACCCCACCCTTCTTTCCCTGAATAAATCCTGGATCCGGCCTTACCAGGTTCTACTGGTAATTTTGAGCCCCTGATGTCACTTAACACTTTACGCTCCCGTGCACATTTAATATAATCACATATAATCACCAGACTTATTATTAGCTAAGCAAGCTCATATAAATAGCACTTTAATTAATTCATCCCCGTTCGTGTGTGTGACGGTGTGTACATGTTCACAACATAACTTGATCACACAATTATTAACGGAATCTCATAAGACTGTCAGGACTTTTCGACAATGGGCCAAGGAAGAATCGGTTAGATTTTGGTGTGGATCAAGCACATGACCCGGATTCAGGAACGCCATTAAGGAATATTCACAAATGTACGGTCACTTATAAATGCTCGAATGGACCTGGAAATATGGACCAAATAAGTGAATGTAAACACATGGCGCAGGCTTGCATTCCTTAGAATGCAGATTTATAGTTGGTACTGCTTTTAGTTGATAAACGGATCCCTGGCGGTGCAACGTACAGAGTGAAATTAGGAGATTTTAGTGTAAGCGTAAATTAGGAGATTTTAGATTTGTTCAAGTGGCAGTTGAATAGAACTATATATAGAAGGTGAGTTATGCAGAATATAAAACATATAATTATAATAATAATAAATTAAAAATAATAATAATAATTATAATAAAATAATTATAATTAAGAATAATAATAATGATAATAATAATAATTATTAATAATAATAATAGGTCAATTAAAACAAGCATAGCCGCTTTGACTTACCGGCCATTAATGTGATTAAGCATATATATTATCATTAATGACTCAAATCAACATACGAGGCAGTAATTAACAGACCCTATATATATATATATATATATATATATATATATATATATATATATATATATATATATATATATATATATATATATATATAAGCCTAGTAAAGCACTGCTCAGGTACAGGTTTGCCCCCCCCCCCCACCACCAATATTACCTGGCAGGGCCACGCCCCTTTTAATAGTTTTATTTTTTTTTTATTTTAAGTCCCTCACCTCTAACTGAAGCTGCATGCAGAGTAATCTTACTTTGATATAGGGCGGGCAAACCGTTTCGTTTATGAATTTAATAACAGTTCGGGTAGCTTGCTTTAAAGGAAAAACCTGTGTTTATAGGCCTATAAACATGTTTTCAAACGTTTTGACTGTTTTCTTTTCCTGATTTTGAGGGAGTGAAGTGCAGCTTTAGGGCTAACCGGATCCAGGATTTTTTGCAGGGAAGGGTCAACGGCTGTCATGCAGGTCGTTGGTAGAGAGCGGGGAGGGGGTGGGGGGGGGGGGGGGGTGCACGGGGAGGTAGACCTCATAGAATGCATAAGATTTGTCTGTAAAAAGGGTCGTTTGTTGAAAGCAGGGAGGGGATTTAAAAAAAAAGGTCCTTAGTTGAGAGCAGCCCCCGACCCCACCCCCCACCCCCAATCTGCGCCTGCTAACGTTATTAAAATAAGAAAATATACTGATACGTTTGCGATGCATTAGTACACCAGTACAATCATAAATGCTATATTTTGCCTACATATGTAAGCATCGGTGGTTCAGTGGTAGAATGCTCGCCTGCCACGCGGGCGGCCCGGGTTCGATTCCCGGCCGATGCAACTTTTTTTTAATCATTTCTGTTTTCCTCTCTTCCCTTCTATTATTGGTCACCATTTATATTTTCACCCCTCCCATTTCTATATTTCGTGATAAACTTTCATTCTTGATTAATATGCTGCAAAAGTTTGATATATAGCAAGGCCACCGCGCTCCGTGTTATAACTGATATATAGTTAGTTATATACTAACAGTATATAATATACTGTTAGTGTACACGTACACCTGGGCCTATGGCTATGACATAGCCTATATATCATCCTATGACTATGTAAGTATGTTTATGCATTTAGTACAAAAGGCAAAGCGGTCTGCTTGGGCAAACACGGGCATACATGTGTGGCGTTTATCAGTTTATAAAAAGACTATTACCAACATAAATAGTTGATCCACCGAATCTCTTCCCAATTTTCACATATCTTTTTTTTTTGGGGGGGGGGGGGGGGGGGCAATGAACATTATACATCCTTACTTGTGGAATATATGTTCATTGGCGCTCTTGCTTCAGTCCCTTCAAAGAAACCATTATTTATGGAGGAAAATCAATTCATAACTTATTAAAGGTGTCATATGAAATGGATTAAAGTGTGTAAATACTTGGTTCATAAACAATATATTTTATCGTCGCACACATTTATATTATTTATCTTATTAGACTTGCTAGCTGGCAAAATTCCACATATAATCATTCTTGTCCTGATCAGTATATTAAAAAAGTAAGAGTAAAAACAAATGGCCGCTCTTATTTCGGACCCGGGAGTCTGTAAAACAATTTTTGGCTTGGCCTAGCCTCGTGAGACCCAGCTGCGCACAGGTACCTGTCGGCGTTGCGCGTTGAGCCATCTGGGCTGGGAGTAGGCCTATTCAGAGTTTAATTGGATTTTTTTTTACACAAAATGTAGCCTATTCATGTCTATGAGGGGGGGGGGTAGCTTTAAAACGTTTTTCCTGCTATATTATTCAGGGAATTCTATCGCTAAAAAAATCAACAACTCTAGAATTCTAGTTAAAATATAGGATGGCTTTTTGGTCTCAAGCTATCAAACGATCCTGGACAAGTTAAATGTTATTTAAGGCTTGTTTCAGCGGCTTATCAAGGAAAACCTGTTATATATACATATATATATATTTGTTTGTTTTCAGGGGCGAATAGAGGATTTTAGAAAACGGAGAACGCCAAGATGGTATGGTCGGGGGGGGGGGGGGGGGGTTATGGTGTAGAAGAACTTTTTTGTGCTGGGAATGTTAAGTTCCGGCGCTGCTTTTCATTATGAAGAAACCACTGTTTTATTTACCAGATTTAGCAAATTGAAGGGGGGGGGGGGGATTCCGTCGCATAAATCCGCCCCTGATTAAGGTCTTATTATCATCTAACTACCTTGCTGGAGGTTGGTTTATTTTAGTTTTAAAATGTATATTAAAATAACCTTTAGCCCGATTAATATATACATATTTAGACTCCCCAGAATACCCTCTATAGCTGTTTGGTTAATGCTATATATACATATATTGTTAGTTTTTCATTTTTATTATAAAAATATGCAATATATCTGGCAACAAGTATCCCAAGGTGTTTTCTTTATTGTATATTTATAATCTTTCTTCTTCTCATTATTTTTTTTACAAATGAACAAATGATTCTTTGCTTTTAAAAAAAATGACATGTCACTGCTTAATAAAATATTGAATAAAGAAAAAAGACGCCATTTTACATTAATTTTCTTCAGACATATGGGCACAACTTGATAGCTTTATTCCTGTATGATTTCTTTGTAATATCTCTATGAAGATAGTGTAATCAACTGAAATATTTTTTTGAAAAAAGGAAAAAACTATTTGGAAAGAGTAATTTTGTCAAAGCTGACTAACTGAAAAATGAATGCAATTGACAGTTGAATAACATGAATCCATACTATTACCTGGTTTAATTTCCTTCCTCTTGTATTACATTTAACCGTTTCTCATATGAAAAAAAGTTATTTTAATCCCAAATGTCAAATGTCAGTTGCCATTAAACTAGGCCCAGCTTTTTAAGCAGTGCTCCAGCTCAAAAGACCACTTCTGAAGATCATAAACCCACCATGTCAATCAAGCCATAGCTAATTTGTCTGCCAACGATTGCAGAATGTGTTGGATATTGGTCATCTCACATTCAAACATCCCATGTGGGTTTGACAGGTCAGTCAAAATGTTACTTTTTCTTAATGATGAACTAAAATGTCAATATCTCATTTTTGTGTTCTTGACAATATAGTTCATCATTAAGATCGATAAATAGCGCGGCAGTTAAGTAATTATCTTAAAAATAACATTTGATGAATTGTAGACCTAATTAAGATATTAAAAGAAAAATAATCCTGGGCCGCCACATTAAACGGTACTTTAGGTAACTAAAAGAAGAGGATGGGGGACCCTTTCCTCACGCCTAATATATACGTTTATAATACAATATGGATATATCTTCTCACAGGAACAAATCGGTCAAGAAACTTCCTTACAAAAGAGACAAAAGAGAAATATGTTATTTTTACGCTAAAAAAATAAATAGACATTGAAAATAAATTTAAAACTAGAAATATGCATTCTCATTAATGCACTCCGCCTGCATGTGGGCGGTCCTAAATGTGTGGTAACTCATAAACCGAGTTTTCATTCACTTAATTACCCCATATTCCCAAGTTCATTGGTGCACAAGTTTCCAAACATATGTTTACATTCATTTATTCGGCCCACATTACCATGTTCAATCGTGTATGCATGTGACTGCACATTAGTGAATATGCCTGGTGTCCGGATCATGAACCGGACCCACACCAAAATCTAATCGAATCTTCATTATCTCATTCTTAAGGTGCCCTGGAAAAATTCATGGGATTCTGTTTACGATGGCTTGAGTTAATTACGAAGAAACACACACACACAAACACACACGAACGGGGATGAACGCATACTCTCCTGGCGGAGGCAACAATACCATTGAATCATGTACTTACCTGTAGCTAGACAGTCTTTTAGACAACAGGTTCCCCCGAGGCGCAGTCTGACTGCCTCAAACATGGCCTTCTCTATAGCATGACGACTAGAGATGTATTCATTTTTGGAAAACGCCGTGGCTGCATCCTGAAAAAAATACTAGACACTCTGAGACTGCAGACCCTAACATTGCTGCCCCCCTGGGAAGTGAAAAGTTAACTACATTTTTTTACGTTTTGGATGCGGCTGTTTCTATTGGAAATCGATTTCAGATAATCAATATGTATGTACTGCCATGTACGCCATGATTCTGTGATCTGGCTGTTGCCAAGCAACCTCGTGAACCTGATGCCATTAACATTCCAGCAGACAGGTTTCACACCCGTACTGAGGTTTCTAAAAAAAACAGTCAATTATTATAGTTATCATTACTATTATTTTTATATTATTATAATATACCTGTACTCTATTCATATAAAGTAAAACCTAGAAATTTGGGGACCACGATAAAGTGTCGCATTTTCGACATAGTCGTCTAAGTGAGGGCTTACGTAAAGAGCAAACACGAATCGGGACCGTGAACAAGTGTTCTTTAAATGAGGTGGTCGATAAACTTAGGTGGTCCGTCGACGTGGTTTGACTAAATATGATATATACACAATTGTGGACATGCAACTATTCGTTGACCTACTAAGCAGACGGACCCAATAGGCCACCATTAATTGATTTCTCAGAGTGGTGGACGGTGCTAGAATAATACCTTTAACGTGTGCGGGACTCTGGGAGTAATAGACCGTTATACCTTTAATGTGTGCGGGACTCTGGGAGTAATAGACTGTTATACCTTTAATGTGTGCGGGACTCTGGGAGTAATAGACTGTTATACCTTTAATTCACGAGGTGGTGTTCTGGGAGTTGCGTAAGGTTACCTTTAATGCATCCTGGGCGTTGGTGATGAGTATCGGATGGTAGTAGAGATCGAACTGTTTGTGCAAGAGGGGAAGGTCGTCCTTCTTAAGGAAATATTGGAACTGTACAGTTACTTCAACCTGTAAACAAAAGCACGGTTTAACTATAATATAAATCATGATTTGGATCCCTATAAGGGAAGTTGGCCTCTCCTTCGTACAGTTTATGCAAACTCGATAAGAAATGACGAATAAACAAATACATTACCTCTAATTTATCTGACGTAAACACGTCAATATTGTTAAGCTGAACGTTATGAGCGTCGGCCTTGAAGGTTTTAAATGTGACGTCAGGACCAACGAAGTACCGGCCTGGGCCGTACACGGTCGATATGTCCACTCTGCCGGTCGACTTGGTTTTCTTAAATCCATACTGAAACAAAAAAAAATATTACACATTTAACCCCAAACGATAATTAAGGCTGCATATTCATTGAGCTGTAAATTATATAGCTCACTGAAAAAGCACAAACCTTCGACAATGTTAAATGTCATATAAACGGACACAGACTACAATTTAATCCTGTCTCCGCATCTAATTGTCCGTCTGTTTTTTTTTTTTTGTTTTTGTTTTGTGTTTTTTTTTTTTTAGATATTTCTGTCAAATTAGTTATTTAGAAAATCAAGGTTATGAAAAAGTTACGAATTTCTAATTAGAGGGAGACTAAATTTAAAGAGTATTAACTGTACGCCCTGTCTTTTTTTGTGTGTCTCTCATGGCGCAATTTGAAAATGTGGACCATGAGCCATTCATTCAGAACTGATTAAATTAAAAAATTATATTTCGTTTCAGTATATAACGGACTTCAATAGCTACGCCTTTTGGAACAATATATTCCAGACTCTCATCGTGATATAGAGATATAGAGGGCAAGGGAAGAAGAAAAGAAGATGAGAGCAAGAGAAGAAATAAAGAAACTGAATAACAACAAGAAGAAGATGCCTTTAATTATCGGGTACTCACTTTGGTAAGTTTTACAAAATTTACCAGGTGAGACCAAATTTTCTAAATTGTAATTCTACATAGAAGACTAGAAATCGCGTGACGCTGTCTCTTAGGCCGTGTACAGACCAAGCATGTTTCGGAGTTCGAGATCGATCTATAGTGGCGACTTGCCCGGCTCCAAGGCGGTCTCGATGGGACCTGCCCCGACATGGTCTAGTTTAGATCGATCTCTTTGAGGCCACTCACAGACAGCTTGTGTTCCCGTATGTATACAGGCAAGCGGTCTACACTGGGATCGAACTCCACAGTGTGGGCGTTGGGCGCGACCGAGGACCCGGACTCGTTGAGACCTGTTCCACCTGATTGATGCTGCGCTGTGTGAATATAGCCGGTCTCGATAGGCCTTATATGAAACTTATGTGGAAATGGACCCCGCGAACGGTTCGCGGCTCATATTCGCGACCGCCTTTACCTGTTTACGTACGCGTTCGCTTACAGCTCCACAGTTATCCTGCATATTTACAATTATTCTCAGATCTGCAAGTATATACACAAGATTACTCGAGTGCAAAGTTTGAACACAAGTTTAATTACTCGAAAAGTATTACAAGGTCTCGATAACTCCATTACTCTCATCCCAACACGCCATCAATCTGACCTTTGACCTTTACACTGACCTCATAGTAATGAACATCCGCGAAGCTGATGGAGATGAGAAGGATGATGAGTCCAGCGACCGCCACACCCGCAACTATGGCATACTTGTGTTTGTTTTCCAAAGGCATCCTTCTTCTATATTACTTTCTATATACCTGGAAGGAAAAGTTAACAAAAGTGTTCGAATCCGTAGTTATGAAAAATAAACTGCTTCAGATGAGGCTCTGAGCAATATATATATATATATATATATATATATATATATATATATATAGATAGATAGATAGATAGATAGATAGATAGATAGGACGATTAGCCTGATTATTAGCCTGTAGGTGAAACCACCACCGATTGAAACGCCTTCAGCCAGGCCCAGACAGCTCCTTTCCGCTCTCGGGTCTACATTTATTTTTTTATATATAATCTAAGCTCCCTTGAAGCCTTAAACTTCCACTTGGGAACACACAGCCTAAGTATACATTCAGTGAGTGCCTGTAGAGGTCGCACCTTGGCGGTATTAACCTTGGCAACAAATCCACGCATTACGGTCAAATGTCCAGTCCTTAAAATACTACATCACTTGTTCCATGCCATACTATACACACATCAATATAGGTTTAAGTGGTGAGAGGGCAGAATGTTTGCTTAAATTTAGTTGGGCTGCTTTGAAAGATTGGTCTATTTGCATTAATCCTTGGATGGAAGTAGAAAATTTGAACACTTGCAGTATCAAATATTTTTTTTTTCTGGACTGCAATATATATCGTCAATATAAGGTGCACGGACATAATGGAATGCAAGGTTTCATCCGTGACACAAGAACGGACATGTCTCGATTCCATACAGGTGCATGAGCAATTACATGTGTGACAAATATATGTTAATGAAGTCCCTTTATTTCCGACGGAATCTCAGTTATTAGGTCATTGGAGCATATATAATTATAATTATATATATATATATATATATATATATATATAATTATAACATTCTGATGTATGCACATTGTTACACATATGGCAAAATTTAACAACAACAAAGTTGAGATTACATAATTGGTATATATAGAGGACCTGGCAAAAAAAAAACCCTAATACCAAACACCGATACAAAATTTTCTTACCTTCATATTAGACCCGTTCAGTTTACATTATTGAAAAGAGTGTTCAATAATGAATACAGTGTTCCTTCTGATGGTATACATATTTTGAAATTTTCATTCATTTTCATATGATATTTTAAAATATAATATATAATGATATGTTAACATTTAATTTTTTATTTACGCTACTTTATACATCAAGTAACAACAAGCCACTTTTCAGCGGTCTAATATTTAACGATATGACAATATCTTGATTTTTTTTTATCATGTGTTTATCTACCTTAAATCTTTTTTTTAATATATCTAAATAATGTTAAAATAAATGGAAATTTCTAAAATATGTATATCATCAGAAAACAAAAACTGTACTAGGTTTAAAATAAAGCATACTTTATGCGGTGTATTATGATTTTTAAAACAATTTTTTGGAATTATTCATGGTATAGATGTTTTTGCTAGCTGTGCTACCTTAAACATTGAAGATTATATAATTCTTGCTAGGACCGCTTTATATACTTGTATGTAATGGCCACTCGCTAAATGCACTGTGCACATACAGAGTATAGGCCTATATACTTTCATGGCGGCCTGAACAAAAACGGGGTTAATAATGTGTGGATACAATAAACATTCGCAGAAGACACTAAAAAGTATACCTAGGCTATAAGAAGGAATGACTCGCTGTAGTGGAATACATGAACATTCCATGAACAAATCAAACAAAGTCTGACATATATTATTTTTTATATAAAGAAAAACACTATGATCCCTCTCCTGGCGCCCCATATATACATGTATTAACATAAATAACATACAAGTACCGCCATTATTTGCTTGACAAACAGATGACGTCCTCAGTCCTCAAGTACTAAGTACAACAAGATGTACACAAGAACACTGCGAACTATAAATGTTACTTCCAGTGTACTCTAAGGACACGACGCACGTCCAAGGACTTTGCAAATATTCACTGATGGGAAAAGATGGCGGGAAATCACCCTCTATGCAGTGTCACTGTCCAGTTTGGTGACAGTATAGCACATGTATTGCTACAGATATTTTAAATGGTACAATAAACTTAGCGTTCCTTCTGTCCAAAGCACCCATCAGAATTGTTAGTGGCCTTTGGAAAAATGAAAACATGACCTCTTTTATATACGCATGTTTTTGTTTATACTATGTCATTGTTTACATTCTTATATATGTATACAAAGTTTGTCGGATGTCACCTTTTATAAAGTTGTTACATTAACACGGCATTACAAATTATATATACAAACATATAATATATAATGATATCTCGAATTTAGAAAATTAAATATATATATATATATATATATATATATATATATATAATGATACACCTCATTTCAAAATTATATATTTATATATATATACATATATACATATACAAAAATAAAAGGATACACAATTAATGATACATAATTACAACGTACATTTGGAGCGAATATAGAATCCGGTCTACATGGACGAGGTTATGGGTGTATACGGACGGACGTAATAATGTTTAGGATTCATGTGATGGAGAAGTAAGAGGAATGTTGATTTCATATCATCAGGCATGTCATGGCTTATGTTGATTACTTCTAATATGAGACGGTCCAGGCAGTTTAAACTCATCTTGGATATGAAGACCGGATTCTATACTTGGGCACAAAAGTTTATATACAAACTGTTATATATATATATATATATATATATATATATATATATATATATGTATGTATGTATGTATGTATATATAAAATGATATGGAGTCAAATGGGTAAACTTAGTACAGTACCACGGTTACATAGTATGTGATTGTGAGATCCTCAATAATCCTCCTCAAACGTCTCAAAACATCCGGTTTTTTTTATTAAAGGTGCATTCTCATAAAATAACATTACGGAATATTCTCACAATCACACATACACACGATAAACAGACACGTACCTGTGCAGATCTGGAGAGTTTTATGCCACACCCAATATTCCTTCACCGTTACAGGTATAATGTCACCCTCGTCATAATCCTGTGACCTACTACGAACACACGAGTCAATAATACCTGACGCTAATTAGTGATGAAACGTTGAGACACAAACGGTTCGATGTCTGCATAGCAACGTGTGTTCTAGGAATTTTAGGGAGACAATTGGTAAAACTCCTGTTGGCGTGTCATTCACGGGCAATTTTGTGATTTTCGTGCACGAACTGATATAATTAACCAGAAAAATATAAATAATTAACACAATATGTTTTAGCCAGTCAAAAGAATCATTGCAGGCAGTAAATTTGTATAGCTTAATAATTAAATATAAAAACGATAAAAACAATAACAACTTGTTGCTTAATAATTATAATTATGATTATAATTATTATTATCAGTATTATAATTATTTATTATAATTTATTATTATTATTTTATTATTATATTATTATTATAACAACAAAAATAACCATGATATGACAGCAGTAGTTGAAGGAGCAGCAGCAATAGTATTATTAGTAGTAGAAGAATGACAGTAGTACACGGGCAATTTATATGTGATCTTTAAAATTGACAAACTTATGCAAAATATAATGTACAATATACCGTAAGACTAGTAAAAAGATAATAACAATCCGTGAAAC
Organism: Sipunculus nudus; assembly: GCA_026874595.1. Classification (NCBI taxonomy): domain Eukaryota; kingdom Metazoa; phylum Annelida; class Sipuncula; order Golfingiida; family Sipunculidae; genus Sipunculus; species Sipunculus nudus. Next base: position 10,477,625 of record CM049321.1, read on the forward strand.
TATTTTTTACAAGTAAAAAAAAGCATTACAGAAATCAATTTGTCTATTATATATTCAATAATAATAATAATAATAACAATCATAATCATAATCATAATCATAATCATAATAATAATAATAATAATAATAATAATAATAATTGAAGTCATAATCATAATTTGAATCATAAGTAGAATTATTAATATAATAACTATTATTATCGTTAATAGTTGTAGTCACAGTAGTAAAAAAAAGAACTTCATTATAATTATAAATTTAAGGTCATAAGTATAAAATAATATTGGGCTGGCGTATCAGGAAGCCTGTCCTATAAATCCCCGAGCGTCTCCCAAAGCATGCAGATGAACGTATCCCCAGTTCGTCCATATTGTAAACACAAACACTTGGCTCCGCTTCAGCGACACATGCACTGGTTTGTTATTTTGTAATTGAATGGAAATTCCATGTCACCCCTAAAGGTCGAAAGGTTGTGGATTTACCAAGCTGACTCTGTAGCTTTGGTAGGTGTATAGTTATAACTGTGTGTTATTTTGAACCATCACACCTTTGCGAAAGAACCGTTTTCAGGTGAGTTGCCGGGTACATGTGTATTGATCAGTTCTACACTGGCGTGGTTGTATAACGGCAGTCTATGAGAGAGAGAGGGTGACAGACAGACAGACAGAGAAATTTGGGGTCAAAATCTTGGATATTAGTGTACATCAGATTTCACGGTAATATAAAAAATACATAAATTAATCGATGAATAATCGATCATCTGTCGTTTTATATATACACACACACACACACACAAACACACACACATATATATATATATATATATATATATATATATATATATATATATATATATATATATATATACATATATATATATATATATATATATATACAGGTCATCACGGCTGTGCATCCTCGTTTTCATGATACTTAATAAAAAACAATGGGGTGTTTTATGACGCCAAAGAAAGAGTTTCATATATAATAAACCAATACCCAAGACATTGTGTGTTTATACGAGTGTCATGTATAAATGCCCCATTCTGGATTTCCGAGCTAATTTCGGCATTTGTTGTAACTGGCCAAACTGTATACCATATATGCAATGATCCTGGAAAATTCACGCAGAAATATTAGAGAACGAGAGAGAGAGAGAGAGAGAGAGAGAGGGGATAATAATAATATATGGAACAAAAAACTTTTTTTCAGTATGTCGGTATCGCTCAGTCAATTTAAAGTTATTTCTTAGGTCTGTTAATTGGGAAAAACAACGAGCATAACAAAATTTGAAGCCTACTTTGCATTGAACACTACCCAATACTGTCATTCCTAAATTCTGAAAGAGAGAAAGAGCGACATACAGACAGACAGAGAAAGGGAAATTGAAAACACTTAAATTTCGTTAACTAATTAAATTTATATATATAAGAAGGAAATTACCTATTTTGTCCATGCACTTGAATTGGCCTTCACAGTATTTATTGTGCCACTTAAAGATTATCCGTTCTAACTTATTTTAGCTTGCATAGCTTTGGCGTTGCCAAAAAATCGTACAGTTATATATATACTGTATTTATTTTACATGGGTTGTAAATTTAGGAAGGAGACTGCAGGCTCATGATCAAATGGCCTTCATAACATGATAATCTGTGGGTCGTGCACATGGAGACAAAATGGAAAAAATGGTTTATGGTTAAGACATGACTTTTTTACTGTGTAAGATAATCTGCGAATTGTGCGCTGAAAAAAAAGTTGTTCACATTCCCAACACAACCTGAAACTCCACACAGACAGGACTTTCCAACATTTTAATAAGGATGTCAGAATTTTACAGGGGTGTTTGTAAGCATAAACCTACCGGTGTTGATATCCTCACACGCAGGTGTCGCCCAAACATGACATGTTTTATATCCAATCATCCAAGTGTCAAACATCTAACGCGAATAAATTGAGAAAGTTGTTGAATTTCTAATACGTATGGTATTTTATCAAGATGTCTGGCTCAAAGCTGTCTAACGTGATAAGAATATCTTGACCAAAGGAATTTAAAATTCCTCAGTATGACTGCAAAAAGGTAACGTTTAAGCCAAACGACTGTCAAATAAATTATGTACCATATTGTCCCATATATTATACTTCATTACGTAAAGAACATATTTTTAAAAAGTCTTGGCTTTTGGTAAAGAAACGTCAGTGATTCAATGTCAAACAATTTTTTTTTCAGTTAATGAATGGAATAATTTTTTCCAACATGTTGTGGCTACTTACACACACACACACTTAGGAACACTGCGAGCCTGATGAGAGAGAGAGAGAGAGAGAGAGAGAGAGAGAGAGAGAGAGGACATTTTATAGGTTTACCTTATTTTTAATTTTGTTTTTCAGGTGCTGTGACATTTTTTGCACCATGGCCGTGTCACCTAAGGTCTGGGTAGGGGTTATTGTGGTGGGTGCCTTGGTTATCATGACGGTGGTTTTGTTGGCCCACTCATTCAAGAAACTCGACTCGGATGAAGGTGAGGGACGCCGGTGTCATAGATACTGTGGTTGACTTAATATTTGAGGGTTCAAAATTCGCGGATTTATTTTATTTATTTATTTTTTTTTTTCGCGAGGGTAATGTTCTGCACAATATAAAAAAGTACACAAATATATCCGTTACTATATGAATCAATCATATCAAATATACGTTCCAAAACCCTTAACAGTTAGACGGGTCTCATAGGAACACTGAACGAGCTGATAATATTGTTCTTTATTGGGAGAAAATTCTAATATATATACTAGTAAAATTGTCCTGTTTGTTTGTCCCAGAAAACCCAGGGTCATGACAGTGGCTAGTTTTGCTATCAGCGTCACTCAGATGCCCTGACTTACAGAATGAACACCAATTTGGCCCTTCCTCTTGCACACAATTGAATTCCAGGCAGCGTCACATCACAGGTCTGTAGCACATCATCAGAACCGCTCCGCACCTCGCCAGTGCTAACCTTCACCTTGGCCCAAAACCACAAAGACATAAATAAGTTGTTCCGTATCGACCACTAGAGGTCGCTACCTTACGGGTCTGGGGATTTCGCTACCTTACGGGTTTCTGCACACACCACGCGGCAATATACCCTTCTACTGCCACGGGACCCAACGGGTCCATTTTCTAGTAATTTATAACAGCAACCTTCGATTAACGGTCAACACACAAGCTCTATTATCATTTAAATTGCAGTACACCCTCGAATTTACGACCACCAATGGGACCTCGATAAGGTGGTCTTATTTTCGAGGTGGTTGTCTAAGCGAAGTCTTGTATCAAGAGCAAAAAGAGAATCGGGACTGTAAACAAGTGGTCGCTATTTTGAGGTGGTCGCCCAACAGAGATGGTCATTAGCCGTGGTATAACTGAGTTACTCTTTCATCTCTCGACTAATTTCGACTTATTATTCACGAAGATTTTTCATGCGATAATTTCCCTTTCTCGAATATCATGAATTTGAAACCATCGCGAACAAAAAAGCAAGCACGTTAGGTAAAACGGGATATTGCTGTCATTGCACTGTGATACGGGGTCGCCTGTGTTCTGTAAGTAAGTAAAATAGCACTGCAGGAGATCACTGCAATACTTCTGGCATTCAAAGAAAAAAAGTGACCACATGAACATGTAAACAAGCATTTTTTGCTCTCTAATTCATGATTAAAGCGCTAGCTCCCAAGTGCTGTCTGCAGTGCAACCAGTTTTAATGTCATGTGCCTTAAACATAAAGTATTATGGAGGCTTTTTATTCTTGAATTGACAAATCATTTACCGTACGCTACGCCTACATTGATGCCATGTCTAGCGAGTGGTATCCAGGAGTGACATAGTGACAATAGGTGTGATAATAGATTAACGTGGGGGGGGGGGGGGGGGGGGGGTACATGATTTTGGAAAAGAAGGAGCTCGTCACCTAGGTAGTGTGCCTGGAGCGCTAGTAATTTAAACTTCATGCATACTGTGGTTTCAGAACTGTTCGTTGACTTTTTTTATTTTCGTGGAATTAGTGAGTATAGCCTTTATCCACAAAATTAAAGACCCTACGTTAATTTGGAGAAATCAATCGAGATATACCGACAAATGTTAAACCAGTTGTTGTGTCATTGAGCCTACCGCTGGCATGCACCGGGTTTGCGTGAAACTGACATATAATTTAAGGAGTAGTCAAGTTACCGTTGTAAACGTTCAATGCATTTCTTATAAAAAAAATATTGATCTTCAGCTTGTTTTTAGGTATGTCCACGTATTAGTAATGATACAAGGCATAACTAAAAGCGATTAATTCACTAAAGTATTAACCCCACGAATAGTGTTTCATGTCAAAACCACGAAATATTAAACACAGATTATTTTCCGACAACTCTCCCTTTCAGATGATAGAGAAAAAGAAATTTCGTATTAAGTGTATTTTATTCTCTTTTCAATATTTGTTTGGTCAAAAAGAGGAAGTGCGCGCCATCTGAACCCCCTCATGATCCGTCCCTGATTAAAATACTTTCAATTATACCTGCAGTGTCTCACGTTCTTTGGAAATGTTACATTACATAAGCCAGACATTCAGCCGAACAAGTATAATGCCACTATAGGAACACACATCTGATATAAAAAAATACTTTTAATTACTCCCAAATATTTAAGATTTCATCATCGTCAATTTAAAATCAATCTAGAAGTTTTTTTTTTTAAATTCATTTTCATTTTGTAAAGCGCCACTGAATATGTATGTATAAAATAGGCGTTATATTAAATGAATAAAGTTTAAAGTTTTAAAATTTGTCATTATATTTACAGTTGGCTTGAAGTACGACACTTTGTGGAAGCGGCTGGCGGAGGCGCCTGTCGGTGAAGGACTTCACAATGGTCCCCCCGGATTTGAATTCATCATATTTCCCAGTGTTTTCAAAACCATCAACTTCGGTTCTCTGAAGGTTAGACTCTCTTTCTCTCTCTTTCTCTCTCTCTGCATTTTTGTCTGTCTCTAGTACTAGTATCACCACATGGATGCCCCATTGTTTCTTCATGCATCACTCGCTAGAAACAGTTTCTTTGTTCCGTACTACGGTAAATAAAACCTTATATTCTTGTAAGCGAGACTCACAGCGTTGGAAAAAAAGTTAGGGAATTCTGTGATAAATAGGGAAGTCAGGGAAACGTCAAGGAATTTTTAAAAGGATTACAGCTGATTATTAGGTTAAAGGGTTTGACATTTCTTGCAAGTTTTGATGTGTTTTCACCATTCACCACTCCTTGCAGAATGTCATGCAGAACTTTCATTGCATACCCCTGTAATTAACTTATTGCTCTTAAGCATTATTGCTTTAAACATATTTCTTTCTTATTTTCATACTCAGATATAGCATTATTTATGTGTTCCACATATTAAAACAAAAAAGGTTTCTATTGGTGTCGTCTATAAAATGACACTTTTAAGACCGAATTTGAAATTGGTTAATCCTTGAAAACAAAATTAATGATAGGAAATAGTCAGGGAAGGTCTGGGAATTTGTTTAAAAGTTGGCTGCTGGCACCCTTGATAAAAAGGACAAACGTTGATTCCTCGGTCGTATCACTAGAATTTTTTTTTTTTTTTTTTTTTTTTAATAACCATAGCCAAGAGCTGGCTCTAAAGAAAGCAGTCTGTTTCTACAGGGGGCAAAACATAAAAAAATCTTATTCTCTTGGGAATTCTAAGATTCTGAAGGTCAATTGGTGATCGTTGTTGGTTGAACTGAGCTATAGGGACAGTTGTATAACTACCACAATACCGGCTGGCTCTAGAGAAAACAGTCTGTTTCTACAGGGGACAAAACATATAAAAAAATCAGATTTTCTGGGAATTCTCAGATTCTGAAGGTCATTTGGTGATCAGTGTTTGGTTGAACTGAGCTTTAGGGACAGTTGTATAACTACCACAATACAAACAAACAATTATTCCTTGAAAATTTGTGGCTGGCAGTGTCAGACGGGCTATCAGGTTTTTTCAACAAATATTTGTTACGGAATAATAAACAGAAAACCATCGAGGGACTTTGAAGACTCTTTTTATCATGTAACGAATATGAAAAAATAAGCTTTTGGTGACGCCACTTAGACTGACCTACTTTCTGCCGGCTGAATTAACCTTTTCCTCCTTGTCCAATATAGGTCCTAAAGTGATAATATTTTGGTTTTCATGTCAAAATCAACAGTTTCTTAGTATTTCTTACTCTATGGGAAAGTCGTAAAAAGGGAAACGTGGTTAAAAAATGAAAATTTGAAAATCGTGAAAAAGTATATAAAGCCAATCACAATATATATATATATGTGTGTGTGTGTGTATTTATATACTAGTATATATATATATATATATATATATATATATATTTAATATAAACAGGTGTTTTACTATATCACTGACAGTGCCTGAACAAGGACGGGGTGAAGATCACCCTCAGCGTCTCCTACCAGTTCCAGGTCAGACCAGTTGACCTGCATGACGTCATAGTTCAGTTCAGGGACTACGGATCGTTCGAGAAAATACTCAAATTTGTCGGTAAGTGGTATATTATAATGGACTTTTTTCTTGAAATATATGTCAAAACCAGGATCCAAGATCAAATCGCAGATTTATGCTCAAACTTGACCTAGACATCTATTCTGTTATTCAGCTATACGAGAAAAGGTGCCGGCTTGATATAAATAAAATGATAACATTGGTGTAAAGTGTTTCTCTGACAAAATGGGCCAAGTGCAGTCCTTCTAAAACGTCTTCAACATTTACACAGTTTAACGACTTTTAAGTTCATATGGAAAAATACTGTTTGCAATAATAATAATAATAATAATAATAATAATGTATGTATATATATATATAGAGAGAGAGAGAGAGACAGAGAGAGACAGAGAGAGACAGAGAGAAGAATCACAAATCTTGATTGTATGTAATAGGTTTTCTTTTTGTTTGAAAAAAAAATCACAAATCTGATAGGTGCATGGACTAAAGATACGCGAAACGGCAAATTCATTCCACTAAAATTTATCCTTTCTGAAGCTTTAGTGTACTATGACTCTTTTAATTGCTTGTCAGTTAATAAGCCTTTGACGCTGAACGCTAACTACTTTTCCGCCCTCTTTTTTCCCAGAGGTCATTATTTATAACCATAGCCGTTGAACGTGCGCCATGTCCTTTTGAGGGTATTGGAAGTAATAATGAGTATTGAGTGTTCATTTGTAAACATAATGTTACAAGTCTTATGCTGTATTCGTGAGGGACTGAGTAAGTCATCTGTTTGCCAAGGAAATAATGCTCATAACTATATGTTACTTTCGGTGTGCATTGCGAAATATAATGTATATCATATATATATATATATATATATATATATATATATATATATATATATATATATATATATATATACTAAATTATTGGCAACAGACCGCCGGGGGTCACAGAAATCGCTTCTTCTTTTTTATAAGATCACTTAAATCTGACCTTGTTTGGTATGCTCATGGTATTTCCGTGTATTCCACTTTGAAAGTCCCTAGGTGTGGTATAGACATCATTAACCCCGTTTCTGTGCGGGCCGGCGGGTACTCCGTGTGTGTACAGTGTACACATAACAAGGGGGCATTACATACACCAAGTATATCAGTAGATCCTTGTAAGGATCATATGCTCCTGATTCTTTTAATAATGTAAGATCAACTTTGTTTTTGTTTTTTTCGTGTGCTAATGGGCACCAACGCACATAGATATGACAATAGAACGATTTAATATTCTGTATGTTATTCTCATTACTGTTATAACTGGATATAATTATATCAAGGGCTCTCTTTTACTGAGACTGTCGGGAACGCAGAGCTCTCCTTAGATTTCAGATATATTTATCATAATTGCTTGTTGTTATGCATGATATGAAGACCAGTCCAATCTTGTGTCACACAATAACCATGTACACTTGTATATATATATATATATATATATATATATATATATATATATATATATATATATATATATTGTTTTGATGGATTCTCAACCAAACTTTAACTGGTCACAACAACATCAACTAGCATTTGATCATTTAATAGGACTGCTATCTTCTGCACCTGTACTAGCGTTTGCAAATTTCTCTCGTCCGTTTATTGTTCACACAGATGCAAGTATCGACGTATTAATATTGTAGCCCAGGGCAGTATACGAAACTGATAGTGTTCAAATATTTTACTTTCAACCTAAGGGAGAATGCAAACAGATCCACCTTTTACGGTGTAGCTGCAAAATTAAGCAAACATTCTTTCCTAGCACTCGCCACATGACCCTTGATGTTCAATATTATTTTCAGTGAATACAGGTATAACCAGAATTGAATATAGTATATATGGAATAAAACGGAACATTAGTTATAAGGCCTGAAACTTAAGACGTCAAATTTCAGATTTGTGGCAATTGCTGCGCTACTGTATGTACGCATATACGCGTACATTTAAACACAGCTTATATCTGTTTTCGCTGCAGGGAGCTGCGAAAAGCTACCACATAATGACTTTTAGCCCGAGAAGTGAAAATAAAAGGCGAAATGAATAGTCGGAGCTAGGAGACCTAAGCTTTATGTGTTTCTGCCATAACTTGAGGGACACGATGAAAGTGTTTTTTTTTTTAATTTAAAGTAACTTTTTAAAGAAATTGTAAAATTTAAATTTTGTTAAAATTATATGTTAGTCCTTAAGGTTTTTTTTTAGTAAATTTATGCGTAGTAGTGAACCAATATACGTCACATTTCCTGAGACTTTAAGGTTCCCTTCCTATGAACGATATATACATAATTAAAGTCAAATGAAAATTATAAATAAATAATTTTGAAATACACTATGAAAATTACAATTTGTTCGCATGTGGATTTCCATGGTTATTATGTGTGTTTGGCTATATATAACAAAATTGGAAGATTAATGTGAAGAAAAAAATACTCTCACTGTTCACACAAAGAAGGGTTACATTTTTTGTAAAAATTTGTTTATTAACGAAACGTTATGAACTCTTGGTCTTGTCACAGTCTTGCATGATAGTGAGGTGGGGGTTACGCACCAACTCGCGAGATGGCAGCACCTGCCAGCATAGTTTGCCTTTCGTCAACAAAGATATTTGCTCATCCTGTTTGTTTGTATGGCTGTTGTCCAGCTGGAATTTTAGATAGATTAGTTAATTGCTTGCCGGAAATCTTCGATTATATATATATATCAAAGGTAAAGGTCAAGGTCGTCAAAAGTTTGCAAAACGGTTTTTCTTCATATCTTTGTCACAGTTAGTCGTATCTACTTTAACTGAAGCTCATTTTAATCGTCATCTTATTGCCTTTCTTTTTGTGTGTACCTTACTCAAATTTGCCGTTTCCATGGTATCCCATTTCGGGGGAAAAGTGCTTATATTTGAAAATAAGGGGTCTTATTTTTCTAACTTTGTCAGTTTTAATGCTAGACGTCTAGTGTTTTGCATTAGGTAGCATTTAATTAGTACTGCAAGTCTCGCAGTATCTCGTATAATATCTCGTCGAACGAGATATTTTGAGATTTCAGTCATCTTGCCCTGGAGGCAAAATTGCTTTTTTCATTTTCTGGATATGGCCGCTAGGGGGGCGCTGCACTCGACCCTCCCCTACATATAATTTTTTAGCCATATCTCCATAACTTTAAACCTCAATTACAGTAAATATGGCTTATTTTCTTCCGCTGGTTCTTCTCCATAGTCTGGTGTAGTCCTTTGGTCACAATCTTGTGTCACTTTTCAGTGAGTCTGTCTGTTAGTCAGTTGTCCTCAAATTCGCCTGCTTGTTCTTGCGTCTCACGTATAGCATTCTACAGGCCACAGTTTTGAAAGAATCCGTTTGAACCTATTACATCTTATGTCTTACACTAAACTCTCGATACCGTTTTTTTCATTTTCCGGATATTGCCGCTAGGGGGCGCTGAACTTGAACCTCCCCAACATATCATGCTTTGGCAATATCTCCAAAATATAAACCTCAGTTACATAAACTATAGCTTATTTTCTTCCTCTGAGTCTTCTCTATAAACTGGTTTAATCATCTGTCAATCTTATGTCACTTTGTCCGTATGCCGTCTGTTTGTTAGTTGTTCTCATATGCCTGCTTGCTGGTTCTTGCGTTTCAAATATAGCATTATACAGACCACACGTTTGTTGGAATCCTTTTGAAACTGGTACATCTTATGTCCTACTAAAATGTAATCGTATAATATCTCGTCGAACGAGACATTTTGAGATTTCAGTCATCTTGCCCTGGAGGCAAAATTGCTTTTTTCATTTTCCGGATATGGCCGCTAGGGGGCGCTGCACTCGACCCTCCCCTACATATCATTTTTAAGCCATATCTCCATAACTTTAAACCTCAATTACAGAAAATATGACTTATTTTCTTCCGCTGGTTCTTCTTAATAACCTGAGTAAGTCAACTGGTCTCGTTCTTGTGTCACTTTGTCAGTATATCTGTCTGTTTGTCAGTTGTCCTCAAATTCGTCTGCTTGCTGTTTCTTGCGTCTCACATATAGCATTCTACACAGTCTTGAAAGAATCCTTTTGAACCTATTACAACTTAGGTCTTACACTAATATCTCGAAACTGATTTTATATTTTCCGGAGATGGCCACTAGGGGGCGCTGAACTCGAACCTCCCCAACATATCATGCTTTGGCAATATCTCCAAAACTATAAACCTCAGTTACATAAACTGTAGCTTATTTTCTTCCACTTGACCTTCTTCATAACCTGAGTAAGTCAACTGGTCTCGTTCTTGTGTCACTTTGTCAGTATATCTGTCTGTTTGTCAGTTGTCCTCAAATTCGTCTGCTTGCTGTTTCTTGCGTCTCACATATAGCATTCTACACAGTCTTGAAAGAATCCTTTTGAACCTATTACAACTTAGGTCTTACACTAATATCTCGAAACTGATTTTATATTTTCCGGAGATGGCCACTAGGGGGCGCTGAACTCGAACCTCCCCAACATATCATGCTTTGGCAATATCTCCAAAACTATAAACCTCAGTTACATAAACTGTAGCTTATTTTCTTCCACTTGACCTTCTTCATAACCTGAGTAAGTCAACTGGTCTCGTTCTTGTGTCACTTTGTCAGTATATCTGTCTGTTTGTCAGTTGTCCTCAAATTCGTCTGCTTGCTGTTTCTTGCGTCTCACATATAGCATTCCTCGCAGTCTTGAAAGAATCCTTTTGAACCTATTACAACTTAGGTCTTACACTAATATCTCGAAACTGATTTTATATTTTCCGGAGATGGCCGCTAGGGGGCGCTGAACTCGAACCTCCCCAACATATCATGCTTTGGCAATATCTCCAAAACTATAAACCTCAGTTACATAAACTGTAGCTTATTTTCTTCCACTTGACCTTCTTCATAACATGGTTAAGTCACCAGGTCTCCATCTTGTGTCACTTTGTTAGTATGTCTGTCTGTTTGTCAGTTTTCCTCAAATTCACCTGCTTGCTGATTCTTGCATCTCACATATAGCATTCAATAGGCCAGAGATATGGAGGAATCCTTTTGAAACTGGGACATCTTATGTCATACACTAATATCGCGAAACGCATTTGTCGTCTTAAGGATATGTCCGCTATAGGGCGCTGCAGTCAAACATCCCCAATGTATCATTATTTTGCCATATCTCCAAAACTATAAACCACAATTACATAAATTATAACTTATTTTCTTCCTCTGAACCTTAATAACCAGGTATAAAGTCATCTGGTGTCAATCTTGTCTCACTTGTCAGTATGTCTGTCTGTTCGTCATTTGTTGTCAGCTTTGTCTGCTTGCTTGTTCTTTTGTCTGATATGTCATTCTACGGGGCTCAACTTCTCAGCAATGCCCCTGGGAATCATTCCATTGATAGAAAACCGACAGTATCTTCTATCTGTCCGTCTGTCTAACATTTCAGTTTCCGGCAAGCGTTCGACCTATGGTCGTCTAGTTTATTGGTCGATAAGGACTAAAATTTAATTTTGCCTGTGTCGCTTTTTCTATTTATTAGTGTCAATTTCTCCTGATTAATTGGTACTTCACTCGAAAATTTATAATAAATAGGAAAAATTTTTCCTCTAAATTATAAAAAAAGTTATTGAGGATGTATTAGAACCCAATCTTTTTTGTATGCTGAATGCAGGAAATTGGCGGAAGTGTGCTTTCTTTGACGGATTTGTAAAGACGTGAAGCAATGTTTTTGGGTTAGAGTGAAATATATTGATACATACACGGATTCGATGCCTAGAGTGAAATTTCAGTTTATTTTATTTGAATATATTGTACATTTTCAGGAAGAGCAGCCATTCACGAAGCCTGCGCTCGTTTTAATACGTCACAGTTCCAATCAGAACGAGGCTTTTTCCAGGCAACAGTCCGTGACACGGTCAAGTCCAGGTATGACGTCCTGAAATGCAACATTAATGACCTTCAGGTAAGTTTTGATAATGCTGAGACATTATAATCAGAAAAAATATACACTAGAATGTGTAGTCGAAGTCTACAAATACCAGGTGGAATCAGCCACGTTTACCTTAATGCAAAGGAATCGCCCAGTGTCATAACAGAAGAGAAGCATTTGCATGAAAAAAAAAGAAAAAAAACATGAAATAACATGTGATGCTTATCCAGATTACCATAAAAAATAATGGATTATCCCGTTGGTATTACACTAACCCTCCTCAGAATCTCATCAAAGTCTGTTTATAATTTTTGCGTAAATTTTCTGACTTACCATCCAACGAATTATGGGATAAAAGGTATACTTGTATATAAGAACGCTTGTAAAACGCGATTAAAACCGGTAGGGTTCAAGATTTGGAAGAGGTGTATCAGTCAGGAGGGCCGATTAACAAATATGTCATAATGTCATATTAATGACATATAAATGAAAATCAAGCTAATTAATATGCAAGGTAAAACTTCAAATTTTAAAGTGGCTGAGAATGAGAACGCAAACCCTGATCTTTCATTAGTGGATCCATGCGGGGGGTGGGGGGGGGGGGGTCCAAGGGGTCTTAACCCACCCCTTTGTAGTTGCCGTAACTTTCTTTTAAGATTTTAAAACCAATATTTGAGAACTGGTTCCCCCCCCCCCCCCTTTCCTGACATGTATAAGAGGGTGCCTTTAGGTAAATGCAAAATTTTCTTTACTGGCTTGGTAACCTCCCTTTACAAAAATCTGGATCCGCCCCTGACTTTACAGTAGTTTTGTAGACAATGCAGTTTACACATGCATGTACATAGGCCTACTGATGCCAATTCTTTCAATTAGTGATAGTTACTCTTCAATTAACACTTTAATAATTTAATTTATATATATATAGGGCCTGTGTGTCATTGAATCAACTTAATAATTGGTGATTTAATCGATATAGCCTTAATGTAGGGCTATCAAGAGAAGAGATTTTCTATACCACATATTTTAAACTGAATTTTGCATTAATTGCCGACGTATTTGAGCATTAATGTATTCTTCATGTACTCTTTGGAATAGGAAAGAACAACTGGATTTCCAGCACATGGTATTTAATTCATAGTTACACATGCATGGGATAATCATGTGTATATGTGATTACATGCATATATACGCCTAGCTATAGGCCTACGAAATTAAAGATATTCCTATGATACAGCCTGCAGGCCTGATAAAGACACTGTACCTTTGTTAATTAATTTCAGCAGGGATATATCATAGGCGGCGGGGGGGGGGGGGGGTGATGGCTGAGCCCCAGCAATAATATGATAGAAAAACATAAGGAGTCCTAGTATTTCTCAGTACAGATAGTATATTCTCTTGTACAGGACTTCAATAGACTACCCCCTCCCCGTATCAACCCCATAAGTGCGTATATATGTATTATTATAATATATATGTGTGTATTATATATATATATATATATATATATATATAGGCCTATATAAATATATATATATATATATATATATATATATATATATATATATATATATATATATATATATCAGGGCGGTGACCTCCGGGGGGCAAGGGGGCAACCCCCCTTAGGCCCTCCTTGGATTTGAGGAGAAAAAAAATTGCAAATTTGATAAATTCTTTTTTTTTTTTTTTTAATTTTTTTTTTCTAAATTAGCATTGATCAATAAATGAGAACAAATATGCACCAGAATGCAGTAGTATACAAACAGTTAGCCAAATTTACCACCCTCTCCATTCGAGGGCTTTTGTCCCCTCGCATCCGCTTAACTTCTGCATCCCCCCCCCCCCCCCCCCGGGCCATTTGGGTCTACATCCCTGTATTAGATATATAAATATATATAAATATATATATATATATATAGACACAAATGTATATATATATAAATTTATTTATACATATTTATATATGTATATGTATGTACATTTATAATTATATATACATAATTATTTATATATGTCTAGCTTACTATGCCCCCCCAGTGAATGTGTGTATATGCCCATGTGTGTATATATATATATATATATATATATATATATATATATGCAGTTGAAAAATTATTATGCAAACATTTCTTATGAGTACAAAAAAAACATATTAATTTAATCCCTTCAAATTTAATATATTATTAGGCCTATTCTTAACAAATATATACACTGTGACAAATACTGAACACGTATTTGCTCAGATTACATTTAACTGTATTTAATAAGTTAACTCTTTCCAATTTATTGTGATAAAGGTCTTAAAACAATTATTTTATAGAAAAAATGTTTAAAAAAAAACTCAAAATAACCAAATCACTTGTAATAGAAACAGTAATCTATATTGAAAAAAAAAAGTTAGAATATAGTCAGAATAAAAGCCTCACATGTGCAACGTCAGGATGGCCGAGCGGTCTAAGGCGCTGCGTTCAGGTCGCAGTCCACTTCTGTGGGCGTGGGTTCGAATCCCACTTCTGACAACTTTTTTATTCTCTGGTTGTCTCCTCATCATTGTTTAATCTCATTTACATTATTTATAAAACTTCACTGATCAACTTTACATCCTTTTGTCATCGCATCTGTTATATATTTTGTTCAATTATAAATAACACTTCACAAACTGAAATGTTTAGATATTTTTGATGATCCTTAGATCAGAAGATTGGTAACTACTGCCACCTAGTGATAGATCAAGAAACCATTTTACAAAAGCACAGGACTGCCTGCTAGAGCCTCAGTCAGTTATCAATGTGACACTTTCATTGAAGTACAATGTACATAATATAATACGGAGTAGGTTGAATAACTTAAAAAACATATTACAGCTGATAAAATAACGTCTGATGTAAAATAATGATAAAATATTATTTGCTTTAATAGTTATAATCTCATAATAACTTCTCACTTAATTTTGTTCAGGAATATTGCATATATACACACTCATGACTATATATATATATATATATATATATATATATATATATATATATATATATATATATATATATATATATATATATATATATATAACTATATAAATATATATGTAAAGTCGTAAGAATATTTTTTATTTAAAAAGCACAAAGATTATCAATATAAATATAGGCATATAATTAAACCTACAACAGTTTCAGTTATTTTTATTTATGTCACCTTTACTGTGACAGGTGAACGACATCAAGAGACCTGAGGAGTACGAGACCGCCATAAAAGAGAAGGAAGCAGCCAAGGAGAACATCAGGGTCAGTAACCACCCCCCCCCCCCTCTTTCCCATTTGTAGCGTGCAATCAATGATGTTAATGATAGAAAGAATGCGCTTTGCAGCAGCTATATATATATATATATATATATATATATATATATATATATATTGACACAAATGTGCTACCCGCCTAGCCTAGTGTATGTCAAGTGCTCTGGTGCTCAGGACATGGCACGATTTGAAGGGCGACTGCCAGTTGCTCAGGGTAAAGTGGGAGAAAATGATGTAATTATGATGAGAGACACTGGGTGTGATGGTGTTATTGTGAAGACTGATCTGGTAGGTAGTGATCAGTTGTTAGATCGGATGACACGTGTTATTGGTTTTAATCGACAGGTGAGTATACATCGGATGGCTAGGATAGAAATAGACACACCATATTATGTTGGTAGCGTAGAAGCTATTTGTGAAGATAATCCCATGTTTGATTTGATTGTTGGAAACATTGAGGGGGTCCGTGAGGTTCCAGACCCTGAATGGCATGTCAGTGCTGTAACTACCAGGGCCCAAGATAAGCAATATAAGCAGCTAAAGCCATTAGCAGTATTTGAGGGTGTAAAAGGAGAGCAAGTTAGCAGAGATAGGCTTATTGAGCTCCAACAAGCTGACCAGAGTTTGCAGAAATATAGAGACAGTGCTAACCAGAAACAGGATCAGAATCAAAATGTATCATTTGCTATAAAATCAGGGGTACTGTATCGTCTGTATACAGATAAGTCAGACCCAGCAGAGAAAATCATTAAGCAGATTGTAGTACCTGAACCCCTCCGTCAAGGTGTCATGGAGATTGCTCATGACTCCATAATGAGTGGTCATATGGGCGTGAAAAAAACCACCAATAGAATTCGGTCAAATTTTTATTGGCCAGGAATGAGTCGTGATGTTGCGAGGTTTTGTGCATCATGCGACAGATGCCAGAAAACGGCTAATAAAGGTTCTGTTCCTCGTGTTCCATTAGAAAAGATGCCTCTTATAGACATGCCCTTTAAACGATGTGCAGTAGATATCATCGGGCCTATTACGCCACCTAGTGAGCAGGGACATCAATACATTTTAACCTTAGTGGATTATGCCACCCGTTACCCTGAGGCTGTAGCATTGAAGAACATTCAGACAGAAACGGTGGCTGAAGCTCTTGTAGATATCTATAGTAGGATTGGTATCCCAGAAGAGATACTGAGTGATCAGGGCACTCAGTTTATTTCACAGTGTATGCAAGAGGTGTCTCGATCGTTTATTAAGCATCAAGAGGCTAACCTCAAGTCCGTATCACCCCATATGTAATGGACTTGTAGAGAGATTTAATGGAACTCTTAAAAAAATGTTAAGGAGGTTGTGTGAAGAACAACCTCGACAGTGGCATAGATATCTCAATGCTCTGTTGTTTGCGTACCGAGAGGTACCACAGGAATCTACTGGTTTCTCACCATTTGAATTATTGTATGGGCGCACAGTCAGAGGACCCATGCAGATTCTTAAAGAGTTGTGGACCAAGGAAGTAGAAACCCCTGAAATACAAAATAGCTATCAATATGTTTTTGAATTAAGAGACCGGTTGGAACAAACCTTGGAGATGGCCCAAGCTGAACTATCTAAAGCTCAGACTCGTTACAAGGGTTACTATGACAACAAGGCCAAAATTAGGAAACTGCAGGTTGGAGATCAGGTGCTCGTGTTACTTCCTACAGACCACAACAAGTTGTTGATGCAGTGGAAGGGACCTTACCAGGTAGAGGGCATAATTGGTAGAAATGATTACAGGGTTAAGGTTAATGGGAAGGGAAAGATATATCACATTAATTTGTTAAGGAAATATGTGGCCCTAGCAGCACCTGAGTCAAAGCAGACTAATGAACAAGTTAACACAAAATGTGGTGGAGCCTTGTTAGAGGTAGTCTGTGCGACAGTAGTAGAACCCACTGATACTGATGGACAGGATACAGTTGATGATGAGGACTTGTTAGAGTTGGGGACATATATGGGTAAGGAGTCTGTCAATGATGTAAATATAGGAGCTGAAATAGGGACAGATCAAGAATTATGCAACTTTCTGATGTAAACTTAGCCTGGGAAATGTGGCGCTATGAATTTCTGAGAATTTCTAATAACAACGCGCCTTTTATTCGACGTCGCACCAAAGCTCGCGAAAATAAATGGTTCAATAATGATTTACTTAATGAGATTCACTTGCGTGATTATGCACATCGGAACGCATTAAGAACAAATCACAGTAATGACTGGTCTGCGTACCGACATCAGCGAAATTATGTTACAAATCTTATCAGATCCACTCGTAGACAGTATTATACCACGCTGATACAAAAAAATGGCTCCAACCCTGGTTGTGTGTGGAAAGCTTTAAAACACATACTGCCTTCGAAAACCTCCTCGAATAAAGAAAGCGGAAAGATTGACCCTGATAAATTTAACCATTACTTTACTTCTGTTGGAAAAAATATTAACGATAAATTTCCGAAAACAATATTTACCTGCGATCATATTGGTAACCCGAATTTGGAATCTTTTGATTTTAATTCAGTTTCGAGTCAATTTGTTTTATCACAGTTGTTGAAAGTAAACTCCAGTATGAAAGAAGATATACTGGGAATGTCAGGATTTTTCCTTAAGATAGCCGCACCTTATATTTCAGCTCCATTAGCCCACATATTTAACATCTCACTTCAAACCGGCGAGTTTCCAGCAGATTGGAAGACCGCTAGGATCACTCCTATATACAAAGGATCTGGATGTAAGGATGATCCAAATAACTACCGACCGATCTCAGTTATAGGCCATGTGCCAAAAATAATAGAACAATTCGTTAAATCGCGCCTCATTACGTTTTTTGAAAGTAATAATCTGTTTTCGGATAAACAATTCGCTTATCTTCCTAATCGTTCAACTTCATTTGCCTTGCACAGCATAATTGACGAATGCTTAATCAGTCTTAATAACAATAATGTTACCGCCGCATGTTTCCTCGATGTAAAAAAAGGTTTTGATAGCCTTGATCATACTGTCTTACTTACAAAAATGAGCGACTATGGCATAAAAGGTATACCGCTTATGTGGTTCGAAAACTACCTGTCTAATCGTAAGCAAGTGGTTTATTCTAAAGGATTGCTTTCAGAACCACGCACCTTGGACATAGGTACCCCACAGGGCACTGTCCTTGGACCTATATTTTTCCTTTTTTATCTAAATGATCTTCCAATGTTCCTCAGTGAGAAATGCGTCATTTATGCTGATGATATTTCAATTTATTCTTCAGCGAATTCAGCCGCTAAAGCTATAGAGTCATTACAAGTAAATCTCGAAATTGCACTTAAATGGTTTAGAGAGAATCGACTGAGTATAAATCCCCAAAAATCATCATTCATACTATTTGGCCCCAAGTCTAAAACCAATGG
Source organism: Sipunculus nudus (assembly GCA_026874595.1). Classification (NCBI taxonomy): domain Eukaryota; kingdom Metazoa; phylum Annelida; class Sipuncula; order Golfingiida; family Sipunculidae; genus Sipunculus; species Sipunculus nudus. The sequence goes on from CM049321.1 coordinate 10,496,801, forward strand.
AAATCAACTGAACATTTCCATGGATAACATTACAGTGATGCCGGTTGAACACACAAAGCTTTTAGGTGTTATCATCGACGCTGGTCTTACATGGAAAAAACATATTCAACTGGTGTGCGACAAAATAGTATCAAAACTAGGTCTCCTTTTCAGATTAAGTAAAACCTTAGATGTCTTTAGCTTAAACACACTTTACAATGCCTTAATTCAGAGTCACATTGATTATTGTATATCTGTCTGGGGTAATTCCTCCAAAACGTATTTATTACAACTCCAAAAACTTCAAAATAGAGCTGCTAGAATCGTTACTAAAACTTATGATACCAATATATCCTCTACATCATTGATTGCAACATTGGGTTGGATGAATGTTAAACAGAGATACCAATATTTTGTTTCTTTAATGGTCTTTAAATGTTTGTCTGGTAATGTCCCTCCCTCTCTTACGCATACGTTCAACCGTGTTAATAGTGCATATAATACTCGTTTTTCTCAGGGCTTCAATTTATCATTACCTAAACCAAACAGAGAATCCTTCAAAGCAAGTCTTGCATATGCTGGTCCCATCCACTGGAATTCTTTACCTGTAAGTGTCAAATCTGCAACCAGTCTCTGCCAGTTTAAATCATTGTACAAGCAATTTATGCCATATAATTTTTCATAGCTTGTTCACAGGTGCCTTTTCGTCTTTGTATTCATTACCTATATTACTGTGTCATTATGTAATATATTTATTGTGAAATCACGATCTTACATGTTTTAATTTGTAGTCAGGCCTCTTATTTAAATTTATTTACTCAATATTCGTGTATATCATTTAAGAAGATTTTTTTCTATGATCATTTTAAACCATGTATGTATAACTGTTTTTTATGTATGCATGTATTTTATTTTCAGTTCTTTCATATTTGCTTTTTTATCTGTGTACTTATCTATATCATCTAGACCAGGACCCTATTGAAAAACAGCTTTTGCTGAATAGGCTATTCTGGTTAAATATGTATTATAAATAAATAAATAAATAAATAAAAAGAAGAAATCAGACAGGTTATAGATGAGTACAATGATGTGTTCACTGATGTACCTGGTACTACTAACTTGGTAGAACATCATGTTCAGTTAACATCTGATGAGCCAGTTAAGTGTAAACCATACCCTGTATCTTATGCTATCAGAGAATCTCTGAAAAAGGATATTGATGATATGTTAAAGATGGGAATTATCCGTGAGTCAACATCATGTTACGCGTCACCAGTGGTGGTGGTCCGTAAGCGTGATGGAACAAATAGAGTATGTGTAGACTATCGCAAGTTGAATAAGATCACAGTAGTGGATCCTGAGCCTGTAAACAGAGTTGATGATGTGTTCAGCAGATTAAGTGAAGATAGGTATTTCACTAAGATTGACTTGAGTAAAGGTTATTGGCAAGTACCAGTAGCAGAGCAAGATGTATATAAAACAGCTTTTGTTACACCTGATGGAAGATATGAGTTTTTAAAGATGCCATTTGGTATGGTTAACTCGGGAGCCACGCTGGTCCGAGGAGTTCGTAAAATGTTAGATGGAATGAATTGTGTAGACAGTTATGTAGATGACTTGTTAGTACACACCAAGACGTGGGAAGATCATGTCAGTGTACTTAGGGAGTTACTTAGTCGTATGAGAGATGCTGGTTTAACTGCTAGACCTACCAAGTGCTGGTTAGGGACTACCAGCGTAGACTTTTTAGGTCACCAAATAGAACTGAATGGTGTAGGTCCTCAAAATGATAATGTATGTAAGATTGACAGAGTAGTCAGACCTAAAACAAAGAAGGAAATCCGATCATTCATTGGCCTGGTTGGATATTATAGGAACTATATTCCTAATTTCGCTACTATAGCAGCTCCTCTTACGGATTTGACTAAAAAGGGTAAGCCTAATAAAATAGAGTGGCATGAGCCTCAAGAGAGGGCATATTGTACACTGAAAGAGTATTTGGCTAGGAAACCCATTCTCAGGTGAGCTGATCCAAAGAAACCATTTGTTCTGCAGACAGATGCTTCAGATGTAGGAGTCGGTGCTATTTTATTGCAAGAATATGATTCACAGTTATTTCCTGTATCATATGCTAGCAAAAAATTGTCAAACAGAGAACAGAAGTACTCAACTATAGAGAAAGAATGCCTTGCATTAGTTTGGGGTGTAAATAAGTTCAAGTTATATCTCACAGGAACTGAATTTGTTGTGCAAACAGATCATCAGCCTCTCACTTACTTGAACAAAGCTAAATTCATCAATGACAGAGTAATGAGATGGGCGATGTATTTACAGAACTACAAATTTCACATTAAATCAATCCAGGGTAGTAAAAACAATGCAGCTGACTTCTTAAGTCGTGTTGTGTAAAATAGATCTGAAACAGGAAAATAAAGGGTAAACCATGTAAATATGAATGATGATATGAATGTACATAATATAATGTTATGTTGAAATGGCTTGAAGGTTGTATTGTAGATTAAAATATGGGTGTGCTTTAAAGGAGTTTGCATTATTGTATATATGTTTAATGATGTTCAAATACTATGATGAGGGTGTAATGTTATAAATGTGTTGATTAGTTACAAATAGTAGAACCAATATATGTACACACATGTAAGCAATGTAATACTGTGTACAAAGTCAGCAATGTACTAAATGGAAACTTGTGACTTACATGATGATGCATTTAATATGGTAATAGTACACATTTGTGTTGTTGTTAGGTACTGGAAAAATATCTTTCAGAGATTTTTCTTAAAGGGGGGCGTGTGACACAAATGTGCTACCCGCCTAGCCTAGTGTATGTCAAGTGGAATTTCATAAGATAATGAAATAAGTTAGGGAAAACATAATTTATATGGTGCATTAACAGGTCAGTTTATATTAAATTGGAATATCAGATCATGAAGTGTAGTTGGAGAGACGGAGTTAATAATATTTGGTAAAGTTGTCAGCTGTTGTTGTCATCATGTTTGTTTACATCCGTGCTGACGACGCTGGGGAATTGGTCCATAGTATTTTATTTATTATGTAAGTAAATGGACTAACTGTACCATGATTTATTATAATTAGATGACAGAAGGTTCTAGAGAATTCAGGTAATGTGTATTTTCCAATAGGTAAATTCTAGAAAATCCCGTAGGTGCTAGTCTTGACCAGAAACGACTTGATTATTCTAGAGACTTCTAGAAGTTTCGGTTACCCAGGTATAAATAGGGCGGTGTCAAGGCTGGGGAGGGGAATGAATTTGGAAGTTACCGTCAACTGGTGACAGGTCGTTTTATGTCAACGACAGATTAGTTGAACACCGAGCGGGGTGTGTTACAAATTCCGCGAGGACAGTATTAGTCCTGGAGAGAATATACATAGGTGCAGCCGATTAGGGCGTTAGAAGATATACGTGATTGGTATTTGTTGAAGACGTTGTTATTGTGAGATTGGAGCCAGTCAACGACGACGGTGGCCAATTGTTGGATGTAACCGGAATAAACCGTGTTCTTCAGTTCAGACAACGAGTGGTATTTTGGACTTTTCTGTGTGAAAGAACTCGGGAATATATGTCCGCTGCGTGTGTGGTGTGACATATATATATATATATATATATATATATATATATATATATATATATGCGTGTAAATATATTGGTTTTACATTGCCTGGTCATTTTTCAGTTTTCTCTATTCTCTTAGAAAGTGCTTTCATATTTTTTCTTATTTCCATACGTGACTTTCTTTTAACTTCAGTGCACTTATTAAAGTTTTAATTGGGTATAAAATTATTATTGACTGGATTCAGCTTATTGGTACATGACTTTCATCAAATTTGTGGTAATTATTATTATTTTAACTGAAAAAGTGTCGTACCTTTTTGTTTAAAGCTAGTACTATTTATCTTTTCTTTAACATTTTCAGATATAAATTAATATATTTAATATAATCATTATACAGCAAGTACAATAATTATTACTCACATGTTGATCTAAGATGTAGATTTTACACCGGTACCATTCAAATGAATATTTCGGAGCTTAGATCTGCTTTGTCAGTGAACGAGCACCAGTTACGTGGTATTTGCGGATGTCTAAAAATCGCGAAATTTGCGGTGTAGAGAAAAACAAAATGAAAGCCTCAAAAATGTCTTCTGTTATAGGAAAAAAAGTTTCACTCATTCTCACCAGGTGGTGACAGTGCATAGGCATCAGTGAAGAATAATTGAACAGATTAGTAACTTCTGTATCTATAGCTGTATGCATCATTAAAATTAAACATCATTTTTGAAGTATCACAGATACTGATGAATGTATTCTGGTCATATATTTTAACAGAATGTTGATACTATTTTCTTGTTTATCCGTTTTTTAATGATAGGCCCATGGCCCAGGGATACATATATGCAGTTAGAATAATAAGTTATTATTAAGCCTTCTGGGTTTCGGGTTTTATATGTACGGGGCTAGGAAAATCCAGGAGTCATAATTTGCCGTTAGGACATTAGAGCGAATATCTGAGGTTCTAGTGAGTTTTTACAATTACACCATTAAGGCCATTTAAGGCGCCGGCGATCTTCAAACCGGATACCTTCAGTCAAAGGCCTTAACCACTATAGTCTACGTCCCATCCTCTATATTATAAATTATTCTTTTACTGGAAAATTCAAACAGTAGTAGAAATAGCATTCCAAATTCATATTATGTTTAATAAACTATTTTTGAATTACAGGTTGCAGAGAATGAACGACCAAGAAAAGTGACCCAGGCCAACACGAGAAAACGCGAGGCCGAAACTCAGGCCGAGATCACCGTTGCCAAGGCCTACTCCGACTCGAACATCATCAGAAACAAGTAAAAATAACAAAAATATATGAAATATTACTGCATGTCATTTTTGACAAGTAAATTCCGTACATTCATGATAAAAGCTTAGCAAGACCTGACACACGGTATATATACAGCGAGAAGAGGCAACTTCTTGTATCCTTTTTAACGGGTATCTGATGCCTGTATAAAATGCCTGTTACACCTTAAATATGACCACAGTGTATTGATTGTTGATTATTAAAACTAATACATTTTCAGAGAGAGACGGCTGATTATATTAAAACTATTTAGAAGAAGACCCTTAAACTTATTCTCATTGGTTGAACAACGTTTACTCCTGTATGAACGAACATTATCGAAATAAGATAAATCCAAAAAACAGTGTCGTCCGCATCCAGGTTCATTGACTCAAGGATAAAACGAAAATATGGATCAATTTAAGATATTACTTAGTATATATTCAGGAAACATGAAATTTCATTATTTCTTCATCTCTTCAGAGCAATAACAGAAGCAGCGGCCATTTTGGATCAGTACGAGAAAGAGGCAACGGTGTACGCGACACTGGTGTCACCTACCGGCCTGAATCTGAACACGGAGGGTTTCCTATCATACATCGGCGTCAGGACGATTTCAAGTTCCAAAAACCCTGTATACGTCAGTGTCAAGGGACCGGCCAAATCCTCCTACGTCACCCCATGATTGACGTAAGCAGCTAGCAGTGTTGATCAAGATGACGTCACAAAAATCAACCTCACATATCATAATACCTCATTCAACCAGAATGTGTTTACCCTCGATTCGAAAAGCTATCATTTTTAACCATTTGTCAAATTAATGATGTATAAAGGTGATGAAGGTATCGGTACAGTAGTGTTCGAGTTGTTCATGATTGATCGGTTATCAACAACATATCAGCAACCGATGATCCATCATTAGTCGCTCTTGAGAAGCGTTGGGAATCAGTTGTAATTTCGTGATCAGTCATCAGTTAAAAATGTTTGACCTCTAGCAGCTTAAAATTTCTGATCAAATATAGACATGTACACCCTCTCAACTGATGTATAAACCTTATATTGGCTTATATATCTAATAACTCTGTATCTAAAATGGGTATATAGTAAACCTAGGTGTGTGTATATTAGTATTCACAGTTTTTTTGCATAAGTTTACCTTCTTTCAGTGTAATACATTTGTGAAACACTGTATCCGATTATGACAGTGTAAGATCGATCATTGGATCATTTGCATCAGTTGATCGATAATCGATTATAATCAATTATAACAAAACATAATAAATATAAAAAATCATATATATCAGGATGATTGGCACTTAAAATCACTGTCTAAAGGCAGTGCACACACAGCTTTGTTGAATGAATGGGCTAGCCAGGAGTGGCGTTAGGGGGCGTTAGTTGTTTGCCTGCAGTTTTTCCGACAGGGAGTCATTTACTGCCTCCACATATTAAACACACATACACTGTCAGGGGCGGATCCAGGATTTAGGAAAAGGGGGGGTCCAACCCAGGAGGGCTAATGAAAATCCTAAAACAAAGGTCATCACGTCTGGAAAAGGGGGGGTCCAGGCCGCAAAATTACGTCTAAAATCCCGTAAAAAAAGTTGCTTCGGGTGAAAAAGGGGGGGTCCGGACCCCCCCCCCCCCCCCCCCCTGGATCCGCTTCTGACTGTTATGTCATCGCTGCACAATCAACGTCAATTTTTAGTTGTATTATTATGTAAATATGCAAATAAGGCCACAGAGTAGACGGAGACAGAGTTAAAGTTAACTCTGTATACATCATCTATGTATGCCAAAAGTACTTCAGATGTGTATATTGTTACATATTTAACCAGCATATATAAACACACTAATTTCTTACAAGCAAATAACTGATAAATATATGAAGAGTATTTGTATACCTGTGTATGAAAGCTCCAGTTGTATTTATGTCAAGACTTATTAGATAAAGATTAATTTCTTTCTAGTGATAAACATTTTCCTCACACTATGATTTGTACTCTATCAGCGAAAATTCCAATGATCGCTGTTCTCAGGTAAAAATGCTGCCTTTGTTGATAATTAATTGGTAGTACAATTGATCTCACTCTGATAAATGAAACATATAAAATACGTTAAATGTTACCCACACACACACACACACACACACACACACACACATATATATATATATATATATATATATATATATATATATATATATATATATAAAGCAAAAACAATCGATCCATTGTTATCACTTTCATATTCTATCATGACTTCATATATTTTCAATTAAAATTGTTTCGTTGAAATGAATTTCTTCGTTTGTGTGTTAGTGTGTGTAAACATTAGATTGTGAAAGGTACTTGATATTGAGTGAAACTGAAACAGTGATACAGGTTACACACGTTATATATGTCCCCATACATTTGAAGGAAGGAGGGATACACACAGTTTTCGGTCATGCGGAGCTCCCTGCACTTATTGCCCTAGCCTCTAACGCCATCTAGCGGGTAAAAATTAAACCATATCAAGCAAATTGACCAACGCACAGAATATTATCATTTTTATGTGAGGTTATGGGGAGCTCATCCGGGCGGATTTGTTAAAAAAGGATTTGTCAATCTGGATTATGGTCGTGTGTTTTATTATATATATATATATATATATATATATATATATATATATATATATATATATACACACATATATATATATATATATATATATATATATTTATATATATATATATATTGGAGTCTGTCTGCGGATCTGACATTATTATTTTATTATCTTGATGACTTTTGTACTCAGACAAACATTTCTCAGAACTTAAATGTGTTAATTGAAACATAAATCACTATCACAGCCTTACATTAATAATTTATCATCAAAAGTAAATAGATGTGCATAGAAAACTACATAGATGTGCATGCAGTGTTACAATACCCTATTAAATAACTTTTTACACACAATTCCTAATTAGTCTACATTGCATTCGTGTGATGTTAAGAGTTTAATGAGGTACACTTTTTACCAAAGAGTAATTACAGCTGTGGCGAAAAAAATCTCATTTACATTACCACATAGATGTGAGAAATTATATGTGGTACAAATCAGTTTCTCATATTCATTTTTAATATCCACATATATATCATGGTTACCACATACATTTTGACAATAGAATAGTGTAATATATGTAGCAAACACTCTCTCATGAGTCATTTGATCTCAGAGTCAATCACAATCATGCACTTTCACCACAATAACACATCTTGATATACAGTTTCTTTTGGAGAAGTGTCTTATTGGTAAGCTCTCTTCTTAGCATTCCTACAGAATTGTTGGCGTTGTTGTGATGAGAGCAGCAGGGAAGTCGGACAGTACTCCTTTTTTTTCAGGTTATCACAGAGATGATGCCGAGGTTAAATGTAGTTTTGGCTGCAGGGTTCATTGCCGGAGAGTAGTGTCTTTGCAAAGGCCAGGGCAAAAACGCCACAAAATAAATTTAAACAAAATGATTGGGTTATGTTTTATATATCTTTCACAGTAACATAGTAAAGTTTATTTTATTTTTAATATATAGCAATTTATTAGATATAGCTGATAAATAAATAGATCTCTGAAACAAGCAATCATCACGATGTTTAATATATAAATATGTTTTAATATATAAAATATAAATATAAAATTTAAATTGTGACAAGACTCCTTATAAACCATTTTGGATAAATATAATTATACTTTATACTCAGAAGATAAATAATGAAGAGATAAAATATATACGATAAAACTACCAAAATTCGTAGTTAATACTAGCATATTAATAATTTCGGTCTGTGTGGGATACTGTTATCGAATAAAAATTTAGCTCAGCTTACTAGGAACTATTCTAAACTTATTTATAGACCCTGTTTGGATTCGGGACAATAAACATATATGTAAAATAAATCTATATTATATAAATTGAATAAATTATGATAATACGGTGGTTTAAATGGCACACTATTTTGATAGGGTTGTACCTTTTTTGTCTAATAGGCCATATACTATTTCATGTCATACCACCGAGTGTACTTTCATTGGTACGTACACAGGCGGTGGCGGAGGCATGTGCTCTGTGAGTGCTTTCTAGTTAACTTGGTTGTCACTAACACTATAATAACACTTAAGGGTAAACGCATTTAGGTATGACCAATTCACCAACTCAATATCGGATACACCTTACATGATAAATGAAGCACTAACATGGGCAAAGGTCTTTCGATATCCTGCATGGTCCACCTCCCTCTCGCAGATGTTCTTGGCGACGTAAAACAGACTATCAACAGGGAATACCCGTATATACTTGCTGACCTCTTCTCCGAGCTTGGCTTTAGAGGGAATAACAAGTGTGTTGGACACCCCAAGAGCAGGCAAATCCATTTAAGTGCTGAGAAATGTTTGTCTGAGTACAAAAGTCATCAAGATAATAAAAAAAAAATAACGCAAAACTAACGAAAACTAAAATTGATTATTGGGCCAAGCCCATCTGCATACGGGCCAGAAAGTGCATGGTATCAAATCCGTTATTGGGCTGCCCATCTGCAGATGGGCAACCCAATAACGGATCCTCATATGGGCCAAGCCCATCGGCAGATGGGCCAGATCCGCAAACAGGCTCCAACATATATATATATATATATATATATATATATTCCGTGTTACTTAGTTTAACTTCCAATTTATGTAAACAGGTTATTTTATGCATTTTCCATTCGACAGACAGTGTATCTGTATTATAATATTTAGATTTCAATTTAACCATATATATATGAGAATATATGTCTGTCTCTTACCTCCATTTCTCCCACACACTGACACATGCACTCATTCATTAATTCTAAAATTATATTTAAATGAAATATCTAAGCAACCGCAGACGCATGCAAATTTTCATGTTGTTAATTTTTAAAAGTCAGTTTAAAATGAATTATATATTTAGAAAAAATGCAAATTGTACATTTAGAATTCCATGTATATATTAATTACACATATTCACAGGCAGATATATATGCCATATATTATATTTATAAAAATATATATATATATAAACATTTATATATATAAAAACTTATATGTATATTTATCGATATATGTATACTTATATATATATATATATATACTTATATACATGTATATATATATATAAATATATATCGTGAGAACTGTATAGATCAAAGACACTCTGGTGACAAAATTACAATGTTAGCTAACACCTCCGATATACGAGATCAGATATAATGTATCAATATTATATACACATGCAAGGCCCGTTAAAGTCAGGCGTATCTGTTTGCTCTGTGGTCCACGGGGTTGCGTTTCCATTTCCTGTACAGACATTTCATCAAATTTCACATACCTTTGTGAAATGGACAACAATTTTGGCCGTCAGTGCCACATTCTACAAAAAGCATCACTTAAGATCAAAAGATGCCGGTGCTGAAATGTATTAGCATGGTTCATTTCAGGTGAAATATACATTCCGCCGTAGTTTGAATATGTCTGTTTCATTCAAGTGGCAGTGTTGATTTCACATGAGCGAGTGATTACAGGGAGAGCCACCTATACGGCCAATTGCTAACAATATTGACCATTGTCACTGGCAGACTTGATTGTATGACGCCTTTGGAATTGAAAAGTATCGCAATTCATAAGCGGTTTTGGGAAATGATGGATCTTGACAGCTCGGGAGTGTTTTGTAAATGCTACATTGCGCTTTGCCTTCAAGATGAAATTATATACCGAGAGCTGCCCTTGCCCCTCCCAGGGGCGGCCAGGTGTGGGAAAATTCGGGTATGAGGACTCTTGGGTGATTGTACCCTATGTTTACACTGTCTTCAGTATCTCACAGTATGCAGTCACCAATAATTTTGACGACTTTCAACTTATAAACATAATTCTCAAACAAATAAACTAGTATTTAAATATATTGTTTATGACGCCAGTTAATGCATGCATATTTCATAAAACACACGCACGCATTCTATACATGCAATTGCATCTGTGTTTATATGTATATATATTTTAATATATATATATTTATATACATTTTCTGTCTTTCTCTATAAATATAATATATGTTATCTTAATATTCAATAAACTGAAGAAACATACGATATATATATATATATATATATATATATATATTATATGTTACATATATTGGGCAATACCTCATTGAATACATTCGTTTGTTAAGAATATATATTGAGACAACTATATCGTAAAACAAATATAATTCAGAAGTATAGTATAATTTATAACAACCATGCAGTTAAACTTATAGTCACGCATGCAGAGTTGAGACAATGTAATATATATAATAATAAATGTGTGTGTATCACACAATTAGCAAAAGAAATGAAAACGTTTGCTTAGTCATATCAAATCACTCTATGCGGTGTACATATTGGAAAAAAGAGTCACGTTAGATTGCTTTGAAGAACAGGTGGTAGCCGAGACCACATATCAAAGGAAACTTTTTTAACTCTACATCATTGTACTACATCATATATTTATAATATTATACACAGTCATGCAGTTATTCTCTCTCTCTCTCTCTCTCTCTCTCTCTCTTTATATATATATATATGTATATATATATATATGTATATATATATTAAACTAGCCATATCAATTTAAATATATATATATATATATATATATATATATATATATATATATATATATAAACACACATGCAGATGTATATTTACACACCATGTGGGAAATCAAAAGGTTCTGCATTACTTACAGCCTCATACTTTAAACGTAAACCTTATAATAATCTGAGTTGAACCAGGTGTAAAATTATAATCTGCAGGTGGCGCTGTCGTTTGCACTCACCTGTTTAGGGATGAACATAATCACCTGACAAGAACAGGTGCGTCATTATGTAGTTGCCCGGATGGTATTCAGGGGTCTATTGATTGCATGCAGTGACGGTTTGGAGTAGTGACTATATAGAAAAAGGCCTGAATATCATTGTTCCAATTGTGACGTGGTTATAAAGGTTTTCTATAGGGTCAGTTTAAAAACAAAAAAAACTTTAAATAACTCCCTTTTTTCTGACAATGTACATTGCCCTGCTTTGCCCGACTCCTGAATCATCACGATCCACTGACAGTTATACTATAAAGTGGGTGTAGATCTATAAGGGTAAATTTTCGATCGTATTTATTTTTATTATATATAAATATATATATATATATATATATATATATATATATATATATATATATATATTATACTTTAAATGTTTGAACTTTGTTTAACACAATTAATAGAGAAGCAAAAAAGAAAATTATACGCGAAATTATCATGCACGCAGGGGATATACTATACTTCCCCCTTTAATCTATTAATTATACATATGCGAGATATCGGTACCTTGTATAATTAAAAAAAATGGTGTAAAAATATGGCTATAATGAATATATATATATATATATATATACTATTGCCAGCTTGCACTAATGATGCATGCATTATCCATATTGATTTGGTCAGGAGATTGTATATATATTACACTGACAATGCTCAACAAATATTTGCAGGAAAAAACAATATATATTCAGACAATGCTCCATTTTAAATTTTAAAAATTAGCAATGAACATGCTATATATATATATATATATATATATATATATATATATATATATATAAATATATATATATATAGTCTTTTTTGGGGGGGGGAACAAATTGATTTATGCGTTATACAGAGCTTGTAAACATTAAACATTATCAAAATATTAAATGCATTTCGAGGACGATTGTGCACACATGGACATAATGACGCACATGCATGTACATGAACATTCGTGCACGTGTCTATTACATAATCATAAACTTGTTCTAAATCTCTCACACACCATCATGCAGAAATACCCTCTCTCTCTCTCTCCATCTTTCTCTCTCTCTCTCTCTCTCTCTTTTAATATATATATATATATATATATATATATATATATATATATATATATATATATATATATAGACACACCCAAATATGTACACACACCAACATGCACGAATTCGATCAGATAAAAACCACAGTCGTGATAGCTAGTTCATCCGGTACAAAATAATTACACAGAGAAATACAAAATATAAAGAATCTATGTCCCTCCTCCACGGTTTCTCATGGTTATAGGAGGACTTATACACAAATTACCATCTAATTAAACTCCCCTCCAACCTGTACTGCGGAAACCAGTCCACACGCGGGTCATCAAATTAACTTGGCGGCGACGCTGACTCAAACGCCGTGATTACTGCGCTCCTGTGCGTGTCGACCACTTAAGATATATTAATATTAGTATAAATACCAATTATTCCAAGACGCCGGTCGGCGGGTCTGTAATCACGTATTTTATAATTAATTACTCTGAGTTCACTCCAGGACGGTGTGACTTGTATCATAATTGCCATGCATTGCATGTATCTATATCTTCTTTTATATCTGTAAGTGAACAGTATTGACCAATTTGTCAAGAATGTTAGCCCCGTTAGCTGATTTGTATCAGTTCTTGATGGTATCTTAATTGTCAGCGTTTTTTCTTTGGAAAGGCATTGGTTAATAATTAATACTGAACTGTTGAGATATCGAGGTGATGAAAAACATCATTATTAAATGGTTTGTTTCAGCAAAAACTAAATATTTATGAATATGAAAAAAAAACCTCTATATATGCACAGATCACAAGAAATTCTATATATACGTTTAAAAGAAATAGAATAATAACAAGTATATGCTGTATGCAACAATACAACAGAAGGTCAAATTGTATATTTACATAGAGTATCATAGAGTATATATGCATCTACAATTGAAGTTAAACATATAATCCCTAATTCCTATAGTCTCTTGAATGGGAACAATAACAAACAGAGTCTGAAGTTTTTTTTATACATATATACCAAAAATATCTAATATTTATGGCGTGACAAGCCTCTGCACATGCAAGGTACACGTTGTATATATGCATATCTATGTAATATTGATGATAGAATTATTGATGTAAGGCTGCGATAGTGATTTATGTTTCAATAATCACATTTAACATCTGAGAAATGTTTGTCTGAGTACAAAAGTCATCAAGATAATAAAATAATAACGTATTACTAATAAAAACTAAAATCAGTTATTGGGCCAAGCCCATCTGCAGATGGGCCAGAAACTGCATGGTATATATCAAATCTGCAGATGGGCAGCCCAATAACGGATACTCATATGGGCCAGATCCACAAACGGGCTCCAACATATATGTCTGGCTGTTCCTTTATGGTTTTATAGCGTACATTCTTAATTGCTTTAAGCGGGCTTTATCTGTATAATTTTTAAGCTTTATACGACGACTTTCTTATTTTATATAACCACACTGATCATTTAGTTTGCAAATTCAACATATAACGGGGCATGTTGTCACTTAAAACATAAAAATATGACCTAATTATATCTCGATTTTCAAAAACGGCGTTTTATTTTCTTTTCAAACCCTTCAAAATAACAATTTTCTGCGTGTACTGCATGAAAAAGCATATATATATATTGTTTGTTAAATCTCTCACACTAACGTTACAATCCTCATTACATTTTCAGTGAAGACACTAAAGAAAGACTTGCCATATAAACCTTTTAGCTAAGGATTTATTTATAACATCTAACTTAATTGGTCTGTATGCTATATTGATATTATTCCACTTTGCAGAACTTTGTATCACTCCGCTGGTTATAATATATTTTACGTTACTGCACATATTGTGTTACACACAATTACTGTGCATGTAAACAAAATAGCAAAACAAACAAATATAATCAAATATTCAGTCTAAGTACAGTATGCAATCGGACAAACTGGATCATATGATGAGGAATATTTTGTTAATTATTTGTTAAAATTAAAATTTGTCGAAGTTTCTGACAATCTTTGGAATAAACTTTATAACACTTTACCTATTGTCATTTATTTCACGCGTATATAGCAACCATTCACATCAGTATTTATATGTCAGGGTCCACACAATCAAATGCTTTATCAAACACACATGCAAACTCAGTATATATTAGTGTTACAAATCAACACCTTTGTCTGGTCATGCAGTTACTTTCCTCGGAGACGTTTTAATGCCTTTCAGTTTTTGACGGTCTGTTACAAAAATAACGGAAATAATTATTTGTGATGGTTTTGTTAAATAGATCGATTCGTTTACATGTAAAACTATATCCTTTCCGGCTCAGATTGTGCATGCGCCCGGTTTACCCGGTGTAGCAGGTCAGAATAGCCCCCCCCCCCCCCGCCCAATTTTATACCAGGGTATAATCTAGCTTGGTTCAAACTGTATACCCGGAGTAAAAAATGGGCTATATAGGCCAGATTATATACTCCGGGGAAAATTTGTCCCAGTCTTTCTTATACTCCGTAGGCTAAATTTTATATACATATATATATATATATATATATATATATATATATATATATATATATATATATATATATACCCCTTGATGTGTTTAATAGCTGTGTTTTATAACTTAAAAAAGAACTATTCTTTTATTTTATAACTCATCTTCTGTCAGAATGCATTAATCTATAGAGAATTAACGAGTGTTTTGTTCATGCCCTCGAATGCGATAGGTATAACTGTGTTTAGTCACATTGCTGCATATTGGTATATGATTTCTCTGGCATGTCATAAAACCATATTATAAAACGTGTTTGAGACTTGTAACATGATTTAAAATGTGTAAATTATAATGCTATATATATTTTATTGAATAAATATTTGTTAAGTTACGGAAATGACTACATGAAATTATTTCTATAAGGTTTTCTCAACTACTGATTTTGAAAGTTTTCTCATGACGGTGTCGGGTAATGAAAACGAATTGTTGATGAAAAATGAATAAATAACTGTGATAGCATATAAATATATATATATATAACTGTGATAGCATATAAATATATATATATATATATATATATATATATATACATCTTACAAACTTGTGAGTATATATAAGTTATAAATACTGCCGGTCACATTATGGATGTTGCACATCTGGCATGACAGTGCGTGTGTCACCGTATATATATGTTATATATAAGGTGTTTATAAACCGGCCTCAGGGGGTACCAAATAGAACAGGCCGTATATATAGTATACCCCGCGGGGTAGATTCATTATAAGCTATATATATATAAAGACTAAGTTATATCCGAGTATAAACTTGGCATGGGATATAATCGGGTCTGTATAATATTGGCATACTTTTAGAAATATTCAGATGTCAATATAAATCGTTACCACGATAAAACACTTAAAAACACTTAATGGGCTCCATTGAAATGTATGATTAACATAACATGTATAGAGAATGAAAACACAAATGATTTAAATTACTGTCCTTGTTGATGAGGTATCTGAGCAGATTAATTTATATGATGTGTATATATAACCATATTTATACCACTCAATGTGCAAAAAACATCAACGATAAAAGTGTGATTAATACTGCGAACTTCAAAACATTTCCAGGGTTACGCCGGTAAGAATACGCACAAGAATATCAAAGAGACTGTACTAAGTATGTGTATTTTTGTGTCTTGTATTTTGGGTATTTATGTATTTTTGTTCATGTATTAATTGACCAAAATTCCAGTTAGTTATGTAAGAATTGATATTTAAATACAAGTAGTCAAAGGTGCATGGCATATTCAGTATATTTACACGCAATCAGCGAAGATTAGTACAGTAAATTAATTACATACAGCAGTTTATAAAACCAAAACCGGTTTTTTTGTGTGTAATCACCAGATTTTTTACGAATGTTCATAACTCTATAGTGAATGTGAAGCCAATGCATGTAATAAAATATGATAAAAAATCGTTACCATGCGTTATTTGTGTTGTCCTGATAAACGTTATTCCGAAGCTACAGAGCACCGACTGTGTATATGTCAAATGATTACTGTTGTTTTATATCTTGATTATTTTGTCATATGTAAGTATATTATCAATATTAAAATGTTATGATATGTTAGTTATTAACAATTAAATTTGTTATACGTTAATAATTCCCATCTGAGTAACAATCTTAATTAGATTATTTTGAAAGCAAAAAGCAACATATATTTTATTCGGTTAAACATGAATATGATTGCTAATATTCCTGGATATCAAAATCTTTATAACTACGTGAAAGAAATTAAGCTATATGTTTATTACAAGACTGTATATAATGAACAGAGATTTGTGTTAATTGTCAGAAATAAGGGATATATATCTGAACATAAGTAACAACTGCATGAATGAAATGTTGACTAAGAAAATGATATGAAAATGAAATATTTTTTATATTTGGGGGAGTACAAAGACTGCATGAATTATAGTGTATTTACGGGTCCGATTAACTGCACTGTCAATTAAATTAACGGATATACAAGAAAATATATGGGTATACACGCACGGACAGATGCATGCATGTAGATACATGCATGAAACCTATATATATATATATATATATATATATATATATATATATATATATATATATATAGATAGATAGATAGATAGATAGATAGATAGATACAATGCTGTAAAACACACAGCATATATGCGTATATATATATTCTTATATCAATATTCTTTTATATACTTGTGCTAAATACATATCTGCATGCAATACAAAGTAAATAAGGTATGATAATACATATATATATATATATATATATATATATATATATATATATATAGCTTAGATGGTTCCCACGGTCGTCCACTATACTAGTATACTATAGAACTGTTGTTTTGTCTGTAGCGAACAATAGTAACTGACCACCTCGAGGGCCGGTATTCTCTTTGTACTGGACAGTTATAAGTGGTCATATTTGGTTTCAATGACCGACCAGACAAACAGTCTCATTGTAATGTCGGATATTGCCTTCTTATTGACAGATGTTTATTTAACACACACCGTAAGGAGGTATTTGTGTTGACGTGGTCAGTCGTGTGGTCAGCGCGCGTCTTTCCTGGACAGCCGGTCAGTTTTGATATATGGCGTCTGCCCTTTTTAAAACCGCCCTCTTTGACAAACTGATCATTTTGGAAGCTAAGGTGGACATTTAACGGCTGACCAGTGGTCATTTGATCTTGTCGTATTGTTTTATATATACTCGTGGTCTTTGTATATTAAATACAGGTGGACATCTTGTCAACATGCGTGTTGTGACATGACGATACTTTGTGTACACAGGCATGACTCGTTCAAGTGTTTATATTTATTTAAGCCATATATATATATATATATATATATATATATATATATATATATATATATATTATTTAACCTCACATTTTACACTAAGGGTTTCGAGTATGTAAGGTGCCGATCTCTCACACATGCATAAAAAAATAATAACGTTTTATGTTTTATTTTAAAAACTAACTATGTACCTTTGTTTATTCGGAAAAACCTCTTTTTATTTCACACAAGATGATTACAAATGACATTTACATAACTTAAGCACGGCAAATCTGTGATAGAAGGAGGTTTTATTAAACCTTTAAAATAAAATCTTCTATAATTTTGATATATATTGAATATATAAATAACATATTTATTATCACATTATATATTCATATAAGCTCACAGTTATCTTAATACAGTGCAAAGTAACACTGGAAAACTCTTTTGTTATACGGCTTTGCAAAACTGTGAATATGTTTTACCATGGAGTTATAATATATCATAACTCCATAGTCTTACTGAACGATTCACTGAGAAAGCAGCGACTGACAACATTGTCGATTTGAACCATTTCGGTGGACGCTTGTTGTCACTGCAAATTATCGTGAAAGCAAAGGAGACAGTAAAATGGAAGTGGCCTGCCTTTTATCGCCATCTGTCGACAATTACAGGAATCATTGCTTCAGCTCATGGCCAATATCAATGGACTAAATCCTGTTTGTTAGTACCGCTAGATGAAAGGATTACTTTCAACATTTTAATTTGAACTACAAAATGGTTACATGCTTATACACGATACAATTAGGACATATGTGTTTTAAGTTCACGAAACTGTGGCCCTAGTAGTGTACTCTTATAAGAATAATTTCAATTAATTACTATAATAATAACGAAAACATATTCACGCAGAAAATAATAAAGATTTATCTTATTTCAAATTAAAAGCAATAGTGTCCCAGCCTGTGGATGTCATGTGACGGCATTCCGTTTCATATAAAATCATGTGACCTTTCACGCCGCCTCGGTGTCTTACATTTGCAGGGTAAACTGGAAGAAAATATTTTTCTACAAAATATTGATATCAGCACATTGTGGCACACCATATTAATTAAAGTAAATCCTCACCCTCTCACGAGAATCAGGACTACAATAAATAATGGCGACAGGTGAGGGTGGCGGGTGAGCAAGGATATTGATGTTAGAAAATGGTTCCTTTTGGACAGTTATAATGCTTACACCGTCATTATATCAATTAGTGCTGTGCCGCGATTAATCGATGAAATCGACGATTGGTTGTTTTCTTTCAAAATCAATTTAATTTATTGCATTTTTGGATAATCATTTTAAAATGACTATGCATGCATATACACAGAATCAAACCCTGTCAGATATATTCGAACACTAAGTAACGAACAGCATCAAAATCTTACGCAGCCAACAATCGTCCGACGGCAAGTCGACCTTGGATGCGGGTGGACTGATGGTTTCATTATGAATACCGATGTACATGTCAGACGTTAGCCGGGGTCAATATTTTAGGTACTAGTATACATAAGACTTCAAGGTAATATAGAAAGTACATAAAATAATCGATTAATAATGGATCATCGGTCGTTTTTATTTTTCAATCATCGATAATGATTTTTAAACCAGTTCCTACCACCAATATCAATGAATTATACAATAAAGTTGGTAATTCCTTAACTTCGCACATTATGTATGCAGGAAACACAATGTTCTCCCGGAAAAATTTAATAGCATCTGCGAATATTTTGTTCTGGAAACATTTATTTACGCATAAACACAGTTGATATAAACTTGCACAGGTACAATTAGTAGCCCGAAAGAAAACTTAAACCTTACGTCCTGTACTGCTCCCATACCAAGATGACCTTTAACCTGTGATTACCACAGACTTGAGGATGGAGGGTGATCAGGTCACGTGACACATCATGACAGCACAAGACAGGGTGGTTGGTGTAATCCATATACATATATAGTTATGATATATTTTAATTCATTATAATTTTTGATAAATTAAAAAAGTTTTTAAATGTTTATTTTTCTTTTGATGTCAAAACAATATCCTATTAAGACAATGGCTCTGAAAAAGATTGTGTAGACTTTCAAACTGACGTTTCACCCTTCCATGTTTATATTTTGAAACGTATCTTAAACATTAAATAGTTTGGTATTTTGAATAATTTACAGATATATTCAAATTTTATCTTGAATGTATTGATAAAGACTTAAATATCTTAATTTCTATAAATGTCTATGTCTATATCGTCTCACAGATCATTACCCACAAACACACACACTAAGACAAATACACACAAACACACATTGATATAGCTAACTGCATGATGTACGCGTCAGCTCCTTCATGTATTTTCTCAGACAACCCTCGGCCTGAACCTCCCCTGGTTCTCATCGTTCGGGATCGCCCGCTGGCTGCACAATTGTAGTTTAGCAGGACACGGCGGCCTCGGCGAGTTCCGTGCGGGACACAGTCACAATTCCAGCTCAAATTTACTTCATTATGTTCCGATCAAACGATCTCGGAAATTAGTCCCTCTCCCGTCATTTTCACCACAAGGGGTCGCTGCAGGGTTCCGTCAGGCCACAATGGTTTCGGCCCATGTTTGGAGGTTTTTGAATTGTGTTCGGCGCGAAGCCATGTGGCCGAACTCGGTGCTGAAACTTGCATTGTATTTGCATCATGAATTCTTCCCAGCAAAACCATATGCTCCGGACCACCTGGAACGCGTCTGTAAGAAAAACATAAGAATGGAAAGATTTAGAAATCTCCGGTGAACGGCTTGGAGGTGTAAAATGATGGGTTATAATGCGTGGACCGCCTTGTGGATGGCCGGGTAGACGTGTAACAAACACACCTCGCACGGAAAACGTCCCTCCGTTCCATACAAACCTGCTGTTATGAATTCATATCCATAATTTTTCGGGCTGGATAATGAATAGCGGTTTAGGTTTGGATTTCAAGACCTTCAGCCAAAGTTCAGCCCAGTTCATAGTGAAACCGTCCACACTTTGCTTTTGGAGATGTTACTCTCATGGGCACAGTTGGACTTTTTCAACCAAGTGTGTGTGTGTGGGGGGGGGGGGGGGGGGAGATAACATGTATGTCATGCCCTTCCTCTCCACTGTTTGTTAATTAAATGAGTATAATTTTGTTATCAAATATAGGACCTAACTGTAAAAGTAGTAGAAAATACAAAATGTTAACAAGAAAGTGTCAGAGTGTCGCACAATTTCCTCAAATATCAATGAAATGCAATGTTTTAGAATTGAATAAAATAGCAAAATGACTGTGAGAGTATTCCCCCGTTTTCATGACACCGTGGTACTCAGCCATTAAACGCTTTAATAAATAAATCATGCAGGTTTTATAGATCGGAATTGACAAGGAAAGCACTTTTACCTATATATTTTGTTGTCTGAAGTGATACTATACCCTGTTATTTTATTCTCAAATTTCTTCATAATGAGCAAATTAGAAAAAAAAAATCCTACACCCTTCCCATACAATTGTATACACTTCCGTCTTTATTTATATGCTTATACTGAATATAAAACACTCTTTGGTACACTTTTTGTAAATATTTTGTCGTTATGATTACAAAAAGGAAGAGACAAACAATTTTCGGTAGCTAATCAAATATCGTTTTCGGAATGAATTGTCATGAAAAAAGTAAATAAATGTTTCCACCATATATTATATATAGGCATATAACAGTTTGGGTTATCAGGTGATGGCGTTCACGGGATTTGATCTTGTTACGTTTCCAACACCACAAGTGCATGGATATAATATGTAATTAAATAAACAAAGTAACAAATGCTTTGAAGAAGTATAACCTGAAATCGATTTCAAATTATCCGTGGTAATCTGGAGCATGGGTGATCTGCATGAAATGGCTACACCGTTATCGGTACATTAAGTGGAATATCCCAGCTGCAGGCAATGCCCAAGTATAAAACTAGTCATTTTATGAACCCTCGCTTTCAGTTCATTAGGGGGTATAGGCTTACCTAATGTGAGAAAACATCCACAGACCAATGTGTTACATTGTGTTCAATGACTGTGCGTATGTATAGTTAGATTTTCATAGCGGCCTCTAATGGATTTTATTACTGTTTGGCTTTCAATTATGTATATCGGGTCGTTTATTAATACTTATTGTCAGACCCATGTCCTCCAATTAAATCAAAGTGACCCTGGGACTAATCACGTGTTCATGCCTGTTATATATCACTTAAGACTGTTTTTGTGCGGCGATGGCCGGATATGGCTCACGCTCTCTGAACATATTTTTTTCCTCTATTTTGCACGTGTCCATAGATATATTCTGCAGTGTGTATTTGAGCTGACAGGAGAAGTAAATTGTTACGAGCGGTCGCCTTGTCCGTTTGCATTACACACGCACATATCTGCATATATGAAATGTATGGTTATTTTAACTGTGGGTTTATTATTATACAGGCACGGGAAATGAAACACAACCACCTTCCGTACAGGAGAGTGAGCATTTTACCGGAAAGACTGTATATTTATATACCGTAAAGAACTCGTTTGAAGGAAACGCTTAATTGAAAAAATGCAGCGTCATTCTGATAGAGTTATTTGAACTGAACTTTATTTTCAGTACTTATATAAACCAAATATATTTTAAATCATCTATATACTCATAAATGGGGGCGGTGGGGTAATGGTTGAAGGTGCCGGACTCACGATCGAGAGGTCGTGAGTTCGAATCCCGGTCAGACCCCCACCGTGCCAAGACCCTTAGGCAAGGTCCAAACGGCAAGTGTGCCTCTGTCCACCCAGCAGTAGAAATAGGTACCAGTAAATACTGGGAAGATGACCTGCGATGGACTAGCGTCCCATCCAGGAGGAGTTTAACTCCTAAGTCGCTTCACGCTACCGAAACCGGGATATTAAGCTCCGGCCTGATGAGCCACTATAGGCTCAGGTGTAAAAACCCAGCAGGATTTAACTTTTATATACTCATAAAAATGAATTACTTATTTTCCAGCAAGCAGACCTGAAATAAAAATATATATTTATATAATATGTATATTTATATTAAGTATTTTTCCTAAATATATAATAAGACAGTAAATATACATGAGAATTACAATGTTTTATTTTATTCAAATGCACAAATCATCACTTTTAGAGGTAAAGGCAACTTCACTAGAATAACCTTCAAATGCAAGGACCGTCAAGGCCAAATCAATTCATTTATAACACATTGCATAATAGAAATGTCTTTATTTCACAACATCGCTGTTTACATTTTATAGTAAAAGACAATGAACCATGGACATTGTTTGTTGAGTATACTAGTGTGTGAAGGTGATTATATATACTATAGTACCGTATTTCCTTGAACAGACGCCCGGGCGTTTATTTTTTTCAGACACTGCTTTGACCCGGCGTCTAAACAAGGCCGGCTTCTATTTAAGGCCGGCGTTTTTTTTTAAAAAATACGTCATCAGGCTCGTCAGACAAACTAAAAATAGAACACGTCGAAACAATGAACCCGCCGGTCACTAATCACTGACACATTTGAAAACATCGCCGGTACACGGATTGTGTTTACGAAATTTCCTTAGATGCCATAGGTATATGGGACACGCGCAATCTCCACAATCACGCACCATAATTGGAATTAACGCAGAATCACAGCGAGAGATTGCAGTTGTACACAAAAATCTGTCCCCGCGGGCCCCTCGAAACCAGGTATCCAGGTGTTTTATGTGGCTGTTCCATTTATTTTACACCGCGTGAACTTGGTAACATTTTTACGCTCTGAATACGGGATGGCTCTTCCATTGACTGTTCTCAACGTACAACTGGTAGCATTTGTTCCATCGAAATACGGGGGTTTGGTACTTATCAGCTTATAACGGCACAGCGTAATTCATTTTCATGACACTTTCCTCTCGTAAAATATTTAACTGATTCAGCTCGACACAGCGTAATCAAGCGTTTCTGGCCTTGTATATACTAAACACGGGGTGGCAATTCCATTAACTGTTCACCGCGTATAACTTGTATTATTGATTCCATCAAAATACAGGGGGTTGGTTCTTTATAACGGCAAAGCGTAGGTCAATTTCATGACACTTTTCTCCCGTTTTTTATCTGATACAGCTTGACACAGCGTATTCAAGCGTTTCCGATCTGGTATATACTGGTATGTGACATTTACTGCCGGGAATATTACTGAATATATAGTTGTGGACAAGAGTACATACTATTTTTAACTTTAACAATTATCTCAGAAGCGTGGCTTTGGTAACAGTGGGGACCCATTTAAAAGCGCTAAAAATTAAAGCAAGGAGCGTAATTTTGCTTGACAGTAGCTACAAATTGAACCGCTCGACACCATCATTTGGTGCCTGCATGCTACAGAAGAAATGTGTGCCAAAACGTATTTGAACAGTTCTGTTCAACCATCCGTGAGGTATAGACTTTCACCGTACCAAGTTTTATTGCTTGTTTCAAGCGGTACTATTTACTATTGCTTGATAGCAGTGATAGTATTAGCCTTCTCACTGCTGACGTATTTGTGTATCGCTTATTGAACGAATCGGGAATATATGGTGTCCCTCATGGAAACAAGCATTCACGTAAGATAAAAGAATGATTTATAGAGTAAGAGGAATTAAATATATCAATACAACACAAACCGAAATTCATACAACAATCTATCGTCATTTTGACCGGTAAATACACCAATTATAATGAAGGGAAAAGACATCTGGTGGCAAACATAGAAACTCCTCAGACACAAGGCCTGTGAACAAGACCGGCGTCTATTTAAGGCCGGCGTTTATTTTTCTGGGACATTGTTTTGCCCCGGCGACTAAATAAGGCAGGCGACTATTCAAGGTCCGGCGTCTGTTCAAGGAAATACGGTATATCAAAAGGAGTTTATCGACAGAACCCCACCGCTGAAAGTCTTCCTACCCCCCCCCCCCTCCATATCATGATTTACTTTACTCCAACCACATATTATTTATCAAGTATATATATTTTTGTTGCTAAACTTCCAGCACTATATCATTAATAATTTTCCATTTGATTTAAACATAAAACGTATAAGCTAACGTTAACATGTTTGAACATTCAAAGAGGCTGTTATTGACGCATCAAATTTTCAAAATTTTAACTTGAGGTGCATAATTGGAAGATGATTTGGGAATATATGAGGGAACTGTTATAATCTGATTGACCGCATCATCTCAAATTTAAAAATTATGTGCTTTATTCCATTTTATAGTGACAGAGACAAAAGGTATATTTTGTTTTCCATCCTTTATCCGTCCCCCTGTCCCCTTAAAGCAAGGCCAAGCTAGTGCATGAATGCTTTTTTATATAATTTTACATATACTTCAGAATATGCATAATTTTATCATCCAACGTATGACAGATTTCATATATATGTATATATGTAAGTATATTTGTATTTTATTTATGTATTTTAATGTTAATGGCTTCCAATTAATGTATATTTAGTGGAAGAACAGATTGACTTCTGAACAAGTCACTCTGCATATATATACTCTCTCTCTCTCGTTCTCTCTCTCTCTCCCCCGCCCCCATGTGTTCACTTGTGATCGCTCAGAGGATCCTTCTATATACGATAGTTTACTTTGACATATATAGTAGATAATTGTGCGTGTGTGTGTGTGCACATGTGTGTGTACTGTACCGTTCGTATGTACCAGCAGCTAGCGTATAGATAACATATACAAGATATGATCGGTACAATATTGCTATATTCAGCTAAATAACCGACTGTGTTTGTCAATGTCACCGTTAATAATTACTCTGACGTGCAGCAAAGCGGACATCAACGCCTCCGTTTTTCAAGAAAGATTGTCAGATGGACAGATACGGTTCATTCCCTTGTATGTACCGTTTCGTTTTATTCGCAATAACAAAGACACGGAGTTTTATCATTAACATGCGCTATATATCTGATTATCTGATATCATATAAAGCATTCCTGTGATATATGGCAAACATAGATTGTTTGATTTTATTTCGTTTGATCCACCTGTTACGCATGCGCGTCATCAATAGTCTCGCTTAATGCACCTGTATATTCCAAGCAATGTTTTAAGCATGTTAGAAATAGCTTTTACTAATGTGATGCTAATGGCTATTAAATTGCCAGGTTTATAAAGGCCTAAGATTGTATTGTTTATAAAAAAAAGCAAATTGCTTTCTCCCACGCGGTTAAGAATAATAATAGTAGAAGAATACTAGTATAGTTATCACGGTAGTATAGTAGTATACATAGTACGCGTAGTACAAGTGGTGTATAGAAGTATACTTCTATACTCTATATACTACTATACTGCTACTACTGCTGCTACTAATAATACTAAATTACTAATATATAGACTGATATGATAAAATATAACATAATATAATATAATTTTACATAATATTATATAAAATACAATATATATATATAAATAAAAATTTTCGCAAAATATAATATAAATAATGAGTACTAATAATTATGTATAGTATATAGTATTGGTGTTAGTTATAATGGTACAGTAAAAGTATATCAGTAATACAGTAACATAACAGTAATGATGCTATGACTAGATTTTCCATAGTAGTATATACCAGTTGTATTTTAGACGTAATTTTAGTCTACATGGTAGACAAAAGTAGAAGTAGTAGACATTTGAATGTAGTATGTATATAGAGTATAGTGGTATATACAGTAATATCATGCAGCCAACATTAATTTAAAATATGAAACACAGGTGTGCCGCGTTAGTAACTGTCGTATGGTGGTGGTGATATCAAGATAAATAGTATAGTATCACCTACCAGTATACTCGTTGTAAAAATTGTGATAACTATAGTGGTATACCATCTTAATTCACAATGGCAGCCTCATGAGCGGCTTCGATATTTTTGAGGGTTTGAATAGGACACGGAAATAGAACAGAAAAGTAATCCGAGGACAGTTCATCTTAAGATATAGGAATCTATCTGCTGGGAGAGAGATTAATAGCTAAAACTATTAGACAAGTATGATTCAAGTAGAAGCCGGAGTACCACTCTGTCAGTGACCTCGCCCTAATCAGTAAATTACATTAGAGTTTACAGGTGCAGCGATATATAGCATATTGGTAGTATTTGTGTAACATTTGCGGTGATGGAATTCATGGTAATGGCGGCAGTTATAATTAATGTATAATCCGTGTCAGTAATTGGTACAATTAAGAAGATTATATTAGCGAATGAGGTCTAAGTATATCGTTTAAAATAATAAAATGTTGGGTTTTTTAAAGAAAATTAGTGAACTTATTTAGGTCATTGTTATATATACTCGCCTTATCACAAATATGTATTAATGACAAATTTGTTCATCATTAAGAAAAATGTAGCATTTTAACTTATTTGTCAGTCCAACCTGTTGTGCAAACAAAACAACATGTAATCTTGAAGATACATGCTTCTACTCTGGCAAAAGTTATCCATGATTTAAAAATAGAGAAAATCTGGTTCAGTATACTATTTCGGACCCCTGTGGCCCCCTGCCGGCGACAAGTGACTGTATTGTTCCTGTTGTATTGATACACTGATACCCCCAGGTCATGGGTACATGCATATATGTAAAATATTATTTTATTTTATATAAAATAATAAAGGTAAAAATTACTCCATATAATTCAAAGCAGGACTGCCACAGGAGTATCGTGGTTGTATAACTAAAATCCATCATACTGACTTATTTGGCCCCGATCACAGCAGATGATCACTTAACGCAATGCACATGCCCGTGAAGGTTAAGTAAACCTATTACATGCCCAGACTTTGTCCTGATTTGATTGGCTGGGACACATGTGACATCATGGACTAAATTTTATCAACAACTCAGATCTAGTAATGCATGTTGTTTTTATTCTCTGCTGAAAATTTGGGACTGACAGAGGCAGAAATACTGTGCTTTTACTGAGATCTAGAATTTTTAGTCACAGGGGATTTCCCAGTGTGTGACGTCACTGCCGAGTTGACAGTGCTCTTAGATGTGCCAATAGTTTTTGAACAAATCACACAACCTCATGTTTTTAGTGGAAAAATAGATAGAAAAAATGTTTTTCCTCCAGGAATTGGGCTTATTATATGTAAAATTTATATTAATATTTTTTTTCATAGGCAGTTATGTTATATGATAATATAGTGAGATTTGGAATACGTTTGCTTGACCTGCAAAAAAGGTTTATTGCCACCCGCTTTATTGCCGCCTAACTTGCTTATCGCAAAATAAATGCAGAATCGGTCATGGAGTAAACGACCTTGGCAATCAGGTCAAGGTCAAAAGGAAATATCAGATGTAAATCTCTCATTATCTAAAAGGTCAGTTTTTTTTAAATAAGCATTCGAGGTCTATATATATGGAGTAAATATCGGCAGAAAACATGGTCATGAATTAAGGTAATCATTGGATAAAAGGTGTGTTTCCATGTGCGCGTATATGCGTGAAATGGCAGACTATAATATAGAGTTGCCCAATGGATCGATCGGGCCTTCCATATGATGGTGGAATGACGTCATTTTACCCCGATTCCCTGAGCTCAAGCAGACTCTATGCGTGAAAATGTTCATGGATATATATATATATATATATATATATATATATATATATATATATATACACACACACACATACACACATACACGTTGACGGACATATGGAAACACCGCCGTTACAATATCCGCATATACGCATATGCGATCATATGGAATCTCCCCTTTACACTATGGGGGGCGTAAGAAAGTCCACCCATAAAAAATGTTTACCTATATATTGATATAGATATGAACTCCTGAATCCCTATATATAAAATTCCGCTGCGTACCGGGGAAGGCTTACAAAGGGAGCTCCCATGCTATCTCTGATTTACCTCGTTCATTTTCCAACCACACTGAAGCGCCTTGTTTATACCCATATGTACTCATATGTACATGTTTATACCCATGCAAGAATGCATCGATCTGCACTGTATATTGTACGTGCGCCATGAAGGGTTATGTGTTTTTCCGGCATTTGATGGTTGTTTGTTTGAATTGTTTATCTATTACTCTAAATGTCACTTTATATCTATAAATTTTATGCATGGAGTTTATACCACACAATATGTTTGTACTTATACTTGTGTGTTATATATATATATATATATATATATATATATATATGAATGCTCCGACCGTAAAAAAGCCGAAATATGCAGCAGCTTACGTATATAGAGCATATATGTAAATATATAGATAAAATATGTAAGATATCATCATCTGACATAACGTCAAACAACTATAGAACAGTCAAGCCTAGCTATTATTTCCAAAGTTTGTCCGTTGCATTACAAACAATGCATAAGAAAGTCTAGTGGCCGGTAACACCCAAAGATAATATCTTCTTGAACATTTATTTGCTTTTTCCAGAGATAAAGCAAATTCACTCATGAATGAATGAATGGTTACTTTTTCAGCATTATTGAAACGCTGAAATATCCGGATAGCTTATACATACATATAGTATAGCTCCAATGGTGTAGAAGACGGCATGCAGCATAAAGCTTTATCCATATACAGGAGGCAGTCCTTCCCGTCAAATAAACGTCATGACAAGCTTGTCAAGTCCAACAAAAGCTTTGAGAGCTGCGCCACAGAGTGCGATCCCGAACAAAAACATAAAACCCGTGGGTTGTTTGAGGTCCCTGTCCGGGGTCAGTCCCGCCGCGGCTCGGCTGTGTCGTCACCACGTAACGTTACACCGGCTGAGGCAGCTCGCCTCGGGCTGGCCGTCCAATACCTACAGCTAGGTAGTAATTTACCCTACCTCCCGTTGCACACCTAGTGGTTACTATGTTGTAATTTGGATATAATGATCTCTGCCCGCCGGCACTCTCCATCTGTTCCGTAAACTCGGCCGGGAGAATATCTCGTCTCTTATTGGTCCCGGAGTAAATATATCCCGCTCTCTGGTGTTATTGTCTGCATATGGAGGTCTCGATAAGACCACGTATCTTAGTTGTGTGTGCGTTTGTGTGTGTGCGCCCCCCCCCCCCCCCCATACACACTTTTTTAGAGGATAGGTCCATGACCTGTCGGTGACATTGTCTGTTGAATGACGATGATGAAGAAAAACACATGATATTTTGTTATTATTGCGTTATCTGATTTTGATCTTTTAATTGGACGTTGTAGATAATATCCAGAAATCGTAATGTTTTGTGAAGACCTATAAGAGCGAATCTTTGAGGTATAAATAAATAAATAAATATTATATATATATATATATATATATATATATATATATATATATATATATATATAGGTGTTAAGGTGTGCATATATAGCCTATAAAAAAGCAGAGCAAACGGTCTCGCCGGTGAGGCTTGCTTTTCTAGCGGAGCAGTTGCATGGAACTCCACCGCATGGAGCGCCACCTACATGAGTACGAACCCCGGACCGGTCCAGTATTTTTCCCTGAGCAAAATATTTTTTTATATTGTTCAGGAAATATCTTGGTTTGATTCCTGAAAAATATGATAAATACATAAAAATAGGTGTGTTTCCCCATTGTTGCGAATTGACTGTTGAAGCCCGCAAGCCGTCCAAGTTTTTTTTCTTCACTTATATAGTAGAACTGTGTAGAAAGCATTATATAACAGAATCGTGATTTTCCGAGCAAATAATCAATCAAAGAATATAGGAGATATCTCTGACATAAAATTATTGGCTTCATTTTCATTTTATATAATCGGTTTAAATATCGATTTTTACAGGTATCACGTGGTTTGTTTTCACGGAGAGCCCGGACCTTACGATGTGGCTGATTACCGACGATTGATTTCCACAGTGGCCGATTTCCACAGAGGCCGATTCTCCAAGCGGCCGATTTCCACAGAGGCCGGTTTCTAAAGAGGCCGATTTCCACAGCGGCCGATTTACACAACGGCTGGCTTCCACAGTGATGATGATAATGATGATGATGACGACGACGATGGCGGCGATGATGATGGTGATGGAGGTGATGATGACGACAGCGATCATGATGATGATGACGATGATGACGACGATGACGACGATGGCGGCGATGATGATGGTGATGGTGGTGATGATGACGACAGCGATCATGATGATGATGATGACGATGATGACGACGATGACGACGACGATAGCGGCGATGATGATGGTGATTGTGGTGGTGATGATGACGACGACAGTGATGATGACGATGATGATGACGATGATGATGATGATGATGGTGGTGGTGATGATGACGACAGCGATCATGATGATGATGATGATGATGATGACGACGATGACGACGATGGCGGCGATAATGATGGTGATGGTGGTGATGATGACGACAGCGATCATGATGATGATGACGATGATGACGACGACGACGATAGCGGCGATGATGATGGTGATTGTGGTGGTGATGATGACGACGACAGTGATGATGACGATGATGATGACGATGATGATGATGATGATGAGGACGACGACGACTGTGATGATGACGATGACGATAAAGCAGATGGTTATTATGATGGTGGTAGCGATGATGATAATTATGATAATAACGACGACGACGACGACGGGAACGATGATGATGATAATGATGACAACGATGTCGACGATGATAATTTTGATGATGGTGGCAATGACGATGATGATGACGACAATGACAACAGTGATGATGATGCGTTTGAAGAATATGGTAATACATGACAATGATGATGATGGAACCCTATCCTAGCTGGTGGTCAGTTAATGAAAACGTCAAGGGTAGCGGTGAAGATGGCGCTGTGGTGATGAACGAACATGAGCAAAATTATGATGGATTGGCTCCCTGACGATAATAGCGGTTGTGTAATAAAACCCCGCACGCTATACCTCGGGGTGCATGCCCGCTCCGTGAGGATCTGAGGACTGTGGCCCATCGTGAGAACAGTTACCTCTATAGGAATCCTTCCATGCACTCATAATGGGGGTTTATGACCGTTCTATATAGTTTTTAACTCATGAGAAACGTACCGAGCCCCGTCTCCCAACCGCTATTACAGATTTCTATCTGCATTTTCGTGACACCCCCTCAATAACTATCCCTGGAAGTTGATAGATTGCGATCTGAATTAATCTGTAATTTCTTAATAAAGACAGGGACACCAGTAGCTGGCCGGCGTAATTGTCCTTAGACACGCCATAACTGGTGCTTTTTTCGCAATTCTCTCATAAAATCATATTAGCGAAATCTCCCTGTGCTTACCGGCCAATAACTGTAATTAAAATTTACCTGATAATTAAAAGATTTCTCGGTAGGCGTTTCCCAATTTACGTCTTGGTTAGACATAGGCTTCGAAACTAAATGCAAACACAAAGGCCAGCTCTACCTGCTGGTGCGAACTTCATATTTAATTATTTTCTTTGCCTTAGGTTTTGTCACTCAGGGTGTCAATTAAGATGAGAAGATGATAATTATCGCAGCAGAGGAACTTTATTGAGCATGAAACATGTTTTTAACCGGTCTCGCCTTCCTTTCTTCGGTGCGTGGCCGCAGACAGAGAGAAGATAACAGAGTATTAGACGAAGTTACGCAGTCCGGTTCAGGTCATGCTGAGCTGGCCGCTCCGTCCCCGCCCAAGTTTCGGATGACGCTTTCACTTCAATCTGGTCCGGTGTTAGCTTCGCGTAAACCTTCGTTTGATCATAATTATTTCAAAAGGAATTCTTGACAATTAATGTATTAACATGTACATTTTATGTTAATTTGCTGGAACTGACTTTATGAAAGGTGCAACGCAATTTTGATGACACACACATAAGAAATTAAAAAAAATAATACAATTCAGATTCAGAAAAAAAATTCTTATCATTACAACATAAATGAAATTAGCATACATAAAAGTTATAAACTTAAAAACTTTGAAAAAAATGAATGTAAATAATTTTTAGTCTGTACAAAATAATGTTAAGGCTCAAATTTGTTACCAAGGTGTATATATATCGTTTCTCAATCCTACAAGAGCAAGAATGCTTATGTCGTTTCCTAATACAGTTCAAGTTCTTCAGAAAATTATACCATACAGCAAAGACTGGTGGCGGTGATAGCCATTCGAATTGGATTCGTGACATTATTGTGAAATTATTAATTGGGTTGGTATGAATGTGTTTTCTTACTCGGACATTACAAAGATAAAAAAACAGAAATAGAACAGAATAGGTTTGGAACTCAGAGAAGAATAATAAAAAAGAGCATTTCATACAAATCTGTCAATAATATACATACATACGCCTTTGTAAATTTGTATGCGCGCACACGTATATATTTTCGCACATACATAAATAAATATATACATGCATGCATATATAGAAAAACAAACACATAACACTTGTGCAGAGATAAAACGCATATACCGATATGCATTAAATTAATAAGCAAAACAGAGACATGCATATAAAAATAGAACATAATACGTTTGTATATGATACCCCCTACGATGACCTAACGTTTAACGCCCCTGTCGGCGGTGCATGCGCGTCACGTGTCACGTGAAATCCGACACGGCTGTCTATATCAAGTTGAGCGCGTGAATGACGCTCATATCCGCGAGACCGCACGAACAGAGCGTGAATTCAATATTGATCCTTCAAATAGAGGCGACCTTTAGATCACAAGTTCAACAAAACTCACAGCGACACCAGTCCAGAACTGCGTGGTTTTATCAGCCCTGAAAGCTAGCTCCGACGAGAGAAGAAAACAGGGAATTGATAAAGTAATTATGGCTAATTATGGTATAATTTCCTGTTATTTGCAGCCGTTGTGAATTGTATGAATAAAACATGGCATGGAAATAAAGGGAAAATGGTAATCAATAATACCAGTCCTCCTGTCTCCTGTGATCGAGTTCTCTCCTGATGATTCTATCCTAAAACTGCCGAACAATTGATATTTCATACCCGGAAAGGTAGGGCTAATGTTTAATATAATGTATGACATGTGTAAAATAATATTGAAAATGCGTGAAAAGATTATATAAAGTGAATGCGTTATACATTGAATGCTCTGTTTTTTTGTTCAACGTCCATATAAGCAAATTAACCAAATAAAACACATGCACAAACACACACAACATCACAGACAAATATATTTATATATAAACATGTGTATATGTATATGCATGTATAAACTGTTTTGCGACTACACTGCGTTCTTTCGTACAACAGTTTGTATAACACTTACTGTCTGATTTTAACTGATGAATACTTGTCTTTTTGTATGCAACAATATATATACTTCATTCTTATACATATATTATAAAGCTAAAAAATGTGTCCAGTTTTATTCGTAAACAATTATTCAATAATGTCATCTTATAATTTATTTTCATTCGCTTTACACCTGTATTTTAACATTTCCATTACTTGAAGTTATGGTCCATCATTTAAAATCTAAACTTTAGTATCAATGTTTTTTTTGTTATTATTGTAACATGTATAAGTAATCATACATTTTATTTTATTAATAATTTATTGATAAGTGTATTCTCGTCAATGATAATATGTTAATGTGAAGATCATAATTGATATAACATCATTGTTTCATTACCATCAGACATATTCTTCAACGCTATAAAGTATAAATATGAATAAATATATTAAACGAATATTATATCAAACTTATATTTATATACTACTGATAAACAAATCAACTATTTGATCACTCCGAAAAAGTTATACCTTATTAAATTTTATAATATTATTATGATAATCGTTTGAGATATACCACAGCAATTTTATATAAGAAAGTTAAATAATATATTCATTATGATAAAAAATATGTTATAACATAATTGTATTTCCATTTGTAGTGTGAATGAAACAGCAAGACGACCCTTAACACGGTTATGTTATTTGCCCGTATTCAGCATATATATACAGATCATCTTTTATTAAATTTAGGAGGCCTATATGACGTTAGTGCACCGATATGTGTACTATAAGTAAGCTGGTCAAACAATCAAATTCATCCGCGCGGAACAAATATGCAAATTCCTCGTCGTCAACGCATAACAATCACTGTCACATCAAATAGTGTCGTCTGCCAGACGTCAACAATCCAATGAATGCCTGTCAGTCAGACGTTGTCAAATCAAAGTCGGCCCCAAGTCTTCCTCGCCCTGCATAACAGTTACACATATTTCTAAAGGCATTGTATGTTTATATCTTTGATCTTTACGGCCCATTATTATCGGGTGGTTCTGTCTTTATAAAGTGTTTGCTGTTAGTGACCTCGGGTCTTGAAGCCAAGTGTCAGCGTAAGACGGTTATAATTATTATTTTTTGTATAATATTTTATATAAGGAGCCGAGAGCTAACGCTGAGTTGTATAGATATTATCATATCGGGTCGATTGTCCAATAAACCTTGTAACACGAGCTCCAGTGCAAACACCCTCGATTTTCCTCCAGTTGTAATGTCAATATAAAACAAACTCTCGTTATATACATGCATTTTGGGTTCATATTGTAATAATAATAATAATAATAATAATAATAATAATAATAATAATAATAATAAATAATAATAATAATATTTATAATAATCAAAATAATAATATACATGTATGTTATTAATAATAATTATATATATATATATATATATATATATATATATATTTATATTTAGCAATAACCTTTTTATAATTACTATAAATGACAGGTGCATAAGTTGTTTATTATTGAAAATGACACTCATGCCAGTTCATTAGTTTATCTTCGCGCATGCGCAAACAGACTCGTATATTATCAAAATTTCCGAATTCAGCAGTATTTCAACAGTGTCATAGAAGTATGGTGCATGATAATAAAAGAAGAGGCATGCACATCTAGAACTAAAACATTCAAGAAGTTTTAATGATAATAATTGATGTCTTCTTGTTAATTCAGAAGAATTTGATATAGACAGAAAGATGAGATATATGAGAAAATACCGGCTGTCACTGCGTCGAATTCGACCGCCAGACTATTTCCTTGTAAACTAATTATACTGTCCAAACGCTATATAGAATTCCTCAAACATTATTGTGAAATAGCACCTGCAATACCATTGGAAGCACTGATGTGTAATTACACCATGACGTCATATTATGTGATGTCATGGTGCCAACCATTTGTCGGTAAAGCGGATGCCACGCATGCGCACATGCATGATAACTTAAAAATGTATATTATGCCTTCCATATATAAATAGTACATATCAAAAGAAGCGGTTTTTTCACTTTTTAAACTTTTTCTTTGGCTTTTATACAGCTCAGTCGACATGTTCTAATTCTATATTTACGTATAATAAAAACCACTAAACAAAACAGCAAATAATAATAATAGAAAGAAGAAGAAGAAAAAAAAAGAAGAAATTTATTATTTTTAACATTTCTATGATACTGATTGGAGAGTCGTCAACCATCTCTTAATACTCTCAGATACATGCAGAAACCCACGAAAGTACAATACACATAATAACAATAATTACCAAAATCTATGGTACACATCAGTGACAATAGCATGGCGTGAACTATACGGAGTAAACCACTCACACGGTATACCTCGGCGTCCAAATGTCCAGGCCAAGTGTCGTTCCCAGCCTCCGAAGGGACATTCGTGTGACCGCAAAATTCCTCCGAGATGCTACAAACTAAGGCAAAGCCTCATCCCCGCATCTAAATGTTTTGTCGTGGTCTTATTAAGCTGGTACAGCGCTGAGAAAGGACATTACCAGTAATTCTCATGGTCGTCTTGTAGAGGCAGCACCGCGCTCCATAATTCTCCTCACGCTATCAATTATATGATGAGGTTTCATCGATAAAATTCGACAGATTGAACTATTCAGCTAATTTATTATATATATAACCGTGTTTAATATAGGTATATGGATGAAAATAAAATGTTTTCTTTTCAGCATGCCATTCTATAAACTGCCAAGCTTCACTTGGGAAAATCATGCATTTAAGGGGTTTGTTAGATAATTTTTGTACTAACGGTCATTGAAATTGGTAAATTCCACCTGCATGCATGTGCACGTCCTTCTTGTAACATTATGGAAATATTAATTCTTTATTTTGATTTATTAACCCTGCGCAAAAGTGAGAGTTTTTTTTTATAAATTTACAATTATACCCTAGATTGTAATCCTTGTAACACGTAAATATACCAACCAACTAACTTAATACATGATTAAAACAAAAGAACATTGTATTTGGATTAATTTTTGGAAAACAATATAATTTACCCTACTTGACCTTTGACAATGAAATTTGATATTAATTTTAAAATATTCAAATTCACCAGTAATATAACAGTTAAACCTCAATAATGCTCAGGTTTTCTGGCATACAAAAATAAGATATTTTTTCCTCTCACATGTCTTCTGATTTTTGCTAAATATATATATATATATATATATATATATATATATATATATATATAAATGCATAAAAGAAAATCGCTTGTGGTTATGGATACCGAAATGGTAATATTTACTTTATGATTTTGTTTACAAATCACCTTTTGACTTTGAATGTAACCATGCCAAATGTAGTAAACAACACAACATCAACTCATTTTGAAACGTCCAAAAAACCTTATTTCTGCCATTTTACATCTGACTGGAAGCAAAGACTAAATTAAACTTAAATGCGTCCCTATATTTAACAAAAGACCCAACATTAAATGGATAACTTTTATCTTATTTCAGGATATCCTTTTTATTCATCATATATATTCCATGAGTTCCATTCAGCATATAAAAATACCTCATCATTAAGGTAAATGTTGTAATTAATTATAAACATAGGTGTAAATAAAATGTGATCACATTTGACCTTTTGACCTTTAACTGTGACCTTGATGGTCGAATGCGTCCTTGGCTACCGGATGATTCTGTTATAACCTAAGTTGGACAATTGTGATACTGTCTGGGCCGGTTGCCAGCCATGAACACAAAATGTTATCCAAAGTCACATTAAAAATTGCAGGTAGTTAGCATGTCGTCTTACTAGTTCTATAGTATATTAAGCGCTATTTCAAGATACGTTCACTGATAAAAAAAAAGTTATCGGGAGCATTATATAGGTTATCATTCCTGGGCATCATTTTTTTATGCATGCATGCGGTGCAGGGTTTGCGTCCCCACATCGGGCGTCTTTTTCATTTGACATACATGTATTTGTTATTTCTATCACTTGTACCTTTTGATGTTGATAAGTTGATAACTAGATAAGGATCACATTTTCACGGTGCTTCATTAAGTCATAGCTGATATAGAATAAAGGGAAAGCAAAAAACAAAAATACAAAAGGTACGATACTTATATGTAGATAGTGTTCTTCCATTTTCTGTACGTTTGTTATTGTTCCCAAGTAAAAAAAATTACGTTTATATATATATATATATATATAGATATATATATATATATATATATATATATATAAAGTGACAATGCAAATGCGAAAACGACATTTTCAAAGCTGTTGCATTTACATTTGTATATACCTTTGTCCCGATACAAACCTGAATTGCACACAATGATATCATGAATACTGTTAAAATGCAAATAGTAAAAATATTGTTCATGTGGAGCATATATAGTTCACAATTGCTCATGTATAACCTAGATACGTCTCTATAATGAATGCAGTATGGATTCCCAAACCGTCAGAATACAAAACTTCCTATTTTATTTCTTTACTAAAGTGTCATATTTCAAATTTCATTTTGAATTTTGAAGCATTTTGAAGGATTTACTACATAAACCTTAACAACACATGTAGTGTGTATATGCATGCTGGGCTGGCATTGAAGCTTTGCATGTAGTTCTGTAGCTTGCTGGTTTAGCGTGTCTGGAGTTAGATGAGACTCCTTTTTGGTGAGAGTAACATTTTTCTTTATTCTCATAGCACTGTAATCCGGGGCATTAGCGGCCATCTCCGGTCGGCCTGAACGAGACGGAGCCGGTCCCGGGGTGAACCAATCAGGTCTGAAGATCTCCCAATTGTGGCCAAATCTCCCCATCACTCGCAATCAGGAGGAATCACGTATTTGACAAGTTCCGACGCATGTTCGCTCAACTAGCCACTTAAGGTGGAAACTCGCCTTGGTAATGATAGAAAATTGTAGAAAATCGTCCCTGGTCCTCTCTGAGGGCCTCATGTTTCCCCGCATTCTATATTGCCTTCGCTTACTAATCGTTGGCAATTTGCCTTCGATCGCATAATAGCGGCAATTTTCCCGGAGTCATAATGTCCATTTATAGCTACCAGATGGGGTTATTAATTTGCCGTTGATGATAATGGTGGACCGCGCCGGGCCCGACCCCCTCCGTCCCAGTATCCTTCTCACACGCCCTTCTCCCCTCCCCTCCCCCCGGGCCGCCTGAAGGAACGCACTGCCAGGGAGGGGCGGGGTGGGTCCGTATAAATACACGCTTCTTTCGATGGATTCTCGCCCCCTGGTTCACGACTTACTTATACATAGCATGTTTATAGTCCGTGAGAACGCCCGCTACAGCTGGAGCTTCTGTATCATATATGTTAACACTTCTCCAGTTAATTTTCACAAACCTTCACGGACACTTTTATATAGGATATCCCGTTCATTAGCATACAATAAACCGTCTTCAGTATAATGAATTACGAATTATCGTTTACAGTCACACAACCAAAGATATGGAGGACAAAAAAGGGTTTTAATGTTTGGGCGGTTCCAGTTGATACAGTAAAGCCTTGGAATTATGACCACAAACGGGACCACGATAAAATGGTCGCATTTATACGAGGTGGAACTTCTACATTTCATATGTATGTTTTTTTTTCTTGAGGCAATGTATAACCAAAAGATTAACCAAGAAAAACATATATGGGACAAACACAAACCGACGGACTGCATGAGGTCGTCATGCATGTACAAGACATCTTGGCAAGCACGGAGGGGAGGGAATGAAGTTTTCTTCAATATTTATACACTACCCCCTGAAGTCTATATTTTTTAACTTTGTTTTAAACTTATAAATAATATTAGGGTGTATATTTTCATATATATGTTTATCATTTTCGGAGAAAATTAATGACCACTAGCGTGATTGTGTGTGCGTATCTGGTCAAATATATAGGCCATGATAAAGAACTTATTGGTGATATGCATGCATGATTTAACCATATATATATATACCCTTGCAACTGGGACATATATAAGATGCAAAAGATCCAGAGGTTAAACGGGGTTTCTATAATTCTTTATCTATATACCCTTATCTTGGCTGTATCATCATCATGAATTTAATATAGACAGGGATTTTTCATTTTACAGACATTGACTCAGAAGATGTCATATTCGAATTATGTTAATTTATGCTGCCATTTTCCGCATGAATTATATCTGATGTCAAGTCATGTTCTGCATTATTAACATTAAGATGATATGATCAGATGCCATTAAATATGTCATTGATTACAGCTATATTAATTGCCACCCTGGTGCAATACAGGTTTACACGATAATTTTAAATATTAAAATGTTGATAAAATTAGACCAATTAAACAAAAAAAAAACTAGGCCATCAACGGGAGTGACGAAAAGTGATAAAAAACTTTTTTTTTGTAACTGACTCTAGAATTATTTTTATAAAAGTAGGAAACTGCGTAGGAATGATTCAGAAGTAGAATTCTAAATTTTTAAATCTGTTTCATTGTTGTGCAGGTGGGCGGTCAGTCTGTATATAATTGGACAAAGTGTATACAAAGCAATGTGAGAGGTGCAGGGTAAGGATTGTGAGCACATCTTATTTACCTGATCCGCCCGAGGGTCCGTTCTCTGTAACCCCACGTAACGTTCCTGCAGCGGACATAACTGCCGGTCAGGGGGCGTGGTCAGCTTGAGGTCTTATAAATGCACCGATCAGTTATCAAAGACCAAGACACTGTTAATTATTGCTGTCCTGGCGGAGGGCCCCGCGCCCCGGGTGGACCATACTCTTAGTCTACGTGACACCAAAACAGCGATAATCACACGGCAGTTCGTATAATAACTGATTGCGTGGTCGGATTTCACGGCGGTGAAGGTTTGAAATAGGACTTCGCACGTTTCTCCCTCCCTGAGACGCTGATGATACAATTAAGCCCTATTTTGAGCCAGGTTAAGGTTTTAATTGAAACATCCCATGGGGTCACCAAGACGCGCATGCGTTACTTTCACTGTGGAAATTTGAATTCTCGTGCGTATGCGTATGACCCCCTCCCCCCCCCCCCCCCCCAACCCACCACATTCCATTATTTTTTCTCAAGAGAAAATAATTTCTTAAATGTAAATAGTGGATAAGATAGAGATGATTTAATATAACTAAATGATAATTGATGAATAGAGCAAATGTGAAAATGGCAAACGCCATTAAAATTATATAATGGTTCCCCTTCTCCTTGCAATAAACTTTCTTTGTTAATTTCTAAATAAATATCTTATATCATCGTAACGTTCTGACAAACAAGCTGTTCGGTCCGAAATCAGAAATCTTTTGAATTCTCCTGTATTTAAAAACAGCATGTATATCTTTTCTTTGCGCAGACGCGGAGATAAGATGTCAAGACAAGGAATTAAGACGACTGAATACCGCACATGCACATTTTGGTGCATATTGTATACAAATATGCACAGGTTTATGTATATATATGCACACCCAAACGAAGCTTGCAATAATGAAACCGGAAAGGAGAAAAATGCTGCATAAACCTTGCAACGCTTGATAGCGAAAAATTCAACAACAAAAATCTCAAATAACTCATGGCATATTCAGCTTGTGCTTCTGATATTGCAGGGACTATTTTTTG
Source organism: Sipunculus nudus (assembly GCA_026874595.1). NCBI lineage: Eukaryota > Metazoa > Annelida > Sipuncula > Golfingiida > Sipunculidae > Sipunculus > Sipunculus nudus. The sequence goes on from CM049321.1 coordinate 10,538,890, forward strand.
TTAAAACTTTCTAAGTTTTTGTGGTTGATGACGCAGATCCAACCGCTTTTCTGACAGATTTCCATTTAACTTCAGAAGAAGAAGTCCGGTTCTTTTCCCATTTCGACTTTTTTCTTCGCTCCCGTTCTATCATACTTTTTTCTTTGGTTCGTTGTCATTTCCATCTACTATAAACTACTTCCTGAATACAACGAGATGGAAATAATGATGAAACCGTCCGACAGAAAACCCAAAACATGACAGGGCTGAACGCGGATAATATGGGCTCGCGCATACAAGTCAGGGAGCCTTTAATTTAATATTTAATTAATACCAGGCTCTCATAATTACAATACGTCACCTCTCACCTTCCGAGAAATTTAAGGATATTTACTCTCAGCGCAAGTTTCTGCTAAAAGAAATTCCACAATTATACTACAACGAGGCAATAGTAAAACGTTAAGAAATTATGGGTCTCTCAGGGACCCTACATTTTAGAGTTTTCGTTCGCGAGATGTCACCCAGATAATTGCGAAACGACATGTCTGTCAAATTCAGCTACTCAATTTCCTGGCGTCCAAGAGGCTGCTTGGGAGGCTGTTTCTGTAGCTGCAAGCCAATTAACAGCTGCTGTATGTCTTATCTGCGCCCGTAGTTCGTCCTAGCTCAGCAAATCGCGGGTTCCCTGAAGAGTCATTGAATTCATAGGATGTCGTCGGTCATTAATCGTCATCTAGTTCATTAGCGGTCGGGGACAGGGTCGCTACCGCTTGGCTGAAGTTATCGTCTTCTTCTGTCGTTTAACATTAGAATCATATGTCTATATAAACTTTTCATTTCAACCTCGTAAATGAAAATTTCCTCATTAACGAGTATATATGATCACGTACGTATACATACGTACGTGATTAGTAAATTACCAATTCGGATAACATGCAGGAGATGGGATGAGTATATTGTGAACTGAACCTTCACATAAAGGAACACTCGATAGCGCCTTGAAAAAATCGGAAACACAGAATATCTTGGTGTTTTTTATTGATACTTGGAATTCGTTAAAACTATATAATATAATATAATATAATATAATATAATGTTATATAATATAATATACATGTAAAATACATGTAATATACATGAAATATTACATAATATAAGGTAAAATTAAACAATAAATAAGAAGAATATATATATATATTATATTTATAGTATAATATGCTCTAATAATATATACTTTATATACTTTATAATACTATACTAAGCTATTCTAAACTACACTATACTATACAATACAGTACTATACTAAATACCATACCATACCATATACAAAACCATATATACCAAATATATCTTGCGCGAACTCTTAAGATGGGTTTGACCAAACAACCGACATATAAACAGGATATTGGGTCTTCAGACCAATTAACCGAGCCTGTAAGGAAAGCCAGATCCATTTGCCGATCCCCAATGTCTGGGAATAGGATTCGAAATGGCGATATGGGTCAGACCCAACAATCGATATCGATATCTTAAAATGGGTCAGACCCATTTACCGATCCCCAGAAGATTAAGGTTCAACTTGGCACATGCAAGCCCATCTGCCGTTGTTCATATACTGACATTTATAATATAGTGCTACATGGTTATATTATTAATACATGTATATTATATATTATATGGTTATAGTATATATAATTTTAATATATCAACAGTAAAAATATACAAAAAAAATTAAATGTAATAAATTTATTAAAAAAAAAGAAAAAGATGAATGTACAAGGTAAAATAACATTAAAATTCTACACTTTCAATCCACCAACTGTCCTCTTTACATATAAGACAACATCTAACCATTAACATTAATTTCAACAACAAAACAAATAAATTAAAAGTCTTTAAGTAAAAATTGGGACAGGTTACTTACAAGTGCATTTATAAAAAGTTTCATTTGTTTTCATGTACAGTCCTACAAATTGAATACCCCAGTCGATCGAACAAAGCTGAAAGCGTTTATCGGTAGATCAAGGAATCATTAAACTCTACAATCAATATAATACGAGGACCATACTGAGGAGCATTAATTTCTTTTCTCTTTTTTTTAATATTCAAAGCCGTGTGCATGCATCGGTAGATCATGATCGGATATTTGTCTGATCTTAAGATGGGTCAGAACGGAAGATGGCGCGCAACATACATACTAAGCAATATATAAGTACAGAACAGAATTGACCAGAACGTGATAGAATGCGATCCAGAATAATATATATCGAATTACTTATGATATGATGTAAAATGTAATATGGAAAACATCATAACAGAACAAAGAACGTAATTTAATGTGTATATTTATTTATTATGATCTGATTTAATTTAACATTCCTTTGAAACCGAATATACAAGGATAATTATTAATAAAATTAAAATAGTTAAACAAGAAAGGTGAACAATAAACAAGAATTCTAATCTGTATATGAATCATACAATTATACAAATATTGTACACTTTGAAATTAAAGCACAATTAAGAGATTGACCTTTTGGTGTACCTGGCCGAACTCCATTCCGTCAATTACCTCGATAATGAAAATTTAAAATAGATTCAGCTCATGAAAAGAAATAATTATGCTCAAAGGCAATCTTACCTTTGATGCACCTTTTTTCTATGAAGGAGGCCACTAAGAAGCCAAAATTTACATTTATTTTCCTAGTAATAATACCCAATGACAATAAAATAGGCTACGCACGCACGTCCCACAATGCACCATTAACGTTTTATTCTCTCGCCGGGGACCAGCTATGAATTTGTCGGCCAATTACCTTATTTGCTGTGCACACGTGACGCTTTACATGAAGTTGTAAAATCTCGCGCTAGAATCCGGTAATTTGCTCAAATCACCATTGATCCTGCGTAAGCCAAATAGGGACCAATTTCTCGCAGTTTGTAGCCCTACTGGGTTAATGTCAGGTACGTTGGCCTTTCATGTAAGCCTATGAGTTCCTCTTCTTAAATGCTTTAATAAGCTGTGAGTCGCAAACGGCCGATAAGCTGCCCAATGGGTGGAATAATTGCGGCAGACCAAGCCGAAAGAGAACCAGCGAACAACAGCGGCTTAAACTAGCGTATTGAGGAAATCAGGCAAACTTGTTCCACGCTCAATACTGAAACCGGAATTAGGTGTTTTTACTGCAATTATCTCCGCGGGGAGAACTGTGTGCACGCATGCGCAGTTGGCGGATCAAAAGATTTCACGGCAGCGGCGAGAGAACACTGATTGCGCCACGTGCGACCCCCGCCACACCTTGTATACAGGTACTCTAACGTGAACTCCAAGCGGACGTGCACTTCACTGACTGGCCCGATGGGCTGAATGATAATTCCAGACCGATCTAATCTGTTTAGATTTGTATTTCATATGTAATCGGGCGTGACTCCTTGTCCTCTCACAAACAACACAAGACCTCAATTTACCTCAATAACCTGAGGGGGTGACTGGGAAAACAGTTGCGAGGATTAAAATGTACCATCACAATCAATCCAATAAAATAAAAGATGTGTCCATATTTAAAAATGATATCCGTGTGTATTAATAAAGCACATATGCTTTTTTTTTTACTGTGTCGTTGTTGGTACATGTGTGAAAATATACGCTTGCATCAATGTATATATTGCGGAAAAAGGAGAGAGGACAGTGAGGTCAAGAAGAAAACAAATTATATAATAAGGAGATGACGAAGATGATGATGATGGTAGTGGTGGTGATGCTGATGATGATGACGATCTGGTTATAATGAGAGTGCATGGTGATATTTGTAAAGCTAGGGCATTCGAATAATGCTATAAAGTGTGATGAATGTTGATGCTGCATGATAAGGATGTTGAAGATGATGATGAAATAGATTATCCCGGTGATAACGGTGGTGGTGATGATAGTGATGATGAATAATAGTAAAAAGGATCAGTGTAAAGCGAGAGAGAGAGAGGCATATATTTCTGTTTCCGCTGAAACCAAACCCGTGAAAATTGTCCACATGCAAACTGAATATTATCATGGATTTCAGTGACAGGGGGTATATAGGAGCTTGATAACCAGTCATATATACAATCCCACTGGGAGGTGGCGTCGTTTTCTGATGCCGTTCCTCGGCTCTTAAGCCTGTCGTTTGAAACAACAAATATGAAAAAAATATAATATTTTTTCCATGTTGTAAAAAGATGTACCTTAATTGTATCCTGATGCCATGTATGTATATATCTATAAAATGTATTTGTATGTACACAACGGAATATAATTGCCTCCGCCAAGAGCGCATGTGTTCATTCCCGTCCGTGTGTGTTTGTGTGTGTTTGTTTGTTCACAAAATAACTCATGCAATCATTAAAGGAATCTCATGTAAAATTCCGAGGGCATTTCGGTTATGGGCCATTGCATTGACGTCGATACGGAAAATGATCGGGATCCATCAGGGAATATAGGCACAAATCTACAGTCACTTGTGTATACGGATATAAACATTAGAAAAAGGACCGAATAAGTGAATGGCGGGGGCTTTAATTCAGTAAAATGCAGATTTGTAGTTTTTATAATTGGTATAGATCTAATAATATATATATATATATGTGTGTTTGTGTGTGTTCAGGTGGAGATTACAATACAGTAAAGGATCGAAAATTCTTTAAGTATAGAGAATACAATTGCATATGATTTTTTATACTATAAAGAAGAGATTACGACCTATATATATTTCAACTTGCATGAGTCTATATAATAAAGAAATATACCGAGGGTAATCTCTATATAAGGAAAAATTGAAATCCTATACTTCTCTTCTAGCTTGTGGCAGCAGGCTAAAAGAAATCCAAACTGTAAAATGTCAATTTAGAAATTATTATAATGAGTTGTAATCCTGTAATTCAATGAAAACTTTTGAAGAAAGGGTGATTTTATAATGACAAGATGTTCACACGATTTACTGTACAGTTTGTTACATACATTTTTACATTAAATTAAAAATTGAATTGTTAATACATGCAGCTTAAAAAGAGCATCAACCTACATCAGTCCATCAAATGAGAGGAAATCTTGGCTCGAGTTCATTATTAAGTATGAACAGCTGTTTTACAGATTATACTGAGTAATTAGGGAATTATTAAAACTTGTATCAATAAAGCCGGCCTCCTATATATCTATACCGATATTTATTGCCGGCCGATATGTTTTAACCAGACGGAAAAAAAATCTACAAGCCTCCCTGGCCGAATTTTTTCGTGCAGATCATGCACCAGATTTCTCCGGTCATTTTGGTCACTTCTGATTTCGTCTCAAGGATTATTATTGGCGTCAGAAATGATCATAAGAAGGAAAGGTTAATTGGATGTGAATCAGCCAATATTTTTGTTTCCGTCATCACATCTAACGCATTTTCCAGACGGAAAAATCAGTACGAGGACAGCTTCAAACAAAGAAAGACCTTCAAACAATATATTGAGTTAACCATGCAGATACCATGGCAGGAACGCTTGAATGATTTAGTATTAATATATATATATTAAATCAAAATTTTCTGCTTATATACCCGTAAACAAGGATCCATACAAAGAATGCACTATAAACTTCAAGATGATGGTTATATAAAATAAAATTTTGCAAATGTTCTGTATAAGCCTAACTACATATACAGTACAGCAACTTCAATAACGCATAAATATATTTAGCATATAGATATGCTCTGCGAAAATCTCATTCACATTTAAACTTAAGGTACATAAGATTGTGGTATTTTTTCAAGGGTGATTAGTTCTTTAGCTTCATGATGTAATACACCGATTTGTCTCTTAAATAAAATACACCTGATCTTACATTAGTCTACCCACTGATAGTATGGCTATAGTTACAGTATTTATTTTAGAAGAAAAAACGGGGAAAGAATGCAAAACGAAAAGAAGACAAGACTAACGGTTACGGTTAGTATCTTAATAGTACGTCGCCTGTTTCTGCGCGTCTTCATAAATTCTTACGGTATTTTTAAGACCACTCTCCAGCAGTGTCTATTGCAACACAGCGGCTCCAGGCGATTGGAAGTAATCGCTCTTGCAGGGAGAGTAGCGGTCGGGCCAGGGGCCGTCATTAAGAACGTATTATTGGCGTGTCATGGACGAAATGAACCTCATGACATAGTATCTCTCCATGGAATATTCGTCATCGGGTATTGATAGTGTCTAATTTACGATGGTAAACCCTTATTTTTTGCAACTTCACACGCTTGTGCTATTTGGAGTAAAAATTCTGATTTAGCGTCGTATTTGTTGGGTTAATATTTGGTCTCCTCGCCTCAATCCGCGGATTTTTGTAAATCTGTGCACGGTTCGTTTTTTTTTCGTTTTAACTCTATAGAAGGTTTCCCATTATTAAGACACGTATACATAGGGATCATTTATTACATTTCTAATATAATTAGCATTTATGTGGCTTTATATTTAGTTGATTTCCTCTTTGAGATACAGCTGTGTATATTATTCTCGGATCCTGCCGTATTTATTACGACATTACGTAATAGTGTGATGCGTTGTGGCCTATATAAACAGAGCACATGTATACATGATCGCGTGCATAAATGGGCAATGACCGGATACTTTTACAAAAACATCTTATAAGAAGCTAAAACAATCCTTAAACAATTTTCCTTTAAAAGGGCATTGCATTCTACTATATATCCAAGGTGATTCCCTTAAAAATTTGAAATGGCGGCCTGCATGGCTTGTATACTTTTTTATATCCTCTTATTGTAACCGGCATTGTCCAGAAATGTCCATATATCCCTAAAATAGAATTATCACGCAGGAAAAGCTGATGTATAGAATTACAATGAGTAATTATTGAGATCGGTTATTTGGCCCATATAAACATGACATTTCCCATTTGTATACTATTATATAACAATATTAATACAGGCAGATATATATAATGCATGAATATTTTTAGGTACATCGTCAGATGAAAATACATTCCGTTATATTATAATGATGATAAGTTAAAGTCCCTGTTAAGCAGAGACCGACGAATTAACCTCTGTTTTTTAAATGCAAACAAATGCAAATACACAAATCAGTTAATTGCAAATATGTTGAAAATTATATATAATTGATAAATGATCGCCTTCATGCAAAACCGGAATGGCATCGCGACTAAGTTATTTATATAATATTATGGTATATAAAATATACAATTGTTAAAGAAGTAATTTATAGGAGTTATTCATATTATACAAAAATGTTTCCCTGAACTATATACAGAATTCATCCTTAATGTATATAACATCCTTTTTTTCCCTGAAATAACCACCATAGAAGGTTTTAAAGAAAACCTGCATTGGGTTCCACCAAAAACCTTTCGAGGTTTCCCACTAACTCCACCATAAAGAATGGAGAAGAGTTCCTTTCAGCTTTTTTGAAAAGGTTCGAACGGAACTTTGCAAAGGTTGTATAGATGGGACCTCACAGATTCCATAAAAGGTCCCTCTGGAGGGTCCAAAAAAAAACTCTGTGTTCCCACTCAGTCCATTGCGAAGAACTCTTTCTGGTTCTACCAGGAACCTTTTTTTCCTCATGCAGAGTGTACGTCATTGTCGGGTTGACCATGCAAATAGAGCATAATTTCTAAATTTCTATACACCATTGCGACATTCTCTACAATTAATGATGAACTCCGTATATATATATATATATATATATATATATATATATATATATGCTAAACTGTGTCATCTGATTCCGCCGTTATCGGGCAAATAGAAAGACGTATGTAATCTTTCTGAAATATACAAAATACAATAATTGAATTAACATAACATGAACTCACATATAACATTTAATTCAATATACCTGCGAAATTACTTATATATAACATTTATTTCAATACCTGCGGACAGAGTTATTTTCCGCATAATGTCAAGTCCAATAAGAATTCAAGGTGAAGTCTTTACGTTTCTCAAAGAAACTTGGCTTATAACGATAAAAACTTGCTCAACTTGCTAATACGCTCTAAATGATCGAAACTGCAAGTATATAATGGCTTTCCGTGTCAAAGCTCTATCGTCCACAGATTGGGTTCGGCTCTTGATTGGCATGGCTGGGTCTCCGCTGCTGGGATCGGTGAAGGGAATGTGCGTTGCTTCTGCCTTTGTGGCTGTGGGTGCTGTAGCTTTCCTATAAAGTCGTCGGAGCGGGTTGAACGGTGGAGATCTCTCGCGTCTTTTTGCTTGGCTTGGTGGCATCAGACGTAGCAATCTGTAGCTGCTCGATGAGCGAAAACATCTTCAGTCAGTCTTGGAGAAACACGGCTGGTCACACATGTGTACATCAGTATATGTATGCGTGCGTTCGAATATATATATATATATATATATATATATATATATAATTTTATATATATATATATATATATATATATATATATATATATATATATATATATATATATGCGTTTGTTCACAATATAGCTCATGAAATTGTTATAGGGCATTTTGGTAAGAGGCCCGGATCGATTAGAATTTTATGTGCATCCAGCATCTTCCCTGGTTTCTGGAGCCCAACCAAGGAATATTCACAAATGTGCTTGTGCTCCACTACATGACGGAGGCGTATGTATATATCCATTAGGATGCACATTTCTAGTTATATATTAATTTTCATGATTCTAATTCTCGATGAATCGAAATATAATATGAAAAAGACAAAACTTTAATATAAATCATACATTACTGTATGTGATATATACTGTCGAATCTTCCTCCTCATATAACAGACAGTGCCACCTGCAGAATACGTCTTAAACTATTGTAGGCAAATTTCAGACCAATATTTGCGGCCTGGACCCCCTATGTCCTGAATTGGGGCCATTTTAAAGGTTATTTCATTAGTCCTCTTAGTTGGACCCCTCCTTTTCCTAAATCTTGGATTCGCCCGTGAATATATGGTCCATAATTCTTTTAATTTCATTATTAGTAAAGCAAAAGAAACATTTTAGTTTGGAGGAGGTATATCGTTTCATCGTCGATCCAAGGCCATCGATAAAAATTTACGACAAACACAAGCATGATCACTTCCGGCAAACTAATACAGATTCGGCAAATACACCGGAGGTTTCTTGCATCATTTTTACAATTAAGAAAATTAAGCTGAAGGCGGTATAACGTTGTCTTGTTAAACTTATATGGCCTCCAGGAAAAATGATAGACCTTTTTTCCAGGCAGTGCATGGGTGGTATGGGCCTACCTGAATTAAAGAGAACCTTGTTACAGAGAGAACTCACCTGTACCAACACTATACTCATATTAAGCACTTTTTTTATATATACAGTTCTCATTATTCTGACGGGGAACCGTTGTCTGGAACCAGGATATACTACATGTCACTACATTCGACATAAATACCGTTTGTGCAACTTTAAAACCACAGCTATTCTTGTCATTAGAATGGCTACGGTAAAACTGAGAGTGTTGCCGAGTTTTCATAAGGCCGACACTGTCGAAGTGAAATTGACATCCTCATTTTAGACCAAATATAGTAGAATAGGCTCGGGATCGACAATGATAACTTATTTGGAGATGATACTGTATTTTCAGTGAAACAGCATGATAACCTGAATCCGTGTATATAGGTGACCTGCGTGACTGCATTTAACGTAAACTCTAGAAACCGGATTCTGTGGCTCAGGGGTATATAGCACAGGACTCAAATCCTGGAGATCGTGAGTTCGAATCTCAGCCGGGCGATGAGATTTTACACGGCGGTGAGCGTTCTGCAGGCTTAATCGGGAGGCCACGACGCACGACCGTGTTTCAATTACATAAAGAGTGCACGTTTCGGGGGTTTCCGGGTATGACCCAGCTACGGGGACGATTACACAATCAGTATCCGTAGGTGTCACGGGGCCTGGGTAACACCAAGATATAAAATGAGAGGGAGCGTGTGATACTGCCCTGTCACGAATCCCAAACCGGGATTGAATTCTACAAATGTACATATACCTAGCGTTAAGCTTGTATTAATGGAAGCGGATAACTAAAAAATAATATATTAAAAAATCTCACTATTCAAAATTAGTGGAATAACGGTGTTGATGATCCAGCATCTTGACAATAACAATAGGGTGGAAAAGTAAATTATAAATCGGTATTTCTCAGTAACGAAAAATCACATTCATTTCTAATTTCATACCAACAAAGTCAAATATGGTTTTTTTTCTTGTCCCTAAAATGTTATAAAAGAAAACGTTATGGGCGTTTTTCCAGGTAAAAAGTAAATTCTTGTAGGAGCAAAAGTTTATAATTGAATTTTAAACATGCATGGAAGGTATACGTGATAAGTCAGTTAACAAAAATATTTTCTGGGATATTTTCGTGTATATCTTTACATGAGCCTATATATATATTGAAAATATACTAATTGCAACTACGGGTGGGGCATGACTCGTTTTGTACAAAATATTAAGTTTTTATTTGAGTTTGAATTTTAAATGTCATTTTTGAGATAAGAAAAATATGTATATCTCATCAATATACACAAAAAATAGATAATTTTATAAGGTTTAAAATGATATAAACCTTATTTATAATGGGGTTTTGCATGAAAGTAGAACGTATTATTAGCATTTTATTGAATCAAGAGTGCAAAATGAATGCAAGTTGACATTGTTAGTCGGTTATTTGGCCTGACCCATCTTTAGATTTAACGTTTATTTTTTAAAAAGTCGTCATTATAATGCCCAAGACACGAAAGTTGGAACGGGCTATTGGAACTCCCTGCCGAAAGCATTTTTTTTACGTCACGTTAACGTTAAATTAACGTGACGTCATGAATATTACCGTGAATTCAATAGAAAGAGTTGAACAGCTCATCCTATACATACCTATCCATATCCTTGTATCGTCAAGAGAAAAAGATCCAGATTTAACCATTGGGCGAAACTCCAGAGTGATGCGAATAAAAAGTAAAGCAGTTTGTTTAACATGGGACTTTTCATGAAGTAATATTATTACTTTTATATAAATTGACGACCAACTGCGATTGAGGGACTTAATGTAAAAATGATGCACGGTGTAATGGTGCGGGGATCGTCCCAAGTTATAGTCGGCTAATTGTGATCAGATTCAGCATTCTCAAGTCGATTCATCAAATAAATCCACAGAGAACGCGGGGCAGAAATAACTAGTCAAATAATGACGCCAACAGCTTCAAGTCATTTGTATAACAGAATGAGTAAGTTAATCAGAAAACAGTTCTCATTAATGATAATTACCGCACTGGAACGGGGGCCAATAAAAACCCCCGAGATAAATGGTACCGATTGCCCATCAACATGTAGCGACCAGGCTTTTGTTTAACCTTGTCGAAACTTTATGACAAGGCTATTAACACCGCCTATCAAGAAGCCGGAGTAATTTAGCATGGGGTCCTAAGGGGCAGTAAATATTAAGACGGATCATACGCCCGTCTCCACACACAGTGTATGCTCCCATTCAAACCCCGGCTGCAATATCATTACGTAATAATTGAAGTGTCAGCTGGAAAATAGCTTCTTGAAAAGACAGTCCCTGTGCGGTGATCACGCGGTGAGAACGTTACTACGGTCCGGTCTAGCGTAGACCCCTGGCATCGTTATGTTAACTCCTAACTCGTCAGTAAATGTCGGCCTTATGAATCACCCGTGGTCGATGCCGGCCGGATTTTTGTCACTCCATGATAGCTCGCCCGAAGCAACGAGAATTTAAACCTCACCCGGGTGTCTTTACCATCAGCGTTTTCAGATGGGGTAGGGGAGCTGGATGCCCAGAAATGATTGTTCAGGGAACGTCTGTCCAAAAAGTGCCCAAAGCATTTCGGTACATCTGTACACATATAGGTCCTATAACGTCATGCAGGGCTGGCTTTTTTGTCTCAGTTGTGTGGCAGAATTGTAACTAAACGCAAAGTAATAATATAATACATTAGTAAAATATAATATAATATAATATAATATAATATAATATAATATAATATAATATAATATAATATAATATAATATAATATAATATAAAATAATATAATATAATATAATAAATTATACTTTAATACAAAATAATATAATTTAATTAATTATAATTATTTAATAATAATAATTATTTAAATTCAATTATAACATAATTTAATATAAAACAATAAAATTTAATGCAATATAGTCTAATATAATGTAATACATTAAAATTTAGTAAATATAATATAATATCCACGTAATATATATGTTATATCCATGTAAGATCCCTATAATGTATATGTATACTATACGTGTCATATACTATAACATTCAACGCAGTGATATAAATGACACATATCAAAATTGAAATTGAGTTTCATCACACTATAGGTTTAATAAATTGTTCAGTTGGAAAAATCACATGCATATGTCAAACTGTTTTAATAGCTTGTTTGGATAGTTAGACAGGGAATAACTTGGTTCTTGAACACAGGTCTAATATATATACTAGTAATATCACCATATGCAAAAAGATCATTAGCCTATTCCCTGCAGTAAATGTCACCTAAATATTTGAATCAGCTGCAGTTTCTGGGTTTCGAGGGCAAGAATTTAACGATATATGGCGGGCTATATATATATATATATATATATATATATATATATATATATATATATATATATAATATATATATATATATATTAATTTCTTTCTCATATCCGTTTTATATGATATAAACTTATTTATTTTACCTGGATTGTACAAATAGTTATTATAACTATAATCAAGGCACTCTCCATGGCTCAAAAAATGGCGTTATGTAGTCTGTATAGAGGTTGAAGAAACCGGAGAACCCGGAGAAAACCACCTGTCTTGGATGGCCACCTACAACCCACTGTCACAGCCACACCGAAAATTGAACCCAGGTCGCCAGCGGAGAGAGCCGAGCGTTTTACTCCTCGACTGTCCAGATCCCAATTCATGTTCAACTATTGTCTTTCAAGCGAAACTTGATATTTATAAGAAATTCAATACATTTCAAATAATTTTTTTCAGTATTTGTTGTTGATACCTTCATCAATAAACGTTTATAGTTTATATGCAAGAACAAGTGCATGGCACACTTATTTACACTGCATGTGGTTCAGGTTTAAGTGATAGCAAGTGCACTTTTTAGAGGGTTAAAGGGGGTCATAACTTCATAACGTCAATCTGCTGAGGTTTCCATGCAGTGTTAACCATCTAGCTTGAATGGACCGGTCTGTGAAGATGTCAAGAGTAACACCTCAGGAACCTAAACCAAATCGACATTTTTAGAAAGAGTATCGTCAAAAAGTCAGACAAATGGCTAAACGAGTAAAAGGTGACGTTCACACAATATGGGAATATCTAAAAAAATAGGGAAAAAGGGGAATTTATAACTTGTTAATGCATCTTTTGCCTCCTTTCTGTATATTGTCATACAAGACAAAATCCATGTTATTGATGGATTTGTAATGCATGGTATAGGCCCCCCTTATACATTTACAAAGATAAATCTTTCTCAATAGGACCTTAATTGGCCAATACTTAATTGGCCAATACTTGTAATATGCAATTAGGGCCCTCATGGATAAACATGAACCGCCTTAACCACGTTTTTCTTACGTCTATACATGTATACAAATATATATTACATTTCAATAATTATATGTACATTGTATTTATATTTATGCCGGAAAAATTCATTTCAATGTTTGAAACATTCCATAATTATTTATACAATAATTTCTATGCATGTTGCATTTGTTTTTCTGCTATATCGCCATCATTTCTACTCATTTGTTCCAGCCCAAAAGTCGGTAATAATATGCATACTTTGGATTGTGACAATAAGTTCCATGGTTTTATTCCTAAGGGATTTATTGATGTACATAAATAAGCTTTCAGAATTTAAAATAGGTAATGTTGTCATTAATAACATGAAACATGATAGCTAATATACACAAAAATGAAGATACGTTAATCCATGCTTGAAATGCTAGTGGGACATAATGATCTAACTGGGTAATCTCAAGCAGATCTATGTTCGTTTTTGGTTTCTGGATTTGATGACACATCTGGATCGAATAGGAAGTCATTTTACATATAATTATGTATATATATATATATATATATATATATATATATATATATATTAAATTATGGTTTATTAAAGATATTTTTTATGAATTCAAGTATACTGCCTCAGGTATAGACTGGAGGCAGAAAAAAACTAACACTAAGACAAGTGCACGTAGGTTGACAGACATAACATTGTGTCCTCGACGTGACAGAAGACGCCCTATTTAATCGGCTCTATAAATTGTTATAAGCACAGATATACTGGTAAACACGTGTATATAAAAGACTAAATACCTGGCCCTGCCCAAGTTATATCAATATTTATCTTATTTTTTATCAGAGGTATTCTGCTCTGCGGATATAAACGAGCTCCCTTTTGACAGTTTGGAGTTACATCCAGTGGGTTTATATGAAAGAGGATGGCATCCTTGCTCTTTAAGCACGGTTGAAACCATTTCGTCTCATCCCTTAATAGCTAGAGGACAGGGTATTGCGGGACCCGAGCATACCGAGATGTTACAAAGCGGCCGGGGTGTTGAGGTGATGTCTGAAGTGTTATGATTGGCCGTATGGGTTATAAGAGAGTCTTTGTTACGACTTCCCCGTCGGCGGGAATTGAGGTACCTACAAATTGTCCCCGACAAGATTCTTAGAGATAACTCCCTGTTAGAATCTGATAATTTCCTAACCTCTTACAAAGCCGTCCTTCTAAGGTTTCATTACATGTTCTTCTGATGACAATATCATTATTTTCGACCATTGAAGGCACCTGAATGCTGTCTTAAGATTGGGTCTGCACCCGCGACCGCGTTCGCCACGGGAGCCGCGTTAAGCACAGCTTACTCACGCTAAAGTTCAAGACGGTTTGCAATACCCAGGTGAAATTTAACATGCAATTGTCTAGGCGTCTCAGCACTTTGGACCTATCTGATGCTAGCATCACCCACGGCAATACATATCAAACATACGGTCATCTATTTATTATGTATCTGATATTGAGATTTCTATGTGATTCAGTTTTCCTATAAGATACTTATGAGATCGCTTCTTCTTGGTCTGAAAGTTTATGCTTCAAACACTTCGCTGCTTTGTTGTATGGCATGTGGGCCAAATATATATACATTTATATCGCTTTACCATCATGATAATATACCTGTATAACCTTGGTAAAGGCTTTGGCATGGCATGTACAGGTAGTATATGCACAGGCGTGCTGTTTGATTGTTATTCATTGTTGGTGTATATGAAGAAAAAACACGCAGTACAGTGAGACCTGTACTTGTGTAGAGTGAGGCCTGTACTTGTGTGCAGTAAGACCTGTACTTGTGTAGAGTGAGACCTGTACTTGTGTAGAGTGGGACCTGTACTTGTTTAAAGTGAGACATGTACTTGTGTAGAGTAAGAAATGTACTTGTGTAGAGTGAGGCCTGTGCTTGTGTGCAGTGAGACCTGTACTTGTGTAGAGTGAGACCTGTACTTGTGTAGAGTGAGACAGGTACTTGTGTAGAGTGAGACATGTACTTGTGTAGAGTTTGACCTGTACTTGTGTAGATTGAGACATGTACTTGTGTACAGTGAGACCTGTACTTGTGTAGAGTGAGACATTTACTTGTGTACAATGAGACATGTACTTGTTTAGAGTGAGACCTGTACCTGTGTAGAATGAAACCTGTACTTAGGTAGAGTGAGGCCTGTACTTGTGTGCAGTGAGGCCTGTACTTGTGTTGAGTGAGACATATACTTGTGTAGAGTGAGACATGAACTTGTGTAGAGTAAGGCCTGTACTTGTGTGCAGTGAGACCTGTACTTGTGTAGAGTGAGACATGTACTTGTGTAGAGTGGGACCTGTACTTGTGTAGAGTGAGACCTGTATTTGTGTAGAGTGGGACCTGTACTTGTGTAGAGTGAGACCTGTACTTGTGTAGAGTGGGACTTGTACTTGTGTAGAGTGAGACATTTACTTGTGTACAGTGAGACATGTACTTGTGTAGAGTGAGACCTGTACCTGTGTAGAATGAGACCTGTACTTAGGTAGAGTGAGGCCTGTACTTGTGTGCAGTGAGGCCTGTACTTGTGTAGAGTGAGACATATACTTGTGTAGAGTGAGACATGTACTTGTGTAGAGTGAGGCCTGTACTTGTGTACAGTGAGACCTGTACCTGTGTAGAATGAGACCTGTACTTGTGTGCAGTGAGGCCTGTACTTGTGTGCAGTGAGGCCTGTACTTGTGTAGAGTGAGACATATACTTGTGTAGAGTGAGACATGTACTTGTGTAGAGTGAGGCCTGTACTTGTGTGCAGTGAGACCTGTACTTGTGTAGAGTGAGGCCTGTACTTGTGTAGAGTGAGACATATACTTGTGTAGAGTGAGACATGTACTTGTGTAGAGTGAGGCCTGTACTTGTGTGCAGTGAGACCTGTACTTGTGTAGAGTGAGACCTGTACTCGTGTAGAGTGGGACCTGTACTTGTGTAGAGTGAGACATGTACTTGTGTAAAGTGAGACCTGTACTTGTGTCCAGTGAGGCCTGTACTTATGTAGAGTGAGACATATACTTGTGTAGAGTGAGACATGTACTTTTGTAGAGTGAGGCCTGTACTTGTGTGCAGTGAGACCTGTACTTGTGTAGAATGAGACCTGTACTCGTGTAGAGTGGGACCTGTACTTGTGTAGAGTGAGACATGTACTTGTGTAAAGTGAGACCTGTACTTGTGTAGAGTGAGACCTGTACTTGTGTAGAGTGGGACCTGTACTTGTGTAGAGTGAGACATGTACTTGTGTAGAGTGAGACATGTACTTGTGTAGAGTGAGACCTGTACTTGTGTAAAGTGAGACATGTACTTGTGTAGAGTGAGACCTGTACTTGTGTAGAGTGAGACATGTACTAGTTTACAGTGAGGCCTGTACTTGTGTAGAGTGAGACCTGTACTTGTGTAGAGTGAGACATGTACTAGTTTACAGTGAGGCCTGTACTTGTGTAGAGTGAGACCTGTACTTGTGTACAGTGAGACCTGTACTAGTTTACAGTGAGACCTGTACTTGTGTAGAGTGAGACAGGTACTTGTGTAGAGTGAGACATGTAATTGTGTAGAGTGAGACCTGTACTTGTGTAGAGTGAGACAGGTACTTGTGTAGAGTGAGACATGTAATTGTGTAGAGTTTGACCTGTACTTGTGTAGATTGAGACATGTACTTGTGTAGAGTGAGACCTGTACTTGTGTAGAGTGAGACCTGTACTTGTGTAGAGTGGGACCTGTACTTGTGCATAGTGAGACCTGTACTTGTGTACGGTGCGACCGTACTTGTGCAAAGTTAGACCTATACTTGTGATCTTGTGCATATGTAACTAATATTTTAAGACTAATTTGGTGTTGCATTTTGGTGTAGCAATACGCTCAATTATACACAGACATACATGGGCAAAGCAAACAGCAATGTATAAGCCTCCTATTTCATACAGAGCATGGCGCATGCATGCAAATGTTCAAGAATCACTGCATGTGTGTATTTATTGATGGTGTTAGCTATACAGATATGCTTTTTAAATGTTATACATGAGACAGCGGGTCCTCGATCAATGCACCCAAACAGTGCGTTGTAATAGTTCCATTATCACCCACCAGGGGCGTCCCATATCTGCTTTTGCACGCGACTTTGTACTGGTTTCAAAAGTTTCTTTTGTTGAGGTGCTTTTAGCATACGCTTTTCTGTCATATACACATCGCATCTTTATCTGTCGGGTATTCTCGTGTAACTGACACACTTCAGTACTGAATCACAGGCATTATACACAAACCATACAACAGCACCTGTACTGTACACGCTCCTCGTCTAGTAACCGCCATCCCTCAAACCACTCCCAACAATATACTTATCAGATCAGTAATATACTGTTGCGTATAGCTCCCAGCCAAAAAATGGTCGTTGGCATTCAGTGCATACTGACTTTGTTTCCCCTGATGGTAAAAATATCCAATAGATTTCAGAATATCGATAGTCTTTTTTTTTTAGTTATTTGATTAATTTTAATTGGAAATGAGTCTGATATCACAGACGACATTGAGTCTCTTATGAGTTGTACACTGTGTTTCCTGGTCTGTTCATTTCAGTAGCTTTTCTATATATATATATATATATATATATATATATATATATATATATATATATATTATTTCGTGTATTTAGCTGCATGTCGCCTATATATGACTAATATCCATATACCTTTACTGGAGACATTAAGAGCAGCCCTATCATAACAAAACCACGCGCAACAAAGATAAATTATACTTAGTGAGGGATTCCGAAGTGAATGTCATGCGGGTGAAGCTGTAGCCTTTTATCATAACTAGCGGTATAACCATATTTTCGACATGCAAAATGTGACTTACGTGCTAATGCGTAAAATGGCAGCTCCCTCGAGCGGTTTCGAGAAATTTGGAGAAATAAACGTGCAGGTTTCTCGACGAGGGCGTGGGGATGAGACACGAAACTACCCCGAGGATAGCGTCCGGCCGAGCATCAATTTCCGAAGTTTGGTGGCAGGGAGACTTGTATCGGCAACGTTTAGAGTGGAATACTAGATTTTTTTTACCATGCCCAAATCCTCAAATTGTAGTATGATTTATAATGTATATCAACCTTTCCAAGATACCAACTCAAAATAAGATAGTGTTATGCTGAGATTATACTAACTAATATATATGTTTTAATGTATTTGAGATAAATAAATACATAAGCATGCACATGTAGATACTATATATTATATTATGTTATGTTATGTTATGTTATGTTATGTTATGTTATGTTATGTTATAATATACTATATTATATTATTTTTAATGTCCGTAGTATTGCAAATTATGCATATATGAAACATACAGCCGGGTACGCATTCCCTTGTTTAACATTGTGACAATATGCAATAGACCTCTTCCTTCACTTTAGCGACACCTGTCGACGACGACTGGCACTGAGTTTTCGAGTCCGGCATATCGACAAAGAAAGACATATACTTTGTTTATCTCAAATGATAAAGGGTAAAATATACCTTAACGGTCGTCTTTCAGGGGGGGGGGCTCTGACTTGTATTCAATGCAATGCTGAACCATTTGACAGGAACGAACTAAAGAATGTAAAGCCATATAAATATATATATATGAGTGTGCTCCTGAAAAAGGGGTTTACAGTACATATCGGGTATTTGCTTTCGGTGTAGTATTCGTCAATATTAAATACGAAACAGTCTATTGCATTTAAGTGAATTCGAACATTATACAAAATAGTTGAGATTTATATATATATATATATATATATATATATATATATATATATATATATATATATATATATATATATATATAGTATAATTTGAGTATGAGGACCCGGTCATCACAAAAGTATTCCTCCGGATACTACTTGGAAAATACGAGTCAAATGATTGCCAAACTCTCTCCACAGGCAGATTTTCACTGTCAAATTGTCCTCCGAGTACTCTCCTGTCGTATTTCCGTGGCCTTATCAAACCCTGACATTGCGAAAATTTCAAAATCGCTCATGGGGGCTGCCGTTTTGCGTTCAGACTAAAACCTAGATGTCGAAACTCGTATTACGGTATAGCGCTTTATTATGTAGAATGAGCCATTACTCAGCACATGCATGCCTGATTTACATGTGACCTGCAGAGGCCGCATTAATTTACCGTTAATTTTTAGTTCACATTAGGGGCGTGACTACAAAATATTGTGTTTAAACATATAGAGTTAAGGGAAATCAGGTCCACGTTGATTTGAGTATCGAATTAACGAACTCCTCCCTGAATACTCTATATATTATAATCCAGGCCCATGCAGGTGCTTACTAACATAAGGTACATACATCAACCAGTTTACATCAGACCCTATGGACATGAAATTTAACCACAATATTTTGTATCAATACTATAATTTTCAATGAGTATTTTAGAAGTGAACAAGTATTTCTTCCTCCTACAATGACCAAGGACGCGGATAGTATTAAATTTGAGTATTCCAATTAAGGCCTAGCCAAAGGCCTCCAAATACGTAATTGCTTCAATCATGCACTGGCCCGTTTATGCAATATATCCGGGATTTAAAATTATACCTATACAGTAAAATGATGACGAAAGGCAAAATATTCAAATTCCTGCATGATCTAAAGGTGAAACAGCCGAGGAAATATTTTGCTCTGCATGGGCATTATATGCGAATACATTTTAAATCGTGATTTATGGAGTTTTCCACATATAATTCAGTATCAGTTCTTACAGGCAAATAAAAGTATATTATTTATGCACGTGTGTACAAGTTCTATAAATACAGACGTGTAATAACCTCCAGACATACATATAATGATGACACGCGGGCACGGCGGGGGGTCAACATGCAATACCTTGATTTGACCAATAAAGCACCCCGAGTGATCCGTCCGGGTTTCAATCCCCCCTGATCCTCAGCTTTATAAACTCGTCAATTTTCAATTAATCCCCAGCCCCAGTCCGCACCCAGTAATTTGGCTGCCGTTCCAGTGCCCACCCTCTACTTAAGGAGGGGCACGCGTGCTAATTTATCCTTGCCCCTTTTTTTGAGATCTCAGCTGCAACCATCTGCTAGATTCATACAGCTATTTACTCCCATCCTGGCGCGGCTGGGGAGCCAGCTAAGATGCGTGATTTTCTGTATATCCTTATTTGTAGCTTTACTGATTTGGCAGGTTCAATCCCTTAAACTGGACATCTGTATAACCCATGAAAGGGGCATTAATCACGCTTCCTTAACCGTACGAAAGTCTGGGATAAAAACATCGTAAATTGGACAAATTTGAGGTTCAAAATTATTGATGCAAGCGTGGCCCATAAATAATATTATGTCAGCGAACTAGTAATTCAGGTTAGGCGCAATATTCTGTTTAAATTTTTTTGTTCGTGTTTTTGTTACTGAATATTTAAAACTGTCTGCGCATTCAGTTAACACAGTCACAATAACATCTGCGTTTTGCAGCCAAACAAACCGCAGATTAATTTTATGGTAACCAATAAATCATTTCTTTTCACTATATATATGGCATTGAATATTACCAAAAGCTGTTGATTTTGCAACTGGTTTGTAAAAGCTTTTCTCCAGATGATTTTCTTATATAATTGAACCCATAGAACCCATGCATACATTTCAAAATTGCATTATTATACCTAATAATAAATACCATACACTGCTTGGAACTATATATAGATCGCACAGTGATTATACCTGAAGATACATATATACAGGTACAAAGACTGGGTATATCCTATGATAAAGGGAAAATCGCACGTTCAGTCAAATAAACTAAATAAATTGTGATAATTAAGTTGACGAATATCACGTTTTGTGATAAAACAAAGTAAATTAAAAATAAGGCTATATAGATTCCATTTTTGTAGAAGAAATGTATATGTATATGTATCACAACCAACATACCATTTTCCGTATCACTGGCCAGATCAATCAAAATGCACTGCATGTAAAAATTCCCTTATTAAAAAAGTTTCTTTTGAATGTCAACGAGACAGATTCACTGATCAGAATCAACTGAAATATCACATTTCCGCATAAATTTATACAAACATATCAAGAAATGTTTAATGGATCTCTTTGTATACAATTGAACATGCAGACACCCGGACGACAATATACGCAGAAAATCAAAAGACGGTCAGACATCAAGAAAAAACATCATTGTGTTAGATATTATCACTAAGTTAATATACATCAACTTCTTCATTAATCATCTTTGTACATGAAATATAGAAATTATACCTTTCAAAGAAGAAACCAATAGTTCAAAGTTTATATATATATATATATATATATATATATATATACACTATGTCATCGAATCACAAGGTATATGAACCTTCAGGTAAATCAATTTTCATGGTTATATATAACTGCATTTTATATTTGTCTTATATATTGGCATACACTGTAAAATATAGGATAATCATGATATTGTGATAAGGTTCCTGTGGCGGTGATGATGATGATGATGCCGAGATAATGACGATGGTGCATGAGGATGATGATAATATGATGATGATGACGGTGACGACGAGTCAGGTATATATACTGCACTTCTTTTATATTACTGCAAGGTGAGACCATTATAGGAACACTTTTTCATGCATATATATATATATATTTATATAATGACGTCCTTCATCACTCTTTACTTGCCGAAATCGAAAGTAACGAGCAGCTGCATGCCTAATTTACAAATTACAGGAGTTACTTTTTTCTACGATAATAAAAAAGTTAAATGAATATATCAAAGCTAAAAAAAATCCATGCCTTCAAATTACATTATGGGTCCATTTCCGTGAGACATTTCAAATCGCTCCGTTTTGTTATGTGGTCAAGCAGACTGGAAATAATCATTGAGTTTTTATATGAAAACCCATCTGAATATAATAAGACAGGTGAAAAGATCACCTTAGTGATGTAAATATGTCTATTATAAACTCGTACGTGACTTTGGCAAATACATGCGGTATACAAAGTATGTTTCTTCGCGTCTGGCGAGATTTCACAGGCAGATGAGTTCACCGTGTGCTCGAGTAAGCAAACACAAGAGTCCGAGCACGTGGGGTAAAAAAGCACCTTAGGATCCAACTGTGAAAACACGCACGTGCCTGCGTGCGCACAGATTTAGGAATAAGGTACTTAAATCTTGGCAAACTTTCACCTGTATTGTGGAGGGCTTTGTGAACCGTCAGCGCATTGCGGTTGATAAACTGTCCGTTCACCACCAGATGGGACTGCCCAAGGCCATATCGGCAATAATCATACACTAGTCACCCGCTTGGGGGAGCTAAATACAGGGTGCGCGGACAGGCCTGCCACAAATCACCCCCTTTCCCCGTGCATTAAGGGAAAGACAGGGGTAATTGCCTGCACCCTCACAGACCTGTCCGCAGCAGTTCCACCCGGCAGCTTCGAAACAACAGCCCATCAGTCCAGTTAAAAAAATAAAGCAGTTTCTCTTGTATTATCGTTCTCTTTCTCTATATAAGTTCAAACTTTTACTTATGAAAATAGTAACATTATTAATTTTATTTTACTTATTTAATAATGTAACGATTTTGACATGGTACTCTACAGATTTTACACACATTTCAAATCAAAATATATAAAATAATTGTGTTGATTTTATAGATTTTGGTTATTTTTACTTCATTTTATAGTCTGTATTTATTATAAGTTAGATTTTATGCCATGGATTTTTTTTATCCTTTGATTGTCCTAAGTTGTAAACAAAAACTCTCGCTGTTTAGCGTCCTGTTTCATTATTTTTGGTGTCACCAAAGTCTTATTTCCACAATATCAGGCAGCTATCGGAATAAAAAATTTTGTCCTGCGTCAATTTCTCCCCTGTGTCCAGTTAATAAATTGTTTATCTTACTATAAAGAATTAATGGTGCCAATCAAAACGAACGTCTTATTATTGCTCAACAAATATACATGCTATAAGTAAGCGGGAAAATGCAGAATATGTATTTTTCTATATCGTGTGAGACATGAAGCTGATGTTTATGTGATAGTAATCGGTTGTAAAATCATATTCGATGATTGGGAGAATTAAAACGACCCGATGATCGATTATTAATCGATTATTTTATGTATACCTCCTCTATTAAAGTAAAATCTGCCCTATAGAATTAAACTTAAAAATATTCTTCAGGGGCGGATCCAGGATTTAGGAAAGGAGAGGGTCACGTCCAGGAAGACTGAAAGAAAATCTAAAAGAGGTCCTCTGGTCCCGGGAAGGAGGAGGTCAGGGTCGCAAATTTGGTTTGAAATTAAAAAAAAGATTGATTCGGCTCCAAATGGGGGGGGGGGGGTGGAATCCGTCACTGTTACCTGGATGAATTCAGTCGGACTTGTATAATCACGCTTAAAGTTTAACGACTGCATGGTTTTTTGACATTCAATTAACAAGAATCAGTTTTAATGGTGTTCTTTATTATAATAATGTCCCTTTTTTTCATATGTCCCACAGGTTAGATTTTTTTCTGGATAATACGGCTCCTTAGCATGTGCATATATTTTCGTTTGTGGTAGATTGTGTAGAGGTGCAATAAATTTAATCGATCGTAAAAGAAAACGACCAATCATCGATATAATCGATTTACTGGCACAATATACATGCAATACATTGTATAAATTAATCTACGTACTGAATACATAAAGATCTAGTAGATATGCATTATAATAATCGAATGAAGATATCTGCCATTTTGAAGTAAATCAACTGTGTATTTTCAAAAGGAGGAAGAGGGACAGTGATCCGTTATTCATGGAGGTGGGAAAGTAGGGGCTGGACATGGGATGGCAGGAAACCACGTGACCGGCTAATGTCGTCTGCTCAGTTCGACCTTCCATGCTGCAGGGCCAGCCTTAATAACCGACAACCAACCGTTAATGCCCGGGTTAGCAAGCCAAAAGGGTGGGAGATTGAAGGGTTGAGGGAAGTTAAGGGAGGTGACGGGTGGGGAATAGGCGGGAAATGGTGTAGCGCTGGGAGGGTCTCTCTCGTGCTGCTTAATCTGAACACAGAGGGAGGGAAGGGATAAGATGTATACATATTGCGGTTGTTTATCTTTACAGGATATAGTACAGATGTTATCTGCTAGCAGTTAAATTAAAATCACTACTCGTTTAATATTATTCCAAACACGAATTTATAATCAATAGCAGAAATGTGTGGATGTGATGTGAAATTTTGTAAGAAAAAATAAGGTGCATGTCGGTTGTATATATATATATATATATATATATATATATATATATATATATATATATATATACACAAAAGTCTATGTTTACTAAAAATTAATAAAATGGCTAAAAAGCTGAACAATTTTCAGATATATAGATATTAGATATGATATCAGGTGTTTTAGATACACATATACATCGGCAAATTATATATGTAAACAATTAACCATTTTTAAATCACATGAATAAACCTTCTTAATTCATTTTGTCTTAGAGCATCAATATAGGCCTATTTCAGACTCCTGAATGTAATTATTTATTTTTTTCTCCTATTCGGGCTTTGGTCCTTGAAAACTCCTAGTAGATCATGATATGAATAATATTTTATTATAATTAAATAAGTAAATACATAAATATCTAATTGTAATTAATGATTTTTCGCCTTTCACTTAAACTCGAAGTTGCAATCGTGTATTCCCAATTAAGGAACCACGATAAATGCCTTATAAGCAAATATTCCCTGTATATGTTTTTGTAAAACGCACAGGGGAAATAAGCTAAAGTCTTGACAAAGGGTCTGCGTGTGGTAGGTTAACCAAAGTTTAGGGGCCTGTGGCCGAATTTAATCAGGGAAAGCCGATAATGAACTAATATTCCCCTTGGGTGGACAGGTCTGAAAAGCAGGCCATAACATTTACCGCTCTCTCACGTCAACGGTTATCTGATTGTGTAAACGATCCTGCCGCATGTGTTAATTAGCCTTGTCGATATGTGCATTACAGGCAATTAAAACATTCCCAAATAACTCCAGCGAGTAATCAGCTAGCTGGCATTAGCATTTTTGAGGGCCCGTCGCATCTGCTGGTTCAAGTGACAGACGACATGCCTACCCTTTTGGTATTCTTACGGTCGCGCTACCATAAAGTTCCCAGTAGAGCTCCTGGGCAACTCCATTCGGCCGCGAAATCGTCTGCCAATGGTAATAAATAGGGTCCGCGCCAGGGAGGCAAATTCAGTCCGGCCCGCTTTAAATCCAAGTTTCCACTTATTTAGCATTCACAAACGGCCGATCCTCCGTCCAAGGCGCTGTATTTAAATAATGTTTAATAGCGCAAAGCTAATTGGGAACTATTTGGGCCAATTTACGCGGGCGTCTCCGATACCCAACGGGCATCCAAGTTAACCGTGACCCCGGCTGACTGACTGAACGCCCGGCCATATATATAGACGCCAGGCATGTTTGACTTAGTGACGAACGACAGTTGTGATATGATCGCCATTTTTAAATTAGAGAAGAAACAACATGACGCACTTTATTTGACAGATTGTTGGGTTTATACCACATTAAAGCAACTCATTATTTCTTTGTACGGCATTTTATTTTAAAAAATAATAATATTAAAAGAAATGTCAAACAAACATTTTTACAACAGCTGAAAGGTGTTTAAAGCAGGAAAACAAATTAAGCAGTTTAGTTGTGTTCATTCTGAAACAAAATCCTATTGTTCAATTTTTTTATGTGTGTTTTCTTGGCTTCTCCTAATATATGGACGCCGTTAAGTATTATATCCATATATGGATTATATTATACACACGTTTATACATGCATGTACACACACCTAATCACACCATGCATAAATTTTCAGAAGGTTTTTACACTTCATATGTACATGTATATATATATAACAACATAAGTTCGTCATGGTAATATGAATATTTACCGAAGTTAATATATACTATATAGAAATAAATGTATGCATGCATTGCGTAAAATTGCTGTGATTATAACGATAAAAAATATAATGATTCATGCCTCATGCCGTATAGCTTATGCATGTGATATATACATGTATACATACATACATACATACATACATACATACATACATATATGACATGTTTATGCGTTTGTAAATATAATTAATTTTTAACGAATAGTCTCTCTCGCTGTATAATATTAACCTTTTCGCAGCGACATTTGAAAATTGAGATGCATGGCTGTAAAAAAAGCACGTGCGTTTTGTAACAGATGACTATCTACTCGGCGTATTGTATTTTACTCCAGTAATAAAATCCGAATTACAGGATGCGTGTTTTATAAGTCCGGTATAAGCTTTGCTTGTCTTGTAACAGATGATTTTGTAAGAAACTCACACCCGATTTATGGCGGCACATTAATCATGTCATTTCGAGCGACATAAACACACGCACGGCGTCAAGCTGATCAATGTAAAACGACCGAATCGGCGCATAAAGGCCGCATATAGCGGTCTAAATCTATGATAACAGATGTGAAAATCGCAACCAAATACTTCTAATTATGTCATTGGTGACCTTCTATTTCTTTCTTGTGGTGCCCGCTTGGTTTTTAAAATATGTGAATAGGTTATGCGGTTGAAAATAATACGGTACTGTAGATGCCGTTTTTGTAATGAATCGATATTTCGCGTGTCAGCGGTAGCGCTGGAATGGCGTCCCGAGAAAGGCGCGAACATCTGGTAAGGGAGAAAATAAAAATTCTACATTGAAAGCGAAATTTGTACCTTATGAATGGACGTAATACATTAGTATTGTCACGCGAAGTGACGATTTAGTAAATAGAGATATAGTTACAAACGGGCGTCACTTTTTGTAAGCGCTGAGCAGGCTGACACAAAGTGGCCTTAATGGATATATATTTATATGTTTGAATCAAGATATAAATGAATAGAGTTTTATAGAGTCCTAACTACCACGCGATTCCCCGTGTCATATCACAAAGAGTGGCTATTTATAAATATACGTATATGTGTGTAAATCTAGCCGGAACCATATATATATCTTCATGTACCACGCACACATTTTGAGAGTTTGATGAATTTTATACATCTTGTGTGTCTTAGTTCTAGTGCAAACTATATACAATGATTTTTTTCATAATTACAATAACATTCGTTTGCATGCCAGTACATCATATATTAACAATCAAAGTCAAGATTTATATGTATATGGATTGACATGTTTATATATATATATATATATATATATATATATATATATAAAACGCGTATTATTATAGAATAAACCATCCTATAACATTTAGTTTGTTCAGGTAAGAAATATATTTAACAATACGCTGCATCATTATTTTAAGATTGTGCATAACATATGTAAACTTTACAGGTATTTCCCCATACAGTTATATCACCATATTTATTCAGACATAGTGAAAATAACTGATCACATCTGGTGATTCTTTTATATTTGCACACCTGTAAAGCTCTGGTTTCATACCATACAGACTGTATGCATGTTGCAGCATATCCATATCCAGTTCTAATTCGTGTATATAGTTGACCTCGTGAACAAGCTTGTTAAAGAACAAACGTTTACAAAGCCTCTTGCTAGGAACGATCTGGCTAATAATCTTACGGTGCAGGTTTTCTTGTAAGATAAAGAATTCCTTGGCTTTTCTTAAGTGTGGGGGGGGGGGGGTGCAATGCAGTTGATAATACATACGGTGACCAAAGGGCCCGATGACCCCGCCAAATGGACATATCCGTGCCTCATTCAGCCGCTACGTCATTAACGCAGCGGGACAAAACGACGTCCGGGGAGCGCTGGACTGTCCGGGGGTTGCGTCACGTCCACGGGAGGTCCTACATCAAAGGCATCCCTTACTTACACAGTGCAGTGAGAGGGTGGGACACCCTCACAATAGCTTACACTTCATATAATATTCTATCTGCGGGTGTCTGCGAGTTATGAATGTTATTGGACCCTAACAGCACGTGTCAATGTTCATACATGCACGGAGTACTGACGCGAGCGCCGAGGCATTGTTAGGTAATCTACTCAACGGAGTTACATTGTTTCCTCTGTTATCGCTCAAGAATAACCCCCGCGCCTTCTATGGATGCGCACGTGTTGCTATATACACAAAGACCATAACGGTCTCCATATAAGTAGATTACCCACAATAGGTGGGATCCGTTAACTGTGCGTATATCCCGATAAACGATGAACTGAAAGATGACTCTCTCTCTCTCTCTCTCTCTGTCTCTCTCTCTCTCTCTCTTCCAGAAAAAAAATATCTAATGAAAAAAATTGTTTTTCCAAAATGAAAAGAAAAGAGAATTGATAAAAATTATTATTTTGTCCTTAATATTACGATTTTTCATATACAAAGACCAATACATTTTGTTATATTTTACCGAAATATATTGATACTAGTGTAAATAAATATTTGTTCATTCGTATCATCGTATATGCTGTCGAATAAACGTACTGAAACAACGTTCGTGTATATCGACTAAAGAAAGGTATTAATATAAGATAAAGATTGGATATATTTAAGAGCTATAACTAGATGTAAGGGTTAAACTCAAATGGGTTAAGGAGTAAACATAAAAATGGAAATATATACATATATATAATCCACTTGACTTATCATTCTCTATAAGCGAGCAGCTGGTATCAATATTCAAATAATATTTTTTTGTAATTGTATATGTTTCTGGTTTTTTATTTAATTTAATTGCGTTTACGTCATGATTAAATACGCATGCATGAAAAGTTTGCATTAATGTATACAGTTCACATTCTTAACATCAGACTGAATCCTCAAACAGAATTTAAAGTAAACTGTATGCATGCAGGATCACGTGATTATTTAAATAATTCTCTTAACAAACTAAGTAAAATGTATTAGAAAATATCATGACAAAGCAGAGTAGTACGAACTACAACACAGCATGAGGTCTAAATGAAGCAATCTTCTAATCCGTATGTTAAGAAAATGAAAGAGGTCGTAGAAAATGCCACGTAGAAGACTATCAGAAAAGATCAAACGTGATGTCGTAAAATAAACAAATTTTAAACTTCTTAGGTGTATCTGGATTAATTTTAATAGCCCCGAATTAAATATCTTAGAAAGAGATACAATTTGCTATTTAAATCTTCTAAGAAAAATTGGGCACCAACTCCGCGTGAAATTTCTGTTATTATATAACAAACAAGTCGACCTTTTTTAATGGCAATTTTAGCAAACCTATTCGAATACATTAATTCTAGACAGATTGTGCATCAAACACGACAGGTTGGCGGGGTATCGATGGAATATTATGCAAATGAGGCCCCCCGATAACTCAATCAAAGCAGACGACTCCGAATTATGCAAATGAGTTACCTTAAAGACGCGAAACAAGGAGAAGGTTGAATAGGTAGGAAACCAGACCTATTACAGGACATTTGTGGTGTTTGCCCCGGGGGCCAGCATCGGAACGTAACCAAGAGACATATAAAACAGATTTGATGAATTCTAATGGCTGATTTCCGATCTCAGATGTGAAGAATAAAACGATGGAGCCATCATACCTGCGCAGAGAGTAGCTGTAATGGTCGATACCTTTTAAAAACCACTATCTGGAAAAGGCGGGCGATTTGGGTTTCGATATGGGCGTTTATGCGCAGTCTGGCCCCTAGGCAATGAGTCTAGAGATCGTATACGTGCAAGCTTGCAAGGGTCGAGTAGAGAGATGTAGCATATATATACTGGAATCTACGCAGATATTATTAAGTTATAGGATTTGCAATTAAGATATCACCTGACAAATGCATTTACTCATGTGTAAAATTGATTTATTCATTAAAATTATCATCAGTTACATGACTATTTACATTTAAAAGATCACCGGGTAAACTAAACAATAAAAAGAGATTTATATATGGCAGCTGCGCGTGTATATGTATATATAATTATATATACTGTTATGGGTTCGCATTTGCAACGGCATACGTATACGATCTAAACTGATAATATACTTATATAATAATTTTAGCTGTGTCTTTTATTATTTTAATAGTTATAGATTCAGAAAGCCGTATTTACATATATATACGCATATATATTTACGCATAATACATACACACATATATAAATATATATAAGAAATAAATTATAATTTTTCATACTGAATTGTAGGACTATATATAATATGATATATTATAATATAATATAAATATTATAATAAAGTAATATAACTTACAGCACAGTGACACAAAAATGGCACAAGACGAAATTTAAAGTTTCATCACACAGCAGTTCAAATAGAATTCAATTAAAAAAGCACCGGCATATGATGACATTTTATTTCCTTTTAGTGTTGTCAATAACTGTTTTTTTTTTTAATGTATACATAACATATATTTTGTCGGGCAGAATTTATTTGAAATAAACATGGCAGAAAAAGTTTGTGTTCACATGAAGAGATTAATTTGCACAGAAATATATATAGGGAACTATATATGGGACACACACACACACATATATATATACGATGCACGATGTTATTCTGGTATCACTGATGTGAACAATATAATATACAGGTCATCTGTAAATTAAAAAAACCTAAATACGCTTGACATAATACAATTATAACTATATATATATATATATATATATATATATATATATATATATATATATATATATATATATATATAGATGGAGAATCAGGACGGGCAGTGCATGTCCTTTGCAGGTCTGTAATCAGCTAACATCAGCTGTGATGCAGAGACTATAAGTCTGTATAATATACTATATGGTTGGCTCTTTGTTCGCGAGGATTTAAATTCACGATATTCGCGAAGGGGAAATTACCGCGAAAATAAAACCTTATAATATAGCAAATGATACGCCACATCTGCACAGCTGAATAGAGATTTATACTCTCTCTATATATATGGCACCTAAATGGCACCCATCAATATTACTGTAGCATATGCCTACATTATATATATACCCATAATTCAAAATTGAAAATTTGAACAATATCAATTGTTTTGTATCTGTCACTTAAGTAAGATGATTTGCTACTTGTTTAGTGTTCCCTTAGCTCCTCATGCACTGTATATATTATAAATATTTTTTATACATACATGCTGAAGAAGTAGACATCGCAAATATTTAACATCGCGAACATGACATCAACCGCAGTTTGTTCAAGGAAATACGGTATATATTTATTTTATATATACTTCATTTAAGGACATTTAACTACAATGACATTATACAATCAAAATATCTTAAACGGAAGCACATGCAGTGATTATATAAGCATATGCACATGCACATATAATCGAGATTTACAAGTGTGAAAGGGTTTATATAGGGTTATATGTATAGTCTACAAAAATGCAACAGAGGCGCTAAATTAATATAGGAATGATGCTTTATAAAAAACACCATAACGTGGAAAGTGTATATATATATACATTACTGGTATATAATAATGCAGAAGAGCACGGCCCAAATATGTTAAAATTTGACACGACTAGAGATTTGAACCAGAGCAGTACGTCAACAGACAGGGGTCCATATAGAGACCGATACAGCGAAGGAGAATAAGCTAGATTTCACATGGACCTGACAATTTGGTTCGAGACAGATGGACAAGAAAAGAGAGACAAGACGACAGCTAAAGAGTGACAGACACACAGATCTAGAGAAGGAGAATAAAAAAGATCATGATGATATGCGAAAATCACAAAAAACGGCATGCAGACAAGAGAGAAAGTCATACAGACAGACAGAAACAGTAAAATAAACAAATCCAGATAATGAAAATAAGAAGGAGGAAGTTGAGACAACACTTAACGTGGTAAATACAGAAAGAAAAAGACATGCAGGCGTATTTATATAGATGCGGGCGAAGAAAGAGAGACACAGCCAGATATAAAGATAAAAAGATATATATTTAGATGAGGAAGGAAAATTGTAATAATACGAAAATTCGCGTGCGAGCGCATGCAGGCAGAGAGAGAGAGAGGGGGGGGGGGGATAAAAGCGAAGGTACACAGAATACAGCGACTGCATGGTCGTCAGACACCACGTATATATAGCAACTGTTACTGCGGCGTACACTGGGACGGTGATGTCACCTTTGTCCGTCAGACAGCTGTGAGAGAAACTGATCAAAAGACGGGAATTATGGAACGGACCGTTAAGGTCAGAGAGATCGTGCTCCCTTCAGCTGACGACAAACAGACAGACAAAGGCTTTAAAACTCCACAACCTTGTGGCTTTCTGGCTGAAAATACTAGAAAACAAAACTTTCCTTAGCTCTGTATGGGAATCGTGTTGCAATTCTCCATGGTGTGGTGCCTTTAGCTCTTTGAATTCCATATTCCACAGTTGTTTCTTTGTTTACGTAAATTAACGACTACAATGTGGCTTGATTAATTTCTCCACAGAAATGTTTATGATATCGTCCGTCACATTAAAACAATTCTTCGACATATTCTTTAACCCTCTACAATTTGTATTGTGTGCATGCATCCTTGTGAATAATTGCCAGATTATGTAAATAATTCAATGAAAGATATTTTCTCTTTGTTAATTACCCTTTCTACCGGAAGTAACAGCTTTCTACGTATATTTTGGACATTGTAAATGTGTCATACGTATGTTGGTAAGATCTACATATAATCAGTGTTGGTATAGTTGATAGGCAACATACAAAGTACATGGGGTATGGGTTAATTTACCATCAAAATATTTTATCCACACTACCCAAAGAAGCAAAGAACAATAGATTTTGACGCCATTGTAGTAGAAAGTTGTCGAGGTCCATTATAAATTCTCTAGAAAACCCACTGACAGACAGGGGGCGTTTCTGCTTCAGTGTGTTCAGGACGACCCAGCTGGTCAGCCACAAAACAAGACAGGATTAATAGCGGACTAATTAGGTGACAGATCCCGCCCGCCAACACTACCGTAGATACCCTAGTGGACCGCGTAATTGGCGCACAATACTGTCGTCTGCTGAGCGACTTTTGACCGGGTTTCTTATCTTTTCACGCTCTTTAGTGTTTTTCTCACTGCTCGACATCAAATAATCCCATGTTCCAGACAGCCATCTGCCCCTGAAAGAACTCTATATTAGCATTTTCATCATAATATTTTGACATTCACAAATGACCTATATATATACTCAATAAGTTTTGCTGAATTCAAACATGAAGTTGTACACAACAATATATGCAACTTCTTATATAGGAGCTTTATGTAATAATCAATTTAACCTGTTTCGAAAACATCTGAAGGTAGAGAAATTCATTTATCTGTAATTATAATAGGTTAAACAAACCAAAACTCTGATCTATGGATGAAACCGAACCGTAAAGTTTAAATTTAGTTTTTTTTACAAAAGTAATAACACAATATTAAGTTTAGGCCCCCTTTTTTCATTAACATGTAGGTGTATATAAAATTTCTCTAGTGTTTGAAGGGAAAAAAGTGTGCTTTTTGTTGTTGTAAATTAATCATATTAAGAAAGGAAATCTAGTTTAATATAGGGTGCAGTGCAGACGTAAATTAATTGCATAATGCAGGTCCAAGAGAGAAAAAACCTTTCAGTGCAACAATGGAAAAAAGTTATGCTAACAAAGAAGAAACGTTAACGTTTTGATTTGGACGGAAGCAAAACTCAGTGTACTCCGTGCACGTCCCCAGTGTTTGGTGTTTTTTCTATATATAGATATAAACATGAGACCAGATCTTGTCACCCCTTCAGCAGTCCTGTCAGGGGGTAGTAATATAGAGGGGCGGGGAGCACCTTGCTGTTCGTCAGGGCCCCGGCGCTCGGCGGGCGGTCTTGGGTTGGTGATCTATAACGTATATGTACCGACAGGTATACTAGTACCGAAGTTGAAGAAATTAATTTCATGGGTTGCGCCGGGAGGAGGGAAGGGGTGGTACCTGACAAATTTGGGTCTTCCCACCACCAACCCTTGTCCCCAAGCGTTACAGTTCTAATTAATGTGTCCCTTCTATCCCAAGTTTCTGCGCCATTGTTCCATGACCCATCTATCTTTTCCGGGTTGTTGATCAATTGCGGCGCTTTATTCGGCCGTTCACAGCTAAACAGTCCCGGTCTTTTAGTTTACAAAGCTGCGCGGAGCGCACTAGTGGTTTATGGCATGCAACACGGGGATATATAATTTGACCTCAAGTATCGAGTTGCTTTAGGGATTTTACGATCTGTCATGTTTATTTCTATGTGGCTGACTGCATCCCGACTTTTATTAATGCTACGCCAAGTCCCCTGAAAGTAACGGTGTTATATATTGCGAATATATCGGCAAGCGAGACCCCAGGCAACATTTGGGGGTTTTAAATATAGCTGTTACGCCCTTACACACGCACGCGGACGCCTGTAACCGTTTTATTTGCTTGGATAGCTATGTATATGTATACTATGAATTTGCGTGATTGTATCGGTGTGCAGTTGTACAATCAAGTATTTCAACTTGTCATTTAACACATTTTCGTCACCAAATTTAAACTTCGACATGTTTCAAAACATCTATAAACACCTGAACATCTAAACAATTAATTAAAGGCACACATGCACACATACATATACAAATATATATATATATATATATATATAGAGAGAGAGAGAGAGAGAGAGAGAGGGGGGGGGGGGGAATTACAGAGAATCAATTGAAAGGCAGACCTATACGGAAAAGTATTCACGGGTTTGACCATGCAGGTCACCTTTATATATTTGTATATATACTGCATGCAACATGAAAACTGAAAACTGCATGAGCGTTTATATTTCCTCTGTATTGGCAGACCATGCATTGAGTAAAATTGTACACGAAAACAAGACACGAATATACATTCGCTAACAGGAGTACAAACACATGTAATATATATATATATATATATATATATATATATATATATATATATATATGTAGTAAATATATACACTACATATTCACCAGGTTTTATTTGGTAAAAAGTGACGTTTCCGTGACATGAACACTTGTTAAGCACATCCAAACAGCGTTTCACTTTTCAAAGAATATACTGTGTATAAAAATAAAGCTTAAGTTCGTATTTATTGTGTTGACAGAGGCGTGTTAAACATATTGATTATAAGTTCCTGCAAAGGTTGTTTGTGATGTATATTTACCGTTATCACAATCTGCATATCATCAAGCGATATATATATATATATACTCCAGCTCCAGCGACAGGTACGTTGTCGAGCACTTTTGTTAACCCACCCTGTCCAGAAATTCAACTTGTCGCATCCCGTGAAACAGTCTGTTGTGAATTAACAGTGTTGTTTTTCTTCAGAGTTATATATATATATATATATATATATATATATATATATATATATATATATATATATATATATTATATACGTGCAGGAAATATGCACGAAATGGTATATAATTCTTATTAAATGGCAGGCAATC
The DNA here is from genome assembly GCA_026874595.1 of Sipunculus nudus. Classification (NCBI taxonomy): domain Eukaryota; kingdom Metazoa; phylum Annelida; class Sipuncula; order Golfingiida; family Sipunculidae; genus Sipunculus; species Sipunculus nudus. The sequence continues at coordinate 10,575,011 of CM049321.1, forward strand.
ATATCATTCTTGTTAAACTATCCAAACGTCACAAGTAGCTTAAAAGAATTTTATAAGAGAACTTGACTCCACCTAAGTAGGCATTTATTCTGTTTGAACATATATCATTGTCGTGTTCCGGGATTTTGAAGTATACCACTTGGGTTGAAAAGTTGTTGAAATGTGAACCACTTGGCCTGCGCAGCCCGGGGGGAACCTGTTCCCCTGTGTATTGGCATGATGCGCATCCTCTTGAACAAATTCACTTCGATCAGAAGACATCAACTTGTCTATTCACTAGTTAATAGTTTGAAGAGTCTTGTTGCGAATACGTAAGTCGGTGTTCGACCATTAAAGAACTCCTTGTCGTCACAGTTGTTGCTTTCAAGAGCTCTGCACGAGACCCTGACCAGCTCCAATAGTGTACCTACGTTTCGCACCTGTTGAAACTAACATCAAAGGAGCCGCCGCTCCATCCAGCGTTGGGCGGAACTTTGATGTCACTTTCATGTCAATTTCAACCTGAGAGGAATGCACAATGGTTGTCACTTGAGCGCTAATCACTCCCGGCATGTGGGTTCCGCCGGGGGTGTGAAAGAATTCGGTTACAATAACCCATCCCTGTCGGATTACGGCACTCCTTGATTACCTTAACTCGGAGATGCTTTGACGAGTCCAGGTAACTCACACCCTGTCGTGTATTATATCATACCGAAGCACGGACTGACCCCGCAGTACCAATTCCTGGTTACAAGCTATACCATTATGTATGTACATGCATATTATACGGTGAGTTGTCTTCTGCCGTGTGTCCCTGTATTTCTTGTATGTATATACATGTATAGGCATTGTTTGAGATATTATAGGTAAATGTATTTCCTGGAGGTCGGGATTGGGGGTTTGGGGGGGAGGGGGGGGGGGAGGAGGTGGGGTTGGGGGGGGGGGGGGGGCAGGGTGGTGTTTTAAGTGACGAAAAATAATAATAATAATGACAATAATTATAAAAAAAAATAATATTGTAATTTACTTCTTTGGGGGGGGGGGGGAATGTGTGTTTTAATAAAAATTATAAATATATAAAATGTAAATATAAATACCTGTCAAAGACGCCGTTAGAAAAGAAATGATACGCATATTGTTCTTTAAATAATGGGATGTCTAACCTTTTCATTTCAAAATATATCATAAGAAATGCATTTAGAAATTAACCATTTTTGGATTAAGGCTTATCAGAGATTAGAATTATACAAAAATAAATGCAAACTTCATTTTCGTAAACAGGTTCATCATGAAATAAATATACTGGTGCATACTTTAACATACTGAGAAAATTGTTTGAACTTTGAAAAATGGGGTTAGTAAAGTATAATTATAATACGTAGTTATAAGGTATACGTTTATGACACGAAAGTGTAAACTTAAAAATATGAAACTATTTGCATATTTATACATTTATAAAGATGTTTGATATATTTAATATTTATGTTTATTGTTAAGTTATATTAAATCCTCTAAATCTGCACGTTTGTTGGTTATAAAGTTTTTTTCTTATCTGCTGGTAAAGAATACCAAAGGGATCCATATATCTTTTTCCATATCTTATGCGGATATCTTGTTCAAAGTTTTATATATATATATATATAATTATATATATATATATATATATATATATATATATATATATATATATATAAGCACCATAATCCCTCAATAAATCACAATCAATATTAAAGATATATATTTTTCATATCTGTTAATGCTGTATTATAGCTGTCTTCGTGACTGTATCCCTGCCTGCTGATGGCTGTACTAGGGCTGTGCACTGCTGTAACAGGGATGGGCTGCGTTGACTGATGTGGCACTGCATGCATGGACTGACAGCGCAGGTTGTCAGTCTCACCTGGCTACCTGGGTGGGAGGGTGAGAGGGGCGGGGTCGTACCCAGTATTTATAAACACCCGACTCAACTCTCATAATACTCTGAGTTATATGTAAACCTAGAGATTGTGTTACGAAATAGGTTCCTGGTAGGCCTGTCTGTCTGTGTACATATAACATATTCCTGCATTTCGTCGTCTTCTTCTTTTCTCTGCCTCTCTCTGTTTCCCCGCAGTTCGTCCGTCTGTCTGTCTGCCTTTCTATCTCTTTCTCTCTCTCTCCCTCTGCATAAATCTCTGTGTGTCAGCTATCTAGCTTCATGTCAGTCTGTCTCGATTTCTGTCTGTCCGTCTCTCTCTGTCTCTCTCTCTCTCTCTCTCTCTCCCCCCATACATCAATATTTGTCCTTCCAGCTGTCTGTCTCTCCCTTCTCTTCTGTCGGGAAGGGAATATATTTGTTTGTTAAATGAGACAAGATCGTATATGGCTTTTGAGTTCCCCTTTTTCTTAAATCTTTTTTCTGCAGAATAAATTTACAGAGCCAATATGATATTCTCTCTTGTCAATAATAATCTGAATGCTATATATATTGTCTTTTTTCATGCACCTAGAGAAAAATTTGTCTGTTTATATACATCTGTCTGTTACTCATATTTTACGCAAACGACCAGTCACGTGATACGACGTCATCATCATTGGAAGACAAGGAGGCGATATAGATAGATATGTACACTTTATTCACACGAAACAATTCAACCAATCAACAATACAACAAATTAGTGTCATTAACTCCCTCCGGAGGTCGCTACTATAGACGACATTGACGTCACATTGTTCATCATACAAGATATATCGATGATGAAATTATAAACAGTATGCCAATGACGTAATCATACATATAGTCACTCATTAATGGTATACCAACATGTATGTAAACACAGTCATTTCTAAATTACCCTCAGTGCCTATGTATACATCCTTATTTTCCTTTAAAAAAAGAATATCTTAGGTTTACATTTGTATATTTATCTGAAAGCGGTGGTTTAATGAAAGGATAAGTCTATTTTTCCATGGGGATTACGCCTTAGAAAGGCAATTAAGTCAATCATCTTCCAGATTTCTTCTCATTCCAGACAAACTTATACTTTGCATAATGTCTGATATTGTTTTGATTTAAAGCTAATGAGGCTTGACTACACGACCTCAAATAGAATCAGATAAAACAAACATGTTTACACAATGTATCTAACTAGTGAGGCCATCTCTGTTTGGTTATCGACTTAACAGTGACTATACCTCTATACCTGACCAGTGACAACATGGCGTGCTATATAAACGTACATCCGACTAGGATGTGCCGTGTATATTTTGTTAAACTTTTCAGTGGTGTCAACATTGCATGCCCCGTGGCGAACCAAGGAATAAAGCCTGTCGCATTAGGTGACTGTTCCGTCAAATATCTCCCTCCTAGCGCCGCCACAACTAGAGTCACGCCTCAGGCCGAAATGCGCGCTCCACAGATCAAAGCGAGGCTCTATAGGCAACCCGCCAACCCGTCATGTTGACCTCTGACCTCTTACATAATACAGACGACAAGAGACCGCATATGCTATATTTTTCGCTACCAGCCCAAACTTTGTGTTTTCCTAACAATGACACCGGGAATTCGGGACGGATTATATTATAGTGTATATGTTATTTATATGTGTGTCTATAAGTAGGTAATTGAAGGGACACCACTGTCTCGAGGTAGGCAGTCATGGAATGAATCCTGTTTTGTGCGGTATCTTTTGATATAACAACAAAATTAAATGAGGCTTTTTTTTATGAAGCTCAGACGGTGTGTCATCGGATTCATGTATGGTGAGAATTGGTTATATGGGACTTGCTCGCCTGTCATGTATTACATTATCAAAAGAACTGCACTGATTTGTGTATAATCAACTAATCAGAAATACTTTCATAATTTTTCTTTATGACAATTCCTCTGCTGACGTGAAAGCAAGTAAACGACCATAAACATTTATTTGTTTTAGGGGGTATTAAAACAAGTAAATTAGGCGATCAGTCAGATTTTGGCAAAACGTTCATCAGTGCATTTTTACGTAAAAAAAAATGGCCGAAATACTGTTTCAGTTGTCTCTTATGCGAACTGAAATTGATAATCCACCTGTCAGATTTTAAGTAAGTAGGAAGTTAATTACAGGTAAAGCGAACAGGTAAATAACTTACTTCTTTTAGTGAAGAATTATCTTCCCCACTGCCTGGTTACTCCGGTAAATGCTAGATGTACTACTGTATTGCATGCATGAACTGTTCTTTTTATAGAAATTACACTTCATTGCTTATACATCAAAACCTGCAAAAGAACTATAGACCACACAGCCAGATACATGATATGCCATGTTTATAATGAATATTCATATCCCCAGCATTGCGAGGATATGGCAACCTTTTGCTGCATGTGATTTGATTATGAATATTCATGAATATTGTTTGAGTCTCTGACTTTAAAATCTTTACCCCGAAAAATATTGAAACGTCGGCGGTCAGATTGTCTGATACAGACGCAGATTTAGTGAAATGTTTTAATATTTATTCTTGTTTCACGTTCACTGATTGGTAGCCAGCACCGGAAGACGGAGTCCTATTTCCGGTTTGTTCCGGAGAGTTGGTAGTTTCATTTTGTCCATTTTCGGAGTCACTTCCGCTTCCTGTTTTTTTGCCGTCGCCGGTGTGAGTTTTGACGTGTTTGCTCAGATGATCGCTCCGCATAAAGCGTTTGTTACATATCGGACACGCAAATCGTTTCTCCCCCGTGTGTGTGCGTAGGTGGCGCTGCAGCTCGTCTGACCGCGTGAATCGTTTCCCACAGAACAGCCAGTTACAGACAAATGGACGCTCGCCGGTATGCCAGCGTAAATGTGCTTTCAAATGTGACGTTTTATTGTAGATTTTACCACAGCCTGGTATGTGGCAGCTGTGAATGTTTCTCTTCAGATGAGCCCCGGCCGGACCTAACCTATCGGCCTCCTGGCAGTTCGGACAGTCGCAAGTCGCCCGACCAGTGTACCGTCTCTGTGAGCGTGGACTTGGCAGAGATGGTAAACCTGGTCGGGACAGGAAAGCGCCGGCCATTGACGCATGCGCACTGATATCATTTTGGCCCGGAAACATGGATTTATATGAATCCGGCAGCAGTTGCTGACTAGATGGCAGGAAAGCGGAAGGATTTGAACCTAGCTGATGTGAGAGAGAATAGTCCGTGCGCATGTAACTTCCGGATATTTGACTTGGTAGTGCGGGTGCGCCTGCGCTGGGCATGTCTGAGAGCCAATTTGTTCTCTGTGAATGCACGTCCAGACGGTAGTTATTTGAAGGAGGTGGTAGCTCCGATTTGATTCCGGAAACTGAAGTTGAACCGGGGAAACCATTGAAAGGCCAAGATTCGTATGGATGCGCGGAAACGCGGTTACTGAGTCCAGATAAAGTAGTTCCGACAACGCTGTCTTGGTGGAGCTTCTGCAGTGACGCCTGCTGGGAAGTGTCTCCTTGAGCCAGCGCCTGTACTGAGGCGTAGGGATACAGTATATCGGTCGCGTAACTCGCCGGACATCCAGTCGTGGCGGTGGACCGTGAGAAGCCGAGTGAAGCTGTAGTCATGGCTGTTTCTTGCCCGGGGGAGGACACTTTAGGATTGCCCAGTGCTAATGAAGCTCCAGTACCTGCACCCGGACTCTTGGCTCTCCAAGGCTGGAAACCTTTGGCCACGCTGACGTCAGCGTAAGGGGTGGTGGGGCCTGTCTGTAACTTGTCGCAGTGCGCGGCCAGCATCCCGAGTGGGGACGAACCGAGATGGGGCTGTTCCTGAAATGAGGGAAAAACAAATTAACAAATGTGTCATAAGTCATTCAACTGAACTTTAAGATAAAATAATACGAAATAACTTTACCCACAAAGAGAACTAGATTTTTTTCAGTCCTTAGGACAGACTTAAAGTCTAAATGTCATCATGGTTTCTAATCCATATACTTCTACAATACTTACTTCTGTCCCTCACTTCTTTTGTGCACAAAAATTGATTAAAATAATATAAATATTATTATTATGCATATTAAATATATTAAATTAATTATCATATATCATATGTTATATATTTATTATAAATTAAATTATTTTTATATTTTTTGTCACTTTTATCATAATTATTATTATTGATTGTTGTCATTTGTATTGATTATTTTCATTATTATATTATTATTATTTTAAAAATCTAAACACAACCTTATCAATAAGCATCAATTTCTTAATACGTGCTTATATAGGAAATTTATCTATATATTGGAAGAAACTTTTCCCCTTATAATGCAGGTGCATGTCTGGCTGAAAGTAAATGTTACAGTAAAATCCATACAGAGAGAACTTGTGAACAATGTGTCCTTGTGGTATAGTGTTTCCATCATCCGAGAAAAGAAACACGTGCATGCTTGTGTGAATGGTTCAATAATAATATTAAATTGTTAAATGCCAATGCACTATATCACATACGATATCAGCATATAACAAAAAAGGGGGGAAAGTATTGATTGGTGTACTTTTTCCTGGAAAAATAGGGTAGACAGACTAGGAGCTTATTCAAACATGGCAATGTGGTCTCTGAATTTAAAGAGAGAAAAAAAGATATCAGATGTGAGTCACCGGACATGACAAATATCTAAAATAAATTTTCTAATGAATGATTTATTTTATCCATGTGTATCGTCCATTAGAATTGAACAATATACGTAATTGGCTTTCCCGTGAACATTTATGTAAGATCAAAGGAATAGGATCAACTTAAATATTAATTTCTTTTAAATTGCCATTATAGGCCAACATTAATGGGAGACCACTTCAACACGCACATTGCTTCAAAACAGAATTGACATAGATCGAGCAATAACTGATATTAATAATCTAATAATAATCGCTCAGGGCTGCGGTTAGCTTTCTCCTTCGGGGCCAAACATGAAGCGAACGCTTTTGCTTACACGAAAAAATGGTCTCACACCCTGTAAGTGGGGTTTCCTAGCGGGGTTTAATGGCCAGAGTGCTTCTGCACATCTTTTAGAGTACTGGCCTCTGAGCGATGTATTCATTAGAGAGCCCAAACACATAATGCAAATGGCTATAAGAGCTGTTGAAAGAGTGGCATTTGCCGCCCTATATGTCCACACGGTGAAGCTTTTGTGGCTCTCTGCGTGTGATTCCATAATTAAATTATTTACAAATACAAATAAAAGCGCTGTCGCAAAAGGTGCGCCCCTTAATTGGCAAAGAGCGGGGCAAGCGACAGCTGTATGATCGCGACCTCTGACCCCGCGCACCTGCAGGCTGCCACACGCGCTTCTAACTTGTACATTTCCCTTGTTGATTTCACCGCCAGGCCTTATTCCCGCAAGGGGCGAAAACTGTGCGAAAACAGCGACTTAATGGTTGTAGCTTGCTGCATGCTGAGTGTAACTGCCTGTCTCTGACGGCGAGAGCTGAATTTCAAGCGAAATCTGACAAGGAGTAGGCTAATTACAATTTAAAACCCCTCATACCCTTAGGGCCCGGCAGTCTGCTATAAAAACTAACCACAACCACTCGTTTTATAATCTTTGACACGGTGCTCATCTCAACGTAAACCACTGAACTATTTATATATATAGCTCATATTCGATCACTTTCCTTAGGTGTTTATTATCTTTTTTAATCTTTGATAAATTACCTTTCTACATTTTATATGCCTTGAAATGATATACGTTTTACTGATAACCTTTCACTGATTTAAATATATTAAAGTATATTTAGTAAGTGACTTTTGTATAAATTTTGTTAATAAAAATACTTATGATAAATTTTAGTAAACTTGCCTTGCTAACTAAAGCATAACATTGAATATTCCTTGATGTGGAATTTAGCTTTTTCTATTTGTATGTTAATCACTATTTTCTTTTATCTTACTATTTCGCTTTTACAAGGCCGATATGGCACACAAAATTAGTGTTTCCTAAGGGCCCTTTTCCCAAATCAGCCTGCATGTCAATTACAGACATAGCTGTACAAAGCACTATGGTGTACAGCTGTCACAGCTTCAATGAAACAGAACATGTTCAGCTCATGGTCAGTTTGACAAGCAAGGGATAGTCACACCCAGACCGTAACACGTCTCGATGACCGCTTGACCACGCTGACCAAAACATTCACGACACCTGATAGGTACATGAAACTTTTCGGACACTCTGTGGCCAGCGGTACCCAGTAATTATCGCCGTTCCCATGGGGATCTCGTGAAACTTACACACGTATCCCAAAGCTTTCTACTCGCCATGTGCCTTTCATGTCGTTTCCGACAAAAAATTGCCCGGATATCAAGTTTGTAGCTGGATATTGTTACCGACGTTTACAATCACATCAATTTCACGCCACGATATCAGCAAGTGAAACATATCCCCCGCCCCTGTTTGTTTTAACATCCAGCCTGTCAAAGTTAGATCGTCAAACCTCACCTGATTTTTTAGGTTTGCTCATTTCCACGTTACCGTGAAAAGATCTAAAGAACAACTCAATTAGTTATCTAGCAAACATGTTCTCTTTGTGGAAAGAACCGACAACTTATAATTTCCGGAAATTAAGACAATATCAAAGAAACTAAGAGTTTCGTTTGGCTTCTTCAGTTAAACGGGTTTTTAAATAGGGCAAATGTTAAAAATGTAAGGCATGGTTGATTTTCTTACTCCATTCTTTAAATAAATATGAAATAACTTATTTTCACATTTCTCTGTGTCCATTGACAATATATATGGAAGGTAAAATATAACTTCATAATCTTTGGTTAAATAAATATGAAACATAAAGATATAAGCATATTAAAACATATAAATATATAAACGTATTTTACATTTTTCTGCATTTAATATTGAGATTAATTTAGAATTTAATGTGGAAGACTCCCATATACCAGTATACATTGAAAAAATGTATCTTCTATCTTATATTTCTTTTTCTCTGCGAAAGGACTATTCACAAGGAAAGCAATATATGAATGTCAATATATAAATACCTATATATATTATCCTAAAAGGGTCGAACACCTAATCTGTCTGATCAGATTATGTCTGATCAGATTATTTACAAAAACAGAGTTAACTGTTCAAATTGTACATTTCTCATGTCATATAAATAAATAATATTAAGTGTTCTTATATATCATTTCTAAATTATATACCAAGTGAAAATAAATATACTATACAGTACAGGAAAGTATGCAATTTATACCCCTGCAATAATAATGTTATCAAAGCTGGCTAATGGATTTTGTAAATATTATTTCTATGTGTCTTGCCTTCACAATAACTGTATAATATAAATATGAATAACCATGCAACAGATTGGGAGTTTTGATCTCTTTTAAATCAATATCATAATTTAATGAGTAAAGAACACAGGATAAGCGTTTAAACAAATAAAACAGTAATTTAGCGGATAAAAATGGCGGTTTAGGATTTTAACGTGTTCTTTAATCTCGTCACGTGTCACCTTAATGTCGTTAAGTTCTCCATGGTGTGTTTTAATATTTCAGGTAATAAAGTCCATTACTAAGCGCGGAGGGAGCGGGTTTCGCACTTCATAAAACACAATGATGCCTGACTGGACGGCGGCTTCTGTGATCTTGTGAAAAGTGTCAGTTAATTACCGTGATGTTAGTCGTATAACGGTTCCTCGCTCACTGATGAATGTTCTCTGATTCGTTTGTAATTTTTTCCTCTCTATATAACAACTGGAATGGTCACCGTACTCGTTCGATATATAGTTTCAATATACACAAATATATTAAGTATATAAATGTAAGTAATATTTTTTTTTATTAAATACTGATATGATAACATATATTTGCTTATTGAACGTGCATATATGTTGCAATAGTAGATTTGCTTATTTCCAAACATCAGTCAAATTGGCAAATAAATTTCGCATTTGGTGAAAAGGTATACAGAAATACTGAAGTTTGTCAAACGGATTTTTTTTTAACTATTGAACTATATTCAATGTGGTATCATGAATTCTTTATATAACTTAAGAAGCTTCTTTCTGTTTTGCCAAATCCTTTTTTATTTAATTGTGCGACCGAAATCTCCCATGAAAAAAAAAATAAATGGAATGACATAAACAAACATGAGAATTCTCATGAATTAATGACTGCTCCATGCATGCGTTAATGCGCATGATATATATTTTCCATTAAAAGTGTACATACAACATTTTGTTTATCTATCCAAACGGGATAAACTTCTCATTAAATGCATGGTCATATCTAATGTTACACAGGATTATAAATATGCATCTTATATATATATATATATATATATATATATATATATATATATATATATATATACATATATATATATATATATATATATATATATATATACATATATATATATACTGCACCATTAAACATATATGTGAAACTCGTACATTTTAAAATTCATATCAACGCACATCGACAATTATAATACTTCATATTGAGTTGATTTCTTTGGCTGATGAGCCAATCACGATAAAGTCATTAAGAGAGATATATATCTATAAGTCAGCGGGTATCAGTTTAGCGAGGGCATGATTTCACCATCCAGGCGTATCCAGTTACTGCTCTTGCTGGCCTTTTTCCCGCCCCCTTTCAGCTTATTCCCACAAAATCCCGTTATACCAATCAAGCACGGGTAGGGAATTCCCAGAGGTTAACGCGTCAACATAACTTAGTCAGCTGTCGTACAGGGGCATGCTGTCAATCAAACTCACAAACACAAATGTTTTTGACACTTTGCACCTGTGGTACGGGAGAATCCCCGGCGCTCTGGGCCCAAGTGATGAAAATCAACAACTGTTGATATTGACACGGCCGCTATCGGTATTTGATCTAGAGTTCGGCAGCTCTGATTGGCTTAGCAGATTCTTATCCGAGCCCGCGCTGCGGTTGAAACTGACAAAGTCAATTAGTCGTGTAAATTTCAGCTTATAAGGTTGGTGCTTATATGAAATGTAAACAGTGCAGAGCGGTTCTCTCCCATTGAGCTGATTTAATATGTTTTCTTATAACTAAAAGTTGATACAAGTGCAAACTAAAATGCAGTTTTGCTATTTTCACATTTTAATATAAAATGATGTCTATAAATTCCAATACGTGATCTGTAATATATTGTCTCAAATATTGTCACCGAAAAATTCATGTTATTATATGTAAACATAAAGAAAAAAACTTTTATTATTGAAAAGAAAAACTGTAACAGAAAACACTGTCAAACTGTTAAAGCAGAACATTATCTTTAACAGACAGATTAATGCTGGGGACATTCGGTTCTATATTGGTATGACCATTTAAAGAAGCAACTGTATCCGGATTGAGTTAGTGATAGTGACTGCCCGAGACGGGACAGGGAAACCATGTCAATTTCACTGCAGCTGACAACCAAGCAACAGCCATGTCAGTTTCATAGATAGTGACGTATCCCGGCCCTGGGTCATTGAGTGTAAATTTAAAGGTCTGACCCGACAAGTGTCCATCCAAGTTCATGAAATCCCTTTGACATATGCACCTCAACAAATATGTCTTTTATCCCTGGCCCCGCATAGAAGGCAGGCCAAAGTTTAACTGTGATATCCAGAAACAATCTATAGACACTTCTATATGATTAACGGTACTGTTTGTTAACCCGTGCTAGCCTTAAACGTATGATGCAGGTATCGAAAACATATAGTGTGAAATGGTATAATGGCTGAAATTGTTTACGAAATATGCTCTTCACTTTTATTTTATTCATAAATAAGCGGAATCTGTATACATATATATATATATATATATATATATATATATTATAAATATGTTATTTTATGTATATATATATTGAAATATATATATATATATATATATATATTTATCCAGATAAAGGGTGTAAATTGATACATGATAATACATTATAATTATAATATTATATATATATATATATATATATAGAGAGAGAGAGAGAGAGAGAGAGAGATAATGACACGCAATAATATTTAATATGCAATAAATAACTACAGAGAAAGAGAGAGAGGGGGGGGGATTTAAATGCATGTTTGTTAGGCCTGAATCTATGATGGTGCGTGCATATCGGTCTCATATATCATACACACGTCGACGGCAATGACGCTTCGGGTGTGATTAAAGAATAAAAACGCTGGAGTCATCGTAAATCAATCTGTATAAAACAGGCTAATCATCTATATTGACGGAAACCATTTGCACAAATCTCCTGGAATCACGCGAGAGCTCGGCCGACGTTACGTCCGAGTTCTCGGACTGCTAACGAGACTTTGTCGTGATACATTAATAATTACCCCACTTTGCAAGGGGAAATTGGTCTAACCGACCCGCATCTATTTCATTCACTTCAACTTTTTACCACAATTACACGGTATTAAAAAAACTATAAATGCTTTTGGTTGAGTGTTTGGTAGCTTTCACTGTTATAGTCGACCAAATGTATTATCATCGTTATATATAAGAGGACTAGTATAGCTACTACTACAGCTATTACTTCTAGTAATGATAATAAAAAGAGTGGTAGTAATAGTAGTAGAGTGTATAGTATAGCACTAGTGATATAGTTTTAAAAACCTTATGGAAATACTGCATATATATATAATAGCTGCTTGTGCGTATATATATTTAACTAAAACTGAACGAATTCTTTATTCTGCTAATACAGTTGACTGTGAATATGAAATGTATTTGAATTACCACTATTTATTTTATATTATTGAATATTATGGTATATATTATATATACATATGTTTCTAAGTTGCCATTTTTAACAAATGTTTTACCTGTATATAATATACATCATTCACTATACAGAAGCATATATATATGATCCTTTCAGAAAAAAAGTGATAATTAATATCATATTAAACATAAAATATTCCCAAGCCAGGAATACCCATACATCAATCTGAGCGCAGAATCCCGGGGAAACAAGCTTTATACATAACCCATGAGCCGTAACGGAGGTCTGACAGCGGAGGCCATACGTACATACACACGAGTCGTGTAGATAGGTTCAGGTCTGTTTGCTCGAGTTTACCTGTACGATACAGGTATATATGATTAATGTGTGTGGTTGGTATGAGTTATGGTTAACGAGCGTAATATATGATCAAAGGGCAAACGACTCATTAAGTGTTTTGAGCCATTTAGTGTAATTAACACCAGCCTAGACGTTTTTAATTTATCAATCTAGGTAAATGTAACGTTAAAACGTATATACTCTCCTGGTAATATATATATGTGTGTGTGTATTAAAATGTAATTTATTTTCCATATCATATCAATGAACCTTTCAGTAATAAATATATGACATTATCCCATCGACTCAAATATATATTTTAATTATATTCATTTATATATGCATTCATATAATGCTTTATAGAGTTTATAACAATACCAATTAGGGAGGAATCGATAAACATGTATACATGTATTTAGAGCTTAATGTTTATACGTATATATACGATGTTTATATATATATATATATATATATATATATATATATATATATATATATATTAGGTGGGTGGGTGGGTGTATACATACACACACTTTAAATGTAAGAGCACTATATACAGGAATATTTTTATTTTATTTTATCTCCATAACTGTTGCAATATTATGTTAAATTAAACGCTTATTAAAATACCAACTTTACCAAGTAACAGATCAATGCCTGTTTATTTTTATACATGAACGTGGCAATTAATGGTAATTAAAGTCACCATAGTTAACACGAATCAAAATCTCATCATATCAAATATATGAAGTATATAACAAACAGTTTTATACAGAAAAATAAAGTGTATTCATACGTGTATAGGAGTCATAGAAATCCGTACGCCTATTTATATCTATTGCTTCGCATTAATATTATTCACGCTCATATAAGTTTTATTGCAACGCACGCCTTTGCAAGAATGTATAAATAGCGTTTCCCTGAGCTGTGGTTTAATATATATGGATCACCTTTAGGCTTATAACTGAAGTCATTACTCGCTTAAGAATGTAAACAAAGATTCGCTGTTGAAATCGACAAGATTTGTAAGTGAAATCAACCAAATTCCTACAGGTCCCCTCGCAGGTACAACACCTGACGCGTGTATATTTCCGTGCACTAAATGCCGCCGATACACAGTACAAGAAATACACAAGGTTTTTAGAGTACTCACCCCTATTATTGTGGTTGTCATCTCAGTGTACTTGAGAACGCGAGCTCCCACTTGAAGATCACAGTCCTTGTATTTGTAACTATAAGGTACTGGAGTGAATAGGTGTGTATACTTAGAGGGTGTCCGACCACTGTGAAAATCCAGACCCGAGTGTCATCTTTAGCCCCAAGCACTCCTTAAACATCTTGTCACGCCTGGACTCATCCCCGCCCTCTGATTGGCCGCCCCTGACAACTTATCACCCTGTGAAGCGTTATGATTGGAGGAACGCCCGCGCAATACTCGGGTTACATTGGTGGGATGTGACATAGCCACGCCTACACGAACACTGCTTGACAAGGGTTTGAATAGATTTTTCAACCCATCTTTGACTAGCACGGATATTATCGCTGTCGAAAATTCTACCCCAACGTGTGCCACGAACAGCGCCCTCCTCCTAAATGCCCGCAAGTGTTTTATTGCGCCTCTTGAAAACTTAAACGAAACTTTCCGTGATAACTGTGAGCTATTCAACAAGGTACTCACAATACAATTTATAACCCGCCTATAATACCCATAGCGTGCGAATTTGTAAATTATAGGTCTCCCTACATATTAAATTGAACATTTTCACAACCATCGTATCGTAATTACTTTATATAAGCATATAGTTAATTTTCAATCCAATAATATATTACAATAACTCTTTCGGCTTTTCAAAAGTATATACAGTAGTAATTCTTTCACAGAAAGTATTTATATGAGTTGGTTATAACTGGATAGTTTATATATTTTCTCTTTCTTGTAAATTAATGCAGTGTGTACAAAATAAATCTACAAATCCGAGAATAATTAATAACGTGTGTTGCTATGCTAAAATAGAACATATAATATATAAGTATAACGTATAAAATATAAATATAAACTAATATAATATAAAATACATATAAGAATACAAGTTTACATATAAATTATTATAGAATATATATTTTATTTTTTAAAAATTATGTTAAAATAAATTTATTATGAATGTAACGAAAAAAAAGTAAAATGTCAAAAACACAATGCTATATAAGGTTTATATATATATATATATATATATATATATATATATATATTTAAAGTTTCCTCAGTTCATGGCAATATCATGCATTGTTTACATATTTAATATTTTCTCAGACAGACAGAATTCCTAGTCGAAATATATAGTATAATAGTGTTAAACACGAGTATCATCCTCTTAAATGGGTAATCATTAAGCACTTTCCTGTTGCAGACGGACCCAGTCACCGTCCGGTCATATGGATAATATATAACTGACGAAATTACAGCTTCAAATTGTGAAGAATCCAGACAACACGGGCATAAGCATGGGACAGGTTGACAGTTCATTTGACCGCGACAGTGGGCTGTCCGGCAAGCCTTAATACCGGGGTTAGTATAGTTCAGGGTGGTCATGAACCCCCACCCCCGAGGTCTGTAATAACGGTCTATGAGCGACCCTCCCCCCGGACGGACGGGCGGGGTGAAGGCGGGCACAGTAATACCCACATGTCAGATCAACGGTCGCGATGCTTCATAACAACTGTTATCATGAAGTACAACGACCATACAAACAGACCGGCTATAGGATTTGTGTGTATGGGTTGATTATAATGTATATACAGTGACCGGTTATAAAGTTAACTCAACTATAACGTCTGGAAATATATAATCCCGTGCTTGTTTTGTCGTAGACGTCATCGGTACATATCCTACAGTATGTAATAACCCTGACTAATCCAAGTCTAACAATGTAACCAAATATTATGCAAATCTGTATACAAAATACCTGAATAACCCTGTAGTATAATAATAACATGTATACATATATTAATAGACTGAATATCAGTCGTGGTTCAACAACATCCTTCTAAAAGATTTAGCCGAACGCAGACTCATTATGGTTTATATGTAGTTTGGTGGAATAGGAATTTTCTACGTCAATTATGATTATTCCTGTCACAAATCTCTAATTTATATAGTACCTATAATTCAATAACAATTATCCTCATGTACTACAATAAGCTAATAAAATTTCTATAAAAATATTGAATTCAGTGATAATATGGTAAAGCATTTTTCCGCTTTATATACAGACAAATATTTCATTTATCATTTGCGTTTTTGATATAATTCATTTTTATTTGCATTGCCTAAAAATTTTATTGTTGAAATTTATCCTTGTGCCCGGCCGATGGTACAAATATAAATATTTATGCAGTCGAACATTAAACATATGACATGCATCATACTTATATATATAAATATAAACATGTTGGTCGCAACCTTTATACAGGGTAAATTTGCTTTCCGCAGTTAAATATTATAAATATTTATGATACAGCAAAAATAAAAAAAAATAACAAATTAATAACGTAGATAACAAGTCTAGGATTATACGTTTGTGAATATATTAATATTAATATTAATATGTTGTGCATGCATTAAAATAAAATAAATTCTGTATATATGTTTGTGAGAATGTTTATTTTAATACATATATGTGAGCTTTTGGTCAGATCTCACACACACACACACACACACACACACATATTAAGAAGGAATATTTTTATTAAATTTAATCTATGGCCGACCAATTTCGTTTCCAAGAAAAGCAAGCACACGGGCCAGAAAGGCTTTATAATACGTGCAAGGAAAGCCAGCTCTCCAAGCCGTTAATGGTTGAACTTGAGCAGAGAGCGGTTGAGAGTGGTGCTGGCGGCCGCCCGGGTCTGTAAGTCTGTCTTGATTAGCCCTAGTTATCCCTCATCAAGTCGGCCGATGGCGGGAAAGTGGCGCACTTGAGGTCGAAATGGACGGAAACTCGTCAAAAGAACGATCCCCCTTGATGCGAGTTGATTACCAGTTCCGGAGCAATTGGAATAATTGCTTCTCCCTTAGAAATAAAGAGTGGACTTGTTTCTCGACCCGCGACCCGCCTTCAAGTCTTATATCGGGACTGCAGGCGACCACAGATAACTCGGACATGGAAACACACGTCTTATTATCATCTGTATGGAATAATTAAAATGAGTGGCTTTTGAAGTATCAACCTGCAGCGAGTAAGAATAAAACCCAAAACAAGCTGCAGCAAATTGATGTCAATTATACTGCGCCTGCAAGCTATGCGCGGTTTTGCATTCACAGTGTCGCTCAATGTCCACTAAAAATAGAATTTAAATATTGACTACGTCCGCAAAAATTGTGTATATGTAGGTTTTAACTAATATAACGTGTTAATAAGAAATTTACGTGTTTTCGTTCTTGATATTAATAATATTTAAATAGTTAAACATGAAACAAATGTTACACAGTTAATTTATATACAGGTGAGAAGTGTATCTGTACATGTGTATATGTAATTATAAAGATAAATATATAATTATATGTATATATATGGTTAATATATATATATATGTATTATTATATTAAATTATATATATATTATATTATAATACATATATATCATGTATATATAAATAAATATATATCTACATATATATAATATGTATATATTCATGTAATGAATAATATCATAATTATATTATCATGTGTTACTTTAAGACCGTATTTGGCCTAATATATATATACATATATATATATATATATATATATATATATATATATATATATATAGATATAAAGATGTATAAATAGCCATGCTGGTTCACTGTTCATAGACGGAAATGGTATACACAGAAAAGACGGTTCCCAGTCACCATTTCCGTCTGTAAATATATATATATATATATATATATATATATATATAATTAACCAAATGCGGTCTTAAAATAACACCTGATATTATAATTATGATATTAATCATTAAATACACATACGCAAATTAAAAATGTAGATATATATATTTATTTATATATACATAATCCTTACATTGTCAAGTATTTCAAACTTTTTATCAATTAACATAATTATACATCTTTCAACGATCGATTCTTCATTTGGAAACCGATGAAGATACACACCATATGACTATGTCGCAAATGTGTGTTCATCCATACATTGATCATGCAAACAAACACTTATATACTATATTTATCATCAGAAATTGTATAAGCTGATTTAAAATATCATTTTCACTGAAACAACTATAGTCCTACAGGGAGTATGTATTACATAAGAACATTAATACGTCATCTGTCATCTTATCACCTTGTTTTATTACACATGGTTTGTTCACTTGGTTTTTGTACTAGAGAAGCCGCCTCCTCTAGCATGATAAAGAAACTTCGACCCAGTTGAAATAAATATGTTTAAAACATTATATTATATAACATGTTTTAATCTTATTTATTGTGTATGTAATATATATATATATATATATATATATATATATATATATATATATATGCGTGTGTGTCTGTGTATATTAAAAAGTAAATTAATTATTGGCACAAAACACGGACAAGCATCGCAAATATTTCTTTCAATGTAAAAAATAAACCTTTCTATGTTTTATTAACGTACAGATATGTAACGATTTGCCTACAGATAGGATTTTTTAAGGCATTCGGTCATTGCAAATCAAATATTATAAACCGTGATTTCGTGGTTTATGGAGTTTGGCGTAGCGGTGCTGCCCTCTAATGAATACTATAGGTACTAGTTAACGCGTGCTCCTTGATCAACGCTTGACTTTTGAAATATTTTAATTAAAATAACTTAAAAGGCACAAAATCTCAGGTAGGCAATATAATCAAGGGTAACGTCATATCGTAACTGTTGAATAGAAATTATATACTTTCGATTTCAAACGATATTCATATTGTCAATCGTCGAATTGACTGGGTATTATTGTTCCGTTAAATTAACCAAAATCTGGAACAACTTGGCCTTATATAGTTGTTTATGAAAAAGACCCAACAAATATATTCATACAACACTAAATCAATAAACATTATCAACAGGAGAAAAAAAAAAGAATATGAAAAACCATTGCCTGGCCAGCACGGGGGTCGAACCCGCGACCTTCGCGTTATCAGCACGACGCTCTAACCAACTGAGCTAACCGGCCAGCTGGGTCTAATTGGATATTTTATAGTATAGGAATAATATGTCAAATTCTACGTGACGATCCCACAGGCCAGTTTTACCTTATTTTAATTATTTCTGAATATAGTTAATAAATGAGAAAACTGAATGATAATTATTTCGTTTATAAATTTTTTTCTAAGCTATTATTTTATTTTATTTTATTTTATTTTATTTTATTTTATTTTATTTTATTTTATTTTATTTTATTTTATTTTATTTTATTTTATTTTATTTTATTCTATTCTATTCTATTCTATTCTATTCTATTCTACTTTATTCTATTTTATTCACTTATCATTATATATTATGAGAGCAAACACACCACGTGCAACCCTTCATCTAGCAATTATATAAATAATGTTACGTTAGTTAGCCTATGTTCAGGCTAATTTTCAAAACATTCCGCTAAGAAGTTGCCTTAAAAATGGTATAATTTAATCTTAAGTTTATTGATCAAACTTCTTTCGTAATTTGCATGTGTTGTGTTTGTTTCATACATCTGAATAGGCCAATGCATGGAAACATACACATACGTACGTTTATTATATACGTACATACACACACACATAAATACATAACATGTACAGACATACATACATATTAATACATAATTCAACATTTTTTACTGTAAATTTATACATAATTACATGCAGACGTTTATGTGTACGTATATGAATGCATGCACGTTTCTAACACAAGTCACGCACATTTCTTCTGACAGTGATGCTATATTGGAACTATAAATCAACATTCTAGGGAATGCAAGCCTCCGCCATACATGTGAGGGATAACTTTTGTAAGATGCTCCCCAATCCGTGTTTGCATTCAACTTATTCGGCCCATATATACTAGTATTCAGAGGTTTATTCGAGCATAATTGACTGTACATTTGTGAATATTCCTTGATGACGTTCCTTTATCCGTGCACACCTAAATCTAATCGATTCTTAATTGGCCCATTTCATGTCATGAGATTCCGTTCGTAACTGCCGACGCAAACTCAAACACACACACACACGAACGGGGATGAGTTCACGCATATGCTACTGGCGGAGGCGACAAAAAGCTTTCAAGAATTCAGAACAAGTTGCTAAAAATTACACCTTTGCCCCTTATTACTCATGCACTAAGAAATTAACACTTACTGCATAATTTTCATTAATTGCTGGTCGTCTACCTCAAGGTAGTCTATACTATATAGTACTTTATGAAACCTGAGTTAATTACTTAATTGCCAATTATCTCGTATAAGGGGTCATGTATATATAGATAAAACATGGAAGTCTCACCGGAAGTGAGAAATATATTCATCCCCAGGGCGAAAGATATACCTACCTAATTAATAATTCATGAGTCGCAACTGCATGCATGCATTTCAACATGCACATGCATGTATATATACCTTTGTATATACCTACTATATGTATACACGTGCATGCATGCATGTATGAGATAGGCCTATATATATGATGTATGCAAAAATGGGCAGATAAACTATAACACAGTATGTGTGTGTATATATGTATGTATATATATATGTGCATGTACCTACGTATCTGCATATCCGTATATGCTCACTTGTGGTGTGTGCATGAGTGACACAAAAATCGTCACTATATATAGTAGATAAATATAGGCATAAATTTAACGATACATTACATAAATACACGGAATAATGACACAGTTCACAACAAGATCCCGATGATAGACAGTCATTGATAACAGAAACGGCAGTGTGTATATACGGTCCGTTATCATCAATGTTGATACTGGATCGATGTATATATATCATGTTACTGAGTCCGGTTAACTGGGATAACAGTTATAGAAAGCACACATGCACATAGCATTTGACCCAGCTTTTGGGCAGGCCAAATTATATATATATATATATATATATATATATATATATATATATATATATATATGAGAATTAAGATTATTTATAAACATAAACACATTTTAAAAGATAAATTCCCGCAAGTATCTTGTTGAACGAAAACGCATGCATCTATTTATTTACATAATATCCCTTTTAAGGTTTGCTTGCATGCATGTAACAAAAATAAACAAATTGGTCATATTTAAGGAATTGCCTAGCTAAAAAAACATCGATTTGATAAAAATCGATGATTAAAAAAATAGTCTATTTTTTAACTTAAATAATCATGGAGGATATCTGTGGTTAAAAAACAGTATATCGGACTCTCGATGCTTATATAATGCCAATTCTTTTTAATGGTAGATAAAAACGTTAATTGAGGTACCGTGAATAAATTATTCTTGAATATATATATATATATATATATATATATATATATATATATATATATATATATATATATATATATATTAATGCAAGAATATAATTTTTACGTATACTGCACGATAACGACATATATGTAAATATATCAATAAACATATATATATTTGTGTGTATAAGGGACTATACTGTATGAGAGAGAGAGCGCGTGAGAGAGAAACAGAGAAAGAAATACACTGTTCACTTACAGCTGCACAGTTGAAGCTGAACAATAATACACCTTATGTATAATGCACATATATATATATATATATATATATATATATATATATATATATATATATATATATAAATCAGTCTGACTTACCGTCATCCTCAAGTGGCGATATATCAGGTCACGTGACCAGATGTGATTAATGGCGGGTTGTGTTTATCCTAATTACTCAGGTAAACGCATAAATTAGCGTGTCCTTCTGGCTGTATATAAGCGTCCTCACATAAACAGCTCGGCAGAATACTTGTAAATAAGCCAGCGGCAGAACTGGGGGAGGCTGCAGTCCGCGAAGCAGATCTCGCATGCAGAAGTTACTTCATTTATGTATATACTGAATATATCAATTGCCGATAGTTAAGGAGCTAAAGTTTAGTGACACTTTGATACATCAAAGACCAAAAAAGGCTATTGGAGTCTGGGTCCGCACAAGTAATGAACAAGCTAAACTGACATTGTCACTAGCAGCAGACGTATTATCTGCCAAGTCAAGCCTGTTGGGTCAGCGCGCACAGAATGCCAGTCAAAAGTTGGAATCGACATCAAAGGAGCCGCCGCATATTATCACCATGGTCGATTTCAGGTGAAATATACAAGTGTAACTGGCAATTTAAATATCTTTTCACAGGTGTAATTGAGAAGCGAGGCACGTCGAGTGCTTGAATAATCGGTTTCAA
The DNA here is from genome assembly GCA_026874595.1 of Sipunculus nudus. Taxonomy (NCBI): domain Eukaryota; kingdom Metazoa; phylum Annelida; class Sipuncula; order Golfingiida; family Sipunculidae; genus Sipunculus; species Sipunculus nudus. Next base: position 10,597,440 of record CM049321.1, read on the forward strand.
AGACGCTCTTGCAGAAGTTGCGCGGGCACCCGACCGAATCCGACCGCTGAGGTTAACCAGGTGCGATACAGAAACTAATCTATTGTAGGTATATGCGCCAATTTACTGACTCCGGCCACGTTTATAGCTATATGAAGAAGTGTATCTCGTGCCTGACTAAATACCTTCTGTTGGTCTTTAGAATGTCTGTAGCCCCGTGCCAGAATTAAGCGTTGTTTCTGTTCCATTTTGCATATATGTGCGTGGAGGTGCGTCTGAATATATCCGCGTGTTTGATTAATAGGTTTGCATGCGTGTTTATATAATATACTTTCTGGATTGGATAATAATACTTATAACATGTAATATATAACACATATGAAATATATCATATCAATAAACGATTAATGTATTCTCTTATAGTTATAAAGTAAGTCATCTGTTAATTCTCAGCGTAACCAACGCACAGACACAAAATTATATGTTAACTTTGTGTTATATAATTTTGTATTTTATTATCACATATATATATATGTATATATATATATATATATATATATATATATCGCACACAGGAAAAATCTCAGCTGTGCACTATGTAAGAGAATAGTATCCTATTATATATTTTAAGACGATGACATTATATATACTATTTGTCCAGTTGTCAGTGTACAGACAGATCTACATTAACTAAAGAATAACAGATGTTCATGTATAAATTGAGTCGGTAAGTTTTAATGAGCTCTGTTCCCGAGCGGTGGTATTTCTCATTAAACCCCTGCAAGACGAAAGTAATTTCCACCTTCCCAAATCAGTAATGCCACTAGCCCCAGGAAAACAATAATTTAACAGCAATTTTTAACAAATGTAGACCAAAATGAGGGGCCACGGGATCCCCAGGGGTGGGAGAGGGACGGAAACCCCACCCCCTCTACGCCTAGCGTAATGTCACGTCGTTTGGAATGAGGCCGACATGGCTATTACTCTGTCATTATACACAAAATGCCCCGCGTAATGGCCGCTTCCAGTCTAGATCCTAATGATTTAATTACGTTTTCCATTGTGCCTCCGGGTTTTCTGTTACTCCGGTCGCCCTGGCCGCTTTTATTACCGTACTGACTAAGATAGATTTGTCACCCGCGGTGTTAATTGTGCTTGAAACCTCTTTTAAACTTGTTTTCTCGCCCTCTGTCTTTGGTGCTTACAAGGGAGGGACAGGGGTTTGCCCGTTTCTGGCATGTCGGTAACACCGGTGACATATGTACGCCCAGTTGTCCAAACTTCAGCAGACGACATCGCCCCGATACAGCAGACGACATCTCCTGCCTGACGGGCCTTTCATCAGAGAGGCGGGTTCGAGGAGTGTACTAATTAAATCATTGCTATTGACTCCAAATAAATTCATTTGAACCTGTTTAATAAAATGAAGAGTATTGTGATATATTCAAATAAGATGAGTTTGCTGGGTTTTTTTTTCAGTTTTATTTAAAGAGGATTCTTTATTCACAAAGTATACTGCATGGTCAAACTATATGTTTTGCAAGACGGGAGAACCTGTTTTTCATGGTTCCTAGAAAAGAATCATTATTATTTCTATAAAACATATATTGATGGAGGTCCCCTCCCAATTGTGTTATAACATGAGATTGTAAGAGAATTAAATATGTTACATATCTCTTATTATTCCACGCTTTGTCTATATATGTGCTTGCTTGCTCGAATTGAATTTTAAATGCATGTATGAATGATTTTACATAATTAATGTGTATAGATCTCCAGTAAAATAAATAAAAGGTGAAGCATTTATTAATGAAAAACCAAACTCCATTGGCATAATCAGTGTTTGGACGAATATATTATTTTATGTATCGATCTACTATATAAATATTGAAGCAAGATGAATAAATCCACATGTCAAACTAAAACTTATATGTGCATGTGCACAAAATTCGATATATCTTTTATATATATATCATTATATACTGATAACGTGCAGTGCAGAAAGCCAAATAAATATGCATGGATGCTGCTATCTTAGCTGTTTCCTTTCCCCTTTTTATATTTATAAGTGCATACATGTATATACTGCATTGTATTTTTACCATAGAACCATATATATCCTGAATTAAATATAGACACTAATTAGATCTAAATGTTTTGCACGCTATGTCTGTATTTTATTGTTACCCTCCTGATGGCGAGCTCACTTTTATTTTAAATATTAATGGGTATTTCAAAAGCTATATCAGTATCATTATTATATACTAATAATAATCCTTTTCTAGCAAATGCTTAAGAAACATTCTCATTAACAGAGAGAGAATTAGATTTAAAGTTAGAGACAGACATAGAGGGGAAAAAAACATGCATTTTGCAATTCTCGATTTTATACAAAATATTGATTGTGTAAAATCATTTTTTAAATCTACATGTATATATATATATATATATATATATATATATAACAAGGTTGCTTCTGTCTTATGATTCTGTTATGACAGATAACAGAAATGTAAAAGAGTAATAAATATATTTCAATTGATTTATATTATATTATATTATATTATAGTATAGTATAGTATATAGTATAGTATAGTATAGTATAGTATATTCTACACACACATATAGATATGTTTGTGTATGTGTATGTGTGAAGAGGGGGGGGGTCCGGGACGTCTGTATAGATAGATATGACATGATATAGACATATCTAGGTGTTGTTAAGTGTTGGTACCTGTAGGTACTTAATGAGACAAGAATTAATGACTTAATAGCTAAACCACTCAAATATTCCACTTAAAGTCGCCTTAATGGTTGTCTCCAAGAGTGCCGAAAAACGTCCAAGCCTCACGTACAGAGAAAGTCACTAGCCCCGCGGACAAACACCACACCATACCTGATTAATTATTCATGAGTTACGTTGCCATAGGGCCACGGGCTTAGAGAGTAATTTCTAGTACAAGATTGTCCATTTCATTAACAGCCGTAGGTATTTATGTTAATGAGGTGTCCACCCCGCGCCACGACCACATATAGTGCATTTCAATGTACATTTCACACCATGTATGCCCCCACCTCCCACCTTATACACCCGCTTTAATGGCTATTTTCATTACCCTATCAAGGGTAGAGGTTGCTCAATACACACCTGACCTTTGTGACCCCCGGGGTTGTGGAGCCCTGCAGGGGGTTAGTCTACCCCGTGAAATTGATTTGGTTGGTCATTTGAGATATATCCACCAGATAGTGAAAGAAGCATTCGAAAGTCAGAATTATTGAACCGACGTTTATTTTCTTTAATTTCGGCTCTCTGAACTGGAAACAAGGGATTACATATGTACATATTTATAGGACCGCAGATACCCCATTGCCTTACCAGATTTTAGCATGGTCATTTATAACACATACACTCAAATTATAAATGTAGTAACCACAGGCAACACGCCGACTTTAATATATATAAATGATTTACCAAAAGATTATACATATATACATATTGATGTTAATGTGCACAAGGTTGTTTTTTTATGCTTTTTTTTTCATTTCCTTGTGATATTATAGAAATTAATACGTTTCAACATTTTGAACTCGTGTCAAGCAATTCTATTCTAAAACTCATGTATATTATATTAGATATGGTAACAGCAGGGAATAATGTACATTCCTTCTATACTAGATACGATGAAAAAAAATCTGAATTCTTATAAACATATATATATATATATATATATATGGTGTTACCTTTTATTTTATACGATCCCACAAGGAGGATATGTTATAACCCATGTTTCTTTGTCTTTTTTTTTGTTTGTTTGTTTATTTTATGCTGTTGTAAAACAAATACTACTGAACTGATTTCCAGGAAACTTTAAGGAAGGATGGGGCATGGGCCATGCAGGAATGACCACATTTAATGCAGTTGCGGGTCATTTAAAGCTCGTGACAGATTTCTGAGGTCTTCTGTTACTTTGTGACAGTCATACAAATACTGTCTGAATTGTTTACCTGAAACATATTTATGATTTCCAAAGAATTATGAAATAATTCAAAGGATTATAAAACTAAAGAAATTCATGTGAACTGTAACGACCTGTTGTCTATTATTCGCAATTTTAAATTACTAGCTCTGTGATACACCGTGGGACAGTAGTTCAATTTTTAATTATGAAAACTATAAAACAAGAAAACAGTGAGATACCCCATTTATACTTCCGCCAACATTTGGGATAAGGAAATCCGGAATATTACCTGGATTCTGATGAAATTTAAGTCAGTGTAAGCGCCGATATATGTGAATCCAAGCTGAGAGAAACGTGTGACACAATTGACTCGATGATAGTCTCGCTCTTGGTGGGAATGGACAAATTGTTATGGCAAAGAATCTTTTAACGAAAGATAAATTGTGGTGATCAAAATTACGGTCAAAGCGTAAAAGCTTATTCAAAGGGTATTTCTCTATCCCTCCACAAATGTTTATAAAATTACTTAATAACTTGCTGTGTAGGGTTGGTAACAGGCAGACTAATCAACCAGTAGTAAAGTATCACCAAACCAAGACAAAACATTGCACCTTTTGGAGGAAGTATATATATATATATATATATATATATATATATATATATAAATAGTTGTTTAATCATTTGAATGGATATTTGCTTTGACCATTTGGGAATAATGCACAGCTTTGTGGATAGGTGTCAGCACTTGTTGGTGATGCGCAATTAAAATACAGCGCACACAAGAATTATAAATTCGCTTCCCATGGCTTTATTCGCTTTACTAACATACATCTGAAATATTAAAATACATAAAATTTTCAAATAATTTAGATATGTTAAGTGCTGTTTGACATCTATAACTCCATTTCACGTCGAAATGGCAAGACTGATTGGGGAAAGTCCTTGTCCAGATCCTAAGCGGTAAAGTCTTAAGCGTCTGTCGAAACGTCAAGGTATATAAACCATGTGGGTCCGGTTTGAATGCTCACTAGCTGGGTCATGTTTTCACGGGGATCTAATAAAATACATTTATGCTTTGATAGATTGTCTAGGAAATGGCTAATATAATTTATTTATGAAAATACTTATATTTGCATGTATGCATGCATAATCACATTTGTGTATTGCAATATACTTTATACCTCACAGGAAACTGCGTAATTACAAAATGAGAAAATGTGTTATTTTTACTTCTTTTGCAATGTAATGAGGGTTGAATAACATATACAAAATATATATATATATATATATATATATATATATATATATATATATATATATATATATATATATATTATAACTTTCCAGGTAAGCTGAATAAATTATAATATTTTATTGAATTGTAAAGGCATTGTTAAGGCACAGAAAAATTTGCTTAAAATCACAGTTAAATATACTGTAAAAGTCGCAAAATTATTGGACGAGGTACGACACAAAAACGGAAAATGCATGTAATATTACTGTAATTCCCCTAAACAGTCGGCCGTTATTTTACAATTAAATTTACTAGCAGCATTTCTACTAGTACATTATACTGAGTTTACGGTCAATGTATAATTATGGGTATCATCAAAGTGGAAGCCGGAGGAACGTTATGACTATGACCGCGCCCTCATTTTATTATAACAGGATTTACAGCTTTTAGATAATAAACTCCATCGCCTCTAAATGTGTCCTTATATTAGTTCTAATAGTTTATCATTCATGCTGCCTTGTTTATTTCTGAAGCAGCTAGTGCCCAGGTCAGGGGTTCATGCACGACTAACTAGAGTGATCCAGTGCCAAACTTTCCCTTCTTTGGGTTTTTCGTTTCCCCCAGGAGGTTATGCGTTCATGTTTGTTCACAACATAACTCAGGCAATTATGAACAGAATCCATGAAATTTTCAAAAATGAAAAACCAGTTTGATTTTGGTGTGGGTCCGGCGCCAAATCCGGATCCAGGGAGGTCTTCCAGAAATATTCACAAATGTGCAGTCACGCATACTCGATTGAACCTGGAAATATGGTGTCAATAAGTGAATGAACATTTGGGTTGCGGAGTACCCCACATTAAGGACCGCCCACATGGCGGAGGTCTACATTCGTGAGAATGTATATTTCTAGTTTTTATAATTCATTTGTTTCCAGGAGGGGGATAAGTTGTTTACATTTTGTACAATAGATGGCGCATGCGTCTATGCCACCAGGCCCCGGTGGGCAATATAAAATGACCACCATACATTTAAAGAAATCTGTTCCAGCACAAAGAATTATGCTTGTATGTAACAAAAAAGCTTAACCATAATGAAAAATGGTCTATATCATTTTCATTTCATTTAATAATTTTTTTATCAAATTTTCGTGGCGTGGTCGGAGTGATTCGTTTGATTTACATTGAACTCATGGATATGTATAGTTGATTCAACAAACACAGAAAATAATTATATATGTATCTTTATTTACATGTATTGATCTCAGCAGGGTCATAGAAACTGACAAGGGACCCAATGTGAGAAGAAGCAGCACATTGGATAAAGGTGAAAATGTATGTAAGATTAAGTCTGAATTCAAATACCAGTTGCAGTTTTCCTGATACGCTCACATGCTGACACCTTTCGGCAATCCATGTGCTGACATCTGCTGCCTGAAGTAATTACCAAGTGGCAATTTTTTTCCACAAGTTTCTTTTTTTGTCATATCAGTGTCATATTTTGTTAGCTGCCCAGCGGCATGATAAGAGACTGGACAGCGAACGAGGGGTCACTGATCTTCTCCCAGGGTCGTGTGCCGTTAAACTCGTACGTGGCCACAGGATACTCCGCGAACAATTTATATCCAAGAACGTCTCCTAAAGCCTGTGGGTAAAAATAATGAAATAATCACATAATTAAATGATAATAATAATAAAATTATCATGTGTTATAGTATGTTATAGTGCAATTACCTTAAGTTTAGTAGCCGACGTATTCGTGAGAGAAATAGTTTAAAACATCCCAACGACTATATAATCTTGCAAGTTTAAAGAGTTCAATTATCACAACTATATGGATCTATCATTTCACCAACATGCTTTAGGAAAGTAAAAGCTTTGTAAATGAAATTAATTAATTATATTTAATAAGTATTGATTAAATATTCTTGTTAATGGTGATCCATCAGTTCTACTGAAAATGAAATTAAAATATAAGCAGATATAGCTTTACTGAGGGTGCAAAATATTTTCAGTTCAATGAGTGAAATTGGTTGAGGATCCATGATTCATGAAAATAAATTATCAGAGGCCTCGAGCCAGGGCACTGATAGTCTTTACTTCTGCCCGATATCATTTTGCTGAAATGACGTCAGTAGAACTGTAACAGAAAATCTGAGTTCATAAAAACAATTCAACATAAAACAAAACCTTTTTGAAAATCTCATATGAAGCTACTAGGACTTCATTATAAATTATTTGTTGTATGAAATTTGGACTTTTTGTTTATATATGAAAAAAATAGGCGGGAGCATCAGTTATATAAATGACGTTGCTACCAGCATTGCGGACAACCTTTTTGCCTGAGAAAGTGACACTGAACATAATAAACACTTGTATGAAATGCATTTTAGACACTTAACACGTTAGAGCTCGGCTTTCTGCACAGTCTCGAAATCAAAAAAAGAATGGAGACCGGGTTCATTTTGCTTTGAGAGCGAAATCGAGACTATGAGCTCCTAGAGAACTGTATAACTAGACCGAGGCCTGTAAAAAAATGGCCCCGACACTTGTTGAGGATCAACAACTGTGATACGATCACAGTTGTGGGAATGGCCTGTACAGTTAGGCCTCGTAATGGTGAAATGGTAGACACTGGTAGACGGCACAAAAAAAACTCTTAAAACTACTAAATATACACACCAAAATGCATCCGTTAGTGTCTTTGGTAGTAAATGGGTCTTTCTGGCAACTTTACCACGTTCTTACCTTAATATATTAATGAAACATTATCCCTGACGATCCTTTTAAGCCCGCGGTGATTTAAACATAACAATATACAGGAATTTGTAATGAGCGGACGTTGATCGACTGGTACCCTCCACTGACATCTATTATCGCCCGCTTTTTCCAGTTCAAACAGCGATAAGATCAGAGCGGGTTCCCAGTCTAAATCCCTTTGCAAAGGACTGTGGGTCACTTCATGTAATCATGGCGGCTTGTTCTCTATGTAAACACGTCAGCTCTTTGCAAAATTATGGATAAGTAGGGCAATTGAGCATTATTTTGGTGCCACTACTTTGCAGATGTTTCATAAAACATCCAAAGACAACAAAAAGGTAATTATTTTATGTTGACACCGCTTGAAATGTCAATTATACGATTCAAAAGGGGTCTCCTATTTGGAACCTTACGAGACGTTTTCCTTAGAGTCGATCCCAAGACGTTGTTGACGGAGAGGAGCAGAGCGGATCGGAATCACACGTCTTGGGACGAGACAACCCCGACACAGGTGTCTCTGAATTTCTCGTACTCACCACTGTAACTGGATGCATGTTGAGGGTGTATATCCCATCATAACCGTTCTTCATCGCCATGGGGATGGTCTGTTCCTCCAGCATGTTGACGATGAACAGCGAGTCCTCCTCGGAAACCCCGATGTCTACAGCGTTAGCGTAGCTGAAGAACCACCTCCCTCCCATCGTGCTGATGTGCTCCACCAGCGGCGTCTCGATCTCGTGGATGAACGTCAAGATCTCGTCCAAGTTCTCGACCGGCGTGAGTTCGGTGTCCTTGTCAAAGTTGATGCTGCAGCCCACGATGTCCTTGGTTTCCGTATCCACGACGCATGTTGACAGTCCAGGGTCTATGATGGCGTTCTTGTTGACCAAGAAGAGATTGTACACGTCCTGCACCGAGCACACAGTCCCTGAAAGTAATATAAAGCAAGTTTCAGTAATGTATCTTTGGTGTTTGTGTATCCAACATCTTCTATTTATTGGTTTTGGCATTAAATAAACTCAAATAAGTGTTTTTGTAGAGCTTACAATGTGCAGTAATGTCAAGCAGGGGTTGTACGGACACAGATGGTTTACAAGGCGGAACATAACGTAAGTTTCTCCATCTGTAGATTATAATAGGATTCAAACTAGACGAGCCAGTATTTCTTGATTATTTGATCTTTGTAATTTAATGAACTATAATTTGTTGATGTATTAGTATGACTATGATGTAATAGTTTGTACAGAACGTGGGAAGAGATCTTAAATACTGCAAAATTTAATTTACTAATTTTACGTTACATACTTACCTGTAAACTCGTTCCTGTGACAGAAAGCCCGGGCGAGTAATCCACAGATATACTCCATATCCGTACTCCTGTCAATGGGGCGTACCACGTAACGTCTTGACGCCAGTGACGTGGACTTATCAGAAAGTCTGGTCGCGGCGTCAATGATATCATTGATACATTTAGCAGCAAGAATATCAGAGACGTTTATTCTGTACCCGAAACGCCGCAGGAACACAACGACAGCCGTGGCGTTGATAGAGTTACCTCCAATGTCGAAGAAACTGACGTTACCCGTGACAGCTCCGGTTTTCATCCCGAGTTCTTTAGCTATGACTCCTCTGATGATGAAGGAATCTGGACTCTGTTCGCTCTCGGAGGTTTCCACCATCACCTCTTGTTTGGAGTCGTTGTACATTTTGATCAGAGCTTGACGATCCAGTTTTCCAGTCTGTGGTTGGAGAGGCATCTGGTCGACTTGGAAGAATTTAGGCTGGGCGTAGTCTGGAAGACTTTCCTTACAAGCTTTTTTCATTTCTTCTTCAACTGCGTCGGTGTTTACTGATTCGGTTATATAGAAGGTAACCATTTCTATATCTGAGTCCGTGTGGCTTGCAGCTAACGTTTTGGTCTTGATTACCCCAGAGACTTTCTCTATTACACTGTCAACTTCCGCCATGTCAAATCTTTGACCGCGGATTTTGACCATAGAGTCTGTGCGGCCTTTGAAAATGACGCACCCATTGCTTATGCTGACCATGTCGCCAGTTTTGAACAAAATCCCGTCAATCCCATCTGACCCTTGTGGATTCTCAACAAATCGATCACCAAATGTATCTCCCAAGTATTTTCCGTGCACATTGGCGCCACCTATGTACATTTCTCCGACTTGTCCTTCCTCGACTGGCTGCAGGTTTTGATCCATGACGTACACGCTGCTGTTCCAGATTGGCTGCCCAATAGACACGTGACCGTCAAAAACTTTGTCGTCTACGTCACTACTTTTGTTGTATACTTCATATGTTACGTCACCGGTAATTTCTGTACTGCCATAATAGTTAACCAGTTGACTATTCGGCAGCCAGTCAAAGAAATCTCTTGCTAAACTTTGCGGTAATTCCTCCCCACTGGTGACCACGCGCTTCAAAGATCCAAGTTTTGAACCTTTTGGAGACAAACTTAACCAACGAAGCATAGCCTTCAGTAAGGAAGGCACCAGAACGAGACTCGAGACACTTTGGTTCTCAAGGAAATCTATAAATGCTTCCGGATCATTTGTCATTCCACTGGGTGCCACAGCGATGGGGACCCCGCGCAAAAGGGGGCAGAAAATCTCGGTCAGTGAGTCCACAAAAAGTAGTGACGTTTTATGACAAGCTACGTCATCAGTTTCGTAGGGGAATACACCCCATTGCCATGCAAATCGGTTCAGTACGTTGTTTGTTGCTAAGGGCACTCCCTGTGGGGTTCCAGTACTGCCAGAAGTAAAGTAAACTGAAACTAAAGGATTCGAATCCTGGTAAGGAGGGAGAAAACCGGAAGATTTGCTCTTCAGTAAATCCTCATAAAATGCTACCTTTGGTCCCGAAACATCCAGATTGGCGATAATACCAGAATCTTCTTTCGTGGTCAGTATTAACTTTGGTTGCGCTGTATATATGATGTACTCCATCCTGGCTTTGGGCACAACTGGATCAAGAGGAAGATATGCATAATTTGCTTTCAAAATGGAAAGTAGAGCTACAATTCGCTTGTCACTGGAGGGAACTAAAACTCCGATAGATGGCGCTGCTCCCGATGGCTCTCCCGCCATGTCAAGTAGAGATGCCGCCATGACGCTGCTCAGGTTGTCGACGTCATTGTAGGTCATGTTGGTACCCTGGAAGGTCAAGGCTGATTTCTGACCCAGGTCGGGAGATTCCGTCAACATCTCACGAAACATCTGAGGAAGAGTCTTTTGTCTCACAGTTTTTGTCTCACCACGGAGAATGCTGGCAGCGGAAAGTCTGAAATGTAAAAAAATAAAACGTTTATCTTAGGTCAGTGTACTTGGATGTTAAATGCTGGTTTTTCTATGTTTGTGGGTTGTACAAGATATTTAAAACTATTATTGGTTGGTTTTAAAATACTTTTCTTGCCCTATCGATATTAAAAAAAACCCAGCTATTTCAACTCCGAGTTTGAGTGGGGACCCTTCTTGTTTGAAAAGTATAGCCCTATTTTTGCTGTTGGTATGTTATTCCATTTGTCTTCTGCGCACCAAGAAAAAATTTCATCGTGCGCTGACCTCTTGTGGAAGACTTTGGAACTCAAATCATAACCTGTTACAAGTAATTTACACGTTTAAAATAATACTTTGGCATTGACGTAATTATTGGATCGGTTTATCGTAAATTCAATTGTTTTCAAGTTTATTTCTGCCATCAATGCCGGAATTAATAATTGATTGATATTATTGACATTACTGATGCCCGTTTTGAAAACAGTAGCTGCAAACAAGTATGCAAATATTCTCATTAGAATAACAGTTCCTAATAATTTTTATTCAAAATGTTTTACTCAAAACTCAAAACTGTGGTGCACAGTGGAAGTACCATCCATATTTAAAAAAAGAACTGTTGTTTCTTTTTATGAAACCTAAAGATACTTGTCCTGTTATAACTGGAAATATCTATTTTATATTGTAACAGAAAGGTAGACCAGGCCTCATCATGATAATGTTAATGGCCCAAACACTATATATCATATAAGCAGATTTGCTGACTGAATATATATATATATATATATATATATATATATATATATATATATATATATATATATATATATATATGAGCGGCTCTAGTTATCATTTCGGCGAAGTAACTGAGGCCTCTGTTACGAAATGTATTCCGTGTTATTTACTGGCCAAGCATCTTCCTACTATCAAGGATCTGACCGCTACACGCCACCAGGAAACCTTGCTTATGCGAATTGCTCTGGTGTCTATTTCGTTATTAATTAACACGTCGGCAAGCGTTCGTGTCTAAATTATTGCTTGCAATCAATCCAATTGATCAAAAGTAAAAAAAAAATAAAATAAATGTTCATGCGTCTTCTGCACAAAAACAAATGCACCAGAAAACAGGATGGATTTACAATGTTTCATTTGACTGGTCAGATCCTCGATTGGATGCTCTTCTGACAATGCTGAATGTTTGATTGCCTCCGCCAGGAGGGTATTTGCGTTCCTTCCTGTTCGCATAAATGTGTGTTTTTGTAAGTTTGTTCACATCATAACTCACGCTGTTGTGAACGGAATCTCATTAAGGGAATTAAGGGCATTAAGGGAATTGGCCGATAAAGAATCGATTAGAATTTGGTGTGGATCCAACTAGCCGTGACAACCGGACTCAGTAGGCAATGATAATTGAGCATGTAAGCATACTTAAGTCGTGATACAAGCAATATTGAGGAATGCATCGCAGTGGTCTTCCATCATGTTGCGTTCATATTGTTGCAAACAGCCCATAACCTTAATATTATTTTGCATTCATATTGTTGTAAACAGCCCATAATCTTAACATTATGGTACGAATGATGCGTTAATGCAAGTGAATACATGTGAACTCTGAAACTGAAACCCCGTCTGTATGATAACGAGTCATTTCTTGTATAGGGTACAAGTTGGCTGCACCCAATAACCTGTGCGAGCAATGCTTGTATTCACGCGGTCAGAAATTCAACAAACATGCAGAGGGATTAACCAATATGCTGAGTTAGAAAGGAACTTTTATCGTTCATGTTTGGCGTTGTTGAAGGCACTAAAATCCAAACGATTAGTCTGGTTGATGTCCATTGATATTGTATCTGTAACCCATGAGGCGTTATCAGAAATGACGAATATATTTGCATCCTCATGTGGTCTTATAATGCGTTCCTCAGACTTAGATGAAAAGGCACTCTGACAGGCCAGTAATCTGGTCGTGATGTCAGAGGGCCAATATGGCGCTAGGATCAAACACCTGATCCAGATAGAGGAACGTCATCAAGGAATATTCACAATAGAGAGGCTCTCATGCACAAATGAACCTCTGATTATGGACCGAATAAGTGAAACGGAGACTTGGATTCGTTAGAATGTAGATTTCTAGTTTTAAATAAGAAACAGATGTGCTCCGGGAGCTGCGTAAATCAAGTATACGTGAGTCATTTGATTGGTTAAGTTGCCGTGTTAATTATTCAAGGCGCAAGAGTGGCTCTCTGAAGCAAGGCATTTTGGATGTGTATAGCAGCAGTGTACTTGCGAGTAGGAAGATGTGGCCAAGGTATTTCATACATAACAGCCACACAAATCATAGTTATCGTTAACGTATCGTCGATGTAGGACAATCAGGTGCTGATTTGTTTACGCAGAACCCAAGCGTTATCTCGGATTAGCTCCAACCGCTTTAATAAATTCTCTGGATTTAACTAAATATGGTTATAGATATTTGACGAGAGATGCCTGTAGGGGTAATTTCGTACTCCCGAAAATAAACACAGAACATTACAGGAACTTTTCACTGGAACAGACAAGTTGCTCAAATCCATGAATCAAACCCGCGCTCCAGGAAAAGAAAATATGATAGATTTATCTTTGCATACGTTAATATATATATATATATATATATATATATATATATATATATATATATACTATTACTATGTCGTAACTTAAGCTTTGTTACGATGGCCTATGTGGTCATGAAATATATCTTTGACTGTTTGTTCATTAATGGTCTAGATGTCAAGCATGTAATTAACTTTAATGTTGTACTCATGTCTTTACGGCAATTGTATATCTACAGTACTGTATCATATGTTTTAAATTGTAGCAGGGCCTCATTGAAAACAGCACTTGAAACATGTTGCAATGAATAAAACCAGCATGCCAGCGCATTGCACTGAGCACCATCTAGCGGATATAGTTGACGAACCGTGGTAACTCTTAACAACACTACAGTACAGGTCGTCAGGTTCCATTTAAGTGTCCGACATAGCGTCTCCTGTACAATGATTAGATAGTATTTATCTATAAGTCAGCAATGTCAATCAATCGTCAAACAGGGTGTCGCTGATGATAGGAGATAAACTGATGATATTTATATTTACATTTAAGGAAATCGTATATTAAAAGTACCGATCACTCTACTATAGGTTTTAGAACCGATGCCGGTTAGGCCTTCCTGACATTTGCTACAACTGCATGTACAAACAAATAAACACAACTTTTCCAACCTTCCTTGCCCCAACAAACACACACACACACACACACACATAGGTTCCGGGTCCGGGGGGGGGGGGGGGGGGTCGGTCCAATTTGTGGCGTCAAGAGTGAGCGGGCATTAAATATTGCAGGGCAGCAGAAAATTTCAGGGAAAAAATATTTCAGGATGCATACAATATGTATGGCAGGTGGGTGATAGGAGAAATTAAATAAATAAAAAAAAATAGCAGGGTTGGCCTTTTTTTGGGTTATGCTGGAGGGGATTGAAAGTTGTATATGTGATTCCTGGAAATGTCTTGAGAGGTTGCGACATCTAATGGCCAGGTTTAGAAGCTTTACTTGGCTTTCTGTCATATACCGCGAAAATGAGATACTGAACCCCCTGTTTTCCTGGAACAAAATAAAAATGCAGGAGGTGAGCATGATTTTGATGTATTCCATGATGTGAAACACTCGATAGAAAAAACTTTCCCAGAGCCCCCAACATGTGCATCTTATATGATAATATATAGGGCCTTGAAATAGGTCCCTCTAACCTATATATATACCACGGAGGTAGAGTCGGCAAAGCGACCAATGACGTATTTTTATCATCAGTATGATCAGTATATATGATCACTCCCGATGTTCTCCTCTTTCGTGATTTTCTACCATATTTGAAAAATTTTACACTTTTACAACTACGTTTAATAGAAGACACAATTACATTAAACAATGAACCAAATATTTATCAAAACTTGGCAGTACGACTGAAGATACACAACACGATCACTGCATAACAGATATATCTTTATATATACCGCTGGTAAGATCGTATACATGACAGTAACAATTGGATTACAGCAGCTCAAAAAGTGATAATACAAGCTCTTTTAAGATGTTATTACTTTCAAATAATGTACCATATATAAGAGACGTTGGTTCAACTAGCCAGACGTCTATATAAAACCTGTAATGTTCATAACATATACCTTGATGACACGTGGTATCCTCTTGGAGCCAAACCATCTCTCCAGATGCAAGGCCGGGACCGTGAGAAAACAACTCCCTTGTTTATCCCTGGGGCCGAGGTTGCATGCCCAAGGGTGCGTCTAAACGCCCCCACCCTGGGGCTGACACCCCGCATCAGCAATCCAGCGTGCATCGCAGATTCAAAACGTTGTTCGTTTACGCCAGTGTATTCGTTTAACTTGCTCCTGAGTAGTCAGTGACTGATGGTCAGTCCGTTTGCAGGACACGATTGACCTCTGAACGATAAGATACAGTGAACCTTAATGACCCTAATGAGGTACAAGATAAAACCGGACTGATCAGGTACAGGTCAAACCCGAGGTCAAAGGTTAGTAATTGTCTATACTGTCAGTGTCACTAGAAATTATCACCTGAAACACTTATGAGTTGACCCTTGTCATATTACTGTGCAATCTTTGTATGGCAATGCATAGCAGTCGTGAATGTTTCTCAATGATAATTTTATTTTTTAATGTGAACTTTTGCGACTTTTCAACTATTTATGTTGATGGACGAATTTTGGATCAAGGGTTTTTAATTTTCTAAATACGGGACGGGAAATGTCGCAGTAATATACTTTTTGTTTTAGTTATTGATGTATACTAATACCATGAGTACATACAACAGTAATAATTGCAGTGGTAGAAGCAGTTGGTGCAATGATGTCGGCAGTTAATGCATCTATCGTATTCGTGGAGAAGATTTCACGCCGAACTTAAGTATGGTACCATTTTAGAAAGAAAAGAAACTAAGTAATAACAAACCAATATGGCCAATAACGATACCACTGAACACTTAAATATAAACGTTAGGCCTCCCATATGAACGAATTTGTAGACGTCACACGAAAGTCCGAGAAAACAACACACTGCAGTTCTAAATAATGTGTCTCAGCTAGCGATCAATAGTAATGATCGCAAAAGTGGGATGGTTAAAATCAAAATAAAGTCTAATGTGAAGTTATAGTCTATAGTTGTTTGATAGAAAACTGTTATGTTATATAATATTTTATATTAGTCTTATATTAGTCCAAACATTAAATTTAATGTTTTTAAATTCATGTTTATCTGCAGCGCATATTTAACAAAAATCCGCCATTATCTGGCTTCTCTAGTCACAACATTTACCAAACGTTGGTTCTTGTATTTTTTATACTGTTTTTTACTTTATTTCATGTTAATATTAAAATGTTATATTGCAATCAGATTTTACACTGAATGAATTCGCTTGTCAATGAAACATTTTTTTTAACTAATATTTATCATATCTTATTAATTTTTCTCTTATACTGGTAAACTTGGTTGAAATCAGTGTTTTGCTTTTATCATTTATTTTATGTATACTTTATGCAATCGTAACTAAAATAACAATGATAGCCGTGAGCTTGGCCATTTGTTGTATTTAAACTGTAATTATTGCATGAATGGCATAAATAATTACTATGACTAATTCAGGGCTTTCTCAAATATTACATGTATAGAGATACTGGCGTCAGGTAAAGTGTTTAGATATTTAGAAAACCGGAGGACACAAAGAAAACTTCCGACTTTGGATGAGCTAATGCAGTCCATTCTCACTGCCATGCCGGGAATCAAACAAGGATCATCCAGAGGAGATATCCGGCCATGTTACTACTCACCTAGGTAAATATAGAATATTATTGGCGGGCTAGTAGAGACTGCTTCTGAGTGGAATTGAAGGATAGAAAACACGTTTACAAGTGGTACTAACAGCAGAAGTAATAAATTGCAGTGGCGACGATTTATCTTCAAGGTGTATATATATATATATATATATATATATATATATATATATATATATATATATATAAACACACATACCTCATAATGTCTGTGTGACATTTTTCAAATATATTAAAATTGAGTAAAAGGTTTTATGAAAAAGGTATCCATGCATGCAGCATTCTAGACCAGATTTAGATATATAATATTTCATAGTAAACTCAGGAGTGGAACCAAAATCTCTATATATAGTTATTTATATATTTCATTACCAATATATATAAATACATGTATTATTCTCTGATTAGCGAGGGAGGTGGGGGGGGGGGTGATTACATTGACCATCATTCCTTGATAAAAAAAATAGAGGGGGATAGATACCCCCCCCCAGCCCCCCCCCTCCTGCCCCCCCCCCCCCCCCGGTATTGACGCCCCTGAGTAATTGTTGTATACGGGGTAAAAGTTGATATGGTATGCTACTGCTTGGGTCACGGGGTTAAGGGTCTTGCAATAATTCACCCTTGACCTATGCGCTGGTCAGCAGACAACTAGACTGATATCACTGATAATATATGATTATGCATACCATTATAAATTTACTTATACTATTCTGTGCACCTGTATGATAGTATACTTTATATGTGGCGCGTTTAACTCATCGCCCTCTCGCTCTCTCTCTCTCTCTCTCTCTCTCTCTCTCTCACACACACTGTCTCTGTCTGTCTGTCTGTCTGTCTCTCTGTCTGTCTCTCTGTCTGTCTGTCTGTCTCTGTCTGTCCGTCTGTCTGTCTTTCTGTCTCTGCTCTCTCTCTCTCTCTCTCTCTCTCTCTCTCTCTCTCTCTCTCTCTGTCACTCTGTCTGTCTGTCTGTCTCTCTCTGTCTCTCTCTCTCTGTCCCTGTCTCTGTCTCTGTCTCTCTCTCTCTGTCTCTCTCTCTCTGTCTCTCTCTCTCTCTCTCTCTCTCTCTCTCTCTCTCTCTCTCTCTCTCTCTCTCTCTCTCTCTCTCAATAACGATGACCGCTTGGCCTTTGTCACCAGGTCTTTGGGAAGCAGGAGACAGAAACAGTCGTGGTATGTCTGTGCTGTTATGATATGAAGACACTCGAATATGACCATTTTGGAATGTGGTGCACGTTTTATAGACTGCAATATATGAACGAAGGAAGAAGATTTAACAAATAAACTTGTAAACTACTTGGACGTGATAAGCTAAAAGGTTGTAATAATTAAAATGAAAAATAAACACACATCCTGGGGGGCGAGAGAGAGAGAGAGAATATGACTTTTTCTTCTTTTTTTCTATAAATGAAATATGAAAGATGTTATATTTCCTATTTATTTTTAATTGACAAGTAGCGATTTATGCCGCGAAAATCGTTAAATATAAAAAAATAATGAAAATAGAGTAGACACGCAAAAAAAAAAAAAAAAAAAAAAAAAACCGCCTGGGGTATTTCCATGTTATTTAACAGACTTGCTTATTTTTATGTGAGACTTTGAATAACTCAATCAAGCCAGACTTAGAATTGCACAATCTTTGAAAAAAAGTTTTTTTAATAAAAAAAATCAAATTTTTTTTTTTTCAGGTCCTTTCTCCAAACGGATACCAAAATATAGACAATTTTATTAGCTTTAAATGATGTATAATTCAAACGATAAGAACTCATTTACGTAGTCTTGAATATTGTTGAGGTCGATTTATGCATGCCTCTTTATGCATGCCACGCTATTTTATTGATTTGGCTTCAGTTAGCTTTAGTATATTACCTGCTCGGCAGGTGTCGCCACCTGATCATTAACTCCTGGTGACCAGGTGGGTCGACTTGTTGACATCACGTGACCAACATGGAAGCGCTGTAGGTGACTAAATCCCACAAGGTACAGTAAGTAAACTGTACTGTATGTGTACAGGGCGAGAGATAAGGCCATGTCTAATGTACATGTATACATATAGAAAGTCAGCTGCCTAGTTACGGTGGTGAAAGTGCGTGATATATTAATATTATATCAGGTCTCGGCCCCCACGGATTAATTACTGCATAATCAGTGATAATCATACATTGGAATACCTGGACCAGGTCCTGGTTGTTTCTGGGATGATTACAGCTCTGACCTTGGGTACTTGAGTAATTTTACCTCGTGTAATTGAGTTGGCAATAGAAGATCAGCCGAATTTGGAGTGTTCATCAACATCAAGAATTCTATGGCAAGTAAAACATTTTCTTAAATATTAGAGGTAGGCATTGGCTGTAAAATCGTATTTGAGGATTGATTGTCAATCGATTATTGATGTACCTCATTTATTACCATGAATTCTGCTGTATATCCATCTATCTATCTATAATATATATATATATATATATATATATATATATATATATATATATATATATATATATATATATAAATATATATAGACTGAATAAATTCAGTCTTCAGGTTAACATATACATGGATTTTGCTGAACGGTCAAGGTGTATTAAGCCAAGTGGGCACTACACAAGGTGTCTTTTTTAATGCTGTTGTCTATATTGTGACCTGTCTTTCATTTATTGTCAACAGACTTATTATACTTTAATTGTATAACATGACTTTTTTGGTTGTGCATACATAATCTGTATGACCGATTATGTTTATGAAAGAAAATGACCAGTCAACAATATAATCAATTAATAGGCACTACTATTATATATATATATATATATATGTATATATAAATAAATATATATATATATATATATTTATATATATGTATATATATGTATATACAGTATGAATATATATGTATATATAGTGGAATCCCCACAATTACAACCATCTTGGGGACTGACCAAGGTAGTCATTATATGGGGGATGGTAGTATTGAAATTTTAAGTTACCTGGACCATATATACAGGACTAAAGAAAAAGGTCATAATTATGGGGTGGTCATAAGGCATGGTTCCAATGTGTATATATATTTGAATTGTACAAATATCACAATTACATTAGCATGTAAGAGAATCCAGCTTGTACAACAA
The DNA here is from genome assembly GCA_026874595.1 of Sipunculus nudus. NCBI lineage: Eukaryota > Metazoa > Annelida > Sipuncula > Golfingiida > Sipunculidae > Sipunculus > Sipunculus nudus. The sequence continues at coordinate 10,617,676 of CM049321.1, forward strand.
GCACTTAAAAATTTGTATTTACTGGCAATGCATTAATTTTAATATTTTAACCACCAGTATACCATTAGTGTGGTGTATTGTTTCCACATAAAAGTAGGTTTGTATCTCATATATTTTAATAAGTTGTATAAAGGTTGCTTATAAATTCTTGGGTAGATTTGTAACATAAAGGTACAATGACCAGAAAATTTTCATACTTGCTCAATAGGGATATATTATATACATACTCTGGTAAGTTTCATATTGATATGGGGTAAAATTTTGCAATTTTCATTTTTTTTTAAATATTTTTCCAGGGTTATACCTGTAGTGCATATATCAGTTGTGATAATACATGTGCTTTTAGTTATTTTTCCTGAAAGCGACATAACTCTATTTGACCATATATTTATAATTGTTTTTATTTTACTCAGTATTTCTTTATAGTTGATATCTTTCATCTTTCTCCAGTCTGGATAAACAGATATACCCACTGTTTTTCTGGTTCAGAGCTCCATTTTAAACCTAGTCTTTCTATGTTTTCTTTTTCATTGGCAAAAGGTGTCATAGGAATAACTAAAGTTTTTTCTACATTAACTTTTAATCCCGATATTTTTTTTAAATTCGTCAAATGTTCCTAGAAGTTCTTTAAAAGCTTAAATGCCTCCAGTAAGGGTAACAGCTGTGTCATCTGCATACTGAATTAATTTATGTTCAGTACCTCCTATATTTACACCTTTAATTTTAGGATTATTCCTTGTTTTAACAGCTAATATTTCTGAGGCGAGTATAAACAGATATGGTGACAATATATGCACTTCAGGTATTACCCAATCCATCCCCAACTTATGAAAAAGATATTGAATCTTTACTTTGGAAATTCATATGGGACAAACAAGATAAGATTAAACGAACCACACTCATAGCACCAATTGAAAAAGGGGACTAGACATGAAACATTTAATATCCAAAATTGATGCATTAAAAATTGCTTGGGTGAAGTGTTTCTTATCTGGCCCCTTAGGTTGAGGCTTGAGACAGATAGTTGATATACAGTTTAAAGGAATGGGTTTTTATATATTTAAATGTAATCTTAGGTCATCTGACATAAGAAATCTTAATGATCATTTACAAAGCCCATTCTGGAGAGAAGTTTTTGATGCATGGTGTAAATATAACTTTAAAAATGTGTACTCTCCAGAGGAAATCTTAAATCAGGAATTATTTTATAACTTGCACATCAAAGTAGATCAGAAAACTGTATATATCAAAGAAATGTACAATGCAGGTGTCACAAAAATATATGATATCTTAAAAAATAAAAAAAAACAATATACTTTTCTATTACATGCAGAACTCATTAGTAGATATAAATTAAAAACAGGGCAGATGCAGTATATGAGTTTAATTGATGCTATTCCAGCAAGTTGGAAAAAAATAATAAAAGCATGCTCATATAGTGATATACACATTAACAATCCATGTAAACCGAATATAAAAATTATAATGAATACTAAGAAAATCTCACAAAAAGTTTACAAAGATTTAATAATGTATGTCCGCACAGAACCCTCTAAAGTAATTGATTAATGGAATAGAGACATGCAATGCAATTGCAAAGACCTTATATATTATGCCTTTAATAATATAAAAAGCATAACAATATCAGAAATATTAAGAATATTTCAGTTTAAACTAATTCATAGAACCATAGCTCTCAACCCTCTGTTATTTACTATAGGAAAAGCAACAGTAAACTTTGTTCACTTTGTAAAAAAGAGAAGGAAACAATTATGCATCTATTTTATAGCTGTAACAAAACACAAAACATTTTTACTCAAATAAAAACTGGCTGATTAGCCAAAAGATACTTCTTACATAAAACTGCTTTAGTAAAACAACTATTATCTTCAACAACACAAATGATTCTCTGTAAGATATACTTATATTAGTAGCTAAAAGATATATATATATATATATGTGTAAATGCAAAAATATTATGCCAAACTTTATCAGTTATAAACTATATATGGAACAGATATACCCCATTGAAAGAAACATTGCCCACAGAAATGGAACTTTATCTGTACATTATAATAAGTGTAGCTCACTTATGTCATAAAAATATTATTGTTGATACAATTTGACGTTGAGATATATCCATGGTTAAAATATAAGTTTTGTGTTTCTAGATACATAATTGTTGTTGCTGAATATGCAAAGACTTTTGTTTTTTTTTCTATGTACTTATGTATGCATTTGTCATTATAGTGTCAATATTTGATTCATACTCCCTGAAGAATATAAGAATATAAGATAAAATTACCTGGTAAACAAACATAGGCCAAAATCAATCCTTTACATAAAATTGTCTCTGAACTGTGTAAGTATCGCCTTACTGGCTTTATTTCTGTGCATTGTCATTGTATCTGTTTTTGTGCAGTGTATTAATACATGTATATATCATTTTACATGTTCATTATTGGTACTGTCCATAGTTTGTTTCATGAGATGTATTAAAAAAAAACACCTATACCTTTAAGTAAATGGTGATCTAATTATCAACATATTAAAAAAAATATATTTTTTCCAGGGTTCCAATTTCACAACACACAGATTGTTTCCTTTGTTACATGAACTATTAAATATGTGCGCATATTTTTAATGAAAACCCCCAATTTTAAAGCAAATCAGACAAATGGAAATTCTTCTAAGTTGTCCATTATAGGCAGGTAATATATTAAAGATCTCATGTTTTTTATAATATCAACCTTTTGATTTGTGACACTACAGGCATTGATAACGTACATGAGACCACAATAAGTCCACAGTATAAATAACTGTTCTCCAGGCTTTGTAAATGGGGCATCTTATAAACAAAGGATTTTTTTTCCTTTTCTGAATATCACAAATTAGAAACCCTCACAAAAAAAAAAACAACCACAGTATCATTAGTGGTGGTGGTGTCAGTTTGGTGAACTTGTCCCATGGAAAACCTGTCCAGGACAAAACTTTCCCAAGTGCTAAAATGAATAACATTCTTAAGTAACATGTTACATATCCATTCAGGTAACTGTCATCAAAAAGGTCATATATTAATGCCACAAATGTGATGGCCTTGGCTGGTACCTCTATAACTGTACAATGATAAATAATGAATTAAAAACATTTAGCGGTTACTGATAAGATTGCATGACGTTGATTCATTAATGATTGATTACACTTCCCCAGCTGACAATCATCTTACGTCCGTGAACTCTGTAATGTGATTATAATGAGGGTAGGATTCAAAATATTGATTCATTGCCATGGTGATCTGTGTGTTAAACTTAACTAATAAAATTTTTATAGTCATTAAATGAGAGCATTGTATTGAAACTTGTTTGACATGGTACACACTTATTACTGTGGAATATAATGTTCATTTCTCATGATATATATATATATATATATATATATATATATATATATATATATATATATATATATATATATATAAAATAGTAAAATATTTATTTATATAATACAATACAGTACTATATAATATAATATAATGTAATATATTATAATATAATATAATATCATAAATGTATAAGTGTGTGTTGATATGAATATAAGTGTTAATACCCAATGATAATGAAAAAAATATTGAACAGAATCAAATCAAATTTAGGAGAGAAAAATAAAATTGAATATGATGACAAGGTCATCTGTACATTCATCCAAAATGAAACATTCTATTTTAGTCATCCAGATTGCAAAAAAAGCTATCACATACAACTGTTGGAATGACCAAGGGCAATTAAGACTCTAAGGTTGGTTTCTGGGGAGAACAGTTAATTTTTTTAAAAATTGTTTGTATTCCGTATGATTCATGGTATTTTACTGCCAGCAGAATTTAATGTTGTAAAAGGGCACCATTCATTGGTAAACAGAGAAATTAGGTTAAACTCAGGCATTTTCCATATGAAAACACATGGTCCACATTTAAAGCTTACTTGTTACATGAATTACCCAGTGAAAATGGCAGGCCTCTCTGAATGTGTCCTTCTTTTTCCCTCTCTCCACTCTCTCTTTTTCTCTCTCTCATTCCCCCTCTCTCTATCTCTTTCTCTTTCCCACTCTCTTTCTCTCTCTCCTTCCCTCGCTCTTGCTTGCTCTCTCTCTTTATTAGACTTAATGCTGTATAACTATAGTTGTGTGTTTGGCAATTTGATTTTTGAATGTTCCATTAAACATAGGCATTCTTCTTTACATTATCATTTCAAACCAATTACTGTATTCTGCAATACTACAAAACCCCTAATCTGTTATTGAAATATAACAGCAGTATGTTTGGCCCAAAAAAAATGAAGGTATGGTTCTTAGGCAATGCCTGCATAAATTTTAACCCCCTGCATTAAAATTTTTTTTTTTTCATTTTCATCTTTCAAGAAGATAATATAATTTTGATCAGATTTCCTTTGGCATATAATGCTTTTTCCTAATAAGCAAAATAATACTGTTATTTTCATGCTTTTCCACAATCATATGACATTTTTGTCAAAACACACAAAAAGTGTAAAAAAATACACTTTGGCCTGCCCATATTGATTTCTGAAAAAAAGTGCCTGAGAACCATACCTGTTTTTTGTCCTTATCTAGGTCGACTCTTGGGATATTTTATATTTACATCTAAGAAGATCCCTGATAGATGACTGTTATTTTTTAACAGAAATGATGTCATATAATGCTTTAATTTTAATCCCAGATAATTCAGTGGATGTCAAGTCTGCCAGTTGGTTCATTCAGTTTCAGTGGTTGTAAAAAATTAGTATGATAATAATGATACAGAATGTATGTGTACTGTATATAAAGAACAAGAATATCTCCAGATGTGACTTAATCCTGTTTAAATGCAAATGATAGTAACAAGTACCATTTAAATTTGTTAAGATCTTCCTTAATGCTATTGAATTTTGTTATAAATTTTAGCTCCAATATTTGACACTTATATTAGTAAAAGTGTGTCACATAATGATTATTTAATATTTTTCATGATTTTACATGACTATTATTAAATTTCAGCACTTTGAAAGTGTGTTTAACCCTGATACACTGCATCTTACATGCCGTAAGAGATAAATGAATTACTGGTTAATGATAAAATTTGCGAATATATCAGCATTGCAGTCAAAGCCATCATGGCAAATTGGAAACTCTTGAAAATAACAAGAGATTTACTAGAATTCATGTTTTATAAGAAATTCCTTCAGATTTAGCAATTAGAATAACAGTATATTTATGAAATAGAATTAGAATAATTATCATAACTGTCTGTAGTACTGTTACATGGAATACGTATGCAGAGTAATTAGTGAGAAATCACATCAATTTTATACAAAGGCAGGGGAACACCTGGGTTTAAGTACTTGTAGAATAATTCTTCCTGTTTTGAGTGTCATTTGAAAAATGTTCAGAGGTGAGTGATAGGTCCTTGGGCCCCTGTTGTTACTCCTGAGCATCAACCATGCTGCCCTTGATTTAGTGTGTGACTTGCACCATGGCAAGTCAAGGCAATCCAAGGCAAACCCAGTCCATGCCTACTTATAACAAAAACAATATCGACCCAGTTCAGTGGTCATGGAAGCCAAAACTGGATGTAACAAAGATGCACACAAGGTTTCTTGGTGGATTCACCCCAGGGTTATTTTTAATTGGAATCCCCAGCACCAATGATGGAACTTTAACGAGATTTTGTCATTGTGTGTTGGGAGAGCTCTCATAAATGAAATCAATATGTCTGCCATTCCAACCACATCACTGTCTGATTAATGAGGATGGCTTTTACATTAATGTTTTATAGCTTTCAGTCTGGGCTTGGGGCTTGATCACTCTTATATATATATATATATATATATATATATATATATATATATATATATATATATATATATATATATATATATATATAATATATATTATATATATATATATAATATATAAATGTATAATACAAAAAAAAGTACAGAAACCTTCAAGATGAATACCATATACATGAATAATATGGTTTCCTGAGTCTTTGTGTAAATAATGAAATGAAATATTGGCAGGATTCACATATTCAAAATAAAGAAGGGACATCAAATAATCAATTATACCTAAAACAGTATGATATACTCATAATAAATCTGTTACTTTGGTAGGATTTTTCCCATAACATTGGTAGCATTTACCTAGCAGTATAATTAAAAAGTGTTATTATTAGCACTTACTGCATGTAGCAGCATTATCAGTGGTACCTTCTTATATAACAAGTATATGTGGTCAGTCCTGAAAGTTACATGTACATTAACATGACAGGTTAAAAATGAGGACTCTAGATACATTCCAAGGTTTAGGGCAATGGATGGGGTGTTGTAGCGAAATTTTGTAAATTTAGTGCGATCCTACATTATTTAATATTTAGCCAACTTGGTTTAGGTATCCTTTCTTGAAGAAGTCTTATATAGTACTTAGACTCTTTATGTCATATTTGTGTAACTTATTGTGTTTTATTTTTTAGCTGCTAACACCAGAAGTTCTTTAAAGCTGTGGATAAATAAAAATATTATGGGATCCAGTTCATCGACAATCCCACAAGGCAATGTGGTGCAATACCAGAGACATTTTCATCAGTCTGGCCAGATGTCAGCACCCCCTGGTGGAGGTGGGAGTAACCATCAAGCCACAGCCTCAGCCCCTCCATTGTACCCTAATGTAGCCACTGGATCACCACAACAAAAACAATTAAATAGACACCAGTCAACACCAAAGATCATGTATGGATTCCGACCAGAGGTCACTGGAGGTCAAGGTAGGTCAGAGTCCAAAAGTTGTTATGTTTTTATGACCTTATATTAATCTGCATATTTGTCCGCATGTCTACATGATACCTTAACTGAAAAAATTATTAATTTATTAGGGCCTTGCTTGAAAAGGGTAGCCCTTTATTGATCGCCTTTTCTTCCTTCCACATCAATCCATAAGTGACACTTTCTGTCACATGCATTTTCTCAAAATGAATACATCATATCATTCTCAAATTCATAGGGATTATTGGTGGAGTACTTTGGACCTATTTTTTTAATTTCAATTATAGACCTGTCCTAATTCCAGTATGGCTCCCAGGCCACAATTGGTGAATTTCTTTTGCACGAAACTTGTTATTTTTTCAGATTTGCAGGGATGATTGGTGGCTGTGAGGGCAGAGCACAATCAGTGATTTTCTTTTACAAATATTTGGCAGAAAATTTGCATCCTTTAGGGGATCTGTGCTCCACTGATTGTGATATTGGTGATGCCTACCTCAGAGTGTCCTAACAGCAGGTTCTTGGGGGGCATTGTGTTGCTGCTATGCCTGCCTAAGGATGTTCGTGCCTCTGTGTTGTACCTGTTGGCTGTGGGTGCTGTTGCTCTCAGTTCTCCTCTGATTCTTCTCTTGCTTGCCCGCTCCCCCATCTCCCCCCCCCCCCCCCACCTCCCCCCCCCCCCACCCGGCACGCTGGTGCCTGATATCAATCTCTGCTGGGCCTGGTGGCAAATGTGTCTATGTCTAGGAAGTGTTCAGGGAACAGGTCACAGACCTTCTAACTGGAGCACTTGGAGGGCTTAATACATTTTTAGTCAGTCAGGAATCAATCCTTTCTGTTATTTCAGATTCCTGTTAAACCCCATATATTATATTTTAGATATTTTAAATATCTGTACGTAATTACTTGGAGATAATGCTTTTATTTTTCTGAAAATTGGTTCCTTTTAGATTATTTGTGGTGATACATTTCAGACCAGTCTGACATCCATTAATTATGGTCCCATTTATTATGCCATTTGGAGGAAACATGGGGCTCTGGTTGAGGACCTTTATGATCCCATATGCAAACCTCTAGTTTGATATTAATTGAATGGAAATTGGATCTTGAGGATTTACTTTGAAATCTTGGATAGACATTTATTTTTAGGTAAACGCTGCGTATATTGTTGGTAATTCAATTATAAATATTAAAGGGCACCATCCATGGCATTTTAAACCTGTCAATTTGAAATCAATCCAAAAATTGTTTCAAATACATGTTAGACCCAAAAAATTATGTATGAATAACCATTTTATACTGTGTACTGAGTTCTTTCTGATGGTATAGACATGTATGTATTTATGAAATTCACATTCATTTTCATATGATATTAACACCTTTTTGAACAGTTTAAAGTGGTTTTAAGCGGTGTACAATTAAAACAACCAGTAACAGTAACCCTCTTTTCATTGGGCTACATTTTCAATCAAGTCACATGACATTATATCTCAAAATGTTCATTGTGTTTTTCCTCTATCATGTTTTTTTTTTTTAATTTTAATTAAGTTCCATTTTGAAACATGAAATATATCAATACATGTACTATCAAAAAGAACACTTCCCAAAGTTAAAAATGATGTATTCAATAATTATTTATGGAGCTTATATTAATTTTAGATTACTTAGTTTGATTTTTGAGGGGGATTTGCCAGGGATACTGCCATAAGTCATATGTGCATGGGCTTTTGTATGCAGACTTGCATCAGTTAAAGTAGAAGCTGATGAAATTCTTAGAGCACCCAGGTCCACATTTGGAAAGTTTTTAATATAGAATACTTTTTAGATGGAAGATTAATGAAGAAGTTACCTTTTCAATAGATTATAAGAATAATTTGTAGTAATTAAATTTCAGAATTTAAAATCTTAGTTGTAATTAATGAAGCCTTAGCCATTTACTAATTATAGGCCCATATTTCCAGGTTCATTTGTGCATAAGTAACTGTACATTTGTGAATATTCATAAATGATTTTCATAAAACCAGTTCATGTGCTGGATGCACACCCAAAACCTAATTGATTCTTCATTTACCCATTTGTGAAATTTTGTTGAGATTTCATTCATGAAACTGTGACTTATGTTGTGAACAAACATACAAACGGGAATAAATGCATACCCTCTTGGTAAAGGCACTGAGTAAATCAGAAAGCAAAAGCGATTCCTGAAATGAAAGGCTCCTTCATAAAATCCAGCTAGGCCTTAGAGAGTTAAAAATATATTAACATTACAGCTGGTACATTGATTCAGTGTTGTAATAAAGTTCAGCACAGGTTAATCTGCATGTAATTGCTTAAAGATCTCTAATGTTTGCTTATAATTGCCATATGTTTCTACTTTCATTCTTATAAGGTTATGTATACTATATAGGTAAGTTATCTAGTAAAATATCACCCACTTCATTTCACAATATCACATGATCACATAAAAAGATCACATGACTGCATAGATTCATGCATGCCTGGCCAACAAATGGTTACTGAATTTTGCCAAATTCACTTGTATTTCACCGAAGTGATAACTATTGTAATTTTTTCTTTTTTTCTGTGGTCTAGAGATAAAGCATATAAGACTCAAAGTAGGGATATCATGATCAGGATCTCATCTCGATCAGCTGAATAACACTAAGATTTTTCACAATCAGCGCACCACCCAGGGTGAGCATTCTTCAGGCTTTATGGGAAGGCCATTTGCATGCCATGTTTCACTCACAGACGAGTGCACCTTTTGGGGTCTCTTGGTGGTATGACCCAACAGTAGGGATAATTGCACTTCCAGGGTATGAAGGTGCAGTAGTCACTGGGCCTTGTGAGCACCAGGATATAAAATGAAAGGAAGCTTGTCCATGCTCGCCCTGTCACCAGATCTAAAACTGGAATGAAATTCTGCACATGTACTGAATGTCAGTTAAGCTAAATTATTAATAAATGGAGTTAGTTACTTCTGACACCAACAAATTATGATAAAAAAGCTGTTTTTTGCTACTTTTATATAATTATGTACAGAATTATAAGGTTTTATATGGGATTAAGCTGCATTATGGGTAAAGTAGCATCGTTTTAAGACTTCATGATCTGGCTAAATGCACCAATCTACTGCTGACCTAGTGTTGATACATGGACTGATTTTCTGACCATGAGTTCCTGTAAAAGATTCTGTTTTGGTTCCAAACCTAACAGCATGTACTCCACATTGTTTTAATGTATCTATTAATTTAACTAACTTGATTAACTATTAATTGGCCAAAATAAGTTAAAATCTGAAAATGACTTAGAGCAGTCAGAAAATTCAAATTAAAAAAAATTTAGGGAATTTCTGTGATGAATTGTATTAATTGTTCTTCCATAATGTGCATGGTTTTAGTTAACCACAAACAAGATACAATTGAACACAATATGTTACCCAGTATTCAGTGCATGACTATAAATTTCTGTACCAGAAGTTTTTTAATTTGATTAACTATACTTGATTAACTATACATTGGCCAAAATAAGTTAAAATCTAAAAATGACTTAGAGCAGTCAGAAAATTCAAATTAAAAAAAAATCAAGGGAATTTCATTGATGAATTGTATTAATTGTTCTTCCATAATGTGCATGGTTTTAGTTAACCACAAACAAGATACAATTGAACACAATATGTTACCCAGTATCCAGTGCATGACTATAAATTTCTGTACCAGAAGTTTTTATGCCCCCGCCACAAAGTGGCCGGGGCATATAGTTTTACCCATGTCCGTCATTCCGTCCTTCCCTCCTTCCGTCCTTCCGTCCATCCGAAATCAAACAGTTGTACAGACTTTTTTTCGCAATGCCTGCAGATATTGGCCTGATTTTTAGTGTGTGGGCAGATATAGACCAGTTACAGATCGAGTTCGCGTTTCGTCTTGGTTGACCTACTTTTGACCGTTTTACGGCTCCTAAACTTAGAAAATTTCATGAAAAATAGAAATTTCATGACAAATACACATGTACGGACTTTTTTTCGCAATGCCTGCAGATATTGGCCTGATTTTTGGTGTGAGGGCAAATATAGACCAGTTACAGATCGAGTTCGCGTTTCGTCCCGGTTGACCTATTTTTGACTGTTTTACGGCTCCTAAACTTAGAAAATTTCATGAAAAATAGAAATTTCATGACAAATACACATGTACGGACTTTTTTTCGCGATGCCTGGAGATATTGGCCTGATTTTTGGTGTGAGGGCAAATATAGACCAGTTACAGATTGAGTTTGTGTTTCGTCCCGGTTGACCTATTTTTGACCGTTTTACGGCTCCTAAACTTAGAAAATTTCATGAAAAATAGAAATTTCATGACAAATACACATGTACGGACTTTTTTTCGCGATGCCTGGAGATATTGGCCTGATTTTTTGTGTGTAGGCAGATAATGACCAGTTACAGATCGAGTTCGCGTTTCGTCCCAGTTGACCTTCTTTTGACTGTTTTACAGCTCCTAAACTTAGAAAATTTCATGAAAAATAGAAATTTTCATGACAAATACACAAACAGACTTTTTTTGGCAATGCCTGCAGATATTGGCCTGATTTTTTGTGTATGGGCAGATAATGACCAGTTACAGATCGAGTTTGCGTTTCTTCCCGGTTGACCTACTTTTGAACATTTTACGCCTCCTTAACTTAGAAAATTTCATGAAAAATAGAAATATTCATGACAGATACACATGTACGGACTTTTTGTCGCAATGCCTGCAGATATTGGCTTGATTTTTGGTGTGTGGGCAGATATAGACCAGTTCCAGATCGAGTTTGCGTTTGGTCCCGGTTGACCTACTTTTGACCGTTTTACGGCTCCTGAACATAGAAAATTTCATGAAAAATATGAAATTTCATGACAAATACACATGTACGGACTTTTTTTCGCAATGCCTGCAGATATTGGCCTGATTTTTGGTGTGTTGGCAGATATTGACCAGTTACAGATCGAGTTTGCCTTTTGTCCCAGTTGACCTACTTTTGACCATTTGACGGTGCTCTAACATAGAAAATTTCATAAAAAAGTGCACATGTATGGACTTTTTTTCGCAGTGCCTGCAGATACGGGTCTGATTTTTGGTGTGTAGGCAGATATTGACCAGTTACAGATCGAGTTCTTGTTTTGTCCCAGTTGACCTACTTTTGACCATTTGACTGCTCCTGAACATAGAAAGTTTCATGAAAAATAGAAATTTTCATAACAAATGCATATGTACTGACTTTTTTTCCTCAATGCCTGCAGATACCACCCTGATTTTTTTATGTGTGGGCAGATAATGACAGTTACAGATCGAGTTCGCGTTTCGTCATTGTTTTACGGCTCCTAAACATAGAAAATTTCATGAGAGACAGAAATTTTTATGGAAAATGCACATGTATGGACTTTTTTTCACAATGCCTGCATATACTGGCATGATTTTTGGTGTGTTGCTTGATAAAGGCTGTTACAGATCGAGTTTGCATTTTGCCCTTGTTGACCTACTTTTGACCATACGACACCTCCTGAACTTAAAAAATTTTTCAAAATTTTACAAATGTTTCCAATTTGCCCCAGGCGGGGGCATTCATGTCGTTCCGACACATCTAGTTTATATATATGTATATTCATTTTGAACAGTGTGTTCTCTTTCAGTTTCTTGCCTGGCCTATTTGTTAATGTTTGTTTATTCACTTGAGTCTGTTAGGCTGCCCTGTGACTCACAGCATGACATTAATAAATTACACAGCATTATGAATTCAGATCATGTGTGCATGGCTATGTATTTATACCATGTTCAAATAAACATTCACCAGTCAACACAGTAACATGATCTGTTTATGTGACTGGGCTTTGTCTTGAACTATGTCACTCTAAACCTTATTAATCACCACGGAACATGAAAAAAGCAGGAAAATATCACATGGGACAAATATTTTAATGTAACCCTTGGAATCCTGTATTTATAATTTATATGTTTAATTAATTCTTATATGGTGGTAACCATTTGCTTTGTCAAATGAATTGTAACATCTTATCTGTTATAAATTTCATTTTACAGATTTTTTTTACTAGACACTGTGATATAATCATAATCCAATTGTCTCAAAATTTTGCAAGTGTTTTAAAGCTGCACTGGTGTTCTTGTTTGTCTGGACATTCTGTGTCATATCAGTACAAACACCCTGGTGGCAATATGCAGCGATTTTTCTTGGAAAGCATGCAGTGGTTGAGTGAAATTGGAGTTATAGAACAAATGTAGCTTGACCAATGTGTGGGTAGTGTAATGATTGTGTGAGAAATTTGATAATTAATAGCTCATGTTATCATACAGGTAAATATCATTAGAGAATGGGAAGCAAAAGAGGTCACCACCTATTGTTGTTTACTTCATATTCATGAGAGTTTCAAATTTGTGATGTTTGTGATTAGGAAATTATTGCAAAAATAAACCCTTTGTACTTTAATAAGATGCCTCATCTGCAAAAAAGAATAGCCAATTATACACCTCATTGGCATTTTATCCTGTTATATCAATAAGACCACACCTGTTGGTTTGATATTACAAATTGATATTATAAATTAATAAAACCAAAAAAAAAAGATATGGTTCTCAGGCACTTTTAAAAAAAAAATCAGTGAAAGCAGGCCATTTTTTTAAACATTTTTTGTATGTTTCAATAAAAATGACATATGATAGGGTAAAGCATGATAATACCAGAATGTTTTGCTAAACAGGTAAAAGCACTACATAACAAAGGAAATCTTATCAAAATTGTATTATTGTATCTTCTTGAAAGGTGAAAATCATAATAAAAATTGTTGATGCGGGGGGTTAGAATTGACACAGCCAGTGCATGCAGCATACCTTTTTTTTTGCCTAATGACATAATTAATTTTATGTTACCTGTAAATTAAAGATAAACATTATGTATGATATCAGATCATTCATATTGTCTGCCATAGGTCCTCACCAGATAACTAAGACTGAGTGCATACTGATATTAAATATAATAGATAATAGATAGGCTTATACCATGTATAAAGCATACATGCATGGTAAGATTGTGAAAATGGAACCTTCACAAAACGATGCAAAAGTAAAAATCACTAAAAACCAGCCTTGCAAATATGAACCAGAATATATTATAATGAATCTGTTTCTTTACTTGCAGTCACTAATCAGCCAGCCCAGCAGTACATCCAGCAGCCATCCGTGTATCCTCAACAGCAAATACACCATCAGGTGGCAGCACCCGGCACTTCTCAGATGTCAAATGACACGTCACGTGACCTCACTCTATCCAGGATACTGGCTGCTGATGAGTTTCTTGGGGTAAGAAAACATTTTTAAAATTGTTCTTGATCTAGCGACAGCATATTAATTTGAAGATGTGGCCCGAAAGTAAAACTTTTACAAATATTATAGATGTGGATCAGGAAATTAATTGGGTTGGAATATTAATTATTATTTCACCAAAGAAATATATTCATCTGTTCATATTTCTAGGGTAAAGATTGATTATTTCTGCTAGATAAGTGAAAGAATAATAAGATTAAATATGCAAATGCTGTTGTTTATGTGTGAAAACTAGTAACAAATGAGAGATACAGGTTTTCAAGAGTAGAAGATAATAATTTTTTTTGCTTGGATCGATCCATAGTAGAGTTTCACTATAACCTGAGATTTGTAGAATTATACTGATCTTGTCACTGATACAGAAGTATCAATTTATTGTATTTTAGACACAGAGGTATCTGTACTAACTGTATATGTTGGACTGTAATGTAAAAAATTAACAAATCATTATTAATTTTAAGTTTTTGTTTTCTTGTTAACATTCACTTGATAACTTTGTTGTGTAGTGAATTTCATTAATGGAATTGGGTAGTCGTATTTACTGAGCTGTTTAAAAAGTCTGAAGAAATCATTTAGAGTAAAAATGCTTATTTGCATGTCATTGAACATTGATTGTATGTTCATTCAGGTAACTATTATTAAATTATATTTAATTCATGTAGAGAATGGATGAGACTGATGGTAAAATCAGAACAATGATGGCAGTAGATGACAAATCCTCATTGTATAATCGTATCCTGGAGTTGCTCGGTCTCAGAGGTCACATACAAGATGAACTGCTCCGAATACAGGCCATGTTGGCTGAAGATGATCAAAACCTGCAAGTATGTATTAATGTGTTGTCCTATCATATTATCAAATTATATTACTATGTTTAACTTTTTAAATCTGTAATTGTTAATTGATTTCAGAGACTCCCATAATCCAATATTATTACCTGAGTTTGTTACCATGGCAGACAAGAAAGTACGCTCAAGTATAAAAAAATAATTTTATATACTGGTGGTGTGCCAATTAATTATTTGATTATACTTATGATTGGTTGTTTTCTGTCATACTTGAATAAATCAACTGCATTTTTGCATAATTGATCAAAAACAGTTATGTATGCATACCAAAGAAGTCCTATTATAAAAAAATATTCTGATATAAAAAAGACAGGACAAAAAAACACTAGTAAGTAAAACTTAACCTTGTGCAACAAATAAGTGTCAACAACATGGTCATTACCTTGACCTTTCAACGTGATGGACACATTAAACTGAATTTACTCTGTCAGTATTTTAGGTATTCTTCTGTACAGCATATTTCAGGATTATATAGATGATACCTAAAATAATCAATTAATATATAATCAATCTGCAGTTGTTTTTTACCTTCCTACCTTCTGTATATATACACAGAGCTTCTATATACATTTATACATTATTTGGTTGTTACACTGCACCAAGTTACTCACTAATGAAAACAATAAATGTGCATTTACACATAGGAAGTATTTACAAATATACTTAGAGGAACTGACTACATCAGAATGAATTGTTAATCAAATGAAAGATTTATTTATTTTATATACACACTATGTTTTGATGAGGTTCACTTTCTGTTTTTGTTTTAATGTTTATTAAAGTGTTCACTGTCAAAAACTGTTAAAATACATTCTTTTCCTAGGTAGCATCTGTTGATCATGTCAGTGACACTAAGTTTAAATGAATTAGTTTGAAACATAATCACTAGATGGCAGCAGTTGAAGTGTCAGGCAAACTTGGTGACTGTATCTGGTTTGAGGTGGGGTCATGGTCAAAACAGCACCGCCTGTCAATGGCCAGATGAACTAAGGGTGTTTCCCAGTAGACAGCTAGATCTAAAAGTTACCATAGATTCAGTCATGATTCATTTGCCAATGGCAAAAGTATACCTTCCTTGAATATGACCTCACATTTGTACATGCAAATATCATAGATATCCTTTTTTATAAACTGTTGTGTGACATGCTGTTGTTAAATATCATGAATTCATCTAGTCATATTTATGTTGTAAATAACCTAACAAAAGGACTTCTAGTTTCATTAACCTTAATTTGTGATTTTTTTTACAGAGGTTGCAAGAGTTTAGTCAGATATATCCTCGTATAGTTCAAGTTCTGGTCGACCTCAATAAAAACTACCAACAAGCTGATATAGACACCTTAGATAGACAGTTCCCTGGGCTGAGGGAGTTGCAGGCATCGAGACAAACCACAGACTCCTCCACACAAAGCAGTGTCAGCACTTCGACAGCCACAGCTCAGAGTGAGTTCTCCACTCAGACGTCATCGACGTCAACAAGTATGAGTACCGGGACAGACGCTGGAACTGATCTGTCAGAGGTTGAACTGAAGCAGATGCATGATCAGGTAAAATGATCACAAAATTACAGTTCTAACTAATGTTATCTTGACCTTTTATGGAAGGGAACCTTTTTGCAAGGACACTGTGGTTGGCTTAATTCATATTTGTCACTTGTGGATAATTTTTCACGATTTTCACTTTTTTATTGTTTCGCAAATTTTGAAAAATGTTAAGATCATTTTAGCAATCATACCATACAGTGACCAGCATAAAGTAGATTGATTATCACATTGATTAATCAGTATGCATGCTAAATCTTAACAAGTACCCCAAAGAACAAGTAGAGTTTCTTGTCCCTATAGGCATGCAGGTAATTGTATGGAATATCTTATATTATTTATAATGTAAATCTTTGATTTACAGATAACATAATATATATGTTATGTTATATATGTCTTTTTTCTTGAGACTATTCAAGAACAGATCCATGATTTTATGCAGGAGGGCAACACTATAGTGTAGATAAACATGTGGTGATTATTCTGAGCAATTTACCTGTCAATGTTTAAAATTGGTCTAAAAAAATATTGTCTTAATGACAATTACCTATATAGATGAGGCCTCTTTTTAATGACAGTTTCATATTCATGATTATTTCTCTTTTACAAATCTTGTGAATCTGAAACTTCCGCAAACAAAAAGCCAACCACAGTATGCGTATTTGCAGATGTGCTTGAATAAACCAGCATTAAAAAAGGTTTCCTCCACAAAAGAAAAATTTGAAAAAAAATTAGAATTTTCTTGTCAACAATTTATATTATTTTCATTGCAGGAGGAGCAGACAGTGACGGTGGCTTTTGGTGAGCGGATGTTACAATCCCAGCATGCATTGTCTCAGGAGGAGCTGGATCGACTGCTAAACGACCATCTTCGCAGCATGCAGACTCTACGCAAGAAACAGAACATGGACAAAGCAAAGTTCCAGCAAAATCTACAGGTAGTGTATAGTTAAGGTTAAATGTTCACATCATCAAAATATAGTGATATGATTTATAAATTTACATCTTAAACGGCTTCTTAAACAAAAAAAGAGTTATCAAAGACCACATACTATGCCTCCCCCTGATTCTTATCAAACTTTGGTGTATAACACAAGAAAAGCAAATATATATTAATGCATCCCTAGAAATATGTGTGTCATGCTTCACAAATTGCATGGTTGAATCACAGGTCAGCTCTGCACACTAGAACAAAGGTGACTTCTATAAAATCTCAAAGAATTCATGAATAAAACAAAATAAATGCTAGTCCAGTCGCTTTGTGCTGGCTGGGTCACAGGAAATGCCCTCAGAAGGGGAACAAAATGCTTGCAGTGCATTGAGCACCCATGGTGGCAACTTATATACCTAGTACAATATGAGTGTCAGACTCGTGCCTTCAGCACCAACATTGGTAAAAAAATAATAATGTTTGACCGGTTTTGCCGCCGCCGCTGCCGCGTTCGTTTCCGGAGAACTCCTCTGAGACTACTGGACAGATTTTTCCGAAACTTACACAAATTATCGGGTCACATGTGAACTGGTGCCTAACCAAGTGACCTTGACCTCTGACCTTTCGTCTCTGCCCAGCGTCCGTTTGTGCGTCTGTTTCCACACATAAACCCATATATCTCGGGAACCGTTTGACCGATCCGGAAAAAAGTTTTACACAAATGTAGCCCTGGGATAACTTTATAACATACACAACAAAAGGTGGCGCCACCTGCAACCATGTTTGCACAGTGTCCATCTGTTCATCTGCCTGGGGTTAAAATCACTCATATCTCTGCAGTGGTTTGACTAATTCACCTAAAATTTGGCATGCATATACATCCTAGATAGCTTTCTCGATTTTATGACAGGTGGCGCCACCTACATTCACGTTAACGCTCCACACATAAACCCATATATCTCAGGAACCGTTTGACTGATCCGGAATAAAATTTTAAACAAATGTAGCCCTCGGATCGCTTTATAACATACACAACAAAAGGTGGCGCCACCTGCAACCATGTTTGCATAGTGTCCAACTGTTCATCTGCCTGGGGTTAAAATCACTCATATCTCTGCTGTGGTTTTACTAATTCACCTAAAATTTGGCATGCGTATACATCCTAGATAGCTTTCTCGATTTTATGACAGGTGGCGCCACCTACATTCATGTTAACGCTCCACACATAAACCCATATATCTCGGAAACCGTTTGACCAATCAGGAAAAAAAATTACACAAATGTAGCCCTTGGATAGCTTTATAACATACACAAAAATGGTGGCGCCACCTGCAGCCATTTTTGCACAGCGTCCATCTGTTTGTCTGCCTTTGGTTAAAATCACTCATATCTCTGCAGCGGTTTGACCAAATTACCTGATATTCAGCATGCTTATACATCCCGCATAGCTTTCTTGATTTTATGACAGGTGGGGCCACCTACATTCACATTCACGCTGTAGACATCCATGCTTATATCTCCGAACTCATTCAACCAATCAGGAAAATTTTTTTACACAAATGTATAGCCCTTGGATAGCTTTATAACATACACAAAAACAGTGGCGCCACCTGCAGCCATTTTTGCACAGCGTCCATCTGTTTGTCTGCTGTGGGATAAAATCACTCATATCTCTACAGTGGTTTGACTTTTCCACATGAAATTTTGCTTGTGTATATATCTTGGATAGTTTCAAATAACAGGTGGCGCCACTTACAATCATGTTTATGTGGCAGAGATCCATTCTAATATTTAACACATGTAACTCTATATCCCCTTGCCACTCAATCCATGCCTTACTTCACCCGTCCTTTTCTGATTTTGGCGGATACACATAGTCGCTTGTCGACTACCCATATTCTGGTTATCTAATGGCTTTGGTAGAGTTAAATCTGAAAGCATAATAAGCTCGTCCAAAAAATATTTTACAAGTTTATATTTTTATCATATCATTATTTTTTTTTATTTATTTAATTTCAGGCCAAACTGGCGAATCGTAGAAGGCAGAATCAAATGCAGGAAGAGGAAAAAGCTGGCCAGGCAGCTTTATTATCTCAACACCAGGGGGCACCAGGTGCTGGACCATCCACCAGTCAGGTAAGTTTGTTTGCATGTAGGCCTAACAACCACTCAAACAGACTAACCATCCAACCAAATGGATGGAACACTGTAAAAGTGAGATATAGGTCCATCTGGTGAAATGGAAATTCTTCAATAAATTACAATATTTGGTTTCAGCAGTTTAAAATTTTGAAATTTGATCAGAGCGTAGGATTTCACACACAAATGAAATACAACCACATGATTTTTTTTAAATGTTAACTCAACCAAAATGGAATAATATGCTGTCTGAATATGGAAGAGTACTAAATTACAAAGCAGAATGTGACTATACTGCCAGTCCTCGGTAAGCATCTAGTTAAAAACACAGTGAACCACCTGGCTACTAAGCATCACTGGTGTATCTACACACTACTACACCACAAATAAGATAAAATGTACTATAAAGGTGTGTTTAGCACTTATTTTCAAGAATTTATTACTTCTTGGTTTTAGATGTTATAATAGGGTTAAATTTTGAATTTCTTTACACTCTTCTATGGATTTGACTTTTGTTAAAAAATACATAAATACACAAAATTACATACAAGTATTGAAGAATATTTAGGATATTTTTCCTTTCTCTCCTCGCGAAAGAAAAGTGTGTGTTTGGGGGTGGGTTAGGGCTTTCGGCCCATTTGAATCCATCACTAATCTTACATGTAGAAAAATGCTCTGGTGGGGTTTGATGTAATTAAAACAGGAACTGACACAAGTGTGGAAGATTTGATGAGATCAGGCTACAGACCAGTAATGTGTAGTATATATGTGTTTAATTGTACATACAGGGATTGCATGTTTTACTTCACCTATTAGTGAGAAAATATCTTTTAATGTCTTTGTGATTAATGCATTTCATTATTTTATGTTATTCTTGTTAGGTATATATATTTCTCTCTGTTTTATTATTAGATTGTTTTAGATGCACTGTCACATTATACTAATGCTTAGAATATTATAAATTAACAATTGGCAACATATTGAAGTGGACTTTAACGTGTGCCAGCTATGCATAGTTTTAACACTTACATTCACAAAATGCTATATCACTTGTCATAGAATACGTGAAATGTTAATGCATGCAGAAGTATAGATATTATAATTCTAGTTATCTAATAATGTCATACCATACAGTATATTAAAAGCACAATTTCTGTAGCTCTTTACTGACAGAGGTATATGGATTATATGTAGAACTTCTCAATAATTTTCCATGTCTTTCTCTTTTCTGCATGCCAGGGCTTAAGCTGACTTCTATATTTCCTATGTTTTCTTTGAAAAAAAAATAGTCCCCTATCTTTTCGTGTATTTTCACAGTGACAGGCCAAAATTTCCTGTATTTTCCTTTATTCTCACAATGCACAATTGTGTTTTTTGTAAAACTGTTATTGTTGAATAATTAATGTTATTTTGAAATGTCATTATTGAACACGTGCATTCAGCTCTTTTTATAGAAGTGTTAAATTAAGTGTTGCATTATAAATGTACAGCCCTCTAAACCAATTAAATGGACCTTTATATAATGTTAGCAGAACCAATGATCATGGCAAGTAACTGAGTAAAAATGGTTGTGCAGTCAAAACTCCTATGTTTCTCCCAAATTTTTAGGCTGAAAACTCCCATAACTTCCTATAATTTTTACTCTGGCCTCCTGCAAAATCCCTATATTTCTTCTCACTGGCATGTGTTTAAAAAATATTTTCCACTTCTAAGTCATGATACTAATGCTCATATTAAATTTCATTTATCCTTTAGTCTGGCTTCTATTTTCTTTACTTTCCTTTCCTTCCTGTTTATAAAGTTTGAAGACGACACAGAAGAAGAAATTGGTACACTGGAGGAGATCTTGAAAAGACTCCCAGGAAAAGTAACCAACTGTTCACCGTCCGCTTAATCTCGCATGCTTGTTTTAATGTTGCTTGTGAATAAACATATTGCTGATATATTGAATATGATATGGTTCATTTTTGTTTGCTTTTGAGTATGTCATTGTAAAATTAACTGCAAATTAATTTCTTAATGAGCTGTGCCCGAAATGTTTTTCTTTAATTTTTGTTCCTGACATCCTTCCCTGTCTTAACATCTTGGCCTCGAAGATGCTTAATTTTTAAATTTCATTATGTTATATACTTTTATTGTGTATTTTAACCCAGGAATTTATACTTTTTAAAATTTGGAAAAAATATTAAATTGAAGTCTTTAATTATTATAGGCCTAATGTATAATATCATTAAGTTATTGCACCTTTTCGGTTCCTCTTGAAATGCTATTATAAGCCCTAACACTATACTAACCTGCATTTATACCAAACAGAAAACTATTAAACATAAAGAAAATACTCCATATGTATAAACACATTGTAAAACAAAACCAAATCTTTAAACAGAAACAAAGATAATTCCTTGACCTTTAATGGTCAGCTCTTGCTACCGTATTATAAACAAATAATAAATTTAAGTTACTCTTAATGATCTTCTCTGCATACTTCACAAAACACTAATATAAATCCTACTAGTAATTCACAATGAAGAGTACCAAACCTTAAAGCTAATACAAGTAACAATACTATCCATATCTTAAGTATATAAAATATACAAGTCTGTATACATACATATACAACTCTGGTTTGAAACTAATTCTAAAATTTTTGTTCCAGACAATACAAAACAAAGATAATTCTTGCTGATGCTTTCCTAAATTAATTTTGGTAAATCTTTCTGATGACATATAAAAGTATATTACATTTTAATTAAATGCAACTTGTGTGTGGTGAGCACACAGGTGTTCCTTTTGCATTATTTGTCCTTACCAGAAATTAAGGTCTTCTGTTAAACTGAAAGTTTTGGGCAATGTCTTATATTTATTTAATTTGTCTTGCAAGCAATTATCATTGTACTCTTTGGCTTAGACATGTCTTTGCTCGTCTATTGCTGGTGCGTGTTAAGCTTTGTGATCAACTGTCACAAGTGTTTTGCTTATTTATTGACCTTTGAACGAATGTATCTTGTAGTTACCTAATGAAAGTGTATTTAAATGCATGGTTTGGGTTTAATTTTAGGCAGCTATATGTTCTCATTCATTCAGTTTCAGTAAAACTTTTAAACTGATCGCAGGACAAAATATTTCCATATGGAACACCAGGTTGTTATGTGCACCCTGGATGTAATTTTAGTTTCATTATACCCAAATATTCAGCTTGGCTTTGAGAGCCCTGGGCCACTCAATATCAGTAATATCTAGTTTCAAAATCAGGTCTGGACAAATTTATAAGCAGCATAAATTCACAGGCTTTGAATAGCTTTTGCTTTCTCATGTTGCCTTTTGAAATATTTTCTGTCAGTTGACATAGCATGGCATATATAATTGTGAATTACATAGCCACAAAGACTGACCAGTACTACAGACACATGTACTGTACAGTGTAGGCTAAGCCATCAACCTGACATTATTATTGTATTGTAACAGATATAGGCTGATGGGTGCTGCCACCTAGCGGCCCATAAGCACACCAATATTTGTATACCATCTTTACAGTGATCATGCGATACATTTGGTTTCCAGTCATGCATGGTGTGTGTCTTTAGTCAAGTCTAGCTGAGTGACCATAAGTTGTTACATGTATTATTTAAACTGAACTGGTTTTTAAAATTAAACAGAGCTTGAAATTGAACTAACCTAGAAAACTGTATTTCTATGTAACATAGATGAAAATTACTTGCCAAATATATGAGATTTAATATCAGTATTTTTTTTCTTCCATTTTAAGTTAATCTAAATAAATTATCTTTGATCAGTTATTTTGATCAATTAATTTATTGAATAATCAAACAAATATATTCCAGAGAGAAATACTGTACCACTATACATGTGATGTGTTTGTTCTCTTCCAGGCTGATGATGATTTCTCTGATGAATTTGATGATGAGGCACTCAAGGATCAGGTAATTAATCAATAATTCCTAGGAAGAGGGTAGTTAGCTTTATAATAAATAAATTGCCACTGATTAAGGTAACACCCACACCTTAAATATTGTGATCATAAGGGTCATATTGATAGACAATTCTGGTTTTAATATTAATATCAGGAGGAGAATGGCAAGTATCTTTTTTATTACTGGTTGTATGTAATGCCATACATGTGATGAATCCTATTAGCATGTACCCTTCTATACCTGTTAAAACAGACCAACAACACCACTGGATATAGCTTATTTTAACATGCCAGTGGGGTTTTATTTACATGTAACACATCATACATTAATTACTTATCCTGTGAAAATTATGCTGATATGGCGGTTTTGCAGGTAACTGCTCTCATGTAGTCATCAAATCATCTGTTTCATTAGCATCATGTAAGATTCATGCAGTCCAAGACTAGGCCTAAATCTAGCCCTAGCTCTCATGGTTTCTCCTTCCTGGAGAGACCATGGAATGGATACATACAACGCGTAATAATATGCATTAAGCCTAAATCCTACTGTTAAAATAAGAAAGTAATAATGGTAACCAATTAAAGTTTCTAAGAATACCATTTAAAATAAGACTAGAATATGACAAAGTCAGTTTATTGAAGAACTATCTAAATGAGGCTCAGTGAAAAATGGCCATCAGTTCTTTAAATAAAATTTATAAACCAAAAATTATGCATATATTTTAAATATTTTATCAGGCGAAGGCTTTGAAGAATGAGATCATGGCAACGAGGAACAACATGACGGAGGACGAACTGAGGGTGATCCTCGATAACTTCCGCTCACAACAAGAACAGCAGCAGAACATCACAGACGCTGAGAAAAACAGACATAAACAGATGCTGGAAGAGAAGCTGGCCCAGCACAGGAATAACAAAACACAGAATGTAAGTCATCAAAGCACAGAGTCTATGTTAAGAAGCACTGTGTGTAAGTTATCAAAGTACAGAGTGTAAGTGAAGAAGCACTGTGTGTAAGTTATCAAAGTACAAAGTGTAAGTGAAGAAGCACTGTGTGTAAGTTATCAAAGTACAAAGTGTAAGTGAAGAAACATTGTGTGTAAGTTATCAAAGTACAGAGTGTAAATTAAGAAGCACTGTGTGTAAGTTATCAAAGTACAGAGTGTAAGTGAAGAAGCACTGTGTGTAAGTTATCAAAGTACAAAGTGTAAGTGAAGAAGCACTGTGTGTAAGTTATCAAAGTACAAAGTGTAAGTGAAGAGGCACTATGTGTGAGTTATCAAAGTACAGAGTGTAAGTGAAGAAGCACTGTGTGTAAGTTATCAAAGTACAGAGTGTAAGTGAAGAAACATTTTGTGTAACTTATCAAAGTACAAAGTGTAAGTGAAGAAGCCCTGTGTGTAAGTTATCAAAGTACAGAGTGTAAGTGAAGAAACATTTTGTGTAACTTATCAAAGTACAAAGTGTAAGTGAAGAAGCCCTGTGTGTAAGTTATCAAAGTACAAAGTGTAAATGAAGAAGCACTGTGTGTAAGTTATCAAAGTACAAAGTGTAAATGAAGAAACATTGTGTGTAACTTATCAAAGTACAAAGTGTAAGTGAAGAAGCCCTGTGTGTAAGTTATCAAAGTACAGAGTGTAAGTGAAGAAGCACTGAGTGTAAGTTATCAAAGTACAAAGTGTAAATGAAGAAACATTGTGTGTAACTTATCAAAGTACAAAGTGTAAGTGAAGAAGCACTGTGTGTAAGTTATCAAAGTACAGAGTGTAAGTGAAGAAACATTTTGTGTAACTTATCAAAGTACAAAGTGTAAGTGAAGAAGCCCTGTGTGTAAGTTATCAAAGTACAAAGTGTAAATGAAGAAGCACTGTGTGTAAGTTATCAAAGTACAGAGTGTAAGTGAAGAAACATTGTGTGTAACTTATCAAAGTACAGAGTGTAAGTGAAGAAACATTGTGTGTAACTTATCAAAGTACAAAGTGTAAGTGAAGAAGCACTGTGTGTAAGTTATCAAAGTACAGAGTGTAAGTGAAGAAGCACTGTGTGTAAGTTATCAAAGTACAAAGTGTCAGTGAAGAAGCACAGTGTGTAAGTTATCAAAGTACAGAGTGTAAGTGAAGAAGCACTGTGTGTAAGTTATCAAAGTACAAAGTGTAAGTGAAGAAGCACTGTGTGTAAGTTATCAAAGTACAAAGTGTAAGTGAAGAAGCCCTGTGTGTAAGTTATCAAAGTACAGAGTGTAAGTGAAGAAGCCCTGTCTGTAAGTTGTCAAAGTACAAAGTGTAAGTTATCAAAGCAAGGGTGAGCCCTTTCCACTCAGGAGAGAATGGCTACTGGTCATGGGTGGCGTGCAAATTAGAACAAGTATCCTTTTAGTGCCTATATTGGCTGCTTAGGTTGTAAGCACTTCAAGGGGCAAAGAAAGCTACACATATGAACAGACCTGAGAGACAAGGAAGGCAAAGTGTAAAGTCAAACGTGATTAATATTTTCACTGATATCACTGATAGACTTTAAACCCTCTAGCTTCACCTTCTGCCTTTACATCAGATTTTTTATCAGATTTCTTTTATTTTCAAATTTCAGGCTGATTCAGAAGCCGATGGCATGGCAACCCAAGCATCAACAGAAATGGTGGACAAGGCAATTAACACTGATTTAATTACAGATAATGACAGAGAGGTAAGATTAAAAATTTTATGGCAGTGACATATCCTAGCCTGGTTTTCTTGACTCTTTATTAATCAAAATAACACTGAAAGAGCCACCAGAGTCAGGAATGCATGTCTCTGATGCATAACAGCTGAACTCTCAAAGTATACATAGTTGCTTGTAAAGATATTTTATTATTTAATTGTTCTGCATTTCTTTAAATATTTCAGAAAATTTGTGTTAGAACATATATAATGAGGTTTCTATTAAATTCCTGTGTTTTTTTTTTGTGGAAGGATTTACAACTTTGGGATATAGGCTTCTAGGTCAGTTATCATAAAGGGTCACGAGTTAATGGAGCTCTTTGCTGATTAAATTTTCCCACTTTTTTAGGTAATATTAAGAACTTGCCTAATTGTATTAATATGAAATTTTGAAATTATATATTTTATGTAAGTGTAAGCTTCTTGAATTTGTAATGGTTATATGGTGAAGAAGTCATGTATGACTGTAAAAGAGACTTTTATTAACAGCAAAAGAGAACTGCAAGCATTGCAACATCTCACCCTGTCTCTGTCAGGGTCGTTCAGTGCAGAGCCTCCCGTTAGGGCCCTGTTTATACCTAGAGTTTGGATGATATCAGATTTATATATTGATAATGACACAAAAGTATATTGCAGTATATTGATATTTTGTAACGTCAGTATTTTGCATAGGAATCCAGCCCTTGTCATCATATATCAATTGTCAGTACTTTCTGCCATGTTTTTGAGACCACCCGCTAGAACCAAATCCCAAGAGTTTTTTGAGAACATGATTCTGTTAGTTTGTCGATCACCAGCATTTTGGAACATACAGTATATCAATATATTTTTTTTTATATTTTAATGATCACATCTGTATAGAATTTCATGCAATAAATTAAAATAAAAGGTGTTTTTTAATATTAATGATTTTCTGAAAACAGAATAATAATCTTAGCAGGGCATGTTTGTGTACCAAATTTGTGAACAAAAACACATATCATGATGTCACAATAATAGGGAAGTTACTGATACAAGTATTGCAGCTGTCAGATATTTGTGATAATCCTGGATACCAGTTATCATCCAAACCCTGTTTTTACCTTAGGATGAGATCACATAAAAGTTCAAGACAATCCCTGTTGGCTGATTCGTTAAATAAGTACACAGCTGGCAACAGCCAACTCTGTAAATGCTCATATATGATCTACACTCCTGACAGTACACACTGTTGTTGTTCTGTATTTCCCATCATATAATCCTCCAGCAAAATTCTCTGGGTTTCACCACCAGGGCAAAGAATTGTAGTCAGACCAATGAGAGTGTGGTATCACATTGAGCATCCAGCTCCAAGTTTTTAAACCTGTGACATCCTGATGCACAATACAAAATCCTGCTCTGTCAGTCAGATTGCAATTCTTGGCCCTGTGCCAGCCCTGATGTAGAAACCAAACAAAAATTTGCGATACAAAGCAGCGGTTAAAGTGAAGGAGATCCAAGACAACTGTAGTGTATGAGCAAACCGAGGCTGCCTAAAGGGTCAGAGAAATGTAGAGAGTACAGAGGAATTTTTCATCATAAAATCTAAACTAAAAACCTTGGTGGGTATACTACATGGAGGTATAATTTCTTACCTATTTTCTGGTGATGCTCACCACCATCACAGCTGTCAGGTGCTACTCTTTAGTTATATATTACATCAAAAAATTCCGTTCAGGCCTGATTGAGTACTCACTTAACACCTGACAGCTAAAGGAAAACAGACTTTGATATGATTTCAATTGTAACAATTTAATAGCTGTGTTAGATCTAAGAAACTTTGGTAAGACTTTCATTCTCAAAAGTTCACCCCCATAAAAAAGGTAAATTTTCAGGAAATACAATATATGTCATCCAGGATTTTGATCAGGTACGGGGTGCGTATTATACACAGAGATATGGGTTTTTCCTCAAAAACTATGCTCTAAAGGGGATTTGGATTATATGTTGGGGAAAATGGTATTTCAAGTTTTCACCCAGATGTATATATATCTTGCAGGAGCTGGGTAACCAGGACAAGAATTTTGCCAACCTCCTAAAAGCTAAGGGAGGAAGGGTGGACAATGATGCATTTGAGGCAATGTTAAAACTTCATCTGAATGAGACAGACAACCTGCGCAAACAGAGAATGTCAGAGCGAGAGAAACTCATGGATAAACTACATGATAAACTGAGACAAAGACAGGGCCAGGTTAGTCATGATAAATCAGAACAGACCCAGTAAATGAAAATGTGCACACCTTTTTCTTATGCTATAAGTGCAACAGTTTTGGCCTGCTATAAGTCTTTTTTTTTTTTTTTTTAATTTCACTCTAAGTCAAGAGTGTTTAAATCATGCCAGAATTAGAAGGCAGCTCTAGACCACAAAATTCCTCATCCATCATCTTGGATCACCAAAACTGCAATATTTCCATGCTTTGTTGTGTTCTGTATATGCATGGTGAATCATATAAATCTAGGCCAAGAGCAATGCTTGTCAAGTTCAACTCATCACAGCATCACAGGTCAGCCCTGCCAAACAGATCAAAAGTGGCTTCAAATACATGACACCTATTGCCATTGCAGGCAGAGAAACTCTCACCCCATTAAGAAATATATATATTTAAAGTTTGCCCTTATTCTTGTGAATAATGAACTTCTTGATTGCCATCTGCCAATGGTAATGAAAAATATTATGTTAATCCAGATTACTTCCAACATTTAAATGACTGTCCCATGGGTGTTATAAATATATTACATATATATTGTTTTTCTTTTATAGGCAGCTGTTAACAAGGAAGAGGTAGAGGTATTTGATGAAGAACTGGAAGAGGTTGGTACCCAGAGGGATAATTCTTCTGTAATGGTTTATCTTTGAGAAAGATGGCAATGCTTTGCTGCCACCTGGTGTCCAGACTGTGTACTATATTTCTTGCTTTCCCATGAGGGAGTAGAACTCAGTAGTCTGTACCTGTTTTAACTAAAAACATGTTATGTCCTTAATATTATGATGTAACCTTGTTAAATCTAATAAATGGTATACATAATATTAAAATAAAAGTACAAACTGTAAGCTAAAAATTCTTTACAGACTCTAGCAGCCCTTTTTATATGCATGTCTATGTCATGCTAGTAGACTTTGCGGGAGGTATTATGGTATACCCACCATCCATCCAGCTGCCTGTCTGTCCGTCTGTCCATCCATCTGTTATCTTTTAGTGTCACTGCAATAATCTACTGGGGCTTGACAGATTTTCATGAAACTCACCATAACTACTTATCAATAGGTTATCTGGTCTGAGTTCGAATATGGGCAAAATCCACACATATTTACTTAGGTCGATCAAGGTATTAGGCTACTATGTTGTGTCACTGTGATAACTTACCAGGAGTCTGATTGATTTTGATCAAACTCAAAGAAAATATTAATAAATATAATATCTCGCCTAATTATGATTTTGAGCAAAATCTGTGCACATCTACTGAGCTCAGAGGTCACCACACTTTGGTGGCGCCATGATGACTTACCAAAAATCTGATGGATTTCCATGAAACTCATTTTGAATTTTAACCAATACAGTTTCTCATCGGAAATACATGCTCACCAAAATTCACACATATCACAATTAAGATATGGGACATTGATATTATGCACCATTTGCAGTGCTCTTGTTTGTATTATCCATGGCAGGAGGTCAGAATTAAAACCAAACTATGATCACAAGCTGGCAGGATTGTTGCATGTTGAAAGATTAAGTTTTAATTTTTTATTAAATCAAAATTTAAAATTTAAAAAGTTTTTTAGATATTGTCATGTGGTTAATATTAGTCCACTAACATGTGGCTTATTGAACCGTTTAAATAAAAAAAAATTAATGTTACAAAATCATGTGAAAATGTATAAAAAGTTAAAATATATATTTATATACATCTGTACCATCAGAAGGGTCACTGTACCAGAATTAAAACAATGTGAACTTTATGGGTTTTAATATGAGTTTCAAACAACTTTTGGATTGATTTTACCTATAGGGTTTTGATCATAATGATACCTTGAGGACTCCTATATTAGATTTTCCAAGCTCATATACCATTCAACCTACATATTGACATAAATACAAAGAAAGATAAAAGAACATATATATTTATTACTGCAGTCACAAATTTTATTGCTTTTAAACAGGATCTACAGCAGCTTCAGAAAAACTTTAAGAAGACAGCACTGGACAAAAAACAGAGTAACGCAGCAGATATAGAGGCGTTACTAGAACAGTACAGACGAGACCAGGAACAAATCATCTCAACCAGGCTTAAAGAACGGTCCCGCAGCAATGATATCCTCAAACAGAAACTGGAGGCCAGGAGGAAGGCAGAGACATCTCGTGATGAAGTTGAGGTACTAAGTCAGCTTAGAGACAAAAGTTGAAAATTAGGAACTGAAACAAGTGATAAATATGAGGGATGTGGGTTGAGTAGCTGGTTAGATGAGGTAATGGAGTTAGAGCTGTGGACTGAGTATCAGACCTTGTGTCTCGTGATTTAGATATGTGATTTGAGTAGAGGCCTTTAGGCAAGGGTCTTAGGGTTTGACTAGCTGGTCTTGTGGCCAGGGTGTTATATAGAGGTGTTGGTTGAGTAACATGCCTTGAGTCAAGGGAGTTAAAGATGTGGTTTGAGTAGCAGGCCTTGAATCAAGGTAGTCAGAAATGTGGTTCGACTAGCTGGGCTTTAGGCAAGAGAGTTAAGAGATGTGGTTTAAGTAGCAGGTCTTGAGTTAAGGGAGTGAGAGATGTGGGTTGAGCAACTGGCCTTGAGGCAAGGATTGAGAAAAGGATTTACAATTTTAAGCCAACATGGTTAAAACCTAATTACTGAATCAATCAGAAAAGTTCTTCATTTTGAATAATGATTTGACTGTCACTCACTGTGTGTTACAGACAACAGTGGCTGACTCTGAGTTCTTCAGACAGATACAGCAGTTGCAGCAGCGAGGGGAGATGTCTGAGACAGCACTGACAGAACTGTTGAAGTCTTACATGGCCCAGACAGGGGGAGGAAGGAATACCAAACAGAAGCAGACAGCAAAGACACAGCAGGTCTGTACACATGCTGAAGAAATCTGTAACATCGGCTTTAAACAACAGATAAAAAGTTAACACTATCAAAAATGTCATCATCATCATTAAAATCACTAGCATGTTGGCCCATTCATTATATCACACTTGAAGAACAGATGAGTTTTTGTTCCAGTTAAGGCCCTGCAAGTTGACTGATTATGGAAAATAATGTCAAATTTTCTTAAGGATTATGAGAAAATGTGGAAAATGACCCCCATTGGGACACATTTGGAATTGTTCTCAACACTTCAAGACCAAAAACAGGCATTTACACATCAGAGACTTTGTGGGACAGCAGTTTTTACTTATAAAATAGGTTAGCATATGGTACTAGTGTATCAGCAGTATGAATATAAGTAAAATTATCTTGACTTCATCAACATTTGTAACATCTTTAACAGCATCAGTATTTTGGACACCATCAACATTTGCAGCACCATAATTGATACGGTCCAGCCTCATCAGTACCAACATTTTCAGTTACACTTAATTCAAGGACATTAGCAGCAACTGTAGGATTTTCATTAATGTCTCCTACACTAGAGATTTCACATTTCACTAATATGACCAACTTGGCACCTAAAATATAAAATATCAAACGTTTCAAGGACAGTTTGCTGTCTTTTTTATTGCATTAGAAGTAATAATATGATGGTTATGACTTAATTAATTTATTTGAATTTGTGATTAATTCGTGGATTGTTTTGAAATTTGATGTGTTTATTCATAATGAATAGTTTTATCCAATCAAGAAGACTTTTGGTGATACCTGTGTGGTATCAATAAATATGCTCATAGGATGGCGTCTTTTGGAAAAATAGACATTTTCCAGGTGATATCATGGCATCACCAATTGCAGAAACTTTCATGACTTATTAATGTAATATGTAATAAACTTGATGGTATATACATGGTATATTTTGGAAATTCTTTTTTACCAACAGGAACTGGATAAGGAAGCCATGGAGTCAGTTTCATCATTAGTACAGGAACATCAAGAAAACAAGAAACAGATCCAGTCACTAAGACAGCATGAAAAAAGCATGCTTGATGCGAAACTAAAACGGAAACTGAAAGCCCAAAAGAAACCCCAACCCATACTGGAAGTGAGTACATTGTAAAGCATGTTGTGAAACTAAAGCAAAAACTAAAAGCCCAATGAAAACCCCAACCCATACTGGAAGTGAGTACATTGTAAAGCATGATATGAAATTAAAATGAAAAACTGAGAGCCCAATAGAAACCCCAACCCATCCCGGAGGTAAATGGTGTAATATATGATTCAAAACGGAAAATGAAAATCCCAGAAGAAATCCTGGCCCATTTCTTAGGTAATGTGTTACAGAATTAAAATAGAAACTGGAAGTCCACAAAGAACCCTCACATATCCCTCGGCTAAGTACTAAGTAAAATGAAGTGAAACTAAAAGAGAAAGTGAAAGCCTAGAAGAAACTCCAGTTTTTGAGGTACTGGTAAGTGTAATATAAACTAACATGTAATACAAATGAAAATAGAAATTGTTATTCCAGCAGGAGTTCCATTGCCAGTCCTTAAGTAAAATATTTAAAATATTATGCAAAACTTAGAAAACAAAATTGAATGTTCAGAAGAAATGCAAGTAAAATGTAAATATGTGATGCCAAGAATGAACAAAAAAATTACAGCTCAGAAGGAATGTCATCTCAATTTTTAGATATTTAAATGTGGGCATTTATTGAACATAATCAACAAACACAGAGATGTTTTGAGTTTTAATTTTTCGTTACATTAGAACCCAGTAACAATTTTTAATGATTTTTATTGAGAGATTACTACTTAATGGTCATTTTTTATGTGCAATTTTAAATCATCACCAATTAGAGTAAATATAATTAGCTGAATAATTCTGTTAATGGTCGCAAGATAAAATGTCAGATTTATTGAATTCAGTACATTCATTTTATATTTCGATGTACTTATTCAGGAATAAGCAAGTATATAAAAGAGAAATGTCAGAATCGTTTACTGATGATTTAGCAGATATCTTGAGGTTATGCTCCAGAAAATTAAATATGGAATCTCTATTTTTTCAGGAGCCTGAAACCTGAAGAGAGAACAAGCCAGCTATTTTAACATTTATATGTGTGTGTCTGTGAAAATGATTCTACATTAATGTGCCAAAGGAGCTTGTGTCATTACCAAATATTTTAAATTAATGCAATAATTAAATTAATAAAAACTGGGGATTTTATTGAAAGAGGGGAGGAATGTGATTTAAAAAAGGAAAATTGATGAAAAAATTATCTCTAACTCAATAGTTAAATTCACATAATTACAAATACTCCTACATCTTTGAGATTGTTACTGTTTTGAATTGTCTTTTTCAATTTTTTTCCATTTTTTTTAACTATGTGATATGTTGATTCTTGCGCATTGTTTTCAACATTTTGAGTGCCATTTCCACAGATTCCTTTCCACTTTGTTTCTCCATCCTTGCCCTGCGTTTCACATCTCATGGAAATGTCCTAAGTCACAATCATTTGTTTTTTTTTTTCAAAGTACCCCTCACATTATTCTCACAACCAGTAGCGTGATATTTACTCACCTTGCTCTACCACTGTGTCAAATATACTTCACCACAGTGAAGAATATACTTCACCACAGTGTCAAATATACTTCACCACTATATATAATATACTTCACCACAGTGTCAAATATACTTCACCACAGTGTCAAATATACTTCACCACTGGGTCAAATATACTTCACCACTATATATAATATACTCCACCACTGTGTCAAATATGTCTTCTGAGCTCATACGTCAAAAGCATACGTCTATCCAGGTACTCTTCTGAATATATTTCCGAGGGACTTTTCCATGTGAGGCCCGGAAGTTTTCTGGTTTGCAGATGGTATTACGCAATATGCATGCCTGTAGTCGGATGGTATTAACTTTAGGCCATTTCACTCAAATTTCCAAAAGGCCTAGAATTTATCCCAGCCTGCAACGTTACTCCTGCTTTATTTGACATACTATTTTTCTGAATTTGCAAAAGTCAGCTCCTACTTGTTATTGTTGTGTATATTGCATTTTATTCTTATATGTTCTATATTTAATTATGTAAATATACATATGATTTATCAAGTCACACATAACAAAGTGTGAATTGACACAATTACACTTAGTACTTGTAGTATTTATACAAAATTGTGAGATGAACGTTAGGTACAATTTAATTAATTTGAACGGACGGAAGAGACCATAACTTTTTACGCAGTGATTTTAGTTATTTCTTCTTGAAGCAGCAGTACAGTGTGCAAGAGGTTTACAGGTACAGGACCTGGAATAAAATATTTGAAATACGTCAATGTTGAAGAGAAGAACACTGTGATCAGTTCACTACTGTGGACCATTATACTCTTATAATTTCTGCCATGTTGGTGGTTTGATGTTCTTTATAGTACAATTTTATAGACGCACTTTTGTGCCTAAATGTGATTATATTCCATATTTCTATATCAAACATGTCAGTGTAAGGGTCTCCTTTAACTTGGAGCGTACATACCGGGATATGCAATCTGTCTGAATAGCTGCTTAAACTTTAATGTTGTTCTCAGCCTTTGTATTCATTTGTTGTGTTGTTTTATATGATGGTGCATACCTAAAAAGTGTTAAGTCGCTTTATAGTCTAGAAAACTTACATATAGAGGCCATTTATATGGAAAGTATAAACTCGCCAATTGATATTACGGGAGACCACGTGGTGCGGTCGCCCTGAAGTATTGCCATGGTAATCTTCATAATGATCCAAAGACCATTGTCATCTACAGGCCATTTACCTAAACGACATAGGCTGCGCTGAGGACAAGGCGTCATCATTGGCGTCGCCTGCATCACAATATGCCAGAGAGAATTATACGATCAGTTCGTTTGTTTACTGAATTTTCACTCTTCCAAAAACCTGATATTGCATGTTGCTATTTTACTGGGCCATCATGTTTAGATATTTTATCTGTTTTCCCACAATTGTATATAAAAAAATGGTTTTATTATTGGTTTACCTATTTTCCTGATACAGGGTGATATTGATTTTGTGCCAGGCATATCTGTCTAAATGTGATTAAATAGTTATATATATTAACATTCATTTTACTCAATTTTACCTTCATTAATATTTGCCAAATTGTATATTATCTTAATCCTTTGTGTGACTAATATAGATTCATTACGGCTATTATTGCAATAACGAGGACCGATTTAATTAGTTCGGGGAATCTACTTGTCAAAAATAATCAGGGGTAGCGTTTACCAGTGACGGTTCGTTTTATGGTGGATTGATTGAAGTTTAGAAAGGTATAATAAATGCGGGATTTCTCGAATGTATTCGAACATAGAATATACTAAAAAACCCGCAGTTAAATTTATTTTTTAATAATTGTTATATGCTCTAGAGTGTGCCATGTCGGATTTGGTGAAGTTAGTTTGGAGTAAGAGCAAAATCACAAAGGCAAGCCAATATGGAAGCTGCGATTGTGTTGCGGAATAATGGTACGCTAAAAGCAAAGTTTGCAAGCTTGCCAGGAAAATACAATAATTTGATCCGGTTCTAGAAATGCTGCATACAACCAACAAAAAATTATAATACATTTTCCGCACCATTAATCATTCTGTTAAGGGATCGATGCAAGAGTTAGTAACATTACACAGGATATGGTACCGCGTGGATTACACCAGGACACCCGCCCTCGTTGGTCTAGTTCTATGCCCTGTGCCAGAAATGGTGTCATCAGACAACAGAGAGCGGGTGTCGCATGTTTAAATTTGGGCTGGATGCACAATGCGATACCACGCTGTCACCGGGTGGTCATGCTCAGAGATCCTTGCCATACAAAGCAGCGGTTACATAAAAAAAGAGATCTGGGACGACTGCAGTGCATAACGGCGGCATGAGAAGCGTAAAGCCTAAGTTAGTGATATACCGAGGATATGGTTCTCATTTTCTAAAAGAAAAATTTACAATAAAACGAGAGCTTGGAATCACTAGGACAGTTATTTTTTGTGTGTGGCCTACTTGTTTTATTTTCCCATGTTTTTATGATTTACATACATACGATTGTTTGTATTTCTTTGATGTTTAAGGTACGCGTGTCATTCGATGGCATTTATAGTACCGATACATCATTCCACCAATATTTTGAATATTCTTTTTGAAAGATTTATTTTGAGTTGTTTATCCAGGATTGCGTGTTTCACATGCATTTGTTCATCGCTCTTCGATGTCAGATATTATACCTGTATGTAATTTCGTGTTAGATAAGTCTGACTTTAAAGGATTATACTCTAGGAATCCTATTTTAGCGTGTATAATGTATACTAAAGTAATGTCTAAAGTAGGAAATATTTTCTTTGAGGTTCGTCGGTTAAGTGATTATATATTAATATATTGCACTACGCAACGTCAGTTTGTAAACACGTCTAATACACAAAATGACAAGAGGGAAAACATCCGTCCATTATACAAGATCACATTTTGATACCTTGCATATTCACTGTTACGCATTTTTGAAAAAAGCTTTAATTTAGCATCAACGTGAGTCTGGAAATTGTAATATATTAAATGAATGTACTTTTACATGTTTGCTGTTTGTTTTGACTTGCGTTCACTGTTTTCTCTCATTTTACTGAGACTAGTTTCCTGCCTTTCTACAAAGTGGGGTTGCCTTTTCATTCATCCCCCGCTTCCTCGGAACGGGGGACATTGATTTTGGTTTGTCTATCTGTCCCTCTGTCTGTCCGTCCGTCAGGATTTCGTGAGATAACTCTCCTTAATATTACCCAATTTCATTCAAATCTGGGTCACTGATTGCTCTTATGCATACCTTGATTGGGATTGGTTTTGGAGTCTCGTCTGAAAATTTATTATCACCAGCTCCAAAACAAAACAAAAAATCCTTTTCTTCTCAGTTCACAACCAGAATTATGACATGTGGAGACATCTTCGGGGGACAATGAAAACTTAAAACACAGCCTCTATGACATGTAGAGACATCTTGCTTGTTCGCGATGGTTTCACATTCGCAGTGTACGCAATAGGCACATTTTCACAAAAATAAAACCTTTAATAAGACTCCCAACCTACTGAGGTCAACATCCATATTGTACAGGCTGATGTAAGTTATCCTTTTCTGCAGCATCGCAGGTCGAGGATTAGTACTTAACGTAATATCAACAGGTTTTTTTTATAAAACTTCAAATCAAATACTTGTATTCTAGTTAATATCAGATCTGTTAATTTATCTAACAAGAGTGGACAAGGAATTTCCAGCCGTTAAATGTTGCTTGGGTCTTCGTCAATTAACTATATATGGTTAAGAAAATAATGTGTTTGGTTATGAATAAAATGATCACTGTATTATGAACTTGAGAAAATGAAACCCTCGTGAAATACTGAATGTTAATTCGCGAAAATTTATCCTCGCGAATATAAAGCCAATAACAGTATACGGGCGCAGGTTGTCTTTCTATACGTACCGAACAGTATTCCTCCGCCAGGTGGCGTGTCATTACATTTCCCCTTTGTTTGGTAGTCTGTCTGAACTTTGCGCAAATGTTCTGAATAATTATGGTGACATTATGTGGTTGATAATCCTTAGGGTAACACCCAAGGACCAATCTGTTAAATTTGAGAGATAATCAGTATAATATATGATTTTAATTAATTACTATTTGCAGTAAATTTTTTTTATATGCCCGTTTATGACGGGACGTATTATGGTATACCCACGGTCCGTCCGTCCTTTGCGTTTAGTTTCGCCGCGATAACTTACCGTTGCTTTGATCGATTTTCACGAAACTCGCCTTAGCAACTTACCAATAGATTATCTCGTCCGTGTTCGATTATGGCATATATTGTCGCATATTTAATCAGGCCAGAGGTCACTAGCCTACTTTGTGGTGTCGCTGCGAAAGCTTGCAAGGAATATAATTGATTTTGATCAAACTCAACAGAAATATAAGTCAACATATAATATAATCGCCTAAGGTCGATTTCCAGCGAAATCCACGCAAATTTAATTAGGTCAGAGGTTACTAGACCTAGGTGGCACCATGCATGGTAACTTACAAAA
Source organism: Sipunculus nudus (assembly GCA_026874595.1). Taxonomy (NCBI): domain Eukaryota; kingdom Metazoa; phylum Annelida; class Sipuncula; order Golfingiida; family Sipunculidae; genus Sipunculus; species Sipunculus nudus. The sequence goes on from CM049321.1 coordinate 10,656,165, forward strand.
AATCTTTTGGATTTTGAGGAAGCTCATTATAAATTTACCAATAGAGTTTCTCACCTGAATTACATTTCCACGAAAATTCACGCACGAGGTCACAGTTCACCAGATACGCGACGTGCGTATTTTGCACAATTTGAAGTGCTCTTGTTAATTCAAAAGAATACACACCATTGTGACACGGGTCGATTCCTTTGTCCCGCGTAGAGGTTACCCATTCATTGCTATTAAGGACCGCGTTTGTTCTGCAGCTCACTATGCAGATGAACACGTTACTGAACCTAATAACAACAGATCACGTAATCTTGATCAGCACAAATTTTGTTACGGAGATAAAAAATCAGATTCTGTAACACTAGGCAGCGTGAAATGTCTAGGAGAATGAATAAAAGAAGTCAGTGTTTTTTTGTTAACAAGTAACCACAATTTATTCTAAGAACAAACCTAACATTACAATACACTAAATTCATACAGTTACACGGTATAACAATAAAAAATTACAGTACCAGAGTGTCCGGATCCTAGGCTTTGATTCTGGGTACCACCGCTGTCACAGCTCAACAAGAGCCCTTTAAAACTAATAATCCACGTAAATAGTAATAATCCAAAGGCAAACTGGCGACAGTCTGTACTAAATCTGTATTAAAATATGTTGAACATCTGACACCACTGCGCAACACGAATCAGAATGTCAACAGACACATGTAACACTCCTGCGCACAGCAAAACAGACAACTGTAACACTCCTGCGCACAGTAAAACAGATACCTGTAACAACGTGCGAATGAAACATAACACGGTTTACAACACAAGAAAATTTTATTAGGAGATCCTGACTGGCTCCATACAACTCCTGAACAGTTCATGAGGGGATCTAAGCAGCAGCATATAAACTCCAACTTAACATCTATTTTATCATTGTTCCCGAGGGTTTAAAATCATATAAAAAAATTAACACGCTGCGGTAAAATTTAATGGGGTTATAATTCCCCAGATGTGGAATTCACCATTGTCATTGATCAGGTTCCTCTCAATTGAAATATCTATATATTAATTCTTAAATGAAGGTCCTTAAGAGCTAGTCTTGCAATATAAGTATACTCAGGTAAAGGATGTTATATTACATATATACTGCTCATTCTTTATGTCTGAAATACCATTCATTCTGTCTCTTAAAGAGATGTAAAGTGGTCTTTATGTTCGGTGATAAATGTGGAAACGGGAGGTTAATAGAAACCCGGACAGGTGGCGCCATCAACTTGTGAGCCCCAATAATTGTCTTCTGAAGTAATCAGATTAGTTGTCGTATTATTTGGCAAATATACGGCCAAAAATGTTTCTGTAATGTATTGATATTCGTTGTTGTCACTCCCTGCTTGTAGCCAGTGCCGAACTTGAAAACCTGAAATATGAGACAGTATTGGAGGTTACTAGAGGTTACTAGACCTAGGTGGCACCATGCATGGTAACTTACAAAAAATCTTTTGGATTTTGAGGAAGCTCATTATAAATTTACCAATAGAGTTTCTCACCTGAATTACATTTCCACGAAAATTCACGCACGAGGTCACAGTTCACCAGATACGCGACGTGCGTATTTTGCACAATTTGAAGTGCTCTTGTTAATTCAAAAGAATACACACCATTGTGACACGGGTCGATTCCTTTGTCCCGCGTAGAGGTTACCCATTCATTGCTATTAAGGACCGCGTTTGTTCTGCAGCTCACTATGCAGATGAACACGTTACTGAACCTAATAACAACAGATCACGTAATCTTGATCAGCACAAATTTTGTTACGGAGATAAAAAATCAGATTCTGTAACACTAGGCAGCGTGAAATGTCTAGAAAAATGAATAAAAGAAGTCAGTGTTTTTTTGTTAACAAGTAACCACAATTTATTCTAAGAACAAACCTAACATTACAATACACTAAATTCATACAGTTACACGGTATAACAATAAAAAATTACAGTACCAGAGTGTCCGGATCCTAGGCTTTGATTCTGGGTACCACCGCTGTCACAGCTCAACAAGAGCCCTTTAAAACTAATAATCCACGTAAATAGTAATAATCCAAAGGCAAACTGGCGACAGTCTGTACTAAATCTGTATTAAAATATGTTGAACATCTGACACCACTGCGCAACACGAATCAGAATGTCAACAGACACATGTAACACTCCTGCGCACAGCAAAACAGACAACTGTAACACTCCTGCGCACAGTAAAACAGATACCTGTAACAACGTGCGAATGAAACATAACACGGTTTACAACACAAGAAAATTTTATTAGGAGATCCTGACTGGCTCCATACAACTCCTGAACAGTTCATGAGGGGATCTAAGCAGCAGCATATAAACTCCAACTTAACATCTATTTTATCATTGTTCCCGAGGGTTTAAAATCATATAAAAAAATAACACGCTGCGGTAAAATTTAATGGGGTTATAATTCCCCAGATGTGGAATTCACCATTGTCATTGATCAGGTTCCTCTCAATTGAAAATATCTATATATTAATTCTTAAATGAAGGTCCTTAAGAGCTAGTCTTGCAATATAAGTATACTCAGGTAAAGGATGTTATATTACATATATACTGCTCATTCTTTATGTCTGAAATACCATTCATTCTGTCTCTTAAAGAGATGTAAAGTGGTCTTTATGTTCGGTGATAAATGTGGAAACGGGAGGTTAATAGAAACCCGGACAGGTGGCGCCATCAACTTGTGAGCCCCAATAATTGTCTTCTGAAGTAATCAGATTAGTTGTCGTATTATTTGGCAAATATACGGCCAAAAATGTTTCTGTAATGTATTGATATTCGTTGTTGTCACTCCCTGCTTGTAGCCAGTGCCGAACTTGAAAACCTGAAATATGAGACAGTATTGGAGAAAATTATTACCTTAACCCAGATGTCATTGTTCCGAGGGTGTAACGAATAATTCTGTATATTTATATTTTTTATTACATGTATAAATATAATAATAAAAATAACATAAATAGAATTATCCTTATACACGGAAAAAAGACATGTCCCTAGTCTTACGATTTGGAAGATATGGTTATTGTAGAAAATTCTGGAGATTCGTCGCAAACAATAGTAATAATAAACGCCAGTTCTTATTTCATTCATTTTCATATATCCTCCTCACTCTCGGAAAATAAACCTCTTTTGAAAGACCAGCTGACTGACGCAAACCCGCCGAGATAGGGAGAACTACGAATAAACAAGGTGCGTCTATTTGTCCGTTGGACCGTCCGGTCATCCGTCCCGCTACTCGGCTTCCTTTTGAATATCACGAACTCACGGCATTGGCCAGAGAGGCACTGTCATTCAGATATGACTTTATAGTGGGTTTTATTATAAACCACCCAATTTACTTTCCTAAAAGACAAAAAGAAATGCTTTCATTGGAAAAGAATCGGCTATTTATGAGACGCAACTGGCTAGCGCGTCTTCTTTTTGGCCTTGTTTTAAGGGACATGTTCGCCTCGCTTTTTAGGAGTAGTGGACAAAATACCTTTTTTTTTTAGATAATTCCTTCAATGATTTTGTCGTTCTGTTATATTTTAAAAAAAATAAAATTTAAGTTATGTGTCTCAAAATTAAGAAAATGTAGGTTATCACGTGTAAATTGCGTCATTGAATTGTCGTAAATGTTAACCAAAGTTTTTGAAGTTTTAAATAAAAATATGACTGTGAATGACATAGTGTTAAAAGGGAAACTGAATAATTTTTTTATAATTCAAATATAGATTTCAGAATTTGTGATGGGAGTTAAGAAAATTATAATATTCTGGGAGAGGGATTGTGACTTATTTTGTCGTAGGGGGGGGGGGGTGTAGTACGGAGATTTTGAGAGGGTGTCCTTATTTCGGGGGATCTTTTTACAGAACTCCTTTAGATTGCACACCTCACATTTTCTCGGCAAACAAGACCCATGATTTAAACCTTTATTTTAGTAAATTAAGCCTTTTCCATGCAATGTATTCCCTCCCGCAGATAGACTGAATTGCTTAGAATGATTTAAAACATCACACAAAAATTGTTAATCAATACATGTCAGTTATAAGTATATGGAGAATAAATCAACATGAGATATCGTGTTGGTAGAATTGTTCCATTGCCTTATAATTAATTTTTTCGTCTTTTGATCCAGTTATGACATATGTAAGGATATTTCAGATGTGTCTGCACAGAACGTTATTGTTCCACTGCCGTTTATTTTAAGTCTTATTTTGACCCAGTTATAACATATGTAAGGATATTTCAGATGTATCTGTACAGAACGTCATGGTTCTACAGGAGAACGTCTCCTCTTTCATGACAAAAGGAAATTTGAAAATAAAATAATATATGCCGTATACAGAAAAATAACCCCGGATTTGCGTCTCGCCCCTTTTTCTTCTGTACACTCTAAGAAAATGGGTTCTTGGTGGTTCTTTTAAGAACCCAACTGGTTCTGGATAGAACTATGGTTCTTTCTGGAACTCTTTTCCCCGTGAATAGGTTACAAATGGAACCTGGAGGTTCGTGCCATGACCATATCTCAAAATGAGGTTCTAGATGGAACCCGTGCTTTGACCGGATACCCAGATGATTAGGACGCGCATGCGCAGCTTTATTTGAACTGATGAAGTCAACGGTATATTAGAAGAGGAATCTCAGGGTAAGAGGTAAGACTGATGTTTATATATAATTTCATGTACCAATACATATGGAATCGTGTGTCACAAAACAAAAATCTAAGATTTTTATGTCTGTATTTACGTCTAATTGTGAGAAACATACAAATAAATTTTAAAATAAAAGACAAGATTACTTATGTATTATATTGGTACATTGTTGTAATCGAATGCACATATATGCATTCTATTTTGATATATTTTGTTTTGAAAAATTTAGTATTGAGGATTTCAATACATATGGACATGAGGGACAGAAGTGGGCCTCTCAAGGTGTTGTTACTATAAATACACATTCGTTTAAGCGGTCCTCTAATTAATCTGGTGTTGCATTGATTAATTGTATTACCATTCGTTTAAGGCGTCCTCTTATTAACCTAGTGTTCCATTGATTAATTACGTTTCTTACCATTCGTTTAAGGCGTCCTCTCATTAACCGGGTGTTGCATTGATTAATTACGTGTCTTACCAAGTACAGACGATACTGGTCACCCATCCATTCTTTCTCTTTGCAGGAACCAGCTAAATCTGCCTGGCTAGCAAGAATGCAAATGAAAAAGGAAGAGTGCATTTTTGTTGTGATAGAGTTGGAGATTATAACATGGTACGTTATTCAAGAGTAATTTCTAAATCATTAAAAATGTTTTAAAAATGCACTTGGCATTGTGAAACCAGGAGACTACAACTCATTTGAAAGCAAGGTAATAAGTATTAAAAGGCAATTAAGAAAAAGTAAGAATAATTACGCATTCTATGTTATTATACCTTTGTGAAATATTGATTTTTTTTTGTTTTTAATAATTTTATTTAACTACAGTTCAAATAATTTAACATTTCTCATGTTCGTGTTTCGAGCATGGTATATGTTATTCAAGAGTAATTTCTAAATCATTAAAAATGTTTTAAAAATGCACTTGGCATTGTGTATCACAAAGCAATCAGGAGACTACAACTCATTTGAAAGCAAGGTAATAAGTATAATAATTAAGGCAAGTAAGAAAAAATTAAGAATAATTTCGCATTCTATGTTAATATACCTTTGTGAAAAATTGATGTATTTTATGTTTTTTAATAAATTTATATAACTACAGTTCAAATAATTAAAAACTTTTCGTTTTAAATATATTTCGCGACATTTGCCAAAAGATTGTTATGTTAACGACATTAACATTCGAAATGCAATCCCCACTCAGAGAGAGAGAGAGAGAGAGAGAGAGAGAGAGAGAGAGAGAGAGAGAGTTCCAATTAGCGACTTCACAATCCAGAACCCTGGTATGCTAATAAAATCTTCTGGTAATATGTATCTCATCTCTTATTTTACAGATCGATTCTCCGTACCCTTCCATGCCCAGTACGCATCACGAAATTAAGGGATATGTTGACACGGAATCAGAGATTAGTTCGATTGTCGCAGTGTTTGGACTTTTATACAGCTCATCGATTCTATGCAGGCATATCTTTTTCGATTGAAGATTTGTATACATAGAAACAATACGTTTGGATCGCTCACCAAGGCGTATCTGCTGTAATAGCCATACAAATATCGTACACGACACTTGTTGCATCGCCTGTTGTGTATCGATTATATGTTGCTGCGACTTAATATATTTTATTTTGAAAAGCAGAAAATTATTATTTAAGTATACAGAATTACTACACAAGATAACATGGACTCACAAGAGATAAACAAATACCCGAACACACAAATAATTCATCGAAAATATATTTTTGACGTTCACCGGATAATAAACCAACAAAAAAAAATCAGAACACTCTGCGCATCTTTGATGTTTTATTCTTATAGGCATTTTGGTGTGTGCAGATAAGAGAGACAGTGCGCAGTATTCAATTTCATTGTTAGTATATACCAAGAAAACTGAAATTCTTGCAGGCAAAACACAACATTTGCCTGAACTATCACAACTCTACGCTGAACGATAACAAGGGAATTTATTTAATTTTGAAAAAAAAAACTACTCGGAACTGTGTAAAGTGTTTACGAACTCTGTATAGCAAATGTCAGTTATACCATTTACGTGCAAATATTAGCTAATGCCTTTTGTAATTGCTCTTTTTTTCACTTACTGATATTTTCAATGAAATAAAAATATGTTTTTTTTTAAAAACGTGTTTTCATTTCGTCTCTAGGGTTTCATCATATTTAAAGGATACAAGTATAAATATGATTTTCAACTATGATCCTTGCAGTTACCCACCTTCTTTGAGAAACGCTTATATATTTTTTGCATATCTATCATCACTCTGTCAAATTTGTATGGGCACATAACGTAATAAGTTTATCTGATACGTGAAATAGGACATCTTAGACTTTTTTCTGAAATAAAACTGCATTGTAGGTTCTAAAAAGAACCCTACATATGATTTCTACCATGAACCTTTAAAGGTTCCCCACTCAGTCCATCGTAAAGAACCTTGGAGGGTTCTTCTCAGAACCTCTGAAGAGGTTCTCGGTGGAACCTTATAGGTTAAGAACCCCGCTTGAAGGTTCCAGCTGGAACTTTAAAACGTCCCCGATTCAGTCCACTCTGAAGAACCCTTTTGTATTCTTGTTGGAACCCTTTTTTTCTAAGAGTGCATACAAAGGGAAACACTCCTAACTTAAAAAGATCTTGTACAAACGTAAACAGATTGAGAATAAACTAATGATCAAAGTCACAGTCATTTAAACCTGAATTATGACACATGAATCTTTGTATGTTTCTGGGCATAATGTAATATCACAGTAATAGATTTTCGTTGCTTTCTTGCTCTCGGACAAGACTGTCACAGAGAAGATAAAGCACGAGAGCATCAAAAGATTAGAATCGATAAATTGTGACAGACAGGCTTTGTACCCAAGGATGATTCTTTTGAAACCGAAGTCACTTTATGTTGATTTCTCCTGGTGTCATAACGTTTCAAACTCGGCTAAGGCTACATTCATTTATAAACCTGATGATCCCGCACTCAGTACAGTACATCCCTGATCTAGTGTTAGGGGCGGGTTAAGAGGGTGCTCGGGGAGGGGGGGGGGGGGCAAGCACACTTTTGACCTAAATATATTCTGGAATAATCAATAAAAAATAATTATATTATTATAATAATAGAATTATATACGCGCAATATCGAGAGGAGTAGCGCCGGACTTGAAGTCTGGTGCCTTTTTTTCCCTATACTTATCATAAGTCTTACACATGGGACAGTTATGTTTAACGTCTGCTAGCATTTCTGGCACACCCAACTGTGTACCTGTTCTAGGGTACTGTGTCCCCCCTACACACACACACACACCCTCACACACACACACACATACAAATCCTGTATCCCCACCTGGCTTCATTATATCGTTAGATACCAAATATAGTAGTACACACTCTGATTGACATATATGAAATATATTTCGTTGTATTGTTGCATATACAATTCACTTTGTATATATTTGGGAAAAGGATCAGTGGATGGACCTACTCAGCCCCCCCCCCCCCCCCTCCTCCCTTTCAGTGCGAAACCATCAATTCTCTTTTTCCTTCTTAATTCGTTCCGGGAAGAGGGGGGCATTGATTTGGGCTTGTCTGTGCGTCTCTGCCATTGTCTGTCGGTCCGTCAGATTTTCATTTCCGTGCCATAGCTTTCCTAAATATTTTCTGATCTCATCCAAATTTGTTTTAGTGATTGCTCCCATATGCATACATTGGTTGGGATTGGTTTTGGTGTGTCTGTCTGAAACTTTTTTCTCTCCAGCTCCAAAACAATATATTAAACTTTGTTCCTATTTCACAACCAAAATTATGACACGTGGAGACATCTTCAGGCAAACATAAAAACTGAAACATATTGATGAGGTAAGCATGAAAGACAACAAGAGGCAGATGAGAAGGACTTAAATTCCGCGAATTTGCTTGTTTTTTTCTGTTTGTGCTAGATCTCTAATATGGCTGATATCTATTCTTGACACTATAGACGATTACCCATCATCACTTGATTGTGGGCCTCGGGCTTGGGGAGGTTACCAGTGACCGCTTGGATGTTGCATACATCTATTTATTGATATCACTGATTTCATAAGACCCACAGTTTAATTTTTGTCAGCATACGCTCGTCAGCAGGATGAATAAATACGAGATTTACCTCCAAGTTAAAAATGCAATTTGATGTTTGTAACCGCCAAAGGATCATGGGAAGCCTCCTTTGACTGAAGCAAACGGGGAATCGGCTATGGAATGTACGACCTTGGAAATTAAGTCAAGGTGAAAATAAATGTTAGGTGCAAATCTGTGACCAATGTTTAATGTTTGGCCTAAACATTAGTTTTTTTTTTTAATTAACCATATTTGAGATCAAGCGCAAACACATACTAGGCATAAGAAAAAAGTGTTAATCAATGGTTTTGCACTCTTGGACACATTATTATTAGAAAGGCCACCAACAGAAATTGTGACCTCGATAGGTAGAAACAAACTCATAGAAAATATACTACAGATCTACAACTTGGTCTAGAGATTAAGCAAATTTTATATTTCACGCTCCTTTACATACTAACATACCAATACTTATTTGATATTGAGTATTAAGAGAGTTTGATAGCTTTGTAGTTTTAGTAATAAACCTGAATACAGGGCCATAATTTCTCCGTTAAAAATGAACATAAATACGAAGCAACGTCATTGTAAAGAAACATCAGGGGCTTAATCCAACATCAAGTCTGTTCTTCTCACAAGAACACTTCATTACCCGCACGCTGTAATCCGTGAACCCGTGGGAAATTTTCTGAGAATGCATTGCTTCCACCACCAAAGCCTCAGCGGTTTTACCAGTGACGTCATCTTACGAGCAAGATCATGACCAGGGCATGGCGTACGAGAGGATTGTGGCTCGTGAAACAACCCAACTCATTTCCCGGGCACGTCACTGGCATTGTTAATGTCGACAATAATGACATTAAATAATGAAATATGTGGTCCCGGTGTCAAAGGACTCAAAAACATAAGACATTACCGGCCGAGGGGTGGCATTACTGATCATTAATGCTTCGTACAATACCGACCAAAGTCGAAGAAGCGCTCGGCCTAACCTAATTTTACGTCTTTTCTCTGCTGGCTTTTGTTTTTTAAACGCAGAGTGACGGCTTCTGGGACCGTTGAACCAGAAGGCCCCACAAACACGCTGCCCAAATAACCGTTTTAATAGTCCGGAGAAAGCTGGTGCCACACACTTGATCAGATTTGGAACGTCTCTCCTTTGACTGCACCCCTAACTGCTACCAGATGGCTGACTGCATCTATAATGTTTTCTGTTTATTTTTACTTTTCGTGGTGGTCCTGTTCCTGTATTTGTGTGTATTGCGTGAGAGGCATTAATCCAGCGTCTTATTCAACTGCTTTTTCAAAAGCCTCCTCGCAAATCCAGCACAAGAGGTCAAAAACACACAACCATGCACATTTACATATACACAAACTCACCCACGTTTTCATGTTTGGCGTATGGTCGAATCTAGCACTGATATTTCCGGTTTTGAACAAAATGTGCTCGCAAATGATAGCTTGGTAGTCATGCATGGTCTCAGGTAGCGGCAGCCTGCCGCCCACATTTCGAATTTTAATTAACTAAAGACGTTGGGGTGGCAGTACAAGCTATTGGGTTCGCATCATTATAGTACATGCAGATGTGCACGCCAATTCTAACAGTACTGTTTCACATTCATCTGCTTGTCGAACTGTCATTTCTGAAGTAAGACATAAAGTGAGGTTATTCTGTTTGGAAAAGATAATAAATATTGCATTCACGGTTGACTTACGTATATATTCATGCAGCAATTATTAATATCGAAGTTAGTTTTACTCGGAAAGTTTGTCTCTGCGTCTGTCATGAGTTTTACTTCATTATTTAGCAAACATAACATGACCATATACACCCTTATGTCAAATACTACCACACAGACAAAATTTTGTCCCGACCTTCACAAAGGGTGTTCAATTATGACTTGCATCATGACCCACAGGCCCCTATCAGTAATTTTAGAAAGCCTGAGTGTCATGTTGTCATGGCTAGAACTCAGGGAAGTCGTCAATCGGAGTTTGCGAACTGTATATTGTAAAACTTGTCTTAGGAAAGCATTCTCTGCCGTCAATAAAATAAAATCTTCCTGCAGTGTTACTTTTTTTAATTTAAAAGTCATATAAAGCAATATATCAAGATGATAAAATCTGATGTTTTTAAAAATTTGAAAGCTTTCTTGTAAACCTATATTATTTACTAATTCAATTAAAACGTAATAGAAATATACAAGCAGAGAGGCATAAGACTTTCAGATTACGTCGATTGCAAAGAAGATTTATATAATAAGGCAATTCCATCTCTTCAAATTACTCTGTCAATTTAAAAGAACATATTCAGAATCAAAGATACTCATGGTATTTTAAGGCACATAAAAGTGCTGATTGGCTAAGTACTTTAAGGATTTAATTAGCAATCGAAGCAGATCGATCTAGACTGCGAAAGTACAGTTTTAGCAGGAGTTTTGTATCAATGAATGGGTCCTGTAGTACTCTCCGTATTACTTCCGTATTACTGGTCCGATTCGCAGAAAACATTATACCGAGTCCCTTGCAAGGGAAAATCTTCAAAGTAAACTTGGAAAGGCGGTTGATAGTCACGTATAATGGAGTTTTCCATGCATATGTTTCCAATATTTCAACACTTAAACTAGAGAGCCTCGTCCTCGTTTCGTGCCAACATGAGCAGACGACAGCGATGGTGGCAACGACACAAAAATTTGCGTCCGACATTTAGTTCAATGAAAGCAAAGTCATAACATCTACAGACGTTTAGATAGTTTTTATATTAACAATAAACTTATATTTGCATTTCAGCATTTTCGCTGATATCATTACGATGACTTTAAATACACATGCTGCTATGAAACTGGAATTATACTTTGGATTTCTATTTCCGTGGGTTATCAGTTTCAACCAGTTTAAGAATCAGTGAACGCATACAGGAAGCGGTTAAGATGTAAAGGCGACTGCTTTCATTATTATATAACACATCAACTTTATAAATGCACATTATGTTAAAGTGATACTCAGTTAAAAACGCGTGATGCTTTTTATAAGTCATAAAACACCAGATATATCTATTACAATCTCTATAAGACTGTACATATTTAAGTTCGCGGTGTTGTTCAGGTTCGTAATCCCCCCCCCCCCTCCAATCTGAAAAAAAACGAACTTGGTAATCTTCTTTTTTGTTAGCCCGAATATTAATTAATTAAATATTCAAATACATGAAATTAAAACCTACGACATTTAAACCTGTGAGTCCCCGTTATATTAGCAGAGTGAATGTCTACACTCTACAAGAATATTTATTATATTAATATAAGGACGAGGTTGTAGCGCCCCATATTGTGAAACCTACTAAAAGTAAGAAAATATGATGAATTTGGTATTTTCTCATCGATGGAAAGGCTTGTAGACAATTGATAAAATTCCACAATCCATTTTCAAAAAGGAAAACTGTAATTGTAATCCAGACTGTACATTTACAAAAACTGGTGGTATTCCAATAATTTCCACCTATATACGCCCTGTAAAATCCGAGTAAAATGTTTACGCAAAATGGCAGCCATCATGAACGTTTTGGAAAAACTGGGAAAAATAGTTATGTCAGGGTTCGATGCAGGCTTGCGGATGCGACACGAAAGAACAGTGAGGACAGAATCAAGTCGAACATCGATCTGCGGAGACTGTTTGATGACCCGGCGACGTGTACAAGTGGAATAACGCTTTTTTTAACCACACCCAGATCCTCAAGTTATAATAGAATAAATTCACACATCTATTGGTAAAGTGCTAAACACATATTAAGGCTCTAAAGCGCTGAGACATTGACTAGATCTGATAACATTTGATTAAAAGAACTAGAATTTTAAGGCAAAACTGACTTTTAATTTAAAAGTCATTAAGTAATAAGTGTCTGCATTTAGAGTGTAAAAACTTATTGCGGCACATGTATGACGTAAATAGGAAGTAATACATTTATAGACAACAAGGGTCAGCTATATTCCTGTCTAAAAAAGTGTGTCTTCTGAATTGTTAGTCAAAATAAAGTTGCAGGATTTAAGTCCCCTTCCCAATGTCTAGCTCAGAAGACTTTACAATTAACTTCCCGGTGGTAGCTCCCTGGGGACGCTACAGAGCCTACATACGGGTTTAAGGTCGCTAGGGCCCATCATACGCAGATGGCACTTAATACGGTACCCATTTGTAATGCTCGGAAGACATAAGCACACATGTGGCTAAAATCTTGCCTACGGGTCTGAGCTAATAAGTGAGCGGCCACTGGATTCGAATCCATGTCCACTTGATCTCAAGTCCGGCACCTTTGCCAAAACACCACCACCTTCCACACCTCTGTCCTGGCAGGGAGACAGTTCCAAAAACATTGGTGGCAAATGAAAACTTTAACTTCACCAAAACTCCCACGACTTATTGGTACACAAAGCAAGCTTTGATCAGACGATCTGAGGAATCGGGATTGTGAAAATCGATCAAAGACAAGTTCAACGAAACCGGATGGTTGCCATGACAGTGACACGCAGAACAGCTAGTTATTTTACAGTATTTGGTCCCGATAAAGTTAATTCTGTATTTATAAGGCCAAGCAGGGCCAAGGGCAGTATATACCTAATCAGGCGTATAACGTTCACTCCGCGTAAAACTGTAAATCGATATTTTATAATTCAATGTTTCTTAATTCTGTCACGCTCACTTGTGTGTAGATTGAATCCTGTTTCTTCTTACGCTCAAAACCTGAGCTATAATCGATACGGATCCCCAACTCTAATTTTCTCTGCTGGTTCTTAAGGATGAAATGAGAGGAAAATGGACCGACCCCAGCATCCGAAAGCATCTGACCGGATTTCCTTCTATAAAATGATTAAAATAGGTACTGAACCAATCAAGTTTCAATGAAACTTTGAGAATGTTAATTAAATAAATTCCGAAATATTGAAGTTTCCTGCTTGTAGAGACTCAACCAGACTCAACCTTAGCCCACTGCTTATCGTATTTTATTTTATCCAGTTTGTGATTTACATCGGAACTTCCGCAGTTAGCTTTGGTCATCGAGTAGGAACAGTGGGAACAGAAGCTAGTAGATCAAGTTTTCGAACCGGGGTTATAGACGGTGCTGAATTACTTGTTAAGTATAAGTTCAAACTAGAGCAGGGTACTTTCATGCTTTCCCGCTTATTTTTTGTCGTGTGCTAGTAACCTCCCCCAGGATTACTATCATTCTACACAGTATCACTGGAAAAGTTTGTCACGGTTCAGCAACTTCATATAGCTCTAAAAAAAATGCAACCTCCGTACAGGATCAAGGTCTATTAAGACAATGATAGATCCCTGCAAGGGGATATGCAAAAGACACGGAACTACAGCGGGTTTGACCTGGATTGCTGGGGCAACCACTGTATACAAACATGGTGGACCACATGCACCTGGACGTCACACCAGAATCGCGCCCATTTACCAAACTCATGCTTAAACCGTTTAGTATGTCCTAGTGTTTGTATACATGAAATATAATCACCGATATCGCCCCGCAGTGTAGTTCCCCCGAGTTTTACAACATGTAAAAAAACAAACAGACAATTATATTCTTTATAACCGTTATATTTGAAATGAATTTTGTCAATGTATGTTCTATATTTCCTCTAATGTCTAAATTATTGTATTTCCAATTACCAGGCGATAAAGCTTGCGTTCGACTGAAAATAGTGCCTTTTGCACATCGATTGGCAGAGATCTCTCCCTTCACGGACGAGATCTCGCGTGAGGAAAATGATACAAATGGTTATGGCCTCGACAGGAACAAAACAAATAGTTTTTTTAATCGACAGGAAGCCCTAGAAAGAAAGTAAAATAAATGATAACCTCCAAACTTTGACAGATTTTCTTGGGTGTTATCCGAACCCTCAACAAAATGCTAACACAAAATCTCCAATACATTGTCGTAAAACTTCAGACAGATAAACCAAGGGTAAAACATAGCACCCGTCCCCACCTTTGAACCAAGTGTCTTATTCTGTATCACCGGACTGGCAATACAGTTCTGTCACTGTGACATACTAATGTATTGTATAATTTTATATATACGCGCATCCCTTAGAGCAACAAACTGTAATTGGACAACACTACCTGAACCTTGTAAAAAAGAGTAACTACACAATTAAGTGATTAACAAGGTACACTAATTTCTCTTCAGGTCAAACCACAGTTTATTTTCAGGATATTTTGTTCGTTATAAATAGAACTGACCCCCAGGGGCCTTGGCACAGCTATAAGTTCTGGGGTAGGTATATTTAGAACGTCTGAGTTTAACTTCATTCAGAGAGCCGGCCAGTTGGTCTGTTCTTCATGCACGAAACAAGGAGCAGAATTCAGAAGAACGACTTCCCGTTCAGACGAACAGGTCTGTTTTATACGCGGGTTTAACTGTTACCGAGGTGATGCGATAAACGCTCCAAATTGTAAAGATCAAGTGATCATAGCCAGACACCAAAGATAAACAGTTAAGCGGGTAGCTGAAAGTCTTTCTGTCGGGTGGCAGGGCATCTTGGAATTACAATTTTGTATACATCATTAACATGGGAATCCAGGTGTCCGAGCTGGACAAGCAGTCGCCAAGTGCCGGCCTCACAACCACAAGGTCTTTAAGAACAGCACGGTAAGGATGTTTGCTTTTGTCTTGTATGTATTGATCGTCCCTGCACGAGGTTTCTAGTGAACGTGGCTTTCTTCTTGTGGATACGTTTTGCCCTGTTCATGCGCATGCGCAGTGTCACTTGCGGTAGGGATCCAATCGGATGTCTGCTTCTTCCCGGAAGTGCCACTGCTTAATTAGTTCTTATGGATAGTAATTAAAACGTCGTTACTTGTGTCATCTTAGTCAAATTAAGCTGCGAGACGTTTTAATTATTATGTAGCGTCTCCATAAATGTGTACCTCCTTCAGGTGCGTCCGTTGTTTGCATGGTAAGTTGGTTTGTCCGTTAGTAATTGAACGCATCAATTTATCAAGGCCTTTAGATGAAAGTTTGTTGAGGGTTGGCGTAACTAAATACTGGAAGTAACCTGTACCGTCAAGGATTATATTTCATAGAGGCACGGGTTATTTCTTTGTCCATGGTTAGAGGCCGAGCCATTCATAGGTATTAGGGGCAGCATTCGTGCTGCAAATATCCAGGTGAACCCGAGTTACTGAAGCGTGCCACTGTGTACAACACATGAAAACTTAATTAGGGGCCCAGGATGGGGTTAGCCATGACAACCCGTCTCAGTAGACATGTAGTAGAGGTGTAGTATGACGGTTGTCTGCGGTCCAGAAGCGGGTCCTTGTTAGTGTCTGTACAGATGAGAGACGATATTCCTAAGCGCAGAAGGTTAGCTTCTGAGGACGGCCACGCAGCAACCTCTGTAATGGACTTCAGAGTGGATATCGCAATTTCCGACGGACTGGTTATCCGGCGATGTGTGTCTACCGTGAGTGCATCCAGAAACAGACCAGGGCCATACAGGCGAAACTAGAGTGACACTGAACTGACATATACAGATACTTCGTGCTGGATGAATCCAGAAGGTATCAGCTGTGAGAGACATTTCATCAATTATCCTACAGAGGAGGCTGTGAGCCTATCTGTCAGTGCTTTCTGGACTTTGCCTTGAGGGGAAACACGTGCTTCAATGAGAAACTGTGGTGATTGTGAGCGTGAGGCACCGGCGAATCCCTGTGTATGTATAACGTGAAGGCAGACTGAGCTGAGAACTGACATTCCGATGTCACGTGTGCGCGTCGGTTTAAAAGAACCCGGTCGTCTTTTCCTTCGGGGGTGTGACACGGAACTTTTCTCGCTCGTGTTTTGTGTTGTTCGAAAATTTATTAAAAAACTAACGATGGGTCTCGTTTATGTAAATTGTCAGTGTACATGTAGGCCATGACATGAGTCGATGTCAGAAATAAGGAAATATTAGCATCCTCATACAGCCTGGCAGGGCGGTCCTCATTGAATGATGTAAAGGCACTCTGACAGCCAGTAAGCTAATCGTAGACTCTCTAATGTCAGAGGGACGAAATGGCGCTACGCTCGGGTATCCAGGTTGTCGCCCGACTACACACGTCTATTCACCCTTCCACCAAAGGTCGTTCTTACTCAAAACTAACCTCTTCCTGTTAGGCAGTGTGGGACGGCCGGGACTACTTATTTCATCTGTCAAACTTTAAAATCAAAATTTCTTTAAACCTTCTGCTTACATTTCACAAGCGACTGCTTGCAAAAAAATTACTACTAATTCCGGGAAGTCCTTACCACAAAAACCACCTCTGTTTATGTAATTTGGCTTGAAACAGTTCTTACCAAAGTACTTGAACGGATTAGATTACCAATTTCACTGTTTTTATACCTAAGTATTATGTGTGTGTTAAGCGGGGGGGGGGGGGGGGGTCGTCTGACAATTCCGGAAATATAGTTCCCAACGTATTTATTTATTTATTTATTATTTTTTGCTATTTTAAGCTGACAAAATATTTTATTTTCATCAAAATCTAATTTAACATAAAAAGATGAGGTGATTGAAACGTGCATGTTCAGTTTAAGAGTTCTAGCAACTGTGTCTGAACGATACGACAACACAACCTGGAAAGGATATTCCATGATGTGTCAGCATAACAGATCTGACTTACTGGAAGTGAACTCGGCGCTCCACTGGTTCCCTCAGCAACGACACAATTTGACAGATTGGGTCGGTATACAGTTAGATATTTAAGGCGAAAATAGGTAGAGAGGTGGAGGAAGCCGGAGAACCCGGAGTGAACCGCCGACCTTGGACGGGCAACTACAACCCACTCCAATGGCAGCACCTGGGATCGAACCTGGGTCGCCAGAGGAGAAGGCCGAGCGGTTTACCGCTCAGTTGTCCAGGCCCCTGACATAACAGATCGGTTCTCATCGATTTTTTACCCGTAACTATTGGATATACAACCCTTTGCGCAGTAGGCGTGCCACAGTTGATACCTCCGTTAGGAGAGCATGATTTCATTCCCGGTCGTGTGTGAGTGTGTGTGTTTGTTCACAACATAATGTATTAATAACAACAATCTGCAAGGTAGCCTGCTGAACTCGCGTAATCATGAAGGAAATCCTATGAAACTTTCAGGACACCTCGGGAATGGATCAAATGAAGCATCGATTAGAAATTTGTATGCGTCCGGCTCATGGTCCGGCTTCAGAAAGGACTTCCAGGAATATTCACAAATATGCTATCAAAAATGTACCTTTGAACATGGGAATATGGGCCAAATAAGTGAATCCAAACACTTGTTGTGGAACTTATGCACTCTTCGAATGTTGCAAGAGGATGGGTAATGGATGCATATGGAACGAACGTTACAAGATCACTGTGTAAGGGATGTATATGGAACAAACGTTACAAGATCACTGTGTAAGGAATGTATATGGAACGAACGTTACAAGATCACTGTGTAAGGAATGTATATGGAACGAATGATTCAAGATCACTGTGTAAGGGATGTATATGGAACGAACGTTACAAGATCACTGTGTAAGGGATGTATATGGAACGAACGTTACAAGATCACTGTGTAAGGGATGTATATGGAACGAACGTTACAAGATCACTGTGTAAGGGATGTATATGGTACGAATGTTACAAGATCACTATGTAAGGAATGTATATGGAACGAATGATTCAAGATCACTGGGTAAGGGATGCATATGGAACGAACGTTACAAGATCACTGTGTAAGGGATGTATATGAAACGAACGTTACAAGATCACTGTGTAAGGGATGTATATGAAACGAACGTTACAAGATCACTGTGTAAGGAATGTATATGGAACGAACGTTACAAGATCACTGTGTAAGGAATGTATATGGAACGAACGTTACAAGATCACTGTGTAAGAGATGTATATGGAACGAAGGATTCAAGATCACTGTGTAAGGAATGTATATGGAACGAACGTTACAAGATCACTGTGTAAGGGATGTATATGAAACGAACGTTACAAGATCACTGTGTAAGGGATGTATATGGAACGAACGTTACAAGATCACTGTGTAAGAGATGTATATGGAACGAAGGATTCAAGATCACTGTGTAAGGAATGTATATGGAACGAACGTTACAAGATCACTGTGTAAGGGATGTATATGGTACGAATGTTACAAGATCACTATGTAATGGATGTATAAGAAACGAACGTTACAAGATCACTGTATAAGGGATGTATATGGATCGAATGATTCAAGATCACTGTGTAAGGAATGTAAGTGGAACGAACGTTACAAGATCACTCTGTAATGGATGTATATGGAACAAACGTTACAAGATCACTGTATAAGGGATGTATATGGAACGAACGTTACAAGATCACTGTATAAGGGATGTATATGGAACGAATGATTCAAGATCACTGTGTAAGGAATGTAAATGGTACGAACGTTACAAGATCACTGTGTAATGGATGTATATGGTACGAACGTTACAAGATCACTGTATAAGGGATGTATATGGAACGAATGATTCAAGATCATTATGTAAGGGATGTGTATGGACCGAATGTTACAAGATCATTGTGTAAGGGATGTGTATGGACCGAATGTTACAAGATCACTGTGTAAGGGATTTATATGGAACGAATGTTACAAGATCATTGTGTAAGGGTCGTGTATGGACCGGATGTTACAAGATCATTGTGTAAGGGATGTATATGGAACGAATGATTCAAGATCATTATGTAAGGGATGTGTATGGACCGAATGTTACAAGATCATTGTGTAAGGGATGTATATGGAACGAATGATTCAAGATCATTATGTAAGGGATGTGTATGGACCGAATGTTACAAGATCATTGTGTAAGGGATGTATATGGAACGAATGATTCAAGATCATTATGTAAGGGATGTGTATGGACCGAATGTTACAAGATCATTGTGTAAGGGATTTATATGGAACGAATGCTACAAGATCATTGTGCAAGGGTCGTGTATGGACCGAATGTTACAAGATCATTGTGTAAGGGATGTATATGGAACGAATGATTCAAGAAGATTATGTAAGGGATGTGTATGGACCGGATGTTACAAGATCATTGTGTAAGGGATGTATATGGAACGAATGTTACAAGATCATTGTGTAAGGGATGTATATGGAACGAATGATTCAAGATCATTATGTAAGAGATGTGTATGGACCGAATGTTACAAGATCATTGTGTAAGGGATGTATATGGAACGAATGTTACAAGATCATTGTGTAAGGGATGTGTATGGACCGAATGTTACAAGATCATTGTGTAAGGGATGTATATGGAACGAACGTTACAAGATCACTGTGTAAGGGATGTATATGGAACGAATGATTCAAGATCATTATGTAAGGGATGTGTATGGACCGAATGTTACAAGATCATTGTGTAAGGGATGTGTATGGACCGAATAATACAAGATCATTGTGTAAGGGATGTATATGGAACGAATGTTACAAGATCATTGTGTAAGGGTCGTGTATGGACCGAATGTTATAAGATCGTTGCGTTAGGGACGTATAAAAAATAATGATACAGAATCATTGTGTAAGAGATGTATATTGAAAGGACATTGTGTAATCACTGTTTAAGGAATGTATATCGATTAAGTGCCGAGGTCTCACATGCAACTGGTATTATTCACTGACCCTTCAGTGTGTAATGTGTTAGAATTCAACCATGCAAGAAAATGTATAATATTCATAATTTCGATTCCAGCATTCTCGAACTTGATGTTGTCCATTGAACTGCAAAATAAAACTTTTACACGCTGCACACATTAAATTAGTTCTACCGTATGCTTCTACATGTGAAGTCACGTGATTTGTACCTTTCCCTCGGTCGTCAGGGTTACAGCGTATAGGTGCACAATAGCGTGACGTCAACGAAACCACGGATGACCGGGCGAGCACATTATCACAGTGTTGTGAGGGCTCACCCGGACTGTACTCAGCGTGATAACAGGCCATGTGCGTCAGGCGAGACAACTTTCCATTTATAAGCGCGTGATAATGAAACGTTGCTTGAAATTTCCTCATGAAATATATCCCATTGTCGAGCAAACCTCGCTAGAGAAATAAATAAACCGATAAATCACAAAGAAACGATAGACAAACCAATTGACACTTTTTGTAGGACTATTGTATGTCCATTGAAGGGTAAATTGCGCCGATACACGCTCAGATTTTACTAAATGTTGTCATGAGCCCTTGACATGCTGTAGATAAAAGTCGATTTCCGAGGTCTGCTTGCTTTACAATTAATCTGGAATTGTAACACGCGTGTCTGGACGAGTTTTGGGATCCAGTATACAATTTTAAGGTAACCCATGTTTGTGCATTTGTTTTGGTTTTATCTGGCCTTTATGGTCACGTTAAGGTTGGTCGGATGACATGTGTGTCAGTCATAAGTGTACTTTTAATAAGCTATTTTCATATTGTACCCTTGTCAAGATATAATTTATCATTATGAGGAGGTAATTTTTCCATCCGTGTCTGTTAACTGCTTGCCGGGATTCATATCCTTGTCTGTTTACTGCTTGCCGGAATTCATATCCGTGATTGTTTACTGCTTGCCGGAATTCATATCCGTGTCTGTCTGTTGCTGACGGAATTTAGATTCAGCAAGAGTATATTTTTCAGTGTCTTATGTTTGTGTCTTTTTTTCACAAACGTTTGCCAGTCGTTTCGTATGTTAACGAAGGAAGATATTAATAAATCCTCGAGGGTTTATGGTTTAACGAAAATCTGTCAGTGAACAAAGTCTACGACCAATGAGTATAGTCAAGGTTAAGATCACACAAAAAAGCGCTAGACTTCTGGTCGTCAGTTTCGTTTTTAGCTTTACTTGTCTGTAAGCAGTATTATGGTATGCAAAAAGGATAACTGTATCCTATAAATTTTGTGGGTTTTTACCTAGGCAAGGGATGACTGACTGACTGACTGATTGACTGACTGACTGAAAGTGAAGTCAGCGCTCCTGCCAGTCAAAGTTCCCCGGAAAATCCGGCCCGCACTGACTCCCTAAGTAACGACAAAGTTTGACTGATTGAGTCGGTATACAGTTAGATATTAAAGGCGAAAAGAGAAGATACTGATGGAGTTCAAGATCGTAGTGAGAGAGGTGGAGGAAGCCGGGGAACCCGAATACCGCTAAGCTGTCCAGATCATCATAGGCGAGGTAGAATGCCGTTATTTTTTGTCTGGGTCTGGATTAAGGGGCCGATCTAAAAGGGCCGTTTGCGTAGGGGAAGTATGCGCTGTGCGAATGCTATTCTACAAACAGCTTTTTGTTATGGTCTATCCATTCAAAGACATAATATCCCAAGTGGCAAATTTCAAAATTATTATATATGAGAAAATTGGTGTCTTAATAGATCGGTATTATATCTACCTGTAGATACAACCAAATCAGTGTTTCGCAAATATGTATTTGGTCAGAAAAAAGAGAAAATGTAATTTACAAATAAAAAGCACGTACAGGGCAGCTGTGCACCAAATTTATAGATACATAAACATTTGAAATGATGTATGAATTATCTCAGGCTATTAGTTCTTTTTTCTTCATATTGAAGATCCCTAGAAAAACAATCCCAACACACGAACTTACTATCACCAGCTCGTTTTATAAGTTGCTATGGTTCTGCGTGTGAGTAAACAAAGTCAACGTTTGTGTTACCCATAATAAGACTGCGTCACTAGAGGTCCAGTCTTGCACGTTCGCGACAACTCCCACACAAGGAGAATAAAAGTTAAAAAAAAAAGAAATTCCAGGTGGAAGCTTGAAAAATCTTGATTTGTGAAGTTGTTCTCTACGACTACCAGTTGGCGTGCGCTATTTTTATATTTTTTATGGCATTGATCGTGTTCGGGGCAAATTTATAACCACTTGTGCACACGAGTAGGCAAACGATTTTAAACTGTTGGCAGAAATCTCACCTTATAAGGTGAAAACGCAACACTATGTAAATTTAAGATACCTGGTATGTGAATAGGTCTAATTAAGTCAGCTTTTCATCTGGCATTATTTTGTGTGGTTCTTGGCTTACTCTGCCTTTATATGTATTAACTGTAGGTAGTTCCAGTGTTATATAAAGCCTTTCCGACGCAGGGATGAGCTTGTTTCTTTGCAAGCTGTTAGTTAATAGCACCATGCCCCCATTTTGACAATCAAAAAAAAAATATATAACCATTTGCAAAACTCTTCTGGTGTCCTTGCTGAATGTGTAAGGATTTCCATTTTGGCGCCCTCCTCCCCCCCCCCTATTATAAAAAAGACATTGAAAAAAACAAACTTGTTTAAACAAAACGAACGCAATTTTCCCATGGGATCAGTGGTTTTTTTTTTTGTTTTTTTTTTTTTGGCTTCTTTTATAAAATGTAAAATGGATTATCTGTAGTTGATAGACGTAAGAAACGGAATGGGTACCAGTAAACTTTTATAAATAGTGAGGTACTCAGGGTAATTGAGTGACCTGCCTCCAGCGAATAAAGTATTTACTCTGTTTGGAAGGACTGGACAGCTGTCCTTGCCTATGGGTAACATTGATGTTGGAGCAGGTGTAATTACACATATTAGTGTGTACTCATAGGATTTCCGGCCAGCCCAACCGAATGTCCATTAATATTGATCTGGTTAGTGAGAACACGCTAGGGGCGGACTAGGCCACCGTGAAGGTCCCCCGTGGACCGATTGTATCGCGATATTGGTGCCTGTTGGCCGTTGGTATGGAAAAATATTTATGCCTGTGGGCCCTAGGGGTGGCAAAATATTGATTTCATGGGTAACTTTTAGTTAAAATTGTCACTACACTGGTAATGATACTCCACAGTTAGCCAGTCTCCGAAAAGTATACTTCAACGTGGATCACACAAATTTTGTAAGAGAGGGAATAATTAGACATTTAATCACCATTACAAGATAAGACCTTTGGATCATATTTAAAATTTTTTATGTAATTTTAATTACAAATATATGATTTTCTTAGAATTATTTTTTTATCTTTTGTCCCACTGGAGTGCGAGTCCGTCGTTATTCATCAGTGTTACGGCAAATCTTAGGTATAAATTTCCGAGCAAGGTGAGAGTTTACCAAGAGTGCATGAAAAAGTATACCATATTATTGAAACAAGTATCCCATCTTGTTGGTCCTGACGAGCTGGCTCCTGATGCGACCATTGAGCTCGTGAACCATGCCAAACCTTTTTCTCGGCTTGGATTTCTATATTTCTGACGTTATGAAGCACCCACCAATGTTGATCAGAATACTTGTAATTTTTCGCATCTAGTGGTCCAGAATGGTGGCGGAGGTTAGCGGTTTCGGAGTGCTTTCTATTTCATTTTTATATTTGTTTAGTCACAAATGAAAAAAATAAATAAAAAATAAAGATATATAAATAATATATATATATATATATATATATATATATATATATATATATATATATATATATATATATATATATAACAGGAGAAAGGGTCAGATCAATCCATCAAGGGGTTCCTATCTGTTTCGATAAGGAGATTAAACATATTTACTGTGTTTATTTAAAGAAAAGAAATAGGGTTAATCGCTCATTAATCAGAGAATACGAATACTGTTTCTGAATAATACTAGAACAAGGATCCTCTTTTGGTCATGAAAAGCAAGAGAGACTTCCTTTGTTTGAGATTAGGACGGACGTTTCCTATGTTCGGACCTGAAGGAAAATTCTTTCATTTGGTCCGATAAAGTAATTTGACTGGGACTAGTAGTCCGCTATACACTGTAAGGAAGACCATGAATTGCTTCATGTGAAGCCGGGAAATCTGGTAAGACTTACGGACGAAGTTATTCTTTTTATAACGATTAGGTTTACGGCGGCCGATGTTTTTATTCTTCCCTCCGGGCATATTTAGGGAGCGTCGTTAGTAGGTTGTCCAAAATCAGATTGAAGGCGAAGCTCGATCTGTAGTAAAGGGCAGTCTGGTTGCTGAATAAACTGAATCCGTTTAGCAGACAAGTTCATGTCATTTTTGTTTCACCCAAAGAAGTCGTCTGGTCAGCCGTAATGTCCTTTGATATTTATTTTTGGAGGACGTCCTATATTTGAACGACGGTATATGTTACTTGGTAGATTTACAAAGGTGATCCACATGTACTCGTTATGGGAAAGAAATGATTCCACAACAACGTACACCGTTTATGACCATCATTAACAGAAAATCTGTGGGAGGATATTGTTGGTGTGTTGGAATCGTTCCCAACAATTCTTAAAGAAACACGGCAGTGTAGTCTAGTTTGCTTGTCTGATTTATATTTATGGTTTCCGAGAAGACTGGCACAGAAACAAACGCAGTCACCAGATCCATTATCTGTCTAAAGCATCGTCCCATGAGCTTTGTACGGTTCTCTCTATAGAGAAAGGTAAGGTCACCATATGAGGGTGACTTATGGTTCACCCACAACCCTGCTGCATTTTATATTGGTGAGGGAAATATCCAGAACCAGCGAAGCCCTACTGTCCATATAGAAGATGTTTTCCTTGTAAATGTCTATACATGTATTCCTTTAGAGAGCCACAAACCTATTTAAAGAGAGATGTATGCATAATTTTATTTTATAAAAACAAATTATTTAAAAAACAAGATCAATCCAGCGCAGGGGCGGATCCAGGAATTTGGATAAAGGAAGGATCAAACACAGAGGGACTTATAAGAAAACCTTGAAAAGGCCCTAAGGTCCGGACATAATATTTCAGCCCTCTGACCGAGAGTCTACGACCACCGTACTGGCGTCAGAGTGCCTTTACATCCATCAACGAGGACCGCACTGTAAAGCGCTGTAAGGATGCAAATATTTTCTTCATTTTTGAAAACGCCTCCTGGTCTACAAGTGCGCTGTCACTTAATAAAATCCAAATCAATCTTTAGCGTTTTTAGTATACTTTCTAACGACACCTACCATGTACGAGACACATTATGTTGTACTCAGCATATTGGTATATCACTCTGGTTAGCACGGGTTGTACGGGATACAGGAAATGACTCGTTACCATACAGATGGATTTTCAGTTTAGTTTGAGAGTTCCCATGTATTATTTTGTGTTAATTCATCATTCGTAGCCTAATGTTAAGATTATCGGTTGTTTACCACGATGCCCATGCAACAGAATAAATCACCTTAGAGTACATTCCAGTATGCCTTGAATCATGACTTAAGCAGGCTTACCAGCCCAACACAAATGCCTACGGAGTCCTGTGTTTGATATGGAATTTCGGAAATTTACCTTAGGATCAATGCACCGCTGATAAGAATGATCTGTTTTAATTAAGCCTTCCAGATTTAAGGTTTTATGTTCCGAAATAATCCGGAACTAATAACCTGTCGTTAAGACATTGGAGCGAATATCTTAGTTACTATCAAGATTTAGTCTTTATCCCATCGAGGAAACGGCGGGGTTCGAACCGGGGACCCTCATCACCAAGTCCGTCGTTCCAAAGGTACATAATCAATTGCAATAACATGTGTAATAATATCTTACGCTATTATCTCATTTTGGATTAAGTTTTCCTGCAAAAGGATCCCGAACGCGGGATTTACACCTCCAGTTTCCTTGTATTATACAATTATGAGATGCACGAAGACTAAAGAGAAATAAACATGAAAGGAAAAACAAATAAGAAAACATCTGTCTAAAGCTTAAAATATATGTGATTTGTAAAGTTGTGTGGTACGGCCACTAGGTGGCGTCCGCGCTATGCTTATGTAACCGCCACTGATCGCGTCCGATGCCAGCTTATTTGCATACTCCGTACAGGAGATACCATAATGTTTTAAGCAGAACACCCTACATTGCATGTATATTTGACATGCCTGGTTTGTGAATAGGCCCCTTTAACCACTAGGCTACGGCCTCCCGCTCCTAATCACCATGTTTGACATAGGCCGGGAAGAACCAATTAAATCTTTACAAAGAGGCGGACCCCAGTGGTAGGTTATTTCCCATAGGCGGAGGTATGCGCTTTTTGGGTGCTATTCTAGCTTGTCAAGGGATCAGGTATTTAAGAAGGATGGTAAATCCTATAATCACGTGATTCATGATTGTTGCATACAGCTGAATGACCACACGAGTCTGAATAATGGATCTAAACTGCAAACAGCCACATATATATATATATATATATATATATATATATATATATATATATATATATATATACGTTTATGGAGTGGGCAATTTATATTGTTATGTTTCAGAAATTGTTATCAGCCATCGATATTATAGTGGCTGTTCCTCAATATTTTGTTTATCTGCCTTCAACGAATGTGCAGTTTATATTATAATATGCACCAGAAAGTTATCCAACACCGGCTACTAGGAACTGGAGCTGATGTTTAATGCTGCACTGTAGCAGTGCCTGTAGCTAAGCAGCACGTGATGCTTACAGAGATAAGGTACATTAGCATCTGGAGCTCTTGGAGATAACATCAGCCCAGGTCAACAGATAAGAATCACCACACATTAAGGATGTACAGGTGTAGGAACACCTGACACAAAACACTATCACTTTTCTGACCTGGCAGTTTCATTTTATCTGGACGGTGGTTATGTTATCACACTTGTTTGTACCGCCACCTTTTTTGTAGGTTTCATTGTTTGTGTGCATGACTTACAGTACAGTTCAGTACTGTGCATTATGCTAAGGTACATCGCAATATAGCAGAACGCAGAATGGTACTTAAAAGAGTTTTTAACCGGCTTCACTGGCTCACGGGTAGAGCAAAGGGCATGGGAGATCATGGCCCCGCATCAGCCGAGGCGGTGAGATTTTTCACGGTCGGCCACCACCCAGGGTGAGCGCTGTGCAGGCTTAATGGGAAGGCTGTGCCCAACGGCCGTGTTATACTCACAAATGAGTGCGACTTTCGGGGGTTCCTCTGTGGTATGGCCCAGCAATGAACTGGATTACACACCCTCGGTCCGCATGTGCAGTAGTCACAGGGCCTGGTTGAGGCCAGGATATAAAATGAGAGGAATCGAGTGATACTGCTTTGTCACGTAGTCCGAAACCGGAATGGAATTCTGCAGATGGACATAAACGTAGTTCAGTTACCATTGACAAATGGAGGCGGTTACCTCCACCAAAAAAAAAGTTAAAAACAAGTAAATTTTTTAATGGTTTTAAAATAAAATATCAATACAGGAAGAATCTACTCTTAATTCCAGAACTGCAACTGACAAATTTTCTTCATGTCACAATCAATCGTGTCTGTTCTTCAGTCTTTTTGTTCTTTTCGTGTTTAAGGTTTGGCATAAAGGAGAGCCTTTAGCCGGAAAAATGAAAACAAACTAGATATATGCATTCTCACAAATGCAGGCCTCTGCCATGTGGAAGGTCCTTAATGTTGGTTATTCCGACACCCGTGTTTTCATTCAATTATTGACAAATATTCACATATTTATTGGTGCATGTGTTCCCTAATAAGTGCTTGCATTCATTATTCGTTCCATATTCCCATGTTTATTCGGAATATTTTACTGCACATTTGGGAATACTCTTGAGCCAGACCTACACCAAAATCTAATCGATTTTTCCATTGGCCTATTCACGAGGTGTTCTATAACTTTCCTTGGATTCCGTTCATGAATGCGGAAGTTTTAAACGAACACACAAATACACGAACACACGAACGGGAATGAAAGCATACCCTCCTTGCAGAGACAACGACTCTGAACCGGACAAAATCAAATGGGGGCGGAGCGGTGTTAATTCGTTGATGGTTGTTATGTTTGTATGCAGGTGTTTTTTTTTCAAATGTTGGTCAATGCGTTTTCATAGCTGTTAACCTTATAGACAAACATTTCATAAATTAATTTGAAAAAAAATGTATGTTTATAGTAGTTGAGGAGTTTATTTCTACAATAATGTTATGGTTAAAACAATTTGTGGGTGGACTCTCTGAGGGCTCTCAGTGTGCAAAACTAACAATTACATTTTTTTATGTCCGTGTTTGCACTACATCTCAAAAATGTCTGATCATCAAAAGCTGGCCCTTCGGCAAAATATTACTTATAGATCACAGGTTCGCACATGATATTTATTTTGACCTTTACCTCCGTTCGTACAGATTCCCCATTATCGCTCAGCTGCGGGCATCATGAGAAGGCTTGCAGTGGTTGCTAGGCAACTGTAAATATATGTTTTGAACATGCGACTGGCTGGGAATTTTGGGTCGTCACAAGTAAGAGTCGATGTCTTTAGAGTTGACGATATAACATATTCTGCAAGAATATCTCTTTGGTGAGGGTTTTGGACAGTGACGTCATATTATCTTCCAGGATTGGGGGGGGGGGGGCACACACACACACACACATATATGCATTTATATAGAGATCTTTTAAGCGTCAGTATGACACTTATCAGTTGCTGGGCTCATTTCTGGAAACTGCTTCGTACATAAATGTGTATAATATATAAGTGAACTAGCTAGGCTGCGGTGTGTTTCGATTTGCTTTTGCTGTAAGCGACTTCTTGTCTTTGATGTAAGCTTTCTTTTTTTCTGTTGATATAGGCTTTTCTTTTGTATTTAAAGTAAGCCTTTTACTCCCTTCATGAAAATAGACAAGGACTAATAGAGTTCTATCTGGTTTAAAGTAGAACATGGGTATGCTGAAATACTCAGTAATGACACCATAGCGGATATATTGCCTGAAAACAAAAAAAAAAAACAAAGATGAAAGGATATGTATAAAGCAAGAGGCAGAGGTGTGCTTAGCCGGGTTTGCTGGTGGCGCACGAAGCAGGCATGGCATTTGTAGCCATATTTTTACTACAGTTAAAGTCAGTAGGTTAACTGACAGGTAATAAACCGAGCCGTGTCTCTACCTTTGAAGGCTGTCCTTGGAACCTGGGAAGCAAAGTTAGTAATTAAAGTGTGACCCGTAATGGAAACGTTAGTGCTTGGCCCAACCTCTCAGAGAAAGAGCTTGGCTTCCTGCACGTTTCTCAAGGTAATTGTTAGGTCAACAGGAGTGCTAAAGGACAGTTTGTTCCCATTACAGGGATAAATAGTCCGGCGGAGTAAACCACCGCCAGAAATCAATATTCTTACGCGGAAAAGAGTATTTCACTCTTATCGAGTTAAGGGCAAGCTGGCCCACTTTAAACGCAATGAGACTAATCTGACGCAGGCAATATCTTGTAATCAGTCGTAATGGCGTTGTTATGGGTTAAGGTTTTGGGTTCCTGTCCATATTATGCCTTTAAACACTGTATATAATAACGTTTGCCATTTACAGTTAGTGTAAGCTTACCCTACTTGTCACTTTTGTTCTGTTCTTACTTGTGTAGTTCGTTAATTATAACTGTGCTACTATATAAATCGTTATGGTATCAAGAATGCGATTATAGTGTTTTTGAAAAAAAGAGAAGTGATGAAAATTTCATTTAAGTAAATGATGATATTAAAATTTGAAATATCATCCAATTGCAAACAACTGAACCCTTTTTTAGTTTAAATATTGCAACAACGCTTGGGTTCTTGTAAAACTCTTGCAGTTCTGCCTTATGTAGCACTTTAATAAATCAATGTTATTCCAACACACTTTATCATAAGCTGAACTGATTAACAACAGAAGTATTTTACATTCATCAATCCTCTGAATCAGAAAATTGCATATAACGTAAAACAACTCAACAACCTTAACAATTGTTTTAAGCTGTTTTTAGAGGACATTATAACATAATATAGGTAAATGGGCATTCAAAGAAAAGAAATAATGTTTAATAAGTTTGAAAGTTGGTTTAGATAGATGACAGGGGGTTTGGCCCAATGATGCTTGTAATATCGCTCATCCGGTGAATACATTGTGTCAAGTGGCTGTTCCCCCCCCCCCCCCCGCCCCCTAAATCCGCCCCTGCTCGAGTGTCGAGTGTATCGAGTGTCCCTTCACTTCCAATGGCTGCGGTTCGTCAAATCAATGATTATTATCTCCAAATCCCTGGGTATCACTGGTCCGGTTGGTCTGCTTGCCGACTCCGTGCACTGCTGACTGATGTTTAGATCAGGTCACGCCCGGATCATTCAGTGCTTCTGACGTGCCTATAAATACAACAATAGAGGCAGTTGTGCAGCAAGAGAATCAGTCATGGAACTAGACATGGTGAAATTGTCATAGAACTCCTGTAAAGTGCTTCCCCAGAGAAGTAAATGACTTAAGACACTGTGGTATTGTAGCACTGCTAACAATTGAATCCGCTTGGAACCTAATTTCACAAAACTTACGGGTTGTGTAGATGTTTAAAGAGACGGAATGTGATATAATACGACACATGCATGGGACAAATGTTTAAACATCTGTTTTGAACATGCGACTGGCTGGGAATTTTGGGTCGTCACAAGTAAGAGTCGATGTCTTTAGAGTTGACGATATAACATATTCTGCAAGAATATCTCTTTGGTGAGGGTTTTGGACAGTGACGTCAAATTATCTCCCAGGATGGGGGGGGGGTACACACACACACACACATATATATGCATATATATATATATATATATATATATATATCTGTATATCAGTATGACACATTTCAAATATATTTACTTAAGCACATTTTAAATATATTAATATTAAGTGTAAGGCTTTAGAAAATAATGTGTTAGGTTTCCAGTAAAAGTTAATCTTAAACCAGCTTTAGATATAATATTTCATAATAAACTCATATATGGAACCAAAGTCTATAGTTCTAATTATTAATATATTTCATTTGCAATATATAAATATTATTCTCTGAATAGCGGGGGGGGGGGGGGGTTATCACATTGACAACCCCTCCCCCCCCCCCCCACTCACCTGTATATACACCCGTCCCCCCTATATGACGCCCCTGGTTTTGGCATTTTAATCTTCATCATATGGACATATCTAGCTTCAGGGTCTCAGCATTGCCCGTTCGTAGACTGGTCACCCGCTCCTATTACGTACCCGTACATGTTGAATAAGACCAGGTTAGAAAATAAAAAGGAGACCAGCCTAAGCTAATCTCTGCCAATAATGATTATTTTTTTCCAATCAAAGGGGTCAGCAAAGTTTTTTCTTTTAGTTGCACGGACACATGCATGGGACAATGAATAGCTGCACTGTTCTGACAAAAACTGTTCCCTGAGGCAAAAATTATATCTTATATTTCTGTTGCCATTTTTCGCGGATGTATTATCTAATAGCCTACTTATGGATTCCCATAATGAGGTAATCTAAGTGTAAGTTGCATTAGGAAATGATGAACAACAATAAGTAAATAACGCAATGATTCGAAATGCATTAATATAAAAAAAAATGTTTTACGAAACTCACTTAAGGCTGATGTAATATCCATTTCAGCAGTTAAATAACCCCTTTTTTAACTTTGGCCATGTGTTTTTTTATATTCGAAATGTCTCATACTAGTTTAATTATATACCTTGGTAGGCGACGTTATCCTTTTGACGAGGAAGAAGATGTTGTTAACGTACACCTACGCCCCAGTATGAAAGACTTGAATAGGTGTTCTTAATAATAAGCAGCACCTCGTTTTCTGAAATATGACAGTTAGTGAGAGCTGTTGGCTTATGAACAGATCCCCGAGACAGCCACACATTCCCGCCAGGCAGTGATACATCTAAGCCATTTACAAATCGTTCCCGGGCACCTCGGGATGCCAGCGAGGCCGATCAAGTTAGTCCTGCAAGAGTCGGCGGACCCCATGTTGTGGGCCGCGAGGACAGCGTCGACTTGACGATGTTTTATAATGCCAAACGTGTAAATCACGAAGCAGTGAAGAAACGTCCAGCTGTTATTGAAACTCAGCAAACGGCGATAAACTTTCAGCTTGGCAGTTTGTGTACTCAACCAAAAACGTGTGGGTTTTATCTGGTTTGAAATTGCTGGTGATAAGCTGATGGTGTACGTGCCAGTCAGAACCTGATAACGTGTGGACTGATTTACTGCTGATAAATCAAGATCGGTCCAGTTTTCTTTGATGGAGTTTCATTGATTTCTTGCCTACAACGTGATGCACACACTGTTTATTGTTACCGTACCCGTGCAATGGAAAACGTGCTGGCAAGTCCGCGTCCCAATCCAACGACAGATGGCATTGATCTACAGAGATATGCTTTGTCCGAGCGACGTGGATTAAAATTATGTGTGAAGTATTTGAATGTAATTATCTGTTCTCATAAGTGCGTCTCAAGTGCTGCTTGGAGGAAAGCATAAACTACTTAATTAAGAGTTGATAATTAAGTTCCAGATCTTGTGATTAGATTATGGATGAACTCAATCCAAGGACGCCATCATGAGACACACTTCGCGAATACAGGCGTACCGAAAACACCCTTAATCTAACCAAGCATCTACAAGTCATTCATTTACTTGCAAATAACACACATTTCATGTGTAATGCAAACACAGTTCCCTGTAGAAATAGAATCCACAAAGCTAAAATGGAGAACGGAAGCTTCCAACGTATTTTTCTAGACTCCATATGGACTATGATTATAGATATAAAAATGAGGTTGGTGAATAATGTATAAAAAGTGATAATAGATGAAGACATTTCAGTGTAAGAGTTTGTTCCCATTCTAGATCATCATGGTTTTGTTTGAGAATGCCACAGAGACGGTACAAGCACTAGTTTCATTAACCGACTAGCGCATGTACAGAGGCATATACGAGAAACACTAATTAAGACACAAAACGCCAAGTGAACCAGTGTCAGGCAAAGTTCTCCTCACAAATGTATAGATTAAAAGCATCACTGATCGATATCTGCTGCTTCTTCCGATGATGTTTACCCGCGTAAGTCATACCAATACAACACAACAGCCGTTAATAATATTATCGTGTTTTGCAATATGAAGTGAACCGCCCTTTAAAGGCTCGGACTGTGCTGCTTGTGGAGAACCCATCCTCGCCGGGATAGTTGCGAAGTGGCTCCTTCGGGGTGGGTTGGATTCGGTACACTTGTTGGGATTCTAAATCTCCCACGCGCCGCTCTGGCGCTTAGAAACAATAGGAACGTCGCTTTCTTGTTAAATTGCACAGGTTTCCAAGGTTTTAAAACAAAATGGCTAGCAGCGCTCACATTTGACAGCCTATTGCTTTGCCCGCACAGAAGCGACCTATAGCTAGGCCGTCAGTGTGTGTGGAACGCTAGTTCAGTGAAAAGTCTTATTTGCAATTGAGAAGAACTGTGTACAAAATCGAAAGACAAAATTCTTAGTCGAAACCATTTTGACGCATTGGCCGTCATATGAGCATGCACTGATTGATTTATTGTTGACCGGTCGGGAGAAGCCAAGCACTTGCTGTGCTTCCAATATTAGCCCGATTTTTAATTACAAACAGAAGTTAGGTAGGGTTTAGCATCAACAACCGTCATTGCATTGACGACTACCTATTTTTGTACTGAGGTGCCTGCGTCATATTATCGTATAATCATGCCAATACCCTGACCCGCATGAAGTAGGGCAGACTTTACATGAACTATCAGTCATGGCGACGGGAAGATGGACGGTGACTGAAATGTCTGCCAGCACCTTCGGATGAGATAAAATATTAGCAAAGAAGATAATGTACTGGTGTTGTGAGAAACAAAAACAATACTCTGTAGATGGAATGGCGACGTAAATAAATGCTGGTGAGACTTTTTAACAAACATTGAAGATGAAAACAGTAGAAGGTAAGGCACCATACTTGAGTTGTGATAAGAAATAGAAGAAATTGTGTAGAAGAAGAGATAACAAAACGTAAAACGACCATAGAAACTCTTGAGACAACAAAGTTAACTAGTGACGTGATATACCACAACATAATGAATAAATAGCGATAACTACCAAAGCCATACAGAAGAAAAGAGGCAAGATATAAATCAAACACTGCAGAAGAAAAAACAAAAAGAATAGAACAAAACTGTACAAAGAGTAAGAGATCGGTTGTCTGAAGTATAAAAATCACGAGTAAAAAACAATAATCGTTGCAGTACATGGAAATACAAAAATAATGCACGTAAAGTAAGTGAGAAAGAAATAAAGATCAGAAGATGATTGGGATTGCATGTGAAAATATTAAGATGCGGAAATTATGATGTAATTTCGATTTCGAGACAACATCAGAGAGTCCGTTTACACTCCAATGAAAGCACAATAGATTTGTTGGCTTTTTTTCTAAAATACTGAAGCATGTGAAAAAACAAGTTTGTACTCTAGAACAGTTAAGATGTTATAAAGCATATATAGCTGCATGGCAGAGGTGTACTAATTGGAAGAATGATGTGTTTTTAACGAAGGATCCGTGACGAAACTGCTTTACGTGAAATTACTGGAAATAGTGGTTGAGGACAGGAGGATTGCATTATTTAAGTGCAGACTAAGTTATTTCTTATTCTAAAAGTGCGGACAAATATTTCGATCACTTGGAGAAAAAATATCGATTTTTAAAGGAGCATGATATATGAATGCAGACCATACAGTCGGCAATAGAATTTTCTGTTTTATGAGATTCCTGCGTCATAAACCTGTCTGAGGATTTGGTAACAGCAGGGAAAATGAGCCTAGTTTACGTGGATTGTTACTTTAAAGGCAACCTTTTATAAGTCCATCAAGGGGTACATCTCTAAATAGTATTGGCAGAACTGATGTCAACGACCTGCAGTTATTGCGTTGACTTCTACGCAATGATAACATTCAGGTCTGGAAGGCGTATGTTGTCTATTCCCAAACTATTCGGCCAGTGTGTCGGTAACAGAGTCACGATGGGCTATCAGTGTGTTGTGGTTTCTGGTAGGCTCCTGCGTTGATTCACGCTATTTGGACGACGTCTTGTACGCAGTCACACTATTGTTGTTCATACACCAGCAGTGGTTACATTAACTGAGGATATACCTTGTGTTGTTGCCTAATGTGAGTATATAACCCTTTAATTGTACTCTTTATCCTTATTGCAATAATTGCACAATATGAAGTACTATATAATTACCATCCCATTTGTGACCTATATAGTATGACCACCGGGATCATGATATAACTCAAGATAATTATATATTCCTTTTATTATTCTCTTCTATTTATTATGAATACAGTTATTATACATGATAACCTGATAGTCTATATAACCGGACATTTATTACATAACACGACGACCACTGGCTTCTTTGTCTTCTGGTGACCTGGCGTACCTCTGTAATCCCCATACATTAAATTTCTATTTTTGTTTTATTGATGATAGCTGTACACGCAGTACCACACGCATAACTTGATCAATAGTATTATCAACAAATTAATGCCATACACGCCCTCCTGCAAACATTGAATATAGCAGCCATGTTTAAAAGTAAACGTAGAGTACATGCAACATATGCATTTTATATTTGAGAAAGTAGGAAAGCGATATAAAGTATTCATTATTATGTATGCCGTGAGTTGGCTAAAATACATACTTCTTAAAATCTGGTTTAAAAAGGTTAATCATTTTTTTAAATTTAAGAACGATTAATATATTCTTAATAACAAGTGCACTATCAGTTCTACAACATTTGTAAGTTTTTGTTTGTGTTTGTTGGAGGGGGGTCTCTAGGTGCTTCCATAGAATGGACCACACGCCAGTGTTTGTAATAGGGTCTTGCGGCCCCTGAAAAGGTATTAAATATCCAGACAAAATATAACATATATCCAAATATGCAAAATTGAATTACAGGCGTTTATAATTTGATGGGTTAAATACTAAACCGACACATTTAATATATGCCACTACGTTGTTAAGGTGCCTCGACTGCAATGTAGGGGGCTGTTATTGAGTTGTTGGTATCCGCCTACCGTCAAAGAAATGATACCAGCAATATAGTTTATCTCTGTTGATAGCACCTCAGTTGTTTAGGAAGTACTGTGCAGACTTGCCTCAAACCACGTTACATAATCATATATAACGAAATATCAAAGTCATTACTATATCAGAACTTTATAAAGTTCAGTCATGACCAGGCCACGGGAACTATTTGTCCGGTCTTTGTGTGGAAACGCTCACGAAAATCATAACCGATAAAAATCATTCGTTCACGCACAGTTAGGAAAACGTTCCATTTTTGTCAAAATTCTAGTTCGTAACTCGAGTATGGTGAACCCAGTTTCTGTTTACTGTCAACACGTCCCTATCAGTCTATATACAGGAGTATATATAGGAGTAATAACTGTACGACAATTGCATGTCTACGTTTACAGGGACGCGTTGCCAGTATTTGCATTTTCTTTGTTAGATACCTTTATCTGAAATAAATAACTATAAGTAATTTCTCCGGCCATATGTTTCTATTAAATTGTCTATTGTCAGGAACCATCCGTTTAATATTTCCAATTTTACATGCAATATATATATGGATTCATGAACTATTTAAGATCTTATACTGAGCACGTTGGTAAAGTGCTATGCCATTCTATCCACGGCAGCAGCGGATCCATTGCGAGGGTTATGGGACTTTAATCTCTACTCCCTGAATTTATATTTGCACAGGTTTTATTCCAAATATATATGAGGCCTTACCCCGTGCATGGAATTGTGGATCTTTCTTGGGCGTTAATCCCTGATATCCCTCTTAAAAATCCTGGATACGACCCTGAATTGGATATTGGAATTTACAAAATAAGAGATAGAAGTAATGTAATTCATTCGTGTTAGAGACACTCCAAACAGGGTGACGAAAGTATGAGTAGAAACGCTATGTTAACGTTATATATGTATTTACACGTTGATGGTGTATCAACTTTGTTACTAACGTATTGCTGAGCGAGCACAGCTAGTTCTCTTATTTATTATAGGAGCTGATTTCTTCTTTGCGGTTCTATAGCTTTTGTATACTGAGCGCTGCATTAGTCACGTTCCGAGCGCAACATGACGTCAGTGACTAGTCTGTATACACAGATTGTTTAATAATTTATACATGTGTTCATTAGTCATGCCCGTCCCGGGGTTTATTTCTAGTCGAGAACATACTTGTCTGTTGCTGTTCATAATGTATCGACTGTCTCTAGTGAGTGAATAATATATATTCTTTAAAGGATATATACTTCTGTTGTGTATAACCATCAAATATGTTCACTGTGTCTGCCTGTCTCTGTGCCTGTCTCTCTGTCTATCTCTCTGTCTGTCTCTGCATCTTTCAGTATCTCTGAATGGTGCGTAAAACCATGTTATACCGTTTTGTCTGTCTGTCTGTCTGTCTCTACTGTCTCCATCTCTCTCTCTCTGTCTCTCTGTCTCCCTGTCCGTCTCACTCTGTCTGTCTGTCTGTCTGTCTTTCTCTCTCTCTCTCATTAATTCGTTCCACATTAATTATACAGTGGTTACCAAAAATAACGTCTGTCAAAAACAATTTTCTTCTATTTATATGTTTCACTGCTTTTGTCAGGTATAACAAATTAATGAAGATTAGAATATGGATAAATCACTATTGTCTATGCGATGCTTTTACAAAGTTTGCCTGTCATTTTTTTCAATGTCTCACGCTCCGCAAAACCAGTAGGATTATCTCATGTATTGACGTATGTGACCAAGTTAGCCGAGAAAGCATCGCGCCAAACAATTCCGTCTTCTTTTTATGCCTTATCTTGTGTAAAGATACTCCACGTGATGTGAGTGCTAGATCGAAAGTACACACACCCCAGTTCTATTTGTACACAACAAACAGCGAACGGAAGCGAAGATCCCTCCATGCTATAAAACTGGTTGTCTAGGCTACGGTCTCTGTGTTGGTGCTGGCTGACGCTGCTGTACGGCTGTGGTACGGTTGCTGTACAGTACTGTACGCTCATCGCTGCGATGCTGAAACCATGCCAGTTTACGGCCAGCTGCTGTCGCAGAAGTCCAGCGTCCACGGCTGCCGTCAATGGTAAGATGTTACCTCTTTACTCAAGGAGTCTGCTGAATTCCGTTTTTCTTTTGTTGTTCGCGTCTATTCATTGGTACCACTTGAAATATTTTCTCATCCTTGTACCCGGGCCTATGATAGTACAGTGGCGCCCGAAGTCAGGATAACAATTACACTTATGGGGAAAGGTCGGCCTTATAAAAAACGACATTTACAAACCAGTTTTAGCGGTTCTTGTTAAAACATTGTGACAACTCTTTGTTTGATTTTATTAAGGAAGTTAACTTGCCTTTATCTGTCTTCATATGTATGCTTGTGATATTTTTTCTTGTATTTTTTTTTTGTTTTTATTACTTAACCTTGTCTTTCTAGCCAGTATCTTCTTGTTTAATGTCTGCCCCGTTGTTAAGTACTAGCTGTGTAGTTTCTGAAATTGAATTCTGAATATTGGTAAATGCTGCATTTGACTGATCAACTCACTGAAATTACGTAATTATTTTAACTGGCTAACTTCTGAAACAGCGCTGAGCTTATTGACCAAGAGACAGTGGAGCCTGTCTAAAAGACCACTTCACTAATAAGACCACTTGTCTATTAAGACCATCCTTGAGTATACCAAAGCATTCACATTAGTTATAACTGACGTATCAGATGAGACCATCTGTTAATTAAGACCAACTTTGGCCAGTGACCTTTGGCCGGTTTATCTTCAAGGGCGGGGGGATGACTCGCAGGGTTGGAACATGACATGCAAGGGTGGGGAATGACAGGCGTGGAAGGGTTTTCGTACTTAGGACAAATCATATATCATTATATATATACACCTTTCATTGTCTTTGTGACACATTTCAAATATATACCAATCAAGTAGGTCTTTAAAAATAAGATATATGCTAATTCTGAACCATTTTAGATAAAAAATATTTCAAAATAAACTCAGAAATTCAACCAAAGTCTATTATTCTAATTATTTAATTATTTATATATTTCATTTACAAAATAAAGATATTATTCTCTCAAAATCATGGGGAAGCGAATGATTACATTGACCATCCCTAATCCCCCCCCCCCCCCTTTGCTAAAAAGTGGGGGATTTCACTGTACTGTTAAGTACAACGTAGTTCATCATCAGGTCAACTCGCGTAACGTTATGCTACGAGACAGGAGTACTGTAGATGGCTTCAGCTTCGCGGAGCTAAAACTTTGCGATTTTCACTCTTTCAATATTTTGCGAGGGTACCATATTCGCGGTCTCACAAAACAAAAACAAAATATGCACAGAGTACATGTTTAACCATTATAATGTGAATAAATTAAATAAATTATTATGAGCACATAATCTCCTTGACAAAAAATATTGTTCGTTTATGGAAGACAATTGGAGAGATGTCATTTCATTCAAGATATTAGTCTTTGAACATACACAACCTGATTTTATTCATAATGTCAACCTTTTACTTTTCAACCTTGCCTTCGACGATAGGAACTATTATTCACAAGGGATTTATTTTCGCGATATTATTAATTCCTCTTTTGCGAATATCACAATTTGAAAACATCCCGAACAAAACGGCATCCACAATATGTAGATGCGCCTTCTCTGATATCATTCTGATGACTGAGTGGTTATTACTTTCACACTGTATTCATGACTAGCCCATCCTACAAGTTCATTATTTTGCACTCGAAGACTAATTTAGTTTCTTCCCAGAAACGAAAGGATATAATGAGGACTGGCTAAACTATTTTGAAATTTATAGGTAACACATGACAGGTGAACATTTTGTTCCACAGGCCATTGGAATAATATGCGTCCAGATCATTTATAAATTGATAGGCAATAGATAAGACAAAAGATTATTCAAAATCGTTAGTACCATATATTTTATTAAGATATATATATATATATATATATATATATATGTGTGTGTGTGTATGTATGTATGTATGTGCCCATATCGGTTGCGCACATGACCGCACATTACCGGCTAGGAAAAAAACACGCTTCACTAGCGAGACAGTTCGGTCACTTTTTATGTGCACCCCGTAACATTATATATATATATATATATATATATACATGTCACAGGGTGAGAAATGACTGGTGGGCCGATCGTGGAATCGAACCCGCACAGAAGTCCGGCATTCTAACCGCTTCGCCAGAAAAGCAAGCTTATTTGGCAAGGAAGTTGGAACCCTTATATGTGCACCGTGACACTCACCCCCTCTCCGAGGACGTTCTGTCCCCAGAACGCAGGAATACCATCCCGGGGGTCACATCAGTGAACTAGGTGGAGGTAATGACGCGATCCACAACTCCCGGGCCCCACGTTGGGCGCCAAATGTCACAGGGTGGGAAATGACTGGTGGGCCGATCGTGGAATCGAACCCGCACTGGAGGTCTCGCCAATATATATGTATATATATATATATATATATATATATATATATATATATATATATATATATATATATATATATATATGTATATATATATATATATATATATATATATATATATATATATTATTGAACCTTTTGTAATATCCGACTCCATGAGTCTCAGTAAATTTAAAGATGTAAAACAGAAAAAAAAAAACAGCAAAAATGGGCAATATCAAGGCCCGTTTCATTCATTGTAAATACACAATGAAAGTTTCTTTCATGAAAGTCCGAAAGTACATAATTCATAGGTAAATCACCAGTACGCAGCAATCACTGGTATAGGTTTTGTTTCGTTATTAAAATGTGCGTTATCTTAACTTTCCACAAATTAGAAAACCTTATCTGGAATTTTTGTCGTATTCTTGCACTGCTTACGGCGGAACAATACAGCCGCGTCACATACAGGTCGGAACACTGGCCTTAGGCCTTGTGACCGGGCAACAAACTCCTCTCTGTCTTGATACACAATCGTAGTTGCCGACAGGTGGCGCTACGATAGCCCTATCGAAACATAATCCGACATAACTCTACATTTCTGGGGAAATAAGGATAATAGCTATCAGTATGGCACACTGTGAATCGTTCCTGGCAGTTCAATTCGTGCAGATCCGAGGCGTGCGCCCAGGGAAGATGCGTGACAAAGGTCCATAGCGACCACCGCCTATAATAATATAGATGTATGGATGGTTCTTAGTATTAGTTAGACATGGTTAATGGACACAGTGTGTACCGTTCAACCTAACGGTTCACATGCGTTGTTGTACCTAGATACTATCCATTTGAAGCATAATTCCGGTATGATATCCTTCTGAAACTAATTATACCTCCGCGATGAAGCGAAGTGATTATGTTTTCTAGGTTCGTTGGCTGGTTTGTCTGATAGTAACTTACGCCAAAAGTATTGAGCGGATTGTGGAGGGTTAGTTTTAATACTAGCACTTTAAATTTTTGAGGTAATCTGAAACACACCATGTGCACCCGTGTTACTGAAGCGTAACACTGGGTACTGCACACGAAAATCTAATAATTAAGAGATTCCTGCGGAGGTTTGTAGGCTCCGACACACAATCTAGTTAATAGAACATTTGGGTGTGTACAATTGAATTATCATATTATAAGGTAAGAGTAACATTCAATGATATTGAGCGTGTAACCGGCTTCTGTGGCCCAAGGGTAGATCAAAGAACTCAAAGCCGGGAGTTTGAATCTCAGCCGTGGCGATGAGATATTTCACGGTCGGCCTCCACCCAGGGTGAGCGCTTTGCAGGCTTAATGGGAAGACCGTGTTTCATTTACAAACGAGTTCGCCTTTCGGGGGAGCCTTTGTGGTATGACCCAGCAATGGGGAAGATTACGCATCCAGGGCCCGCAGGTGCAGGAGTCACCGGACATGGTTGACGCCAGGATATAAATTGAGAGTGATACTGCACTGACACGCAGTCCGAAAATGGAATGGAATTGTGAGGATGTATATATACGTAGTTATTTCAACATTAAAAAATGGAAGCGGTTACCTCCGCCAAAACAATTAAAAAAAAAGATACTGAGCGTATAATACAGGGATATCGTGAAGGCGCCACCGGTAACAACTTCTCATTAGTGTTAGTCGGTTTACTCATATTAAGGGTGCAGAACTGGCAAAAACCACTGCATCTAAAACAGTCCAAAAGTTGTTTTAAATTCATATTAGAACATTCATTTTCATATTAATCATGCATTATTTTAAATCTAGTACATTGTTCTCCCTGATGGTATACATATGTTTGACATTTATTTTGTATGATATTTTATAAATTAAAATGTTTTAAAAAAATTAAACAGTAG
Source organism: Sipunculus nudus (assembly GCA_026874595.1). Lineage (NCBI taxonomy): Eukaryota > Metazoa > Annelida > Sipuncula > Golfingiida > Sipunculidae > Sipunculus > Sipunculus nudus. The sequence goes on from CM049321.1 coordinate 10,699,107, forward strand.
GCTATTTTAAGGATCCAGTTAGAGCAAGCCACTTATTAAACAGGCTAGTATTAAATTACAAGCCAATATCTCAAAAGTGCTTTTTTAAATTTTATTTTCCTCTACTGTGTGACTTTTTTGTTGAAAAATGAATCTAATTTTAAAATTTTGGTTTAAAGTAGATAGAGACATGATAAAGGGAACGAATGAAAGGTTAAACAATATGTGTACCACCAGAAAGAGCACTACACCAGGTAATAATGGTGCTTTATGGGGTCTATATTGAATTTAAAACAACCTTTGGCTTGATTTTAGATATAAGGTTGTTGCCAGTTCTGCTACCTTAATGTCGAATAATAAACAGTACTAACATCGCTGTGTAGAAACAAGCTCTGTGGGGCCTATGTGTTATTATGAAACTACATACCAAATATTGTACCAGTCTCCACTGAACGGAGCATTTCCCTGTACTAAAATTTGTTTTTCGCTTGTATTGATGCTGACATACCAATTTTGGTTCCCTGCGTTTAACAGGTAAACGTGTGTTCCTTTACGCCTACAGCATCCTGTAATTACAGTATTGTATGCCAATTCAGATGTTTTTGGATAAAAACAATGCACTGAAAGTGTAAACGAAAAATGAATGGAGTGATAAGATAAGATGCAGTTTATTGCATATATATAATTGTTTATATATATATATATATATATATATATATATATATATATATATATGTATATTAATACAGTTTTTATATAGGTATTAATATAGCTAACTGCTGTTGCTAAGACGACAGATGATATGTAATTATCTGTTTCCTTTTTAACATTATGAGTTTTTTAAAAAGAATATATGTGTATATATATATATATATATATATATATATATATATATATATATATTTCTGTGTCTATACATATAAACTCATACCAATGAGACAGTTAAAGCGCTTGATACATTTATTTTATTATATTTAGGAGAAATATTTTTGGAGGACCTCATATGCATTAGTAGATTAAAGATCAGGGAACATGTATGACAAAATTAAAAAAATGTATTTCTATTCAATTAATTATTCAGAAGACCCCCGTGTACCAGTCTTTCAGTATGTACATTTGATGAAACTGTGGGTGTATCATTATTAACTGTTACATTTCTTTCAATTATCCTTTATGCCGTAGACTTACATATATTGACAGATAGGTTCATATCAGTGTGTATCAATGGTCGTCCTATTAAGATTTAAAGGTTCGGTGACGTGAGTATAAACTAAATGTATTATACAAATGTCAGTGTCTACGTCATCATTAACATGATCAGTCCATGTAAACAACATGTACCCCGACCCCCGGTCAGATATTCATTAATAAATGTAATTACATTCACTATGGGAACATACTGGGGGACTTCTTAGAGATTTAACAAAGTCAAAGTTTATTAATATAGAACTAATTACACAGGCAGCATGGGTTGTGTCCACCACCAAGATATAATTATACGGGTTTATCTCCAGAACAGATTTTCTTTCTTCTTGTGTGGTTTTATCATGCGACAGCCTATTGAAATACACCGATTTTATAAATGCTAAGGGAGGGGTTTTAAAATGTACAACGCGCGCTAAGCGATAAGATGTTGTCGCATAACAACGGGGAAAGTCCCAAAGTACGTCCAATAAAGATGAATCAGACAATGTAATACATAAACTAATTACCATATTAACAAATGAACATTTATGCGCACTGCCTAAAGCTTTTTTCCATCTGCGCGAAAATATGCGAGAAAGTCGCTCATATTATTTTGTAACTATGGTGTTTCCATGTGTTCGTCAGCGTATGTGCGAAAGGGCGTATCTATGAGTGAAATTCACCACTGGGTCTGCGTGAACTTAGGGATTCCTGGTAAAATGGTATTACTCCAGCACGTTATTGTGGAAGACATGCTATATATACTTCTGCCAGTTCACGCATATATACGCACACATGAAAACAGAGCTTCAACAACTTAACACCAGGCATCGCTGTCTCGATACGCGTGATTTCAGAAAAGTAATACGTCAACTATACACTTAAGTAAACCAAGACTTCAACAGGACATTTCGTCTGGCACTTGTGGTATTTACAGCACAAATCCTTCATTAAACCATCTTGGAAAAAGAAGATGTGTTCATTCTTTAGAGTTATTTATACTTCTGTACTTAATCATCATTATATTTACTTTCTATACCGGCTTCTGTGGCTCAGGGGTAGAGTGCAGGATTCAAAGCCGGGAGATCGTGAGTTCTAATCTCAGCCGAGGCGGTGAGATTTTTCACGGTCGGCCCTCACCCAGGGTGAGCGCTCTGCAGGCTTAATGGGAAGGCCGTGCCCAACAGCCGTGTTTCACTCACAAACGAGTGCGCCTTTCGGGGGCTCCTCGGTGGTATGACCCAGCAACGGGGACGATTACACACCAAGAGACCGCAGGTGCAGTAGTCACTGGGCCTGGTTAACGCCAGGATATAAAATGAGAGGAAGCGTGTGTCACGTAGTCCGAAACCGGAAATTCTGCAGATGTACATGTATGTAGTTAAGCAAGCATTAAAAAATGGAGGCGGTTACCTCCACACACAAAAATTTCTTTAAAAAAAATATTTACTTTCTGTATCCAAACATTTCTGTTGAAATACATTTTTGGTTTAAAGGCTAGCAGTAAAACTTGATCTCGAAACAAAGCCTAATGAAAGTTTATTCCTTCTAACTTTTCGGTTGATCTAGATAGTGTTCGGTTTCCTGTGTTACGCTAAGTAAAAAAAATTACGATTTTTTTGTGCCTGTATTATCGTTCCTATTTCATACCCATATTCTATGGCGACACGGGGAAACTATTTCAGAACATTTGTTGGGAAGGTATATCCATTCTGGAGAGTGGCGATTGTTTAGACTACAATTTACAATTGAATTTAGGATGTATTTATGCGGTTTTATTCCTAAGAGGTATACGAGGTATCAAGTGAAGCCTAATATATATATATATATATATATATATATATATATATATAGAGAGAGAGAGAGAGAGAGAGAGAGAGAGAGAGATGTATGAATAGCCAGGCTGGTGCATTGCATATAGAAATGGAACATGAATACACAGAAAAGTCGGTGCACTTCCTATGGAACCCTTCCTATCGGCAGTGAATAGAATTTTCTGTGTATTCATGTTCCAATTATATATATATATATATATATATAGTTAGAGAGAGAGAGAGATCCTGGAGATAGTTGTGACAGAGGTGACTTTAACAGGCTTTGGTTGACCCGGGTACCTGATGGATAGTTGGCCTCATCATTGGTAACGCAGCATCTACACCTTTCATCCGGATTGATATACGTGAATTCATTATAAATCAAATCGCATTCTATGAAGTGACTATAAAAGAGAGGAGAAGGTGGCGTATAAATATGAATTTAGAATTTATTGTCCACATTGTCACTGTCTGCAGATTGAATTTTCACACACGGGACTGAGAAAACACATCCGATGGAGCCCTTCAGTAGAACGTGACACCATATGCGACTACGTCTTCAGTTATAAATGTTATCTGTTCTCGGGGGAAATCTTACAAAGGAATCCTTATTGTAGTCTACAGCCATGACGGCTTCCTTTCGTCCACATTTTCTTTAGATATAAAAGAGACAGAGAAAGTACACAGAAGATAAGTGTTTGCTATGGTAGTAGTTCATATTTACACATACATTTACGGTTACTAAACATCTTTTAAATATAGAGGGATTATCAACATTGGTATAAGTCAGTTGGTATAAGTTTGAGAACATTCATGTTAATATTCTTTCATGGAATTCCAACAATAAAAATATATTTTGGAAATTATATCAAATGTTCAACCCATGTGAGATTTTACCGTATATCACATTAAAATATAATTATAATAATAAATTCCCGCAGTGTCCTCGCCGATATGAGAATAAATACATTTTAATGTACACATCATTTTTAGTGGGGTTTTTTTTGCGTGTTTTCTGACTTGAGTGGAGACTACCACCGAAAACAGCCGAACAGCCTTCGGCAAAGACCGGATTGTCTTTGTGGTCACTTCCACTGCAGGATAAAGGACTATTATGCATTTGATTAACCTTGCTTTAACTGACGGATTTAAGCATATTTGGCCTGAACTTTGACAAAGGCTCTGACCCACGTGCGTGTTCAGTCAATGTGAAACACATCACTCTCACTTTATGAATGGAAGGGATTCAACCGAGGAGGATTAATGACAAAACCTAATACAAGGTCTCCATTTCCGCAAAAGGGGTGACGTTGAGGTGGGTTGGTCTGATACGATTTAAAAAAGGTTGCGGCTGTAAAGAGGGACGGACCCCATAGACTCCCCCTTTGGTCTGCATCTGCTATAAATGAGGTATGCATATTTCCGTCTCTTTCTCCAAGAAGAGTCTTTGCCTTAACACGTATATTTAATTGATCTTTCATGTCTTCCTCACATCAACCTTTTCTTTATATGTCTAACAACAGTAACCGATCAAAGATCATCGAAAACCTGAGTGCCCCATGTCCCATTCCGGTTCGCGATGTAAACATCATCACTGACCATGTCTTCAACTAAGGTATAAACATACCGGTGTATGAATTTCTTGCCACGAGCACAGCACCATAAAATATATGTTAAAATATAATTGTTCATGTCTTATTGAGACAGTCACCCATTGAAATTCTATATTTTCTTTTGATGAACAAAATGACCCAATATTCTTCCTCTTAGTTAATACATCTCCCCAACCCTGGTAAATATATATATATATATATATATATATATATATATATATATATATACAGATAAAAGAAATATATATTATATAAAGCGGGACGAAGGGTCTTAACAGTCAGACCGTCTCTGCCATGGAAAAAAATAAAACGACCATGCCATTTAATGACTATAAGAACCGCAATTTTGATGCAAAAGAAAAGAATTTACTGAATAAACTATTCAGTTTAAATATATGTGGTATATTTATCATATTTATGGCTGGCAAATCCTATCTTTTACCGCATAAAACATCTGGTGAGGACAAATTTGATTCAGCATTGCATTAAACATGCATGGCATACCTACCTTATGCGCACTGTCGTCCCCTGCAGGACAATTTGACTGGCTGACAATTGAGTTATTGGTTTGTGGCTTCCTGTTCTGTATATGAGGCCAGCTGGTTTCGACATACTTGATGTATACTTGCGACAGACTTGATATATATTGTCAAATATGTGTCTCGGGAGAATGTACAGCACTGATGGTCCTCGAGATGTCTCAGACAAATATATAGAAGTGTAGGCATGTGATTTGGAGAGCACCTAAGGAGATCCGCATACCTCCACCATGAATAGATCATTAACAGGAAAAAGGAATTAATCCATTTAGTTGCATCGTCTAAAAAAATTTGATCAACTCTTCCGTGCATGAAATTCCATCCCCCCCCCCCCCTTCCATCTGCTATACATGGTATCGTGTATAAAAACGAATAGGCAACGCCATTTTCCAATAGGATCAGGTATCAAGCTCGGTTAAGTAGAGACCTTGCTTCAGCGGGTCTTCAGGTCTGCTTTATCATGAATCTAATCTGTTCACATGACTTATCAACAAGAAGACATGCACTGGAAACAGACCGGTGGTTTGAGTGGTTAGATTTTCCAGAACGTCTCCCGTCGCAGCACGGTTGATCTAAAAATAGTTTGCCCGCCGTTCGCGTGCTACCTGTTTTGTTTTGTCTTTTAAATTGTTATTTATGAAATCGCACAGTTCCCTGGAGTAAGGTCTTGAAACCTTATTCCCATGGATGGACAGAGATACAGACAAAGCAATCAACCCTGCTCCCACAACTAGATTTTGATCACACGTATCTACTTTTACTAAAGCCTCTTTGATTCCAATGTTTCTTTAAGATCAGGCCAGTTTTTAATATTGTTACATGGAAAAGCAAATGAACAGACAGACAGGATTACACACAATGTGGAAAAAATCACATTATTCCGACTTCGTTACTAGTAAAACAAGTGCGGCCTGCGAGCTCACTTTGTACGGCCCGTGAATATTCCTGCGCAGTTTCAATACCTTGCTGTCTCGCATAGGATAACGCGCTTAACGAGTGTACAATGAGATTTTGTATCCATTTCCAGAAAACGGACGATGGACAGAGTATATATCGGAATTTTCATACGAAATAAAAAAAAAAAAACCACACAGTTATATCCCGTTCCATTTACACTGATTCCTAGAAACCCTCTTTTAATATAAATTAATCATATATGCAAATGTATAAAAACTGAACTCTTGCGTGTACTGTACTCCTGTCAACCTTGCTTTCGGTATTAATAGTTTATGGAATTTCGGAGAGGGGCTAGACTATAATTTCCTGAAAAGTGCGTACCCTCTGCACATTGAATAATATATTATTGTACTTGAGTTTCACTTTGTCCTTTTCCTTTATTTACCGTTTAACCACTGCTCTCGGTATTGCAGGAACGTGTTGGAATTTTTATTGAATCTTATTATTATAGAACTAGCGCCTACACCGTGATTCTGACGTAGGTTGCGTCACTGTCTACACCTGAGTTATTATACCGCATATCTGGTCTGTATAAAGGAGGAACGGTCAATCAATCCAACTTGCTGTGACATCTCTAACTAGGAGTCTGTATTCTAGGGAATGCAAGCCTCCGCCATGGTTTGGTCCCTATCGTGGGATGCTCCCCGACAAATTTGCATTCACTTACTCTCTTTATGAAAATAGTTTTATGTCAATGTAATTTAAGCTAAATCATGAAGAACTGGATATTTAACAATCTCGATTGTATATAAGAATCAAGTTGGAAGAAAAGTAAATGCAAATGAGTTGTTGTAGTTGTTGCCATAATGATTATAAACAAAGGAGAGACGCTTAAAAAATTGCGACTCTGAAACGTGAGCAAGGTTTTGTCAACCCGTTAAACAGAATCAGCCACACAAAAACAAAGTAAAAACACCATCAGGGACGTTATGTTTACATCCGTGTCTGAGTATTGATTGGTGTGTTTGGTTAGTTTTTTTTGTCAGCAACCATATTAAAGGCAACCAAAACGATTTCTAGGAAACTGCGTTGAAGGATGGCACATGGCCCTGAAAAGTCCCCTTTAAATCGAGAAATCGAGATGGACATATTAAGAAAGTGTTGCATTTCCGGAGGTATGCGCTGCGCCAAGTGCCATGCAAATGCCAAGTGTATCGTATTTTACAGCCGCTAATGTGGACAAACAGAAAAAAAGATGTAATATTAAGGTGGTCAGTTGCGTTTTTGAGGACTTTGACTTGCAGCAAGATGTGCTTTTTATGTGGGTTTTAATTATTTTGCCCCCCCCCCCACATGTTATGATATAAAATGCTGGATATAAAAATAAACAGTCTGTGTGCGGTGAGATCGCCTTATTTTTGTAAATAAAAGGTTTGTGAACGATATAGGAATAGGTCCCTTTCAGTTATAAGATGAACCACGCAATGCAGAGAACAATAATCCAATGTAATCCTGTTGTTTTGTATTTTCCATAACAATTGAGTATTTATATCTATTTATTGTATCTTCATGTACTAGGCTCGAAAACGTGGCGGATACTCCGTGGGCAAATGGGATTGGTGAAATGTTTTTGCGGCGGGGAGGGAAATCTGAGCTATCGGACCACGCTGGTTTTATGTACACACAGGAATAATCTTACCTGCCCTTGGGTTTAGATATGTCTTGATGGTTAACATCTAATCTGCGTTGAAAGAAACATCAAGTGTGGTCACGTGACGTCCGTGAAAAACCGAACAAGAACTCTAGCCTGGCTATCGTTCTGCCAGCAATACCATCCATTTGTTTATGGGTAATCCCGGCCATGATACAGAATAAAATATAAAGCTTAAATAAAGGATATTACGACTATGAAATATTTCTATCTCTGTCTCTTCAATTTCTCTCTCTCTCACTCTCTCTCTCTCTCTCTCTTTCTCTCTCTCTCTCTCTCAATTGAAATTGAAATGCTTTCATATTGATAAGAAAATACTTACTTTGTTTTACACATTTGTTGTACAAAGTGTGGTAACCTTCAGTATTATCTGCTGGCGGAATAATTTGAGTGTCGCTAACAAAGAAAGATTGGCAGAACGAGGAAAACTGCAGAACGTGTTAATGGTGTAGACTTGGAAAATTTTTTGAAAGCATGTATTGTGTAAAGGTACTGAGTAAGTTTAAAACCATGATGAGAAGTCAGCCTCTGTTGAGTGGAGACATCAGATGGTGAAACCTGGAAGACGTACACAGTCCATTATGTGCAAAACAAATCGTTTCAGGGACTCATTCATGCCCAGTGCAGTGTGTTTGTTCAATAAGCATATGTAAATCATTGATATGTTTTCTACTCGTTAATCATACGTTTTTTACACAGTATTATTATTACTCTTATTATTATTAATAATAATATTATTAATTTCTTAGTTGTTCCACATATCAGTTTCTTGACACCCTAATTCCGTATTGGCGATAAATGATATTTTATATTATCTGTTTGGTATAATTCTCTTCCCTCGTCTCCCTTCTCTTGTAAGCATCAGACCTTTCTTCAAAGGCACACATCTGTGATTTGAAGGCAACCACATTTGCAGATCTTATTAAAGGCCATACAGGATTTTATCACTAAAACATTGGTACATTTTTTTAGCATGGCGAAGGCTCTACAGCGACTCTGGAGACAAATGAGACATAGATATATAGGTTATCGCATTACAGAAAATACGGTTAACACTTTTCTTAATTCAAAAGAGCGGGTGCGTACTTGCCTGTTTATTTTTTTTTGGGTTATAAGGGAACGTATTAAGTTTACATGTGTGTGCAAGTTATGCCTCGGCTGCTGTATTATCTTATGTCAGTGAAGAAAAGTAAAGATAATTCTCGTTTTACGTGTTGTCAACAAGCAGGTCTGACTAGGGAACTCTGTTTATATGCCCCTTAAGCCTAGCTTACACATCACGAAATTTGGATAAGTATGATTTCGTAATTTCCTTTATCGTATCGAATCGTTTTATGAATTTCTTGCAAAAGGGGTTTGGATCATCACATCGAATACCGATCAGCAACATGGCTGCCAATGAAAATGATGATTCTATCTATCGCAGAAAATTGGCTCTATGCGCTTGGTAGCATAATTATCAAAAGGTGACGAAGACGACCAACTGGACAGAAGAAGAAGAAGTTCTGGGTATGGCCTTGGCTAGTGAGACGGAGTTACGATTACCAATTACGATACGAAAATTATGAACATGCTCGAAAAAATACGATACGACACGAAGCCAAAATCTTAGGACTTGGTATCGTTTTTTTAACATACACTTTGCGATAAAGCCTGCATGGATTTCGTATCGTATCATGCTCCGTATCATATCGTATCCAAATTTCGTAACGTGTACGCTGGGCTTAATTACACATACAAACTACAAATTTCATGCACGGATGAGACGATCCAACTTAAGAAACGAACGATAGATTAATTCTTTTTTTTTTCCTGTTAATTTTAGTTCATGTGTTGTCAGCCGGGTTTATATATCGTTTTACGTTTTGAATACATTAAATCTCATACGTAACACCGACGAAGCGCCATGTATACACGACATAACGCGACGTTTAAAGTTGGCCGTAACGCAGAGGAAAATGTTAAAACATATTCTAAAATTTCTTCACGTTACGCAGACAGATTGCAAAAGAAAATTTGGGGTTGCCAACTCGTTGTTCAAAGGTGTGCTTAGCTTTATATCGTGTACGTATAACACTATATCCGGGTTACGTGATCGCTTAGAAGTGATTGCCAACTATTAGTTGGGGTAGCAGGTGCTCACAATTCAAGTTGGACTGGCTCCTAAATTACTTATGAAGCAGATGTACGGTCATTTATGCACAAATGAACCTGTGAAACTGGACACCAAAAAAAGTGAATTAGCTTCATCAGTGTGGCCCGGTCACCTGTTCAAGTCACGCGCGAGAGCCCATTACCTGCTGGTATGTCTAGTGTGCGAATAGCGTTTTTGAAACTTGTGCTCCCATGGTGGAAGCACATGTATCAATAGGGATTCACATTTCTAGCTTTTATAATAGAGTAAAATATGTAACGTTTTACTTAGTTGTTTACCTTTAACTCTTTGTAAATGAACGTGGGGCATTGACCTCGTATTACTTTGACACTCCTCGCATATCAACATTAACCAGCACCGTTTACTTTTCTTTTGCAGTATGCAGAGGAGGTGTATGTATGATAACTGCAGCCTGGACTCTCAGTTTCCGGAGGAAGAAGAAGACGAATTATCCTTCCTGGAGGGATGCATGGAGTGTGACGAAGACGCCATCTACGACCTCATCCAAGATGGCGTCACCGTGGAACAAGTAAACGAGCGTGACCGGTCAGGAAGGGTAAGCTCATGTCTATATAAGCAGTCTAATAAAAATTAAGTACAGTTGATCATGTGATCATCTATTTAAGATATGATTGGTTGCCGGAAAAAAGTATGCAAAGACCAACCGTTGCTGCTTAGCGCTGAGACTGGTACCTAGCGCAATTCTAGGCCTACTTTTTCCACCAAATCATAGCGAAAACAGTCATGTATACTGGATGGTCTAGCAGTCTAAATATGTCGGGATGGCAGCTGCATCAATTGGTGTTAGGTCAGTTTTTTTTTAAAAAAGTGCACATATAAGCGCCATTTCTTACAGATCTCTCTGATGGAAACTTCTTATGTGTCAAGAACTAAAAGAAAAACGTGTCTAAGGTAACTGTCACGTCTTCATGCCACAGTAATTGATAGCGAAGGCCATTTGTGTCATCACCTTGCTTGGTCACCTCTAAGAGTAAAGGGATCAATAGGTATGTTTGGATAGTGGTGAGATGAAAAAAGACTTGTGACCAGATTTGACGGAAGCGCCGTATGGTCAGAAATGGTCATATTATTAGGTGCAGGTTTATTCCATTCTAATTACCATTTGGTCCGAACGGAGACGCCGTCCTATATGAAAACAAAGGGATACAGGTGATTCGATTTTACATTAAACATTTAGCGTCCCATCGTGAACTAATATCGGCAAACTCTGATATTGGCAGCTAAAAGTGACGATCGTTTTTCTCGTGAAACGTTAAACTGTGAGACAATAGAGGTATTTGACACAGGCTCGGCAATTAAGAACACATTTTGTCGTAAAACAAAAATAAGACACGTCTGAATAATTACCGCCAATTAAGTTGTTTGAAGAAGTGTTGTGGTCGAGTCACCAACACCCAAGATCAAGAACAGGTCCTAGTCACCGCCCTAAGAATCACACTTGGAGTGCATTTTCTAAATTCTTGGAGCCGGCCACGGCACGATTCAGCGAGCCGGAAAGGCTCGAGACCGAGGCGAAGCCAAGACCAATACCGAGACTGGCGTACCGAGCCTGGAAACCAAACACCGACATCGAGATTTCAAAAACCGGTTTATAAAACCTTAAAATGTAGCATTCAGGTATGACTTATGTCATGACGCCCAGGCCCCATCATGTCACTAAAAGAGCGAGTCATGATGTTTAGGCTTTGGATGGCCATGAGCTTTAACTTTATTAATCGGGACGTTGATAATAAAACGTGTTTTTTTTTGTCTTATCTATCAAGTCATGATTTTTAGCTATGGTTTGTCACGAGCTTGAACTTTATTAATAGGGACTGTAATAATGAAACTTTAATATTTAATTTTTTTCTTATCTATATAAGTGAATAAGAGCGACCGGAATATAAAAGCGCTGGGAACCTATCTACGTGGCTGTATGAAACGTGTTCAGGTTACTATATTTCACGTTGTGAAAGGTTTGTAATGTAAGAAAACGTCCCAAAGACAAATTTTTATCGTGACATTTGCTGAAGATTGCTTGATAACTCAGTGCAAAAAGCAGGGTAATCCAAAGTCAATATATGCTTTCTCGGGAGAGAGAGGATATTACAGTATATGGACGACGCGTAATAAATATCTGACTATAGCTATTGAAAATAATTTAAAATATTCTGTGCAGAAAATTTTTTCGTATAACCAAGTTTAAATAGAAAGGGCATATAGGAGAGGCAGAACGGCGTTGCACGGTTTTATTTTTTAGACATTTGTATAAGACAGATTTTTCACTATCCTTGTTATTTTTATGGGATTCGTTCTCTAAAATATATGTCTTAATCATATATTTATATCCTAGTTTACGTTCAACTTTTTCTGGGTATTATTCAATTTTATTTCCAGTATATGGAATATATATTACCGCAATATATCAAGGTTATTATGCCCTCTCGCTCTACGAATACCTCGACTAAAGTTGCAATTATTTTTTTTATTTGCACTTACATTCTAGGTTAGTTACAAGGAAATGCAACATATAAGATAACATTTTAGTTAATTTAACACACCGCTCTACTATTATTACAAGGCTGTCGAGTGTAAGTTAGCATCATAGCACAGTTATTTTAAAATACCATATACTGTACATGAAATTCTCAATCTTCAACAGTTATTCAGTTTAATTTCTTTACCATTTTCATGAAAGTTTGTCTTACCCATATAAGATATATACACCACTATTCACATGTAACAGCCTGATTCCCTCAGCCAACAGTTAAACAGTCCTTTTTTTGCCGGGCGGTCTCTTGTTTGTGACGGAGTCCACTGAATCCGACAGGGCTTAAAAATACCAGTCTTAAACCACTCACATTTAATGTTTTCCCTAATAACATGCACATAAACTGTGTTTTCTAAAGTCTATAAACATAACTTTCACTTTGTAGCGATTTCAGGATAACTGTTATCAAGTGTGTCATATTTCTATCTTGATTTTCCCAAAGTGAAGTCGTCAGAAAACTGGGTTTCCTGCGACAAGCGTATAAAATAGGATCTAATCCAAATATTGCATCCCTATACCAAAGAGAATAAAGTTGTACACAATAACCCGTTAAAACCACTCTTCTCTGTCAAATATACGGCCTTAACCGTAACACTAAGATTCTAGAACTAATGCTGCGTTTACAATAGACCACGATTTGGCCATTTTTTAACAATCGTGTTGAGCTCACATCTCACATCTTAAGAGCATGACATTTCGTAGATCAAAATCACGGTGATCTCGTGTGATCTCGTGTGGTCGCGAGACATCTTTATGATCCTGCCACAGTCTTAAACTTGCTTAAAATCTTGCTTCGGTCATGACGATTTTTAAAAATCGTTTCAGTGTTATAATAGTAGTATAATATCCATGTTTCCTCCATGGAGTCATTATACAGACTGATGAAATGCAACAAATTTCTCTTTTTTATACCGATCTTGTCCCATTCGTGTAAATTCGTCCTCCTGTATCTAAAAAATAGACAACAAAGATAGAAGATCGTTTTGAACGTAAGGGAACGTAAGCGAGTGTAATTAGGGATCGTAGATTCAAATCGTGATGATCGTAAAAGATCATAACGGATCGTCATAGAATCGTGACAGATCTTCATGGAATGGTAAGGGATCGGTTATCCAATCATGGTAGTTCTTGTCCAGGATCCTAACAAAACGTATTGCGTCACATTAAATTGTATGAAACCGGAAATGGGAAATCGGAAAAATTTGAAAAAAAAATTAAGAAAAAGTTCCTCGGTCATGAAGATCTGCTACGATACTTGGCATATTCGTTGCCTATATAAACACAGCTTCAAACGCCATCAAACGTGACCACGAGTGTTTTTATTGCGACCATACGTGTAAAACACCACACTTGTTAAGTTCGGTCTTATATGTGACACACGGCCTTGTCGGTTAAACCAATTGTCATTAGTTAAATCATAGTCTATTCCTTTAAAACATTGCCATCTGCATAATATATTGAGGGTAGTGGCCCTTAAGCTTTGTCAGGCAACTTCATTGTGGCCACGGATAGATATTGTTCTTTATTTCTTGTGCTACTAAGGACGATTCAAAATGAATCCAAAGGGGTCATTTTCCATATTTCCCCCTAAATCCGTATAAGAATTTGACATTATTTCGAGAGGGGTCTATCACATCGTTATCTATCGGAAACTACACCAATCAAATCGTCCCATGAAAAACTAGTCTCGCACAAACCCGTCCGAATTCGTTCGTATCTACCTCGAACAATATGCTAGTATCCCATGGTAAACGCGAACATAATACAGTCTTATTTTATAATATCAACTATTCCTCAAAAATTACGATTACATCGCTCGCGATGACCGAACATCAGCGGTTACATATTATAAACTAGAGATGTAGTCTGAGCCCGCAAGTATACCTCCGCCATCATCCTAATTAAACTGTTCATCGCAGAAAATGTATGTGTGTTACGCTTTGCCAACTCCTGTTACGGATCACTGGTAAATCACCTCCGGAACAAAGGCGGCCTCTTATTCGAGTGAAAAACCCTGGCTCTGTACTAGCATGTAGGCATTACTCTATCTAGCAGCAGAAAAGTTCTGTTACAAAACAAACATATTATAGGGATCATGATTATCTTCACAATTTAATAGATTGTTTCTCGACAATATTTCATAAAAATCCATTCACACCTTTTTTTTAGTAAAGCATTCAAGGGTAATTCTCATTAACAAATCCCACATTAACTTATAAAACACGAACATAACATAAAATACATTCCCTAGGCTAACCTGCTATTTTTTCACCCGTTATGAAGATTATGATTCAGTGCATTTAAAACATAGTCATATTGTTTAAAACATGCTTGTCCATCAAATCATTTCGTATGGGACCGTACATTCTATAAATAACTGCCATGCAAAGTAAAATTCACTGAAATATGTCGATATTGGCTAAGCTCTGAACAAGTGAGCGGCCCGGGTTCGGTAATCGTTTTACCAACTAGAAAGCACTCAAGGAGTCCACACCTCCGCCAACTTCTGATCAACATAAAGAGCAGCGCGATGATTTGACCTGCCTAGAATTAAACTATCATATCTCATATGCATTTGAGCAGTTGGAGTCTATTCCCCAGCATGCGCATCATATCAGCCAGTTTAAATCTTTGTACAAGTAGTGTATTCAGTATACCACAAGCTGGTAGGATCCATTTTAGTCATCGTTGAACCTCTCTATTACCATCGCCCAAACAAGTATCAGTACCGTAATTTTTGTATACTATCAGATAATTTTTAATACCTTTTGATGATGACTTGATCATTGATGTGTATATGCTTTTACAATTAATCATTTTTCATGTGTTTTGTATATGTGTCATATTTTAACATGTTTTATAATGAATGCTTATGTATTTTAGTGTTTGTGTTGCTGGATGTATTCTGTTATTATACTTTAGTCCAGAGCCCTATATAATAAAAGCTTATGCTGAATGGGTTATCTTGGTGAAAATATGCATTATAAATAAATAAATGAGTGGGAAGACCAAAATTCAACTCCTTATTACCTACGCTAATCGGGGTTATGTTTTTGTCGGCGTTGGTTCGTCTGTTTATTTGTCTGTTTGTGTGAGCCTGTTTGCAACATTACCCAAAAAGTCATTAACATATTTCTATGAAATTTTCAAGATAGCTCGGTAATGGTACCAGAAATACTAGAAACAGTTTATAAAAGTGTGGGAGTGATCCAGGAATTTTTAAGGAATAACGCTACATTTCTGACAATGCCTTATGGGGACAATAAGCTGCCTTGGAAGAGGTCTGCGCTCTCTGAGTGCAAATTATTAGTAAGGCATATAAGACGATGGGTGAGGTTTAGTGGAAGTTTTAGTCCTTTGTTTTTGCTTCTTTTGAACAGGTTCCTACATAGCCCTGACGTTTGGCTTTTAACCACTGTATAATACCAAAGACACAAGTTTAATGGACTAGTATCATGTAAGGTCTGAGTCTTCCGTCCGGAAAGATAACGTTGATGAAAATCTGTGCATCTTGTCAAAGATAAGACCTCAGTAAAGCACGCCAGGCTAGATTTATCCTTAAGCTCATGGATGTTTGCAAGTCAGTCGGTTGAGGGGAGCAAGTCGTAAACCATTCTACAGTGCTTCTTACAGCAACGAGCTAATAGCAATATTGAGCGGAAACGCCAAACAGAGATTAGATATTTATGGATTTATTGCTCAAAGCGCCGATTTATTCTTTCATTTGCGATGAGCTTAATAGGTAAATTGCTCCTATTGCTTTAATTTCTTTGCCCATCCAGTGATTAATCGCCCAGTACTGATGTTATTAACAAATTAATGTCACCAGCTACAAAGCATCATCCATGAATTAAGCCATCGCACCAGGAATCATGACCAATATAAAAGGAAGAGTTATTATTTATGAAAATGACGTAATATGTCGATAAATACATATATTATGACATTAGATATTTACGCTAACAGGATAATAAAATAGTGTGCAAAGTATATACTCACTTACATATATAATAACTTAATTATATTTATAAATATATATATTTATATTTTTAACAAGCTTTATTCTACAATCATTACACAGTACAAAATAAAATCTTTTCTCTTACAAAGCATGTCATATCTCAATCTATTAAACATTTTAATATTGACCACTTCTCCATTAAATCTACGTCTTGTTTTTGTTTTGTTTTTTTTGCCATAATCATGCATTGTCAATCTGCATGTAATGTTTTAAATATTGCTCAAATCCTGTTATCATTACACTAAGATCGTTACACCTACATCTATAAATATACATTTTACCAATGATAAATATATATTTTTCACATTTGTTTGCTTAATACTCCTGAAGGCAGTTCTGCTTAATCAAGGTGAAAATTATCTTCTTTCAACCTCCTTAAAACACAGTATTTCTATTTTTTACCAAAATTTAAAGAATAGATGCTATGTGATTAGGCCAAAAAAGGTAGGGTTCTCAGGCACTTTTTTCAGAAATCAGTGCGGGCGGGCGGTTTTTTTTTATTTCTTTTTGGTATGTTTCGATAAAAATGTCATATGATCAGGGAAAAGCATGGTAATAACGTATTTTTATCTAAACAGGTAAAAGCACTACATAACAAAGGAAAACTTATCAAAATTGTATTATTATATCTTCTTTAAAGATGACAATTGAAATTAAACTTTGGTGCTGGAGGGGGGGGGAGGGTTAAGATTGAATCGGGCGGCGCCTGAGAACCATACCTTTTACTTTTTTTTCTTGCTCACTGCAACGGTTTTTCAAAAAGTACATTATTTATCTGTTACTAATTTCCACTTCTCTAATCAGTAATTATTAATTAAAATTTTCTGAATAACCTTATGCTGAAAAATCTTGTGTTTTAACATCCTGAAACACACATTTAGATAACAGGTACACCCGATAAATATAATATTTATATGAAGACATTATGTTAAACTTGCTTAACAAATACCTCTATCGTAATGATCCCGTAAAAGATTCCGGTAAATTATAGTTAAATTGATATAACTGATTTGTATCGAACGTTTATATGTCCTATCTTGGTGGATATATTTCTTCTTCCCGCCCCTCCGAGTTTAAGATTTTTGCTGTACTCCAACAATAAAATATAGGGATATATATCGGATATTACTTGCTCAGAAATGAATAAAAGTTCATATCTCAAAGTAAAATTTCCGAAAAAATCCGAATTCTAAGGAACGCAAACCTACGCCATATCATGGTCCCAATTGTTTGATGCCCCCAAACAGTGTCTACCTTCTCTTATTCGGCCCATATCCCCATGTTCATTAGTGCATAATTGGCTGCCCATTTATGAATATCTCTTTAAGCCGTTCCTGAATCCAGGTCAATCGCCGGATCAATACCAAAATCTACTCGTTTCTTCATTAGCCCATTCCCGAAATGTCCTGAAAATATTTTGAGATTTGTTTTTTCATGTGAATAGACACACACAAACACGCCTTCACAAAAACACACACACATTAACGGGAATGAATGCGTACCCTCAAGGCGGAGGAACAAGTAAAGATACTGGATTAATAAGTACAATAACCTAAATGTTCCCCGTCAATTCTGGAGGAAATTATTTGCCAAAGGAACATCATAAGAAATGGACCATAATGAACAGTATTTCCGTGGTCGGCATTTCTAAGGAGCACTGACATTTACCGCGAGAAAAAAAGTAACAGTAAAACAATGTATGTTTTAGTAAGCTTATATAAAGATCAAACGGTACCACGCAAGACGTCAAAGTTTTAACCCCATTTAAAACTAGTTAAAAAATAAGAACATGAAACGGGTGGATTCGTCGAAAGGTCAATAACTCTTAAAAGAAACGCTGCGTAATCAAAGCTCTACTGCAAATGTCAATGTTATACGGTGCATTAATGCCGAAGATTGGTTTCGTAAGCACTCTTTTTTCTATTATTATATCTCAATATCGTTCTCAATGTCAACCAGCCATTTTGGTCATACATTGCTTTCACTTTAACCGTTAAATTTTATTAAAAAGAAAAATAACTGTTAAGTGCATTCTTTATACAAATTTTTCATACTTATATCATGCGTTAAAACATCTTCCATACGCCAGTTTTAGATTGTCGATACGTGTACCTAGAACCGATTTGTATTGAATTAAAAATATGTTTCGCACA
The DNA here is from genome assembly GCA_026874595.1 of Sipunculus nudus. Taxonomy (NCBI): domain Eukaryota; kingdom Metazoa; phylum Annelida; class Sipuncula; order Golfingiida; family Sipunculidae; genus Sipunculus; species Sipunculus nudus. The sequence continues at coordinate 10,717,725 of CM049321.1, forward strand.
TTTTGGCACAAATCATAAATAAGTTGTTTTCTTAATAATCTGAAGTATAACTTTGTTCCGTGGCCATTCACCAAAGACTGGTATAGAATTTATACTCTCAAAAGGTATTCCCTTAACTCTTTAATAGAATACACCGTATATCTGATGTGTCGGTGACACGTTTATATGGGATTACATGTACTTCAGTAAAAATCAGCTCTTTCAATTTATTATTTTTCTTTACATTTTAAAGTTCTCTATATTTTCGTAACATCTGCAGTGATCAGCTCATTCAGTACATCAGAAAGTTAGGGGCGTGAGTTAGCAGCCTTCGTGAAATGTTACATCAAGTATTTTTTTTTGCATAAAATCTTACTGTAAACAAATTGTCGAATAAAGGCGCTCTGTTTTATTTTGGCCATATGCTGTTGATTTAAAACCAATTATATAAATTAGTACAATTGTTATTATTGTCAAATACGAAGACAAATTCCTCAGGGGAAAATTCTGGGCCGATCCCGGATTCGAACCCATAACGGTGGCGCACAAGTCCAAGCTTCACTAGTCCGCTTTTATGTCACCCTGTAACACACCCCCTCTTAAGAGCGTTCTGCTATCAGAACAAGACTAATTATCCCAGGAGTCACATTTTGGTGAGATTATTCCCTGGGCCACAAAGTTTACCGTCATCCCCGCACGAGCCCCCATGTTATTACAAAGACAAATTGCTCAGGGGAAAAGATCTGGGCCGATCCCGGATTCGAACCCATAACGGTGGCGCACAAGTCCGGCGAACCAACCGCTTCGCTAGCATAGCAAGCATCACGAGAGAGACAGCTCGGTCCGCTTTTATGTCACCCCGTAACACTGCCGATGTACGTTTCGTTAAAATTGGGTCATAATTACAAAACTTAAACAGATTCAAATAGAGGTTATTTCCTTTTAATCATTTTTTATATGAAAGGGAATTTTAAATGTCACAGATACATATAAGCGAAACAAAGATACTGAATAAAGAGCTATAAAAATGCTTGTATATACGGCCGTCTGTACCGTGGACAAAGGCTTCAACTTAGCAGTAAAGATCTACGTATGATTCCGGCAATTACTGGGAACATTTCTATTTGATTATAGAGGAATGAGTTCATTTAGTAGGAGTACCACAATGTCAAAGCGCATGTCCTGGTCTCAGCATTAAAACAAGATGTGCGGGGACGGTGTTAGAGGTTTATGACTTCCGTGAGGATTCTTGGGCGAGACGACGCGGCTTTCTCAGTGCTTGTCAAACAAATGACTTGAAGTGTCACGGAAATTTATCCCGCCCGGACAAAATCCAGTGCTTCTGTCAGAACCCGTCTGAAAACGTGATAGAAAAACACTTACAGCTAAACAGAGCGGGGGACAGCCAGTGCAGGTGGCAGCGATGTCCCAAACAAACGATTACCCCAAGGCAAGCGCCGTCAGAACGTCAGCTTTTGTTAGCGTGCCTGGTAAAGCTTTATATTTGACGAGAACTAAATGAAAGAACGTCACATCTAATCTAATATCTGTTATACAGAGAGATGGATGACAGGTTGAAAGAGCTTTACCTTGCTTAATTATTGAAATCCTAACAAATAGCTCAGATTTGCACGTCTGGGAGCGTTTTTACGTTGATGGTAGACATATTTGTTTTAGCAGAGACTGGTCCGTAAACAGGGACACGCTTTTTAGATCTTGGTATCTTATCTTGAAGATTATACAAGAGCAGGTTTTCTCAGCTTCTGAATGAACCGCTGGATGGCTTGATTTTGATCTTTGGAACATGTACTGATACTATATATGTGCCTCTATTTAACTGGCATTGTAACGATAAGAGGCCTCAGAGTTTTCAGAGAAAAATACATTGTTAACCATAAATAATATGGGGAAGAGTAATAAATGTATAGAAATTGATACCTACCTGGAACCCGCAGGTGGAGTAGTTACCGGGCCCGGGTGTCGCCGGGATATAAAACTGACAGAGCGTGCGCTAACGCATTGTCACACAGTCCTTAACTAGAACGGGACTCTACAGGTTAAAATTAGTTCAGAAGCGTTAAGAATGAACCTCCATAAAAAGATAAATAAACGAGAGGAAAAATGTTAGAAGTAAAACTTAAATAACTATATGTTCTTCTTTATGAAGATATTGTAAATATAGTGTCCTTAACCAGAGAAATCAGCAGATCTTGATTCCTGTGTTAATAAGGACAGTCCCCTTGAGTCCTCAGTCCAAACAGAGAAAAAAGTATATATATATATATATATATATATATATATATATATATATATATATATATATATATATATAAAGGCACAATATCCGATCTACAGCGTATCTTTCTGGCAAGGGATGAAGTTAAATGCCTAAATTATGTGACAGAATTTCTCCTCAATCGCCGTATTTCTCACATTATAAGTCATATTTCATTCATCTTTCAACCAGGGCGTCATTATAAATGATAGATCTCTATAAATGAGTAATTCACGACAGGTGTTGAGAAATATGACATCTCTTTGGGATCGAATTCCATTTATATATAAGAAGATATACAATTGTATCAGCATGAAAGATGACACCTTCCTTACCACAAGGGAAACAACAGAACACTCTGGAAGATAATTACCATACGACGTGCCTTTCGGGAGCAGGGCTGTGTAAAGAGTGTCGTATTGCGCATGCGTGTACTTCAAAGTGCGCCTTTATTACACAACGGGTAAAATCCCGCGGGTTTGGTGTCTAGTTGTGTAATATGAACCTGGTATTCAGACACGTCATATAGAATCCTAAGGCGCTTCGTAACGCCACGCACAACTAAGGGGATTAAATGACTCCTCTAAGCGTTATGATTTCCACGGAGGCCGTTTTGTCGATTACACGAGTTCCCCAAGCTGTCTGGTTTTTCATCAGAGGACCCATGTTGGTCCATCAGTGTATGTCTCCTTATTATCCATCAGACAATTTACATTCTTCCGTAACCATGCCGCATTTTGAAGGACATTGGTGTTCAAATTTGTTTTTCGTTGATTTCATCCTCTAGAGAACCCCCAGCTATTTAGCCATCTGAAGTCGGAGACGGATACTGACCATTAATCCAAACAAGGAGTAAGTTTTCGTCCATCTATCAGGAAATGCCTATATTTATTAGTATGCCTGTTTATATATATATATATATATATATATATATATAGATATATATATATATATGTATATATATATATAATTATATATATATATATATATATATATATATTCGATCTAGAAGTACATATAACTTATGCGAAATTCTTGCTGATTTTTACCCACATAAAACAACGCATTAAACATACATTTCTCTGATTCAAGTACTTCTTATATGCATAACTCTTTTCCTGTAAATTTTCAGACAATCAACATTTTTACCCTTGATATTCCTGACTGAAATGAATTCATATGCATAACGCCGACTACTTGGTTTATATTTTATATATCCCTATCCATCACACGGTCCCTGTTGGTGTTACTGTTCTGTAAAGATGCCAAGTGGATGAGCAATTCGCTCCACGTTCGAGTATAAAAAAACACCATTCAAGATATATGTGTAATAAAATTAATTGATTATAAATATGGAATACTTTACCGTTGTCATGACATCTTTGAAACGTTATTCTCTAAATTGAACACGTAGAGTGTTCATTTGCAATAAATATGTAGATGTAACAGAAATGGGGTGGTCCCTGGATAATAGTCTCATAAATATACTACAAAACGTAATCTTCAGCGGTGAACATAACTATTCATAATGCGAGGTAATTACCGAGCAGGGGCTTCACGCAACAAGCTAATTAACGTATTATTATTTAAATATTTGATTAGCAGGTCTATTTTGAGCCATAATAACTCAATTACAATATAAACACGTTCACTGCATTACGATATATAAATAGTTTATTTTCATTTCTTAAGAAAGTGTCCTTCTTGTTGACTTTTTTGGTATTATTATTGTGGATTGCTTCATGTCCGCGAGGTTCAAAATTCGAGGGTTTCAAATACCTTCTTAAATACGCCGCACCTTAAAGGGGTCCAATCACCTATCTGACCTTTATAAACTAAAGGTAATCCCTTGGAGCTTTTATAATGTAAAAATAGGCAAGAAAACGTGGATATCACCGCACACAGGCTGCTTATTTTGTTAATATAAACGTGTTTATAATATTGGGGGCACGCCAGAATAACCAAAACAAATTCAACAAGGGCATCTGGCAGCAAGTTAGATAAGCCAGAGCTTTGCAAATGGCGTTTTGCAACAAGTGACTATTCTACCTCCACATATATGCAACCTACCACCTTAGGTTACATTTTTCCCCGTTTGTTGATAAACAAGTTCATACATCCTTCACGAAGGCGTTATAAGAACTTTTCATAACCCGAATTACCCTTAGATCATCAATATATACACAGGGGAAGCAAGAAATCGCATACATTCTTTTTTAAAAGGTAGGTGAATGGGCACCTTTAAATACGCCAGGTGACGAACCGTAGGACTGTCACGATTCACCGGTGTACATCGCGAAACAAAGTCAAATATCTATCAGTATCGACATATGTGCCTGTATCGACAGATTGACGATATAAAGCCCTCCATCAGGAAGTCCGACATTTAACTAGCGACCGCCGGCATTTGATAACAGTCAGAGATACAACGCGTGTAAGATGACACATCACATTGGTCAGAAATCATCCCCACACGATTTAGCCAATTGAAGGAATTGTTTCAATATATCTGAAGCGTGAATTCGACGGCAATGACTTCGATCCTGAACTCTATATCTATTTATATATATCATATATCATATCATTTCTTTCTTCTTGATTTCCAAAATTAGGCTGAATATTTGTATATCTTATGTTTGCATGTAGTGAGTCAATATGAATATAATTAACAAGGTAATAAACGTTAAGCGACAATTCAATTTGTCAAAGATTGATTCTATCTTTTATATCCCGTATTTTTACGTGGCTTGTTGAAATGATCATTAAAAGCACAAGAATTTATCATTTAGTTAAATCAGCTTTTGGGTAATCCGAACAGTGCGGTTGTAACAATATTTAGGTTCAGACTACCCCCTGATTTCAGATTATGGGCTGGTATTGTAAAATAAGTAGGGGGGGGGAGGAACCTAATATTTGTTACTGTTGTTTCTTGGTTGGTTACTTTGTTGCATTTCCGGTTGGTCGATTTTTCTTTCGATTTCAACTTCCCTCAAAAGGTTTTGTACGGGCTTTGATAATATCTGTTTGAAATATGGTTTTCTGTGTATGTATTGGACACTATAAAGTTTGGTTAGTATTCTGGTGGAGGCATATATGTATTCTCAGACAACGTGCTAGTCATTTATGCAAATTTAAGATTGTTACGTGATCATACTTTTATTACGCTTTCCTAATTTTCGGTCTTTATATTTCCTACTTTTTCTTGACCATTCTTTGTTTCCCCTCTTTTCCTTCCTTTATAATTTTGGACTCTTTTTTTCAGTGTCAAGAATGCTGTGCATTACTGTGGAACTGCCCTTGTGTTATTGTACGTAAATAGTTTTGCCTTTGTGAACACCATCTGAACTTAAAGCTGCAGATACCAAAATACCTTATTTTTGTAAATGTGTTCAATAATATCACCTTTTTATTTCAGATCCATTCATTAAGAATAAGCATGAATTTATTATATTGTTACGTGTTGTTTAAGTCCTAATATTGTCATTTTTGTCCTTTTACTTTCATATTTTGTCCTAATTTTTTTCTGATAATTCAAATCCGACTTTTTTCTTTCATTTTATTTTCCTAATTTTGTTATTCTTTCTCGAATATGCCGATCCGACTTTTTTCCTACTTTTGACGCACTTTTGTACTTGACACCCTTAAATTTGGTAAGGCTAAACCATGGCAGCGGCAGATCTCTGAACCATCACTGAAACGTAAAATAAAATGCCGGTCACGTGTTATTATTTGAGACGAGACGCGGCCTTGAGATCTGGGGTGTTAAGTTCCTCACTAAAACGCAAGGTATTCTGACAAGTTCCCAGCAACGTGTAAATTGCCCCTCTGGTTGATTTTGTTGAACACTAATTCGTCTTTTCCCCCGCCTTTAGGTGATGTTTACCTAACAAGAAGAGACAGAGACAATGAGATTTGTCCTCACGGAATTGTTCTTATGTCTCAGAGAGTAAGGCCAGCTGTTTCTCATTAAACTTTTATTACCTTACTGTTGACCATTCGTCCGACTGTATTAAGGTCAAGCCAGCTTTGTTTGTGTGTGTGGGAGTGGAGGGGGATGGGGTTAAAACTCGGTGCCCACGATCTGAATTACCACTGCATATATATAGCTTCATGGACTAGACTGAATACTAACGAAAATCGTGTACCAGATGAAAAAGAAGCCAGAACAAAATGTATACAAACCTCAATTTAATGTAGTAATAGTATGTGGTATTTCACGACAGAAAACAGTGTTAATTGCTATGCAATGATTTTTTTCATCATTATATTCATGTCGTGTAAACTTGAGCCAACACAGTGAGTATTTATCGTCATAATTTAAGAAATAGTCAGGGACCTTACGATTAAAGACAAAACACAAATATGATCAAATATGAGCTTTTAGGGTCTGTATAAAACCCGAGCACACATAATCAGTTCTCGCCTGTTGGTGTAATAGATATATTGTTTATATAAATAGAATACAGGGCGTCCCATACGGCAATAATACTCGGCTTTTTAAACTTTATTTTTTTAAATTTGCATTGTCGACTTCATTTACTAAATACAAACATTATTCCTATAAAATTGTATACAGAAAATCAGTATCCGTCTAAACTTTAAAACAACAAGCCCTTCCAACAAACTAGTGACACCTACAGGCGAGAACTGGTACCTAGTGTTCGGGTCCTATACTGAGGTGGTTAATACAAGATCTCTGAAAAAGAGGTTGGTTTCGGGTTGTTGAATACCCTGGCACGGGTTAACAGGTATGTCGGTATATAGATTTCAGGTCAAGCAAACGTATTCCAAACCTCATTATATTATTATATAAAATATTAATATTAATTTTACATAAGCTGAAACCAATCCCTGGAGGAAAAACATTTTTTTTCTATTCATTTTTCCACAAAAGAAAACATGAGGTTGTGTGATTTGTTCAAAACGATCGGCACATCTATGAGCACTGTCAACCCGGCAGTGACGTCACCAACAGGGAAAGCCCTTGTGACTAAACATTCTAGATCTCATCATAAGCTTAGTATTTCTGACGCTGTCAGCCCAAATAAAAATTCAGGTAAGAATAAAATTATTATAGATTTAACTCATTTCTAAGGTTTGCATGTGACGTCACATGTTGCACCAGCCAATCACATCAGGCCCAGTCTCAGTTTTGAATGCTCCAAGCATATAACACCGTTATGGTAACCTAACCTTCATACATGCATGTAATTCTCGCATTCAGAAGTATATCAAAGGAAAGGGCACCAGAGACACATTTTCTATATAAGTGTATAGCATTATATTTCCGGGAATATATTTAGGTCAAAAGAGTGCATGGCCCCCGCCCACTTGAACACCCTTTAAACCCGCCCCTTACACTAGATCAAGGATCTATTGTACTGAATGCTTGATCTTCAGCATTATAAAGGAGTGTAACCTTAGCCGAACGTGAAACGTAAAAAACACCAGACAAACAACTACAGGCAGTGACTTAGGTTACAACAGAATCATTCTCGGGTACAAAGCCTGTCTGTCACAATTTATCGATTCTAATCTCCTGATTCTCTCGTGCTTTATCTTCCCCGTCACAGTCTTTTCCAAAATCAAGAAAGCAACGACAATTAATCATTTTCTGTCATATTACATTATGTCAAGATACATGCAAAGATTCGTGTGTCATAATTAAGGTTTAAATGGCGGTTACCTTGATCATCAGTTTATTCTCAATCTGTTTACGTTTTTATTAGACATTTTTTAATGGTATGATGTTTATTGTCATTCAATGTGTCAATATTTAAAAGATGTCAGATTATTGTCTGATATTTTAGTTGGATAGTAAAAATGTCTATGCATTAAATAATTCTTTAAAGAAAAAAATTCGGAAAATGTATTTCATGTCAGGGGCGATTTACTCAATTTATTCTGCCTGTCTATCCTCTCTCTCTATCTCTCACTCTTAAACTCACACACAAACATATATAATATATATATATATATATATATATATATATATATATATATATATAATTATACAAATAAAGAGGAATATTTTTTTTCCATAAATGATGTAGTATTTTCCCATAAATGATTTAGTATTTTCCTATAAATGATGTAGTATTTTTTCAATAAATGATGTAGTATTTTCCCATAAATGATGTAGTATTTTCCCATAAATGATGTAGTATTTTCCTATAAATGATGTAGTATTTTCCTATAAATGATGTAGTATTTTTCCATCCATCTGATTGTTCCACGCACACTTATCATTAAGTAATGATAAGCAGCAAAACGTACCTGACAACCTATAACTATTATGGAGTTAGGGATAACCAACACATCAACAAACTACTCAAATGTGTACCGTTATGTACAATACCATTTCAATCAGACAGTCTCACCTGATAAGTGCAACAACATGTTGCAAGTAACTTCGTAGTTGTAAAAAGTATTTGTATAATTGAAAAGCTGTGGTCCCAAACCATGAAGAACTCTAACAGTACATTAATTTATATATATATATATATATATATATATATATATATCACATATATACACACTTTTCATTCTTCTTTTACCTTTCATATTATTACACTCTTTGGACAAAAACTTTCCTTTAAAGCAGTTTTTACTAGATATGACGTAACAGTAAACGCAATTGGTATGAGGCGCATTACGTAATCTGCAGGAAAAAATCAAAGGTCTGTACTGAGAAGAAATCTAGGCTAATCCCTCCCTGAGGACGTACAGGATATTGGCAAAACAAATTGAACTAAATAAAAAGTATAACATTAAAAGTAACACAGAGACCTGGATGGTATTATGGTTCTTGTTAACTATTTATGGAAAATGTCGTCTGTCTTGCTTTAAAACAAGAACACCCGCTGCTTGGCCATTCAACGCTTAGCTTGAACTTCGATAAAGCTGCAGTGTTATTCGATTATTTTTTGTGGTTTATAACTACAAAACAATGGTTTTATGTATTTTAAAGGGAAATTGTAAAAAAGACGTACTAGTAACCGAGGTTTAAATACGATAACACGCTGATTCTGTGCCCTTTAATAAAGGTCATATTGGACATTTGTAACTGACGCAGCTTGTTTCTTATATGAACTACTTTTTGTAACCTTCAAGGTATGTCATACAGTCTTTGAACTTAATTGCTACATGCAAGTTATTTCTAATCCATAATTTAAAAGAGTCCTTTGCCTTGATATGTTAGTATGATCACGTTACTAATGCTATATTCAATTTCCGTAAAGACGTTCAAACCAGGACTTTTCTATACAGCACACTCTCGGAAACATTAATAGATTATTAAAGCACTTGATGTCTTTGGATTAATGATAATATACAACGTTCTAAAATGAAAGTGTAAAATTATGATGTTATTGACATTAATACATTACTATACCTCATCTAGGAGATATAATGTTTTTATCATCGTTGCTTACTTGGTTTTTCGGGTAGTTATTTGGTCGCATTGTCCATAAACTTCTGAACTCAAAATTTATGAACGGATTTTTAAAATAGCATATGCAGGATAACGATTTGTAACCATAAAATATATATATTTTGGAAGTAATCCGGTTCATTACAACATGCTTTTGTTCAACAGATTCTTTACCATTTGCATATTCCGGTCGAGGGCGGGAGAATTCCACTCGTATAAGAGGAACGCCTTTGTTCTGGCCCACAGGCTACCCTTTGATGCAAACCTTAAGTTGACGGACCGTAACACACATCCCTCTGGACTTGTATTGACATTTTTCTGTGCCTGTGTAGCAAAAAAATGGCGGGGTGTATTTCAGCTTGATATTTCAGCTAGGTGAGGGAGCTAGATATCTCGCTTTGGTAAGCAGAGATCTTGCTTCATCAAGCATATGAACGTGTTATATCATAGATAATTAACAAGGCCGTTGTACCAATCAGCTGACTCGCGTGAATTCACCGTAATCATCTAGTATGGGACCTAGCAAACCAAACATTTATTTGATTAACCGTCTGGCAATGGGGGACGTCATCGAAGAACTGACTAGTCGTATAAAGCCTTGTAAACCATGTGCGTTTCCGGGCATGTGATCATGTTGATAACTCATGTGAACAGTTTTGATTTGTTTGTACTGTATCGCGTACAAGTTGGCTGCGTTTAGTAACCCGTGCAAACCATGCTTGTATTCATGCGGTCAGAAATTCAGCAAACATGCAAGGGGGTTTATCAATATGCTGAGTTAAAACGGAACTTTTCTTGCTTATGTTTGGTGTTGTTTGAAAGTATACTAAAATGCTAACTATAAGGCCAAAATAAAAAAAGGTATGGTTCTCAGGCACTTTTTTTCATAAATCAATGCGGGCGAGCGGTTTTTTATCATTAATTTTTTGGTATGTTTCGATAAAAATGACAAAGGATTAGGGAAAAACATTATAATAACAGATTTATTTTGCTAAACAAGTAAAATCCCTTCATAAAAAAGGAAATTGTATGATTTTATCTCCTTGAAAAAAATGTCCGAGCGGTTGCAGCACAAAATTGGTAAGTTTCTATTGAAAATCAAAATAAAAATTTTTAATGCGGGGGTTTAAAATTGATGCGGGCGGTGCCTGAGAACCATACCTTTTACTTTTTTTGGCCTAAGTCTGGCTTATGTCAATGACGGTGTACCTGCAGTTCGTTAGGCGTTGTCAAAAATGACGAAAATATTTGCATCCTTACGGGGCCGTATAATTCGTTCCTCAGACCTGGATTTAAAGGCACTCTGACTGCAATTAATCTGGTCGTAATGTCAGAGGGTCGATATGGCGCTACACACGGGCGCGTCTGTTCAAAACTCATGATTAAAACGCCAGGAGACCCGATGAAGCAGTCTCTGCACATCAAGGCAGGAGACCATATTTAAGTCAGATGGTGCGGTTTTGGTTTCCCGAATGTACTTTATAGTGTACATAACATACGAATTGTTAGATTGTTACCATACGTCTGTTTACTCTCTGTTGCTCTCTTTTTCGATCAATCCAAGAATTTATTCACTTCTTTTATAACCTGTGGCGAAACCTACCAAAATTTATTCGAAATTCACTTTAAATCTTTGGAGATGATGTGAGGATAATCATCTTGAACAATAAAAGTTATCCAGAGGACCGTTTAATACTGTTCCAGAATGGTTTCCGATTAAACGAAAACAGATTACCTCCGTTTCAGACTACCCCTTACGATTTCAGATAACCTCCTCAAAACAGTTGTTTCCTTATTTTTATTTACTTAAAATTCATATTATTTCTTTCTTCTTAATTCCTTAAATAAGTCTGAATCTTTGTACATCTCATGTTTGCATGTCATGTGTCTTGCCTTTTTCGTCACTAACATTTAACGACAATTTTATTTTTTCTTAGATTGATTCCAACTTTTAACTCTCGTATTTTTCATGTGGTTTATGGAAATAACATATCATGAGTTAAAAGCATACGAATTTCTCATTTATCTAAATAAGCGTGGAGGTGAACAGTGCAGGGGTACCTAAAATAAGGTTCAGACTACCTCCGGGAGTATCTGAAATCGATTCCAGATTGCCGGGGGGGGGGGGGGTAACTTGGTAAAATGGGATAACCTGAAGTCTTTTCACCGTGTTAACATTAACAATTTTCTGTCTGCGCGGGTTTTGCATATTACCATTACCACGGCCCTGTAGCCGTGTATTTTTTTTAAATATTCATCGTTTCTGTATGATTCCGAATTTCTCTGTACTTTTGACGAGGTCCCCTGAGTCATCACAGAGTAGCTAGTGCCCTGCCAGTCTGAAAACTGACATATAGCAAGTAAAAAGTACATTCATCATAAAGTGTAAATATCATAGGTGAAACCTGTGATAGCTTGCTATTATATAAGCTTTCATCTAGACATTTTAAAGGTTTCACACACAGCTTCCCTAAATGGACAATAATCATTAAATGGTGTCATAGTGATATGACCTTATTTGTAAAACGTTCCCTAGACCCAACAGTGAAACCGCCGCTTTGTGATTAAATGACATACTCAGTAAGATGACAGATAGTAGTTTGATGTCTGGTGCTGTTGAAACTTGAATTTTCACAGCCTTGAATTTATATATTCATCTATTTTACTGTTAACTTGGCCCGTTAAATTCTGGCCAAAGTCTACACCATAGTTATATGTCATTGTTACCCTAAATTTTAAGAAAACACAATAAAGTGTTATTCATTAATCACTCGTATGGCTAATGTTACGATTACGGGGTTTTTACCACGATATCCATGCGATAGAACGGACAGCCGTTGCAGTACATTTTTATCGTATGACTTGTGTCATAACTCGGACAGGCTCACCAGTCCAATAAAAATGCCCCAGTAGCCGTGTATTCACTAAGTATGTCCAAAACACTTTATATTTAGACAACTTGTCGTGCATGTTTAAAGGTAGTCCGAATATTTAGTTTAAATTTAATTTAAATCAAAGTAAGGCCAAATTAAAAAAAGGTATGGTTCTCAGGCACTTTTTTTCATAAATCAATGCGGGCGAGCGGTTTTTTATCATTAATTTTTTGGTATGTTTCGATAAAAATGACAAAGGATTAGGGAAAAACATTATAATAACAGATTTATTTTGCTAAACAAGTAAAATCCCTTCATAAAAAAGGAAATTGTATGATTTTATTTCCTTGAAAAAAATGTCCGAGCGGTTGCAGCACAAAATTGGTAAGTTTCTATTGAAAATCAAAATAAAAATTTTTAATGCGGGGGTTTAAAATTGATGCGGGCGGTGCCTGAGAACCATTACTTTTACTTTTTTTGGCCTAAGTCTTCCTTTATATGAATACGATGACATGTTACACGTGGCCTTATGACAACTTATAAGCACTTATCTATATTTTCCATAACATTGATAAAATAACATAAGAAATGCACACAGACGTTGAGGACATAACAATTCATTTCAATAGATGTTGATCTTCCTATCCTAACTGGACTGCAATGCTAATCTAATTATGATTGATTGCTCTAAATACTTGTTCCGCTCATTAAAATGTATTATTATATTCATCATTAATAAATTATTTTTATTATTTTTTTCATAATTTCAACCATTTCCTAAATTATGATAAATTCAGTATGGCAATATGATGTTGACCGATCTATTTGGGATACGATCGGTCATGCCACAAATATTTTGATAAATATTTGACCACGGGAACTGTGACTTTTCCGACCCTCCAGAGATCAGTGTCACTGACATCCTATCTATTATTCTGACGCGTTGTTGTGACATTCTGCGCTGCTTCTGCGGTAAACAATGCCAGTTGTGGCATCTAGACATCGAGCGCCTCATAAATAATAATAGTGCTTAAATTGGTCCGTCTTCAAATAAGTATCCCATGCGAAGCAAAGGTTTTCTTTTCCAAATACAAACGGGTTGACGCTGACTAAGTGACAATACTACCCTTAAATCTGGTACGTGTCCTTTTTAATTAAGTGTTTTATATCGGTCCTATCAATACAAGCAACATAGAAGGATCGTCACTGGGCATTGTGTACATCATACGCAATGCTTTTAATAGGAAGAATATTGGAAGAGTCTTGGACTAATAAGTTTGGTGGGTCATGGCCGGGTCACATCTCAATTTAGGGCATCCCAAGGCGAGGTGATCTGTGTTAAATTTTGAAAGGTCCTGATATCTTGAATCTTTTTTTTATTTGATGTCATTATAATTTCATTTTAAGTTCAGAAATCTTGTCATTATATTATACTACAATGGAAAATTTCGATTCTCACTGTCAGCCAGAAATTCGCGTGTCCAATCGGAAGCTTGAATTACCAGAACCGAGCGACCGTAAGTGATCTGACCCGTATCCTCGGCCTCGCGATCCTGAAGACCCTCGTTCCTTTGATCTATATGAAACAGAGACGTCCTGGCAAAAAAAAAAAAAATACATACTCCGGACAAGGCCAGTATAATATATGTCCGTTGTTCATCACTTAATATGGAAGATTATGGACACAATGCGGGAAATATAAATTCTATCTTAAATATTGGACACCATATTTAGACTTTCTTTTTAAAATATTTTAACCTGCATTTAAAAAGACTATGAGAGTCTGCCTGATATATCAAGGCAAACTAAGTGCAGTTTAAATATCTGGCCGTTTTGATGACGTCATTGCATTTTTCCGGTAACTCCTCAAGCTTCCGGTCATTGATTTCCGCGGGAATATAGAAAAGAAATAGCGTTTAATACCGAAAAGCAGAGCCCGATTTTGTATCATGGTGCTTTTAAAACTACCCCAGATAGCCCCATTACAGACCACATTTTCAAAAAATCACTGCATTATGTGAGAGTATCATGCGTTCACATACCCCTCCCCCTCTGCGACCAAACCCTCATCCTTAAAGCCTGCCCCCCCCCCCTCCGGTGTAAAGTCATCTTACAAAATATTATTTATTGTATGTTTAAGAACATTACTAAAACTTACACACAAATGATATTTTCCATCCGAACAGTAGTACCATGCAAACGGGCGTATATTACACAGACGGATTCGAGTACTGCTAGTTGCTTATCATGTACCACACGGTATACGATGTGCCACCAGCAGACTAACATACAAATACCAATGGTCGTGTCAGAGAATTTGTCACCAGCGCCCACAGCTGTCGCCGAGGTTGGCGACACGCGAACCGCGGGGGATTATAGGTATTCTGTAATCCTGTCCAACTCACCCGGTATTTTGTCTCCCGTTGTCTCCAAGACACGCAGCTCCCCAAAGGGTGGCAATCAGATCTAATTGACATGTCGCCGGGTGGGTGGGTGATGGTTATATATTCATATTCTGTAATAATTGTTTGGCTTATATACCCTCACGGGAGGTCCAGCTTACTCGTTACAAATTTATTTTGTTTAATTAACTGCGCTGCGTTGGCCACAGTGCGGATTCATGAACATGTTTCCTTTTATGAACACCAACAATGGATGTTGGGTAACTTTAGGGGGAAAAAAAGATTAATTATTCTCATGATCTTTTTAGTTTTTCTTTTGCTATATTAAAAGCGTTCACTTTCTTTGGATATAATTCTACAATTACAAAAAAGTTTCAGTTTTTGAGAGTCTCTGAACTCCAATTTAGCATAGTTATGTAAATTCAGTCTCGTGAAAATACTTAAATACGGACAACACCTCATAATTGTGTTCAAAATGCTGGATACCTTGAGCCTTCTTTTCTGAGAAAATGTTTGGGCGACAGGGGTATTAGAGAAGCGCCCCCCCCCCCCAACACCTCCCATCCCCCACCCCCCTACCATCCGCCCCCCAATCCCAACCCTCTTCCCCTCCCACCCCAATCCCCTTCGTCTCCCCGGCAAAAGCCTTGTATTACAAGGATAACAATAATCCCCTCTCCCCGGAATATCCACCACATATTTGGATTAATTATTTTCGTTATACGAAGGTAATTTTTTAAAAATTTAAAACTTATTTATCATTATTGCAAATGACTTAAACATTCAACAACATATTTTCTCGGCCAACATTTACGGAGATTTAAGATGTTTATTTAAAACATGACATCTCCTAAAATTGGTCAATATGAGATGCATAATTGAAGCTATTGAGGGAACTATGAAGAAACTATAAGGGGGAACGTGCCCCCCTCCCTTTCGCATTCTATTTTTCCCCCGTGTGCTGCCATGCATATATTTAATTGGGCCAATGGGCTTGTGACTTGAATGCAGGGTATCTTTTAAAGGAACATAATCAGGAGCAATAATATGTCTATTATGTCACAATATCAGTTCAATTTTGCTTTATATAAAAAGTTTCTAGCAAAACAATCCCAGCACACATTCTCAGTACCTCGCATACGGCTGTTTTACACCTTGTTATGGCTCTGCGTGTTGGTAAACACAGTCCGCGTGTGTCTGTTTACCAGAAAAAGGCCGCGTGACCGGAGGTCCGATCGTGAGCAGCAACAAGCGGTGTTTCAGTCAGCGAGAACATGTATAATTACATTTTCTGGGCCAAGTCAGCCAGAGCATCTCCTGATTGATACGTGTAGTGGCTCCACGATGCACACTGCCCCACACGCTGTGTTTATGTTGACACCTGTGATCGCGCCCGGTTTTTAAACTCGTTTACAGGAGTTGGCAAATATTTCAAGGCAATATTTTGGTAGATACAGATTAAATTTAAAAGGAAGAAGCTATTTTTCGTGTTAATTCAACAAGCTTAGCAGGTGATTTGGGCCCCTTAAGAAAACTTTAGAACTGCATAAACTTGTAACCGGGCGTTCCCAGTGGGGGGGGGGGGGTGTATATATCCCCCCCCCCCACACTTTTTAGCATGGTCAATGTAATCATCCCCCTGATATTGGGAGAATAATATTTATATATTGGAAGTAAAATATATTAATATTTAGAATAATAGACTTTATTCCATTTCTGAGTTAACTATGAAATATTTTACATCTTAATTTGGTTTACAATAAACATATACTAACATAAGCAATTATATGTTAAACCATATAATTAACTGGTATATATTTTAAATGTGTCGCACAGACAATAAAAAAGGTATATATATATATATATATATATATATATATATATATATTATATGATTATATATGATTTAATATATAATATATATGAAATATATATGTCGGTTTATTAAAAAAGTTTCCCAACTTTGATTACCCTCCCTCGCCCGCTATCTCCCCACCTAGATCCTTGAAGATAACTGACGCCATTTAAGCGTTCCTCGTCAGCACACGATGAACTGAATATGACTCATTTTTAAAGCATTTGAAGACCAAGGAACCAAGGCCATTAGAAACAAAAGCATTTTAATTTTAAGGTTTTACCGTCATTGATTGACTCGAGTTTGTATTTATAGCTATTTTCTATAACATGAATATTATGGATGAAACAGGAATGAAAATATGACAAAATGTATACTTATTTACAGGACGATAACAGAAGGTTTATAAACTTCTTACAGAGCTAATTGTATGGTGTATTGCCTTCACATGAGTGATGGATAACATTTAATTTACTCTTGTGCATAACATAACAAAACTATTGAACTGCACAAATCCAGAACTGTTCATTTCCATATACAACTGCACAAATAGGGGCCTTGAATGTTGTGGAATCAAGTCCCGTCGCGATCGTTTTAAATGATGAGTAAATGGAGTAACTTTGGATATTGACCCTTTTCGTGTTTTTATCACACTATGTAGACACAAAAATTTCCTTTATTTGTGTAAGTGGTATCAAAGGGACCGTTTGTTAGCATTTGACGTTTCATGCAAGCATCAACGCCAGGTGTTTTGTATTAAAGTTGTCCACAAAGGATACACTGTAAAAGTAAAAGGATTGCTAAAACAATCTCGATTGTTCGTCGGGCACAGGAAAGAGTGTCATTCATTTCATATTCAACCACGCAGCAGACGGGTTTTTTTTTCAGTTTACGGCCTTATTCCCATCTCATAGATGTTTGATTCAGGTTTAAAAAAGGAAGAGTGAGCACGTACACAGGAGCTACGCTCTCTTTATGCTTCTTGCTTGGATACTCTATAGAACAAAGCAGTTTTGAAACAGAAGAAAAAGATGTAAAGACTTTATGATATCGGGGAAGTAAAATGTCCTTCATGGCATCGTTAAATCATTTCAGTTTGTCTACAATATTTGTATAATTAGACCCCCGGGGACCGGGGAGACATGCATGTATTCTCTAGACAATGGTAATTACAAAGTCTTAATGTAGTAAAACCTTGGTACATGATTGAAACATCGCCTCAATTTCAGTTTCATTTTAATAACTCTAGGCGACTGGAACAATATTTACATAATATAAAAAAAAAACAAGTGACATTATTTTGGATATAAAAAAAGATACAGTGGTATAATATTTTTATTTCTATTTAATGAAATCTTTAGTCATTCGGACTTATTTTACCTTCCATCAAAACAAAAATAAAAAAATACAAATACAATATAACTATAACTAACAATTATGCAAATGGCGCATGTAATACATCCCTTCCTCATCTAGAGTTCAGTATATTGTGTTTGGCGAGGTTATATTCGCGAGTTTAAATATTCACGATTTTCCCTTCAGCCTTTCTCGAGGGTTTCATTTTCGCGATAACCATGCAGTAACTAACATAATGTATATACCGGTTGTTACAGGTGCTCTTTTTGTTGTGTGACCAGGGCGTAACTCCTGTTGTGGCGCTCGTGTCTGGCCGCGTATTACATTCTCTGTTTAATCCGTACTGGTTGAACTCTCGTTGTCATGTAAGCCTTGGGTTTTCACGCCTGGTCCTGGGTCACGTGATGACCCTAGTGTGTGGGGATACACATGGCTATGTTCTTCTCGATAATTCTTGAAACGTGTGTTGTGCAAGATCTTATAGACTGTTCAGGAAGTGGAAAGTTCTCGGCTTGAGGTGTGAAGGTATATAAAGGGGCTGTGTTTTAGATCCAGGCTGAGAGAGCAGGAGAGCAGATTCCGGCGGACGCAGACGCGTGTGTCAGGACCTTTTCCGATGAATGCGGTAATTATAGATTTTCAAAGACTTTCTCTTGGATTTTATGCATTTGGACTTCAGTTTATTTTCTGGGTTGTTGCAAGAACTTTCCACTGGACTGTCATTCTCTGAGAGTTTACATTTAAAGGACCTATCCTGGTGACGGTGTTGGTATCCAGGTACTGTGCGCATTGTTTTTCTATGTGATTGTATTGACTTGTTGTTATACCGCTGTTTTACTGTATAATTGTATTGATTTAGTGTATTGTAATGCTAGGGTTGTTTTAAGAATAAATTATAGTTATTTGCTAACAAAAAACACTGACTTCTTTGTTCATTCCCCTTAACATTTCACGCTGCCTAGTGTTACAGAATCTGATTTTTTTTATCTCCATTACAAAATTTGTGTTCATCACGCATACGTGATCTGTTTATATTAGGTTCCGTAACACGGAGAGCATTATATCATCAACCTAATTTGCACCAAAAAATCTCAACAATTGAGTAGCTAAAGGAGCATCAAACATTTGGAAATTCTTCATGAATTAGTAGCAGATATTCAGAAGAAACGATAAAATGTATGCTAAAATTTACGCTACAAGCACAATAAAGTTTTAGGCTATAGAATAAGTTACCGTTCTGAGTGTTCTCCTGTGTAGACGTGGCGTCTTATTCACAAAGGTGTTGTTTTTGCGGTACTTTCCCCTTCGCTAATATCGCGAATTTAAACCCTTCGAGTATACGTTGGAATCAGTGAGGATGATTGATCAATCACCAAACATCTCATTTTCATAGCACAGAAGATACTTGTAACGTTATAAAATTCATGTTATTATACCTGGTTATAGTGTGATGCAAAACTGGCGTCTGACAGATCACTATTAATTAAGTATTTTTGCAGATTATATAAAATATATTATGTTTTATAAAATGCTCAAAACACATTAAGTATGTAACTCATGCAGAAATGTTTTGCTTTTATTCATTCCAGACAGGTCTAAGTCACGCATGCGCAAATGGGTTTCTTCCGGTTGTGGAGCTGCTATGTGACGTAGAGGAAGTGGACGCCAACCTTCCTGACAATGAAGGCAACACGCCTTTAATATTTGCAGCTCAGGCCGGTGAGTTTTTTGTTGCATACAGATCATATGTTAACTACCTTACTTATATTAACATAGAGTTGCTATTGTAACATAAGAGTAAGAGATGGACTATAGTAAAATCGGAAGTCGCGCTGAAAATCCTAATGAACAAATAGTTTTTTAATAAAGCTTGACGGCCTACCACTTTAAATAAACAAGACTATCTTAAGGCAAGTGTGTGTACTTTATAATTATCCCAACATGTTCTAAAAAATACTTTCATATTGGTACATCTTCGTGCATGTTTGTTGAACATCTTACCGCATACACTTATTTCTCTCACTAGTTATATGATTGACAGCAAGGTCGTGCGAGAAACATGAAATGACGGCGATTAACACAAAGATGGGATTTACTTTTCGATGTGCACACTTATGTATTCTGTTATTCCTCACGTAGCTTAATGTTAACAACTGTGTCCAGATATATCGATGCAGTCGGATAAATGTCCATTGCAGTACAGTTTTCCACATGACTGTGGTTACATCTCAAAGCTCAACCACCAGTCGAATATGAATGCCTACGTCATCACGGTCACCTTATATTAAAACCACGATTATTCTGCTTATACTAAACACACTACGATTCGGAGGTATAAGTAGTTTGGAAGAGGTTCTGGCTCGAATAAATTATAAATTATTTTTTTTTTATTTTGCTTCCAAGCCCGATTTCATATATAATTACAGAATATTGTGACCTTGCTTACACTTTTGATGGATCGACATTCAAATAATTTAATATATTTTGTATGTCCAATTGATGGGAGATCAATTGTTAGCAGCCTCTCTAGCCACGACAAATATATATATATATATATATATATATATATATATATATATATATATATATATATATATATATATATATATATATCAGGCATCAGTAGTGCCCATGTTATTTTAAAGGTATTAACGATCTTTAAGGTAGGATCCATATGCTGTTTTGAAGTTTTGGGTTTTACCTCTGGCAGTTGTTCTTAAGTGAATCTTCATCAGAGACCGTAACTATTTTGGGGATCTTACAATTACAGTGAAGCTTTATCTCTAAATCTCTACATTTTCCTTTATAGGAAGCAATTATACCATATTTTGGGGCGTGACGAATAAACGGTATTCTCTAAGTTAAAAGATAATTTCCAATTTCTTAATATGCCGAGCGGATATGAGATAACCTGTTAGCCAGAACATAATACCGTGCGTTGTTCAATCGAAATTGCTTCAGAAAACTCTTTAGATTTACGCCAGAAATGCTGAAAAATCAAGAATAGTTTTATATACAGCCGTCATGTTTCACAGACAATCTTTCGAACAACAGCGTCTTAATGTCACAGTTGAATTGAAATGTTGTGCTTCGGTGGACATGAATCGGCTTTTCCTCAATGTAGTAATTAACGTTTTGTATTTTGGATTGATATGCAATCTTAATTAGTAATTAAAGACTTAAAAGTTAGGGGAAAATCACCGGATAAGAAGAGTAAGTATTTAGAATGGTCACTGTGGAAAGAAGTTTCGGTCATCTCCCATTCAATTGCTTTTATGAGGCGAGGACAAAAGTATGCATACATAAAATTAACTGTAAGATGTAAGGTTCACCGGGTTTGTTAATAAAAAATGGAAAGTTCTACCGGTTTTATTAGTAATATATGTAAAAACAAGAATCATATCAAGAATCTGCTTCCTGCTAATACGATGCAGATTATTCATTGGCGGACTTAGCACCTCCCCCCCCCCCCCTTTCTCGATCTGATCATCTTGGAAATAGAACGCTTAATATACGCTTAATCTGTCTGGATACACCATACAAAACCATAAACAGTAGTGGATACAGTTCTTAAGAAAGACGGGGCTCAACACACTAGCAGGTTAATACACATTCAAAAGAATTGTTATTAAAATATCCTTATTTTCAAAATTAGGCCATTGACACAACCAGTTACGTACTCAGGGATTTCAAAAGGAAGAACAGTAAAAGAGTGCGTGGCATATGTGTCCAAGTTTGAATTGTTATGTAAAATTGGATCATTTTCGTTTTTTTAATGTAATTATTATATCATTATTTGATAAGAAACCGTTTCATTATATGAATATTGCTTATAGCGAAAAAAAAGCTTCAGTTATCAATAGGGTGTTTACACAACAGACGGGTTTGGTTGAGACACCCAGTAAAGATCATTGGCTGCTACAAGGTGCTAAAAAGTCAGAAATTCGCGCGTCCCATCGGACGCTTGGACACTCAGAACCGTTAAGGATTTCGAGCGTCAGAGACGCTTACCCGCCCCTACCTGAAAGCCCTGCAGGCTTTTTTTTATAATGGAATCGGCGGACAATATACATTGTACGATAAAGCATCGTTTTCATCCAATAGTTAATTGGACAGCATAGATTAGATTTCGTATTTACCAGTATTTACGCTAATTGAATGCTTGCACTGAAGTTGTATATTAGTTCTAAGGTGTAAAATTAGTTCACAGATATTAACGTAAAATAATGATCTTCTTCACGAAAAAGTACAGAAAGGTCTTCAAATGCGCTAGACCTCTGAAATTATAACTAACTAAACAACACGGAATTTTCCCTAATCTTTCGGATAAAATAATATTATCATCAGATAGGTTATTGGTAAATTAATCAGTACTGTAATTTATTACATCTATTTATAACATTAAATTTTAATTATTTTATTATATAATAAAGTAGAGACAGGTGCATCATAGATATGTGTTTAGTTCAGACAATGTCTATATAAATTACAATTACCCTAGCTACAATCGTCTTTTCTCCTATATATCCGACCTTATGATATTCATATCTGATCGTTCATTAGTAAATGAATCAATTTAAAAATTCAATACATATCTTTTTAAATATATTTTAATCATTTTATTTCCGATATAATGCAGCACAGAGCAGGTGCATTTTAAATATGGGAATTTCATTTATTACCAATAAGATTAATACCTATGTTGATTTAAATTAAATGTACCGAATTTTATCTTAATTCACTCCAATTTCCTCCAAAAAACATAAAAAAACATCAACAAAAGGTCAGCTCTTGTACCATCAATGATCTTGGTGGATAAAGTCTCTATACAACATGGTTAACTGTCAAGTTGCAAACTGCAGGATTTTGTGGCAGTCAAACAATCATGCGTATGTCAGTGAAAGCTTATGGGAAACACGTAATGATAAATCGGAAAACCGGGCAACTTACCAAAATACTAGTATGATAAAAAATAGCAAATGATTTGGCATTGGCTTTGGCGACATGAGCGCGAGAAACATTTTTTTTTGGGGGGGGGGGGGTGTCAACTAATAGTCTACGTGATAATATCTCTATGTACCAGGGGTGGGATTGGCAGTGGTATTATTTTGCCAGTATTGTGGAGATATGATCGAAAAAGCAGACGGAATACTCAATTATTGCTCGTTTTGAATTATTGCTCGTAATGAAACCCAAGTGTATCTTTAGTGTATTTGACAGGATGTCACTTGACAATTTTACCAAATGACATCGCCTGAACTGAATTTCGAACGATCTTCACATGACTCGAATAATTCAGTCCAGGTTCAGTCTAAAGGATATAAAATACAAATGACGTTTCTAATATACTTTACCTGAGGGTAAGATCCTTTTAAAATAAAGTGTCTGCAAAAGGGGACGAAATATTAACCAGACCCCCAGGGAAACCACCTGCAAATTTCGATGATTCGGTGTTAATTTCGACCCCTAGATAGTGTAGTCATTTGCCTTCTGACCTATGGGTACAGGGCGTTGTGTATGGATATATAGATATATGTAATATAATAATATATATATAATATATATATCCACCTATTTTTGTCTGTGTGTTACATTACAAATATATTACAATTAAGTATACGGTTTTAACAAAATAAGGTTTTTTGTTTCAGTATATGTTAATTCTAAATAAGGTTTAGAATTAGAATATTTCATATTAAACTCAAAAAGTGAATTTAAGTCCTTACTTCTAATTATTGATATATTTCATTTCCAATATATACAAATTATTCTCTGAATATTAGTAGGGGTGGTTACATTGATTACCCTTGCAAAAAGTGGGGGTATCCACCTGTTTTGACACCCCTTGTCCTTAAATTGTAGGTTTTGTTTATTTTACACACTGAGAGCATACATTTATAAAAAAAAGTATGATATAAATAATTGAAAAATTATCAATCACTCATATCGAGGTTGTTCACCATTTAAGTGTGAGTATTTATATCGTAATTATAATTGCCATATATTTATTCATATTTAAATGGTAGTATTTATACAGTTAAACCTTGCCTAGCGACCATCTTGGTTTAATGACCACCTCTAAATAACGACCACTTGTTCGCTGTCCCGACTCTTTGTTTGCTGTATATATAATACCTCACTTAGACAACCAATGGAAGTATATTAAAACATCGTATCTAAATTGCCCTTAGAAGAATCTCTTCTCGGTCTGTTACAACATAATTCATTTTATATAACCTTTTGGATCACATTACATTGAAAATAGTTTTATCTCGAAAAATATAAGATCGGTCAAGGACATTTGGGTACAGTTTATAGCGGAAAAGTTGGCGTATATTCCTCGCGCTTTGGCCATATTATTCATTTTATGGGTACAGGGGTCTCTAAGTGGGACAAAGCCCCATGGGTAGAATGGTTAACTGTAAATTGATGCGTTAAGTGTAAATAGATGACACTCTTTGAGTGTTAGGTCCCTACCTCCCCGATGTCTGTTCACACATCACGGAAGCCACAAGTGTATAATAAATACTACTAGATGCACCCATGGACTATCCACGGTTCAATATGATAAATAGTTTTGTAATGAGTTTTTAGGGACTGAATGTCGTATATTTTTATCCTATGCTTTTCGCAGGTATGAAATTCTTGCCTGAGTTGTGTTGATTGTCATGAGGTTGATCGGAAACTGGTGATGCTCCCAGATAAACGGCAGGTTTATATCTTTCGGTGCAAGTCCTTGGCAAAGAAATAACTTCAGGATTGGTTCTTTCCTTTGTCTTCAATGAATTAACGCAAAAAAAGTATATCCGATTTTTTTCAGAAATTTGGCAGAGGGTTAGCGTAAAACCGTATTATCAAAGCATTTTTAGAGGTAATCAGATTCAACATAATACATTTTTCTTTCTAATACAATTATGACAAAAAGAAGAATTCTTTTGTATTTGTTCTGCCACCCTCCAGGTGAAACTGGTTAACTGAAGCGTGACAGTGTTAATACATGAAAAATGTACACATAAACACATGACAGATAAGGAGATTCTGGTGGAGGTTTTGAGGCTCCGACTGCTGAATCTAGATTATCAACATAATCCCTATCAGTTGAAAGATATACTGGTAATATATATTCATGGTTCATATTCCCTGGAGATTGCGAATCCTAGATTAAAATTGTGTGCCCCCCCCCCCCCCTCCGAATTGTGTTTAAGGTCTATGGGGCTTTGAACAACCTTTTTTTCAAACAACCCATACATTGGAGGAACTATTGAAACCATGTTTATAATGGAAAGATATGAATGTATAATGTAAAGGAAATCAACATACCGGTAAACCCCAAAAATTCCAACGGTAGTCGTTATTTTAACCCAGCTGAAAAGCCCTCGCATTAAAAGGGAAATCAAGTGGGCTTTGTTATGAATTAAAAAGGTTTTCTCCCTGCCGAGGGAAATATTGGGATCAATGGGGATTAGTTTGGACCTGTGACCGCGACTTGCACAATACGCTCTGTGGCCAGTGAGCTCGAAATGCAGTAAAATCCCCAAGGCGCATCATGAAAAAAAACTTTACAGCCGTAAAGGACATTAAAACACAAAATAACATTCAAAAACAAAATAAATAGGGGCACCTATTGGGTGAATATATTTATTATTAATTATGCAGTTTAATACGGCATAATCTTGCAAAATAAAACAAACTTATAAACGAAATATTTCCTGGGTTTTATGTTAATGTTTGATGTTTCGTTGTCCAAGTCATTATGGGTGACGAATTTTGCATTCACCATTAAAATGATGACCTCGGCTTGATATTTTTTGTTTTCGTTTTATTCTACAAGTCACCCAGAAGTGACGACTTTTCTTATGCATCATAATGATGCCCTTGATATACTTTTCCTGTTTAATTTTCGTTTTCGAGATCTCTGAAAGGTGACGAGATTTCGTATGCATAATATTGATGTCCTTGGTTTAATTGTTCTGTTTATTGTTATGTTTTCCAGGTCACTCTGAGGTGGTCAGTTTCCTGCTTCACCACTATAAAGGCGTCCGGGTGGACTTTACAAACCACCTTGGCTTCAGTGCCTTGATCAAGGCGGCCATTCAGGGACGAACTCGCTGCTGTAAACTGCTGTTGTTTGGTGGTAAGACATTTAGAAGAGACTAGTGCTGTAAAGGCTGGCAACATTTTGACATGAGGATTAGACTGGTTTCACTCGACTCGGATTCGAGTATGAGTTACCGAGGAGACACGACACAAGATCATATTTAAAATACATAAAGATCACAAAAACTATGTTAAACTTTTACACAATAGTAGCAAAAGGGTCACACTTGTAAAAATAATAATTTTAAATTTATTTTATATGTTTCATTAATGTCGCTACTCACTTGTATGCTCCATCCGTCGTCATAAATTCTATGTGTGGATTATGGTGTGAATTGGAACTATCTATATCCTTGTGATATCCTTGTGGTATCCTGACCATATGGACTTGAGTTACACATGGGCTGAGAATATAATATTATTTAATAATAATAATAATAATAATAATAATAATAATAATAATAATAATAATAATAATAAAAATGATAATAATAATTATAATAATAATAATAAATAATAACTATTAAAGCACTCAGAGAGCGCAGACCTCCGCCAAGGCAGCTCATTACACCCATATGGCTATGTCAGCAATGACACATTTTTCCTTTAAAAAAAACCTGGATACCAGATGGTGATACGGGTCACCCTCAAAATTTAATCTATTGTTCTCCTGTCATTGTAAGCTATCCTGAATGCATCAAAATCCTTTAATTACTTTTTTAGTAATGTCGGCAAAAACATAACCCCAGCCCCTTGATATTATTAATTTTGATTACAACTATAAAAATCAAGACCTGGGAGAATTAGTTTATTCACGGTAAAAAAATTAAAGATCACAGTTTTAAGAGTAAGCTCGCTCTTGATTTTCGTATAAACACCCTTCGTGCAAGGCAAGTTTAGTAACATTTAACCTGTACAGCAAAATATTTTTCAACCGGACTTAGCTGTAAAGATTAATATATTTTATACATACCAATGCTAAAATTTCATCCATGTTTTACTTTAATTAAGTAGATTAGATCATTATATATGATAAGCTGCTTTGAATTTGAGCCTCCCTACGTCTTCTAGCCCGTAGCCTCATATATATTGTCACTCCGAATTTCAATTAATTTACAAGCTTGCTACCTGATATCTTAAGAAAGTAAGATTTGAAAAAATGTGTAACCAGCTATTTACATTATATGTTTTATCTTTCAAAATCGACAGGTTCAGTATATACCGTGAGTCTCAGGTCGTCAGTAACGCTTTTTTCTACAAGATTTATAAAAGTATATGGATAATGTGTAACAACGACGGCCATGTGCAGCCGCTTATTAATATTCACATAGGTGCATGAATTGGCGAAATGTCAGGGACTATGTAATCAAAGATTGTACGACTTTTGACAAAAAGCACTATACACACTATGTATATATATATATATATTCTAGTCATATGGTAGACCAATCTTCCTTTAAACGCTATAGTGTGCTTAAGATGCAATATGTCTGCCATGCACAAGCGTTTCGTATAACCTTACATGAAAGTATTATTGACAATATACGTGAGAAATGAGGGAAAACTCATGGGACACGGACTAACAAAGGACTTTCCTTAAAATCATGGATTAGCCGAAACTTGGAAAAAAAAAAAACTTAAAAATTACACGAAAGTCCAGCTTTCCATAATCTGAAGTGTTGTTTTCACTAAAGTTTCATTTTCGCTTTTACTTTATGGCTGAAGTTAAAAATTCATAAAACATCAATGATATCCATTGTCTTCTCTACAGATGTGATATTTTATGGGTCTTTCACAGCGGTCTTGTTGTTCTTCTGATTCGATATAGGGGCGGATCCAGAATTCTGGGATGGGCGAGGTTTTTATATTTGAGCACCGAGAAACTATAACGATAATACACTAAAAAGGGATCACTCCAGGCGGAGGGAGAGGGGGCAGCTAGCCATATAAAATTGGTAAAAGGAAATTTCCCCAGTGCAAAGGCAATGGCTGAAGTGAGGGGTTAACCCTCCTGGACCCCTGCCTATGATAAACGTGGGTGTGAATATATCAATATATAAACCCCCAGGGCATCTTTTTGATTCCGGGGAGTTAAACCTCCTGGACCCGTGCCTATGATAAGCGTAGGTCTGAACATATCAATACATAAACCCCCAGGGCATCTTTTAGATTCCGGGGATAATGTCGGTTAACGGCTCATCAATGCTGATGTATCCTAACTACAGACATCGCTGAACGATTCCCGGTCCTCCGTCACTCCGCTCCCACAAGTATTGTACTTCACTTATTATCTGCTCCAAATTCGTCCATGTTTTCCTGTGGGTATTGAACGAAAATTCCTAAGGGGCTCTTTTCCATTGTAAAATTGACATTAGATAAGTAGTTCGCTAAGTGTCATATAACTCAAAACATAAACACTTTCCCTCACGTTGAAGGTTTCTGATTTCTCTTTATTTTTTAGGATTATTTTTTTGGAGGAGGGGGGTGGCAGCAGGCAAATTCCGCATTTGTGGGGGATTGGGGCCATGCTGGTCATAGATGCTCGAGGAGCGCTCGAACGCCAGATTTTCTATTTTCTGTTGGTTTATCTGATTGGTAACGTGATTTATGCTTGGCATTGTCAGTCATACAGCGTGAAATATTCTCAAAGCAATTAAAGCATACATTGTCCTCAGTTAACATTCCTTCAGTCTCTCGATCCTGTTATGATATCAGTTGATATCCTGTTATGATATCAGTTCTAGGCCATGTTTTGTGTGTACCTGTAAAGTTATAAATTTTTTGCTGCTCATTTTACCAAACAAAAGAAAATAACAATATATTGATATTTATTTAAACTATAACTTTTCTGTACCTTTTGACTGACTGCCGCGTGACCTACCTTGTTATGTTTTTCGGTGCGTAATAACTATACACAGACGGACAGACCGACAAACAGAGAGGAAGACCGACAGATTATAAGAGATAGAGATAAAATTGGAAATAAATGCCATTGCAATGAACAATATCATTCAATATTTCTGGTATGATGTAACTTCTGTGGTTTTCTTTTGGTCAACAGGTGCTTCACCTAAACTGAGGGATCACGGCCGGGGCTACTGTGCTGAGGAGTGGGCGAGGTTCTGTGGCCGAAAGACATGCGCAGACGCCATCGCTAAGTGGGTCAGGAGTAAAAAGTATCACTTTGCAAAGATGCTCCTTCCTAAAGACAAATGGAACAGTGAGCCGAACTTGGCTGTGGATAAGAATGGCTCAGACAGTAAATCCGGCTTTTTCCAGAAGTTTCTAAACAAAGTATCGTGTAACAACAACAACAACGCGCGCGGCTCCATTACAAACTTACGGCTCAGTCCACTAGCTCACGCGGCAAGGTGTGCCTCAACTCCCATAATTCCGCAGTTTACGTCACCTCCGGAATCCCCGGATATTTTCCGCCGGGCTTCTTGTATAGACGGTGCCTTGGCGAGGGATATCCCAAAGTTGTTAATCTCGATTCCTCCCGAAAACGTCAATTCCGGTTCCATGGTGCAACACGAACCGCCGGAGATTACAAAAAGCACGTTCACAGATAAAGAGGAATCATCAGCGTGATTGTCACAACGGATTTCTGTATGTGCCTCACATAAAAGAGCCTTTATCAATTATACACCATCATTATGATCTTTAAACTTCGAGATACAGCCTTCATCAACTTTACATTATACGTTTTGATCTTTAAACTCTTTAAGATATACAAGCCTTACTCAACTTTCATCGGAAGTTATTCTTTTACTCCTCGAGAATTCGATTATAATCTTTTCACGTTTGATTACGAAAATATTATTATCTTTTGGTAGTACCTGGCATGCTTATAGTGTATCTTTAGAGTGTCAAGGTGTGGAAGGACTGCTGTGAAAAAAAAATGACAGAGCGCGATCGGGGTTACGGAATGGAATCATCGTATGGAAAGTTACCCTAAAATTACGTATGAAGAAAAGTCTGAGGACAGACACTTTGACTTCTAAATGGATAACATAAGGAGCATCCTTCCTCTGTAAACATAGTCATACAAAATTTCAAAACAATCCATTTTTTTTTGTAAAATAATTCAATAATACACAAGGGCCGAGGACATCCCGTGCATAATAAATGAATAGGTGGAGCTTTGATTTGCCAGAGTTTGGGAGCTGGTGATGTATAAAGGTTTTATGAACAAATATACAATAGTGGATCAATATTAATCATATGAATATACACTGGACTTCTCAAGCTTTCCTTTGGCCAGAGACACTCGGGTTTTATCACAAGATTTTCATATGACCTTATCCAAGATGTGCATGCCATCAAAGTGTTAGGGATTAATTTCAATATATAACTCTATTTGGAGCTCTTGGACATAACTTATCTTCAGTACAAATGCTATGACATGGTTAAAATTAATATTATGTTAGCGAATGGTATTATATTGAACGAAACCTACATGTACAAAAGGATGCACAGATAGACATAGTGTGGTTCATCTTTTATTTTAAATATATTGTAATGATAGCTTGGGAAATAAATTAGATCCTTCTTGCACTCATTTATACATTTTATGTGATGTAACCTTAAGCACAAGGGGTAAAACTATAGACATTCCAGGGCGCTTGATAGTTTAGTGAGTCAGCGAATCAGAGAGATGGCGCAAGGTATAAGAATAAAAGGCAGGAGAGAAAGTAACTCTGCATTCTGTCCTTGGCTCAGTTGGAATTATAGGTGCTATGTATGTTTTTTTTTTTCTAGTAACTAAAGTGTATTTAAAAGTAGATTTTAGTCTTAAAGTTAAAAGCCTATGCGCATCTCTGCGTGAAACGCATATATATATATATTTATTTATTTATTTATTTATTTGGTGGCGTAATGGATAAGGCGCTGGACTTGTGACCGTCGTTGGTTCGCGTCCCCTACGCCGTCTGCGCTTAGACTTCTAGCCAAAGTTTTATATATACTATAAGTATAGTAAGCATTTATATTAAACTATTTGAGTAGTGAAACAAGTCATACGGGAAATGTACTGCAACCGCCATCTATTCTATTGCAGCGATATCGTTGTAAAAAATCGGTCGTCTTGTATTGAGTGATGAAATAACACAACATAATACATGTGAATTCACGAACCAAAGTATAAATTCATTTTTATCATAACAAATCATATTTTGTGTCACGTACAGTTTGGCTATCGGCCAGTAATCCATGCGAGAAATGCTGTCAGAAATTCAACAAACGTGCTTGGGTTTTATTCATAAGTCACTGGGAGTTTTTTAGGTCACAGCCGAGTTTTCTCGCACGTTATAAGTGTTGTGGGCAAGTACATAAACATGTCTAACGATTGGACAGGTTTATTTTCAGTGAAAACGTACGTGTAGGCCATGAGACGTCAAAAATTACAAAAATATTTTCATCCTCTGGCATCTCAATACACTCTTATGACAGAGGAGGAAAATGGCGCTACATATATACAGATAATAAATGGAAATCTGCTGTGATATTGTGTGCACATAGATCTAGCGGGTCTCCTTTAAAAAAGACGCTTGCTTGCAACTATTCTGTCAGGAGTCCTGTTCACACAGACACTGTGCGTGAAAATCGTTCTTGTGGCCCGTGTGGTGATTTTAACCCATATACGCAGACTCCATATATTCCGACGGACACATGGTAATTATACATTTACACACTCCTATTAGCAATTTTATCCCGCTTATATGCATATACGCGCACATGTTTGTGTAAAACTATGTTTTATATTTTATAGCACACATTTTATGCCGACACACTACGTTTGCAATTTGCCCAAACTTCACATCACGGTGTGACGGATACTTTTTTTCAGATGTAATTAGTGACTATTTCGTAAACACTTTCATTCTTATATTCGAACATTTTCAAGAAATTCCAGTAAAGTAACAATCATTGGTTCGATGATCGTTTACCTAAGGCACGTACCGGAGTTGTCATTTTCTATATAGGAGTTTTTACATATATATTTACAAAAGAGAAATACCAGATTTCATATTTCTTTGCTTGATGTGACAGATGGTACACAGATGGCCCCTCAAATTTCTTCAGTTTCGTATTACTGCTCAACACCTACACAAGTGTTGTTAAAATCAATTTTGAACCGTTCTATGTATAGGGCAGTGTTAACTTGATGATCGCTAGCCCGGGTTTATGAGTACATACTCCTATGTCTTATATCAAAGACATATTGACTTAACCAGGAAGAGGAAAGGAATATATGCTTTTGATGTACAAGATATCATGACATGTGCAATTATTCTTGGCGGAGACACCATTATTATGTATTTTATCGCTTCATACTATTTGGCCTGCCAGGGACTATTTATATTATAATCGATTGTTATTGCGTAAATCTTATCACTTATCATGTATTTTTATTCTTATTAAAACACGTGTATACACACATCTGTTATTATGTGATGTACATGATGAGTTGCAATCTTGATAAAGCTTCCAGGTTATATCAGTTATTTGGGAACCATAACAGGTGTCATGAGAACGTAAATCTGCTTTCCCAAATCAAGTGGTAAACAAATATGAGTAGTACTTTAGAATGTACAGTTGAATGGAGAATACACATAATATATCAAGCGAAGTATTAAAGATCTCTCTTTTTTTAACATATATTTATTTCGTAAACCAATACATACACTTTCAACTGTTTCACATATTACAAGTTTACAAAACATACATGAAAAAAAACACGGAAACATAAATTTACAAAACATGGAAAATACACAAACTACACATACAACCACATATAGGTTTAGAAAGCTTGTACTTAAAACGTTTCATGTTTCAACTAAGAAAAAATAATATATTAATATTCTTTATAAATGATTTAAAACAGGTTCCCATTTTTCTTGATGAAATTCTAATATGTTATGTCTTCTTGCAATTCTATTCTCTATCATATATATATTTTTCAGGTATTGTAAAAATTATGGAGCAGCTGTACAACTGCTCTTTTTAAATTTCCATGAGTTGATTCACGATTTTTATACAATATTATTCTCATTACAAGCAAAATTTGGTTAAAGATCTCTCTATTATTTCCAGATCACATTTATCCGTTTTAATCTACATGTGTCATCGTGCAACAGGAAGGTTGTGTGCGCAATACAAAGAGAGCCTTTCAAATCAGT
The DNA here is from genome assembly GCA_026874595.1 of Sipunculus nudus. NCBI lineage: Eukaryota > Metazoa > Annelida > Sipuncula > Golfingiida > Sipunculidae > Sipunculus > Sipunculus nudus. The sequence goes on from CM049321.1 coordinate 10,751,175, forward strand.
TTAGCATTTAAAACTTAGACACCTTTTTTAAATTCATGTTACGATGATTAGCCAGAAAACGTAAATAAATCTACACAGAAGATTACAACTAATCAAACAAAATCAGATTTGTAACTGTCAAAAAAACGGCTTCCCTTGCAGGAATAATTAAGTGTCCATGTAATCAGATTGTTTTCACCAGGGATTTTATCTGAAATGCAATGATAGAACGAACGAGCTCGAACAAAATTAAAATGCATTAATAAAATCCTTAGGAAAGAGATAAAAGGTGGTGGGGGTTTAAACATTTCGTTTTAATATACGTATGATAAAAAAAAAACAGGTCAGTTATTTCATTCCCAGTTTATTGCAAAATCACGTTTTAGTAAAAAGAAAACGTGTTCATAATCCAACTATAGAATTAATTTTCTTTCCCGGTTACGCATTCATAAATTACGGTCTACGGGAGACGTAATTACGGGGACTGCTTTTTAAGATTACATATTTAAGCGGCTTTTGGAGGAAATTAATCAAATAAAAGATTTCCCGATACGGTTAAAGGTAAGACCCGAACGTTATCTTACTCCGATTTAAACAAGACAAAAACTAGAAATCTGCATTCTTTGGAATGCAAGCCTCCGCCATGTGGGTGAGCCTATTGTTAAATGCTCTCCGAACCGTGTCTGCATTGTCCCCGAGATGCCATGAAAATTTCATGAAGATTCCGTTCATAATTGCGTGTGTTTTATTTCGATAACAAATAAAACAAGCACACACGAACGGGAATGAACGCACTATCTCCATGCGAAGGCAAAACCGGGCATAGTTGGTCTATCTAGATAGAAGATAAAGCTGGGAGATCTTGATTTCGTATCTTAGTAGAGGCGGTGAAAGCTTTTTAACGGTCGGCCCCAACAAGGGTGAGCGCATTGCAACTTAATGGGAAGGATGTGCCCCGCAACCGTGTTGCAATCACAATAAAAGTGCCTCACTCGGGATTTCTCGGTGTTATAACCCGGAAATTGGGATAGCTACACAACAAGTTTCGCATATGTGGTCACCCAAAGCTTGAATTACCTTAGAATAATCGTATAATACCGTCCTGTCAGCTAGTTTGAAACCGAAATGAAATTCCATATATAACATACAGATTAAGAAGACTAGTTAAGACAGCACTAAAATTTTAACTGGTGAGCTAAAAAAACTAAAGTTCCTCAGTTTTATGTGCTGATAATTATATGAATACCAAACGTTATGGAATACGCTGTTGTTTATGGGATGCGCTTTTTGCATTTTGTTCATTGGCCATGATGAACTCTTTTTTAACTTATTAATCGGACCCACATCACCATCTAACAAAACAAGCAGTTTTAAGATTTAAACAAAATGGCTACAAGGAAGAGGAATAATTGAAAGTTTTCAAGAAAAATTTTTAAAAATACGCAATATAGGGCAAAAGACATCATTCATTCTGAACGGCATTTTGTGATTTATAAAGCCGTGTGAAAACACCGTTTGGTTTTCTGAACTCTTTGTTGAGCTCGAGAGCATAAATGATTAATCTGTAGGGTATGCTCGTCCTTCCCAAGGGGAATCCCCTGTTGAAGCTTTCCTGGCTGTAAGTCGTATATAATAATAATAAAAGAACGGAGTCCCCCGCGTGGCAACTCAGTTTCATACATAGTAGAGTTTTTTTTTTTTCTCTTTTTGAAAAATGTAAAAAAAAAAAACAATTCTGCGGTTGGTATTATATATTTATTGAACATAGCATTTCACAGTTGTGAATTTCAGTGTCTGTTTACTTGGATTATCCTAAATCCATAATCCAGCCGAGTTCTCGTCAGTCTGGAACGGACCGGTGGTAATTTTCCATATGCTATGCCGGTATTTGTATGGAAATATTTTTCTGTATTAGACAAGAAATAAAAAGTTTGGTTCCCGAAACACAGCACGTCGATATTTCCCGCCTTAACCGCATCAAAGACTTTTTCAGTGTAAATTTACCGATTTTGAGCACCAGTCGCTTGGATAATTTTTTTCAAGAAAATATAATAATACAATTTCGATAAGAATTCCGTTTGTTTTGATGTGTTTTCACCTGTTATCATCATGTTGTTTACTCATCACGAGAAATGTAATGAAAATTTATAATCAATCAGTAAGAAAAATGAATCGCATGCATTGATTTGTGTAAAGAAAGGCCAAAGACGTAAACCTTTTTTTCAGATTTTATATAAAGAATCGTAGGTTTTTTTTTTTTTTTACCTTTTTTCTATTTCCTGAATCAATAGATGGGGTATTAATGTATCAGTAATTGGATGGTAATAGTTTGCTTCCCGGGGGGTGAGGCAGGCTGGCGCCTTCTTAACAGGTTGGAGGAGTTCACGCATTGATGCACTGAGTCCCACGCCATAACACGGCTGTTAACGTTAACTTGAAATAACCAGTACTGCAAGTTTAAAAATAGAAAGCAGTCACAGAGCGCATACATTTACCAATGCCTTAATTGGTCCTAATCCATACCTAAGGAAAAGCTTATAAAATTTTCCTTAACCTTTTGTCCTCACGTTAACAGAGAGAAACACACGGCTGCAGAAAAAAGGAATAATTTGATTGGATAAATATACAGATACGCATTTTAATATTACCGATCCATCCCGAAAAATATGTGGGGCTTTATTCGCCAATGACCAATGTTTTCGTAAAATTTCCTCGAAATACACTGAGAAGTTTTAAAGATGTGACCCTGACAAACACATACACACACAAACCGATACACAAGCCAGGATGATAACATGACCTCCTGCCATCTTGGGTGACAAAGTAGAACATGACTGCTTCCTCTCATCTTATATCCTGATTTAAAACCAGGCCCGGTGCCTACTGCACCTGGGTGTGAAATCCTCCGCACTCGTTTGTGAGTGAAAAACGGCCGTTGGGTACGGCTTTCCCATTAAGCCTGCAGAACTCTCATCCTTGTTGAGGGTCGACCGTGAAAAAATCTCATCGTCACGGCTGAGATTCGAACTCACGAACTTCCGGCTTTGAAGCCTGTGCTCTACCCCAGAGCCACAGAAGCCGGTGATGAGCAGGACTTAACTGGATAATATCTATACAAGCCTCTGCCATGTTTGCATTCACTTATTCGGCCCATATTCCATGGTTCATTCGTGCATAAGTGACTGTACATTTGTGAATATTCCTTGGTGACGTTCCTGAATCCGTTCCATGTGCCGGATCCACACCAAAATGTAAATATTAATTCTACATTGGCACATTTCCGAAATGCACTGAAAATTTCATGAGATTCCGTTCATGATTGCGTGAGTTATGTTGTGAACAAACACACACACACACACACTCAACCGGTAGAGAAAAAAAATCGTCGGCTTGCATCACATCTTTTTGTTCTCAGAGTCCGTGCAATACATTTTTTTTGTCCAGACTATGAAAGATGTCTTAGTGTTACCAATAGCACGGCCATTGATGAAACACTCTTTTATCAGCGAAAATGTGACAAACAAATCTGTCTGTATCCCGGTCAGACAATGTAACACAGAAGCCGTGTACAGTTACATAAGCTCATTGTATTTGTCCTGTTGAGAGCCAACCCGGATTACCATATGGCAGAAAAGGGGGTCAATCCCAATTATTCTGCGGGAAAGAGAAGAGATTTCGTCTATTCTCCGTAAGAGCTGATTAAAGGATATATAAGGTTCTATGGTACATGACAATAACCTGGGGTGGGTTTTTTTTTTTGCACTTAATATGAATAGTTAGTTGAAGTTTCAAATGTCGAGAAGCCTAATTTATCTGAGAGAACCGAGTTCCTTCACACGAAACTTAGGATTCTAGCGATCTATCATTGCTGGATTCTAAAAATAATGGATCTTTTAAAATTTTAAACTACTCAAAACTTAAATAAATGAAAATCAGGGAATAATTAAAAAATCTCTATACCATCAGAAAGAACAGGTTTTGAATAATGTACACAGTGTGGAGTCTGTTATGCATTTAAAACAACTTTTTAATTGATTTAGAGATAAGGGTCTTTGCCAACTGTGCTCCTTCAGCAGATCATTCCAGTCAATTTCAATTTGTCAACTGCTGGTGTTTACGATTGAAGCTTTTACAATAAACCCTCGCCCAACGACCACCACGGGTTAGCGACCACCTAAAAATAACGACCGATCCCTGTCTGGTGACTCCCGAGTAAGGCAATTCTAAAATAGTCCAGGGTCAGTTGTCAAGTTATAGACTCCCGTGGGATTTTAATGAAGAAAGCTGGCAACATACATCATTTTAAAGCTTATAACCTTAGTAATCTAAGATCCATGTTGCCATTTTTTGTCCTGCAGTTTCAAGGTCACCAAACGAGGTCAAGGTCATGGCTTTAAAATATACTGAATTTTACAAGTGTCAGTTGTCATTGCATCTGAATATTATGAATATAACTATGCAACATATATCATTTGAAAGATTTTAATATTATCAATCGTAATATCAGAAATGCAATTTTCCCTCTACAATTTCAAGGTCACTAAACAAGGTCAAGGAATGGGTTTCTGATATTTATTAAATTTTTCCATAGTAAGTTGTAATGCGTTTGGGATTTCATTAAAAATAACTGACAACATACATGATTTTAAAGCTTATACCCTTATCAGTCTACAAACGTATACTTCCACATTTTTTGTAAGATAAAGTTCAATAAACAGGGTCAAGGTCATGGCTTTTGAAATTTTTTCCCTAACTTGTTCATACTTTAGGAATTCATGAGGAAATCAAGCATCATATATTTTATTAATTCTGAAAATCATATTAATATATAAATCTTTATTGCAATTTTCTCGTAGATTCAAGGTCAAAAGCTAAGGTCAAGGTCGTGACTTTTTTTATGGGGGCGGGAAATTTATAGAATAATTTATAGAAAATGAAATCCCAAGATTTACCTCCTGCGGCATGTCCCTGGACAGCAGTTCTTTTTATTTGAGGATTCAAGGTTAAGGTCATAACTCAAGTTCAAAGCACTGAACCGAACACTGGACTGAATACAAACACATCAAAATTGTAAAAAAAAGAGTTGCAAAATTCAAGTGTAAACTACATTTTTAAACTCTATATGTTTGTTGAATTGTACAAAATGTGCGGCAACAGACTATTTAAAATAACCCGCATCCAATATCCATGTAAAAAAGCCATAGGTGTAATATACACTGTACTGTTTTATAATGGAATATTTCCATTTGAATAAGTTTATTTTGCAAGTTTATAAACATTCACATTATATATATATATATATATATATATATATATATATATATATATTGCTACAGATGATTGTTTTATTGTGCACAGTGATGTTCCATATAAATATAAATATATATAAATATATATTCAATATAAATATATATATATATATATTGCTACAGATGATTGTTTTATTGTGCACACGGATGTTCCATGTGTTGTTGACATTTGGTTCGTGTAGCACGCGTAGCTCGTTGCCATGGCAGCATCTCCTGGCCGGGCGGGCTGGCCAACGTGTGAACCCTGACACGGCGTTCCCGTACTAGTATGTTCTTTAAGCGGGTGTACTGTGTATTATGGATTTTTCGTGAAAGGGAATTTTCTAGAGTTTTCGGAGGAAAGGTTATAAATTAGGGCTGAGTTTTAGAGCCGGGAAAGAGGTGAGAGAATATTCTAGCGGACACAGAAGCGTGTATGTCAGTTAGTGGGACCAATTCCGATAAGTGCGGCAATTATAGATTTTCTTCAGATTTTCTTCTGGATTTGTGACGAAACTTAATTGGTCTTCAGTTTACTTTCGGGATTGTTACAAGAGCTTTACATTGGACTGTTATTCTCCGAGAGAATTTGTGTGAACTGTTCATCAGGTTTATACATTTTAAAGGACTTGTCGTTGTAACAGTGGTGGTATCCAGGTACTGTGCACTTTGTTTATTTTACTGTGTGATTATACTGATTTGCTGTTATACTATTGTTTTACTGTGTAATTGTATTGATTTAGTGTACTGTAATGTTAGGGTTGTTTTAAGAATAAATTCTTCTTCTTCTAAATTCTGACTTCTTTATTCATTCTCCTAGACATATCACGCTGCCTAGTGTTACAGAATCTGATTTTTTCTCCATTACAAAATTTATGTTCATCACGCATACGTGATCTGTTGATATAAGGTTCCGTAAAAATATATTCTTGTCTGACTGAGTAAATGTTGTGTAAACTCCTACGTTTTAATCACAGCTGGATTACATCTGGAACTATCCATCAATCAAATACTATACAGTGGTATGTGAAATCAATTATGACTCATAAACTAGTGTTATCTAATGATTTGCATCCCATTTAAAATGAACACCATTTTAAGCTCTTATCGCCAAGCTGCTAGCTGAGCAGATGCAGGCAGGGGAAAGGCAATGGATAAGGCTTCTTGCTGTACACCCTTATATTCAGGCAAACCAAACAGCTAACCTGACCATTTGCGCACTTTGTGATCTGATCGATCTTAAAATATTGCATGGTCTCCTGGAAAACTGTAATAACTTCACATTTTTTGGTCAAAATACACAATGAACTAGCCAGTACATTGAATAACAATATAAAAAGGCCGAGGATTATTTAAAAATGGGGGGTCGTGAATAGGGTTAAAATTTTTTCTACAATTAAAAACGGAAGTCCTTCCTTCCTTTCTCGAAGAAACCAGGTAACAGCGAACCAGTTTAGGTTTGGTAGGAGAATTCACATACGTCTAACTGTATTACAAGACTTTTGATTATGTGGTATCACATAAAAAGTTAATGGACTGAAGTAAGCTAAGCTCAAACAATTTTGATAAATGTGCTTCTAAGCAGGGCTCTTGTTTTCAGATTAAGTAATAAGAAATAAGTGTTCCCAACAAGTTTGCATTCACTTATTCTCAGCATTTTCCCATGTTCAAGCATGCATATATTACTGCACTTTATTTAAATTTTCCAGTCCTGAAAGTCCTTCCTGGATTAGTATCCTGAGCCGGACCCACACCAAAGATTCAGCATTGGCCCGTTGTCTTGGATTCCGAATTTGTTCCTACCGGAACAAATATAGCTTTGAACGAGAAGTAGGGTGGGTATTAATACTAACTTCACGTATTAACCCCCTCAAACGATGTAACTGGTGGAACTATACAGGAAAAAAATATTTTTTTTATATTTTGATAGTAATGTAACCCCCCTGTTCATGGCCTCTGAAAGTTGTGAAGTCGTGAAAAACGTGAAAATTATCATAAAGCTAACTCCTATGAGGGTACAAGGCTTCAAGGGTTGACGAGTTGTTACAGTACCAATATTTTTGTTCCATCGTTTGTTTAGGGACTTTGCCATGTACCCAAGAATACAAAACCATTAAATATTTTTTTTTCTCCTTTTTTGGGTTATTTTTTTCTGTTTTCTGTCTTCTGCCATGTTTGTGCTAGATCTAACATATGGCTGATTTTCAAAAACTGACCTTTGTGCATAATATTAGTCTTAGGTGACAGAGTTGCACGTGATATTTACTTTGGACCTTGACCTGATTTCCATTGTCATACACTCCTTAATTATTTCCCAATTATCGCTCAGTTCGGAGCATCAAGGGGGATTACAGTGATCGCTTAGAGTGAATGCAAACATCTAGTTTTTCTTTATTTACGGACATGTAAACCATCATACTTAAATATTTTTGAAAGATATGCCTTAAAATAACTAACATTTCTTTGTTTTACTAGATATTTCTCTATATTTGCTTTTTATAAAAAGAAAAATATATGTTTTGGATATATTTTGGCAGAATGTAAAGAAATTCAACATATGCAAGTAATGATATGTAATAAATTTATCTAAGATGGATAAGCATGGCAAATTTCAAAGAAATGTATGGATTAATTATTAAAGATTGGAATTCCTTATGAACTTCAAATGAAAAGATTATTGTGAATAACAGGATTGATAGCAGGTAATATATACATAATGTATATCTATATGATATATATTATTTCAATTTATGACCCTTAAATAAATTTTGGTGTTGCAAGGATTACAACTCAGACGAGACTGGCGGCCAAGGTGTTTACAATCACATAGCTCAAAGATTATAGGTCATTATTGCTTAATTCAAGGTTTCCTACAGGATTCACCAGGACTTGTTTGAAGGCATGATCTACCTCAAGAATCATCTTGTACATTGACCTTGTTTTTGATGTTACCATATTTCTTTGCCATACGTTTTCAGCTGAAAGAAACAGATTTTCATCATTTTTTTATACAGATAGAGACCTTAACATAAATCAGAGTTGTATAGGATTTTGTGAGGCCTTTTGCTGGCCATTTATTTTATAGTTATAACTGAAAAGGTGTTCCCCTTTGCAAAAGTATGGGCATCAGTCCATACAGGACGAAATGTTCCAAAAGGGCGCCCTAAACCTGTGATACTCTATCTGTAGCACTTAAAGGAAATATTTATAAGCGGAATATATTTTGTGTATGTTTTTGTTTGATATATTTTGCTATACTTTTGTAAACACATTCACTGCAAGACTAGGCTATAGTACTAAAAAGGGTGGACTAACAAAACATGTCTTCATGGTAAATCTTGATACACGAAGACAGTAATCGTAATATGTTAGGCAAATGTAGTTTTGTTGAGCCCATTACTTTTCCGACAGCATTTTCGACTTAACACAAGTACAAAAATATTTAACAGCAGTGTGTTGAACATTTTTCTCAGACTCTGAAGCTATAGTCCACCTTTCATACAGCAGTTTAACAGTATATGTTTTGGTAATATTAACGTCACAGCGTCATTTCCTGATTTGTATGAATTATACATATTTTGAGGCAAAGCTAAGGCCATACACTAATTAAATCAATGAACTATGGTAAAAATTCATCAATACCAGTTAATATGATGATGTCAGCATATTTAGCACAAGTTCAAACGGTTTTAAAGCCCAATTTATAAAGGAGTTGAAGAATCTATGAAAACAAATCTATGAAAAAGTTATACTTTATATTTTAGAAATTTTTGAGGGGTGTACAGGAGATAACACTTGAAAGAAAATTTGGAAAAAAATATTTTCCCAGGTTAAATTGAGGTGGTTAGAGTATCGGATTTCCCAGATTTGCAAAACAATATCCACCCCTACCACAAGGTTTTGTTGGAAACAATATACTATACGTGAGAGACTAAAGTGGTCTCTGAACTGTCTCATGGAAACACGCCAAGCCACGCATCTCCAGAGATAATATCAAAGATATTCTGCGGCGGTTATCATGGGCGCCTATCATCCTGTATGAGGGGACGTCCCTCATCACTCTGTCATTTATTTACTCCGACTGACAGATGCAGGAGACTGCCTTAGCTGTACCCATCATGCTCATCTCCATGACCACCTTGCTTCCCACGACGTCACTGACTGACCTTTAACGAACAATAAGTGAATGACTTAAAATTAGAACCGGCTTCTGTGGCTCAGGGGTAGAGCGCAGGACTCAAAGCCGGGAGATCGTGAGTTCGAATCTCAGGTTTTCCACGGTCGGCCCCCACCCAGGGTGAGCGCTCTGCAGGCTTAATGGGAAGGCTGTGCCCCACACCTGTGTATTACTCACATACCAGTGCGTCTTTGGGGGGTTCCTCGGTCTGATGATCCAGCCATGGGGATGATTACACAACAAGGACCCGCAGGTGCGGTGGACACGGGGCCTGGGTGACACCAGAACAAAATAAAAATGATAGGAAGCGAGTGCTACCGCCCTGTCAACTAGTCCTAGATCGAAATGGAAACTCTGCAGATGTACATTCTCAGGTTAGGAATTAGATAAGTCAGCATAAAAAATGGAGGCGGTTACCTCCATTAAAAAAAAATTAAAAAGTCTTGAAATTAGCATACAGACATACTCGAATTAATATTATCCCTTGATATATATATATATATATATATATATATATATATATATAACATTACTGTCTAATATGTGATCACACGTTTTCTGTATGTTATAATACCATTATAATAGATAACATTATTATTATTAATATTGATCATATTCTTAATTAATATATTCTGATAAATGTATTTTTATAATTGCTCTTTGTTATCAATTTAAAAGAAGATAAATCTAGTTTAGTAAAGATTTATTAAAACATACGAAGCTGTCATGAAACGCTTGAGATATTAGAAATAATCAGTTCGCTTAACCCCTTTGGGCCTAAGGTGCACAACTGGTAAATTATGCACGAGTGTGGTATGTCTGCGCGTCGGACAAAAGTAATCTGTTGTTTACACACACAGCAGCACCTCGGGATCAGCTACGTCATGGCTCATACAAACGCACTTAAAAACGACGAAATAGCCGTTGAAAATGACGTTTATTATACCGAAGCCAATTATCCTGTTACCACACCAGGTTATGAAAAGAGGGTTCAGGTTAAACTGATATGACTAATATTTCAGATACAAGGTTTACTAGAGGATACTAGATAAGGTGAAAAAAAAACACGCGCGTGATGGGTACAGCTGATTTTTATGGTACCAGGGAATGCCTCTTTAATGAAACAATTAAGTGATAATTTTACATAACCATACTTTAATCGTTATTTATTACATTTACCTTTATAATCCATCTATAATTTTAGGATTTTGGGCGTGGTTCAAAATCAGCGTTACATCGCTTTAAACTTAGCCAAAACACTTCCTCTAACTACCTTATTCTCTCCTGCAGGTTTTTCAGAGTGCTTTCGTGTCGCATCCCCACGCCCTTATCGTTCAGATTTATTTCTCCCAGTTTCGTCAGTTCAAGGTTACGCACGGCTGAGACGCGAGTGCTGGCAGAGCTTCCCGGAGTTGTGTCTCCATTTTTGTAACCTCCTTTTTCAGCTCTACTTTGGGCTGCCATTTTGAGTACACATTAAAACCTAAATTTTACAGATCGCGTGGCGAAATTAATGATATAGCGCTAGTAGTTTTAATAACCATTTTGGTGAAAGCAAACTACATGGCGTGCTGACATTTGCAGCAGTGGTATGGGGATGATTAGAACTGTAGTGAATAGGTAACATTTTATTATTAGACCCTCTTATTATTTCTCTACATGCAGGGCCTGGGATAATCCAAGATGTATAACTCGAAATATGCATTCTCACGAATGCAGGCCTCCGCCATATGGGTGGTCCTTAATTGGGGATAATCCGCATACATCTGCAGTGTATCATTTTCATTCACTTATTCACCATAATTTCCAGCTTCATTGGTGCATATGTTCACTAACAAGCGTTTGGATTCATTGTTTTTGGCCCATATTCCCATGTTCAATCAGGCATATTGTTACGGAACCTTATATCAACAGATCACATATGCGTGATGAACATAAATTTTGTCAAGGAGAAAAAAAAATCAGATTCTGTAATACTAGGCAGCGTGAAATGTCTAGGGGAATGAATAAAGAAGTCAGTGGTTTTTTGTTAACAAAAAAATTATTCTTAAAACAGCCCAAACATTACAATACATTAAATCAATACAATGACACAGTATAAAAGCAAATCAATACAATCACACAGTAAAATAAACAATGTGCACAGTTCCTGGATACCACCACTGTCACAACGATAAGTCCTTTTAAATGTATATGCCGGATGAAAAGTCCACACAAACACTCCCGGAAATAACAGTCCAATGTAAAGCTCTTGTAACAATCCAGAAAGTAAACTTGAGGCAGGCAGCACCACATTGTATAGAGTTAGTAATAGTAGAATCCGTGAAATTACTGGACAATCGGATACGTCCCACACACTGACTGTCTTGCTTCCGTCCGCTGGAATATTGTCTCACCTCTCTCCCCGCTCTTAAACACAGCCCCCTATTTATAACTTCTCAGCCCAAGCCGAGAATTTTCCACTTCTCGAACAGTCTAAAAAAATCCAACATAATACAGAGTACACACGCTCAAAGAACATACTAGAACAGAGAACGCCATGTCAGGGTTCACACGTGAGCTCGCCCCGGCTCGGCCAGGCGAGAAAGCCCAAAGCTAGCATGACAACGAGAATTCAACCAGTACGGATTAAACTGAGAGTGCAACACGCGGCCAGACACGGGCACTACAACACGAGTGTACGCCTGTGTCACACAACAAAAAGGGCATCTGTAACAATATGTGACTGCACATTTATGAATATTCCTGGAAGTCCTCCCTGGATCCGAATCATGCGCCCGACCCACACCAAAATGTAATCGGTTCTTCATTGGCCTATTTCTGAGGTGCCCTGAAACTTTAATGGGATTCCGTTCATAAATGCGTGAGTTATGTTCTGTAAAAAAGTGACACAAATATACACGAACGGGAATAAAAGCATAACCTCCCAGTGGAGGCAACTAAAGGACCTATTTCTTGACGAATCACTAAGGTGCAGCACGTAGTGTTATAACAATGTACCCTAACAGTAAGGTTTATATGCCCCTCGGTAACTTTGGGCAAAAGTCCCAGGACGACCACACTTATACCATCGACTCTAATAAACAAACCAGTTAAAGCCTATCCCGTCTGAGGTATTTTAGGGAAAGTCAAATCGTGGGTGTCTGGTGCGTCTGGAGGCTGGGACGGGTAATGTGAACGTTAACGACACCACAGGTGTGGTCCGGGGAACATTATGTTCAGTTTGGCGTGATTAGGTGTAGCTGTGGAGCTAGAGCCGAAAAACTAAATATCAGTAGACAATGGGACGTCTCGTAACCGCAGAATGAACCAGCAGAGAGTGCGTCACCATTGTCTGGTGGCGTCCGCAAAACACTGAACCACACCGGAGTCTTTTATATTGCCAGTCGAGAAGAACAGTTCAAGAATTATCCAACAGGTCCGAATCCCAGTCCGCGTTTTTATTTTATCTGATAAACTATTATTAGTTATAGAGTTGCAGAGCTAAAAAATCTAAGGTAAAGTAAGGTAGAGGGTTTATAGTCTGATATCAGTGACGTCACTCTCGTCCGGCTTTACACTTTGCCTTCCTGGTCTTTGGATTCTTTTCATTCTTGTAGCTTTTCTCTGCTCCCCGGACACCTAACAACCAAGCAACCGTACATTGCACTAGAAGGGTTTTTTTTTTCCGTCTACATTTGCCTGCCACATATGCTTGACCAGTTGGTGTAGACGGGGATGTATTTCTGTAGGAATTTGATGCCCAAATTGCGATAATGACTGATTTAGCATAAACAGGATATGAACTAATAAAAATGTTAGGTAACAAATTTTAAGATCCCTCTAACACCGAAAATCCAAAATGGCTGCCTTCACCCATGGGAATTATTGAGTGTAGGGGATATAGGTTACTTGCACGTGTAACGGAACGACGTTTTCTTAGGAAATGAATAAGAGAGTGCTTGCTTTCAATTTATTTGCACATAATTTGATGAATTAACGCAGGTTATAATTTTTTATGAACCCTGTGACCCCAAGGAATCCATGATGGCCGCCTTCACCCATGGGAATTATAGAGTGTATGGGATATAGGTTACTTGCACGTGTAACGGAACGACGTTTTCTTAGGAAATGAATAAGAGAGTGCTTGCTTTCAATTTATTTGCACTTAAGCTGATGAATGAATGAATGCAGGGTATAATTTTTTATGGACCCTGTGACCCAAGGAATCCAAGATGGTCGCCTTCACCCATGGGAATTATTGAGTGTAGGGGATATAAAGTGTACTTGCACGTGTAACAGAATGACGTTTTCTTAGGAAATGAATAAGATAGTGCTTCCTTTCTATTCATTTGCGCTTTAACTGGTGAATGAATGCAGGTTATAATCTTTTATGAACCCTGTAAACCCAAGGAATCCAAGATGGCAGCCACTGCAGTCTTAAAATAAAAATATATTATACTGTAATTGTTGCTTAAAACTCAATGATATTGGATCGATTTATATTTTAATATATTCTGTCGATCGCACCTAAAAAGGAATTTTTATGAGCTCTTTGACCCCAGGGAATCCAAAAGGGCGGCCATGGCTATCTTAACATAGAGAAAATGATAAAATAGTGTAACGCTTGCATAAAACTAAATGTTATCAGATAACAGGATCGATTTATATTTTTTAAATATGTTTTCTGGTTATTGCAACTAACCAGGAGTTGTCGAAAGCTCACAGAGGGCACGCAAGGTCAAAGTCAAATGTATGTACTAATATTTTTAAAGCATAAAAATGTCTTTGGCACTACAATGTTATATGTTATGTGATATGGTGATCAAAGGAATTATGAAATTGATGTTCGTCACCTCTTTTTTATATGGCTGATTCTCGAATAGTAGTACTGCATGGTCCAGGTGTCTACCATATTACAACAAAACAAACATTTAGAATCAATTTGTGTGGTTATATGGAAGATTTCAAGATTCCAAAAGCAGAAATATTAATGTCATATTAAACTATTCTAAGTACCTTGTAGAACAGAGGGATCGGTAGAAATCGTTGTCTGGATATTTTATATTTTAAGATATTTTATCTGAATTTATATGACCTGAAACAGGTCTATTTGTTACAAGTTTTAGATAAGGTACTTCTAAAAGCTAAAAAGAGACAGACAATACACACACAAAACTAATTAACCATGTTTGATCAACAGAAGAAGAAGGGACATCTGTACATGTAAAATGGCATATGAGTACGCATTATTTTATGGGAAAATTTGCATATTAAGGAAATACAAATATCTCTGCGGTACACTTCTTGAATAAAACAGACCATGTAGATCCGGACATAAAGGCCAACACCACGGATGGAATTTTTTTAATTTTTTTTTTTTTTTTTTTTGATGGGTGGGTCGGGGGGGGGGGGATTGAGCTAGCCGCCTCAGTTTTTAATGCAAACTTAACTACATATATAAACATCTGCAGATTTCCATTCCGGTTTCGGACTACGTGACAGGGCAGTATAACACGCTTCCTCTCATTTTATATTCTTGCGTTAACCAAGCCCCAATGATTACTGCACCTGCGGGTCCTGGGTGCGTAATATTCCCCATTGCTCGGTCATACCACAAAGGATGACCCGAAAGGCGCACTCGTTTGTGAGTTAAACACGGCCGCTGGGCACGACATTTCCGTTACGCCAGCATGGATTGAATCAATGTAAACCATCCAGTGGTGAAAACTGATATTTAGTTGATATTTAGTGAGTGGTTAACTTGGATACACATTTTCACCAATGAATCAACGTGTAACAAACAACTGGATGTATGGACCGTGCAGTTTATATCCGAAGTTTTAACTTGTAAAAAAATAAAAATATTAAAGTTAAGCCCTACTAAGATTTAACCCCATTATAAAAAAAACATATTGGAATAATAGTTGTGGAGCAGAAATCCTCATATTTCTTATGTGAATAATGCCTCAAAATATTCCTATTTAAATTGCATGTTAAAACTTTCTTCCAATTCAGGAGGCATTATTTTTATCAAGGTTTTCATATCGTGTGCACAGAGAAACGTTAGTGAGAAAAGTTTGAGGCTTTTATTATGCGATTATACTACCGTGTTATTACGGGTGTTTTGATAAATGAATTGACAACTGATTTCAACATATTTTTGAATTTCCATGTCTTTAATCCCCTATATTACTAACATATGTAACAGGTATGTAATAAAGAGTATGATCATGCAGTAGAGTGTTTCCAAATTAAGGAGGGAACCTTCACCATCACCAGTAATCTTCCATTGTTTCTTGAATTCAAGAAGAGCGGTGCAGAATGCCCAATTTAACACTAAATTTCTTATACTGCATCATTGGCCTCTGTTGTTGCACGGTCAACATTTTCACCAAATTATTTATATAATAGGACTGCATGTAGCAGAAACACGAGCATTTCCGATGTTCCCACTGACTGTATTTTAGGATTTACTGTGCCTTAAGATTGACATAAAATACATAATGTCAATCATATTCTAGATAAAGCCATGTTGACTTTACCTACATACATATATATGGTCATTTGAAACAGTTATCCTTATATTATATATGCCACTGCCCATCTCAATATTATTCAAATACGTTCTAAGCGTATGTTATAACCAGCTGCTGTGGCATTCTGGTTTTCCTATGCACGCGCATCTTCTGTTCCATGCAGACCCGATATTGATTACTGATATTATCATCCGTGGTAGTGGTATCTAAATCATGAGGTGCTTGGTCCCGATTATCAGACATTAACCTACGGGGTTCTTAAAGGTACAAGTATTTGTATTTGCCAGATGCCATTTACATATACAAACTTAATTTTTTTACGGAACGCAACAGAATGATTCTGTGCACGGGCAGTTGTGTTTTCATCTTTTGTCAGTAACTCCAAAGATATTCAGACAAAGGTTTCTACTACAGCTCCTCGAAGTGTACCAGGTGTCTGGGATGGTTAACTTGCCATTATTTGCTCAGTTTTAATCTTTTTACTAACCCCACAAATTGATTTCAAAATGGTTGTTGACGATTAATAATAAGCAATAAATCATCAGAGAATGAACAATATGTCAATATGTAACACGTACATCAATTTCATGTTTTAAAGAGGCCCAATCACCTATCTGACCTTTATAAATTTTATATCACGCACACAGACTGCTTGTTGAGTTTATATCAACGTGTTTGTAATATATGGGGGCCCTCCAAAATAAAACAAATATACCAACGATGGCATCAGACAGCAAGTTGAATAGGCGAGAGTTTTGCAAATGTCGTTTTGCAACAAATAACCTTTTGTACCTCCGCATATATACCACATACAATGTAAGGTAACATTTCCCCCCCTTTTATAACATTGCTGTTTACAAACATGTTGTAGATCAACAAAATCATAATCCTTCACGGAGGTATTATAAAAATGTTTCAAAACCAGAACTACCTTTAGATCATTAATATATACACAGAGAAGCAAGAAATCACAAATTCTCTTTAAAAAAAACTTGGTGAATGGGCACCTTTATGGTCCATTTAAAAACCATATGATAGTATCTTAGTGTAATGTATATAAACATTGGCCCCATGGTATATTATTCTGCCAAGACAATTATTATTACTGTTGACTGTTTGAAAACCATATCACATATGACACGGTAGAACCCATGATGTCTAATGTTATTCTAAAGATCGAAGGTTGGTTAATAAGTTTGACCTTGACCTTCAGTACTCTCCCTAACTTTTGGACAGCTCTTGGAGTAGTTGGTATTTCCAGAACACATTCAAAATCTTATAAATCGATCCAGTATTATTCACTTTGATGCGATGGTTACAATTTCAAAGTGATATCTAGGATTTTTTATCATGATAGCGGCCATCTTGGATTTTTGAGGGGTCAGGGGGTTGATAAAATTTATTACCTAACTTTTTCCATCAGCTCACACCTAAAGGAAGTGAAAACAAGTGCTATCTTAATTGGGGCATTCAATTCCTACAAGACTGGGATTTTTCTACATGCGCGACTACACTATAAGTACCCATTCATTCCTGGCCACCTTTGTGGTGAAGACTTTGGCCAGGGGTCTTAGCGAGGATGTCGGTCAGACCGGGACCCGAACCCACAACATGGCGGTCAAAAGTCCAGCGCGCTTACCATTAAAGTAGGATTTTCATGCAAGCAAATGATTCGCAAAGGATATGAATATCGGAAAAATAGCAAAGTCCAATATTCGGAGATAACGAAGGTTTTTAGACATTCATGAGTAAATCGCGACCCGGGATGCTGGAAACGTTCGCAAGAATTTCAAACATTTTTTAAATTCCCGTCGAACAAAAAACGACTACTGCGAACAATTGTTTTCGGCCTGGGCCCACCTTTCTTGACGTAGGGACCTTTTTAAGGTTTGTCATTAGTCCTCCTGAGTTGGCCACCTCTTTGTCCTGAATTCTGGATCCGCCTCTGATATATCAATATTAGACTTTATGCTCTCATTAGTATGGACCTGAGATGTTTACGATAAAGATACTTGTGTTATTCATCTCTAGATGGATTATGCCTTATTTTTGTACTAAAGTCCTGCCCACATTGTCAAAATACTAGTCCATGAAAATCAGGTCCAAAGCCGAGTCCCAGCGGAACGAGTCCCGAGGTAGTAACCAACATTTGGTAAAGTTGAATAATTTGACGGAAATTGTCATACTTGGCAAACAAATAACACATGTGAATGAATTACAGGTGTGCAAAATATTACCTTGTACAGACAAAGATTTGCCTATTAATGTCAATGAATGAAAATAAATTACAGTACAACAGAAGTATTAAAATCAGTAATAGACAATAAAGTGACGCTGAAAAAGACGTATTGAAGTCTATGAAAGACTATAGCTTGACAGTTGAAAAGAAATATTAAAGTTCCTTAAAGACAATAGTATGATGATTGAAAAGAATTATGAAAGACAATTATATGACGCTCGAATGGCAAAATTAATAAATATGAAAGCCGAAATATCTGACGCTTAAATAGGAGAATTAAATTCTAAGAAATACAAGAACATGACGCTCCAACACAAATATTAAAATCAATGGAAGATAATAATGTGACGCTCAAAAAGGCGTATTATAATCAAAGAAAGACAAATATAAAACATTTGAAAAGAAGTACCGAACCTATCAGAATATAATATGATTATTATTATATTTTTTTGACAGAGACTGCACACTGAACGTGAGAGGCACGACAGCCTTGGGCTCTGGCCTTTAAAGGAAGGGAATCAGAACACCATTATCGACATTTTAGTGTCACGAATTTGTCATTTAACATTTAACAAAGCAAAACGATTTAATGATTTCAATGAAACAGAGGTTCGTTTTCTCAGCAATAGTCGTAAGAATTACCTCGCGGGGGTAATGAGAGTGAGAGTAAATTTCCAACCGAAGCATATGACCTGAAACCGAGACAGGAACCCTGTGTGAAAAACCGGCTTCCCGGAGGTGGCGCTCTGACGGACACGATTGAATATCAAAGACACCGAGTCAGGCCCCGGGTTACCAATTACTGCCGTGAAAGGATACTGGTACGTTAAAATAAACATTATCACTTATTTGATATTTTAATCGCGGGTCCCTGGCCTTTGATCAGGGTTTCATTAACAGGAATTGGCGCGGGTATGCCGCGGTTTTCAGGTTTTTAGTCTTCACACGCCTTGCCCCCGGCCCGGATTGTGAAATGCATTTCAAAATCCGACTTCGCCGGAGACAATTTTGGAAATCAGACCAACGCTGATCTATTAATGGCCCCCACGCCAGAGAGATTTTTAAACCAATCAAGTGATAATGCAAGAAGGTCCTAAATGGATCATTGCAGTTCTAATTGTTCTTATTGATAATCTTGGTGTCACTGTTGTAGTTGAGTTCAGACTATCCGAGGCGAAGTGCAAATCCGAGTTCAAGCTAATCCAGTCCAATACTAAGTCGAGTCCATGTAATCAGAGTCAACGCCCGCTCTCTTCGAGTCGGAGTCTGAAGGAACTCGATTCCACGTCAGATTCCATAATTTTTGTATATATATATTTTTTTTTACCAACAAGCATATTACAGAGATTGAGTGACTGTATTTCAATATGTATCTATGTGCCAATTAGTCATTTTCTGAATAAAATTTGTTCATATGTCTTTATAACACAAAATCAAATCTGGAAATCGGGCCTTAAGTTAGAGTTTTTTTTTGTCTTTTTTTTTTTTTTTGCTATTGGCCTCGGATGGTCTCAGTTTGTTTCTGAGTTATGACCTCCGAGTCCCGAAGTACGACTCCCGGAAAAAAAGACGGACTTCATTACTGGTTGGTAAATTGATGGTTTATATATTATGCATATAAATAAAGTGGCTGCTATTTATGAATAACAAAAGGGAATTAGTAATTAGACCCTGATTAATTAAAATTAACTGACTTTTATTCACAATTGACACTCAGACGTGATCTGCGTTTGACAATCATTGTTCAACTTGTGAAGCATAAGCCATAACAAAAGGGTTTACAGGATTTCAGAGTAACAAATTTGCCTTTGGGAAATATCAAAGGTGCCATTTCATATATTTGTCCGGAATCCTGCATTGAAGGTGAACATTAGTATGTATAACTGACAAACAGCTTATGTAAATATAAATAGAAACCACCGTGGCTTTCCAACAAAGATGCCAATATAAACGTACGTGTACCTCGGCCGCGATGCAATTGCCTTTAAGCCATGAATTGATCATGTGGATAGAATTGAGTGTCAAGAAGAAAAATTTCACAGTGAAAGGATCATGGGCGATTCATTTTTTGTTACAAATCTCCCCAGCGGAGAATCTGGGGTTACGCACGGACCAAGGTACCGCACGGTGGACCGATAATAACAAAGAGTGGCTTACAAGTCAACAAAGGCCTGAATAACCCCAGCCCGCGTGAGATAATATGTTTTTATGTCCGGTAATGTAACGTGATATGAATTATTGTGTTGTAACCTGAATAGATTCTTTGAAACTCAATCAAATCCCGCCCGAACGCATGCCATACACTGTCATATTGCTTGTTCTGTTTGTGTGATACTGTAGCAGTGTTTTTTTTTATTATTATCACAGAATAAATTTGATTTTGTCTAGTATGACCATGGCTTTTTAGCAACAGATAGGTTTGAAGCTGAAACGACTGAATGAAAGTTAACGTTTGGAGTCTTCTTTCAGTATTTATAGGTGGTTTATGATTAGCCAATCACGCTATTGTTATATCAGTCATATGGTCCTGATAATGATCAAATACAGGGATTTAAAATATCTTTTGCCCATCCATCGAGAAGCAAGATTGTTGCTTCCGCCAGGTGGGTATGTGTTATTCCCCGTTCGTGTGTGTGTTTGTGTGTGTGATTGTTCGAAACATAACTCATGCCATCTTGGGCGGAATCTCATGAAATTTTCAGAACATTTCGGAAATTGTCCAATAGAGAATCGATTCGATTTTGGTGTGGATCTGGTATATGATCTGGTTTCAGGAACCTCAACAAAGACCCTTCACAAATGTAAAGTCACTTATATCTGGTTATATCGGCCGAATAAGTGAATGCAAACACGGTTTTTGGAAGTATCCCAGAATAGGGACCTACACACGGCGGAGGCTTGCATTCTTTGGTCTGTAGATTTCTAGTTTTCATTTTGTTGTCATACTTAAAGACGAAGACCCTTCTTAATCCAAGATACAGAATGAAATATCATCTATTTCTCTTAAAATATTTAAGACATACATGACATGCTTTGAAAATCCGTAGCAACTGGTAAAGTAATCTTGTAACAGAATGGTACATTCTATGGTAGAGCACAGGACTCACAGCCTGGGTGAGGTCGTGAGGTCAAATCTCAGTCGAGGAGCGGTGATATTTTAACGCTCGTCCCTTGCCAAGGATCAGCGCTCTGCAGGCTTATCGGGAAGGATGTGCCCCAAACTGTGTATCACTCACAAACGGGTTCGTGATTGGGGATCCTCGTAGTTAGGACCCAGCAGTGGGGATGGTTATACAACCAAGTCCTGCAGGTGCGGTACACACCGGGCGTGGGTGGACCTCTTCAAATGTACATACTTAGTTAGGAATAAGATAAATCAGAGTTGAAAATCAGGTCGTAACCTAAAAAATGAAATAAAAATAATGCAAAATGGTAATGGCGGCACTGTTACCTGCTAAGATAAATAAGAGAAATGTGACTCTGGAAACGGGTATGAGGATTATCCTGATTGGTGAAGGTTCTCCAGAGACATATCTGGCAGTTGAGATGATTGATTTTGTTTTGTCTGTCAGAACAAGTGCAGACCTGACAAAGGCCTGAGGAATACTTACGTTAACAGCATTGTGAATAATTGACATAGAAAATATTGTTTTAACTCAAGATAAAGGTCACCTACATGTTGTTCTACTTTGTGCCATCTGTGCTTCGGTTATTTTATTTTTGTCGTCAATTATTATAGCAATAATGATCTCGGCTTTTAACATACTGAGAGATTATAGAAGGTTTAACAGTAAACTCCAAAATAATGGAAACAATCAAAATTGAAATCTACGCAAGAGGACCGTAACTATTATCCATGATTTTACAATAATTAACATTGTTACAGGTGCTCTTTGTATTGTGTGACACGGGCGTGGCTCGTATTGTGTGGCTTTCTTGCCTGGCCGTTTGTTACATTCTATGTTTAATCCGTACTGGTTGAACTCTCGTTGTCATGCTGGCTGGGGGTTTCACGCCTGGCCGAGGTCACGTGATGACCCTGGTATGTGGAGATACATAGGGATGCTTTTCTAGAGAATTCCTGAAATGCGTGTTTAGTGTGTTGTGTAGGATCCTTAAGATTGTTCGAGAAGTGGAAAATTCTCGGCTTGGGGTGTGAAGGTATATAAAGGGGCTGTGTTTTAGAGCCAAGGGCAGAGAGAGCAGGGGAGATTCCAGCGGACGCAAAAGCGTTTGTCAGTTTCTGGGACCTTATCCGACGTGTACGGCAATTATAGATTTTCTTCAGAGGTTCTCCTGGATTTTGTGCATTTGGACTTCAGTTTACTTTCTGGGTTGTTTCAAGAGCTTTACACTGGACTGTCATTCTCCGAGAGTATACATTTAAAGATCTTATCGTTGTGGCGGTGTTGGTATACAGGTTCTGTGCACATTATTTTACTGTGTGATTGTATTGATTTCTTGTTATACCGCTAATTTATTGTATAATTGTATTGATTTAGTGTATTGTAATGTTAGGGCTGTTTTAAGAATAAATTATAGTTATTTGTTAACAAAAAACCACTGACTTCTTTTTTCATTCCCCTAGACATTTCACGCTGCCTAGTGTTACAGAATCTGATTTTTTATCTCTGTTACAGAATTTGTGTTCATCACGCATACGTGATCTGTTTATATTAGGTTCCGTAACAATATGCTTATCATCAGCTCTGTTCAGACACCGTATCACAATTTAAAAATGTTAGCTGTATGTAGTTGTACAAGAGACCGAAATTTTAAATCACTCTGAGCACAAGCGCAGGGGAAAATATACACATAGAATTGCGAGAATTTATCAACATACTTCAAGGCAAATTAAGTACATTCACCCTTCGGTAGCATTGATACCAGTTACGTTTGCTTCTCCTGGTGTTGTTTCAGCCTGGTTTAAATCAGTGCTGCTGGACTCCAGCTCATTTTTTCAGGGACTCGGGCTTGGCCAGGGATTCGACGATCTTGGAATTGAACAAGTACTCGGACTTGGAGATCAGGGCTCGAGACATCAGACCCAGTCCGTCTCGAGTCCAGTTGAAATAAACTTTTGTCACACAAGGTCTGACATTAAGATTGAAAAACGTACCACAGAGACTTGAAATGTATACAGTTATCTACTGCATGAGCAAATAGAATGGACCTCTAGCTGAATGTAATATAACTTTAAAGTATAACGGCGAACATGCGCTGACATAAAAGTATTCATGATTATCGCATATTTCCCATTTCTTTTTTATAAATATAATTTTATTGGAGTCCGACTCGGCTTGAGCTCGCAGAAGGTAAAGCTTAACTCAACCAGCCCTGACTCGGACACGGACTTTACACATCCAGCCTTGGCTCGGATTGGACTTGACTCAACCAGCCTTGACTCGGACTTGGATTTGACACAACCAGCCTTGACTCGGACTTGGATTTGACACAACCAGCCTTGACTCGGACACGGACTTGACTCAACCAGCCTTGACTCGGACTTTGACATGACTCAACCAGATTGGACTCGGACACGGACTTGACACATCCAGCCTTGGCTCGGATTGGACTTGACTCAACCAGCCTTGACTCGGACTTGGATTTGACACAACCAGCCTTGACTCGGACTTGGATTTGACACAACCAGCCTTGACTCGGACACGGACTTGACTCAACCAGCCTTGACTCGGACTTGGACATGACTCAACCAGCCTGGACTCGGACTTAGACTCGTACTCGGAACGTTTGGACCTGACTACAACACGGGTTTAAAAGATAACAGACGCGGTGTCATTCCAATATATTTTAAAGACTTGCTTGTTATTAAGACCAATGGTTAATAATAATCTCGTATACTGGTTACCGATACGTGCACTCCACTTGATAGCCAGCCCTTTGGTTGAATGTGTAAATGGGAAAATCTTATTTTATCATGGTAATATTTCTCCCAAATTTATGTTAATATGACTTGTGCCTTGCAGTTACGTATCCATTAACCACAACCTTTTATGAAGGATTTAGTGCCGTCTTAGTTGTGCGATATATAATGTTACAATACTGCCACAAACTAGATAAGACATCTCACAGGAGACATTCTCACAGAGCAATTTTTTTCAGCAGGTTGATTTGAAGCTTAAAGTCTTTTTTTCAAGTACTTAAGGATAGGTCCTATTTCCTTTTCAATACCATGTGAGAATAAACAGACATTTTAGTTATTAGTTAATTGGGTCGCTTTATATAAGTACATGAACTCGAGAATTTTAGCCCTGCCTTCCAAAACCAGAGCCAAGTTCTCAGACAACTCCAATATAAACTCTACAGTCAGACAATCAATATGAATTCATAACCGATGACGAATCCGATAAATGCATGGAAGGTTAACGTGTGGGAGGGCAGACAGATTGGCCATGTACTGCTGATGACAGTAAGATTAAAGATGTATGGCAATTCTTACTAATTAATACAGTCAGATGAAACAAGCAAGGGTTGATTGGAGGAATGCCATGAGACCGGGGGCCGTGTCCCTGTGTGTTAGCTGTGACCATTGTCGACTCTCGCTGGGTAGAGTAGTAATTCCCTTATAAATTAATCCGGATAGCCCAAGCTTCCAGTTGTAAGCCAATTAAGCAAATTTGACCATCCTCATCAGTTTCATGAGCCTCCGAGCATGTGGTTAGAGGCATCATCCAGCAGGGTATCAATATCCGGGGCAACCTACGCTTTCCGAGTGAACAGGCAAGCTTGATGGTCATTTCTTATTAACTTATTACGAGACAAGATGAGGTCAGAAACCACAAACTTAAAAAAAAAACAGAAAACGGCCAACTGTCCGTGGGAACCCAAAGAGCAGACGCAAATGACCCAACATTCTTGGGAAAAGATTTCACTTGGAGCACATTCGGTTCCTAGTCACGTTTAGTCGGTCCTTCTGAGTTTTTTTTTGGTGGAGGTAACCGCCTCCATTTTTTAATGCTTACTTAACTACATATATGTACATCTGCAGAATTCCATTCCTGTTTCGGACTACGTGACAGGGCAGTATCACACGCTTCCTCTCATTTTATATCCTGGCGTCAACCAGGCCCGGTGACTACTGCACCTGCGGGCCCTGGTTGCGTAATCTTCCCAATTGCTGGGTCATACCACCGAGGAACCCCCGAAAGGCGCACTCGTTTGTGAGTGAAACTCGACCGTTGGGCATGGCCTTCCCATTAAGCCTGCAGAGCGTTCACCCTGGGTGGGGGCCGACCGTGAAAAACCTCACCGCTTCGGCTGAGATTCGAACTCACGATCTCCCGGCTTTGAGTCCTGCACTCTACCCCTGAGCCACAGAAGCCGGTTTCCGAGTTTTGAGACCCGGTGTAAAGACTCCAAGTAATCTGAATTTGATTCCAAGTAACATGTAGTAATCTGAAAAAGAATTTAGATTACAGTATCCCGGTAATTTCAAGCGATGTTAACATGAAATCGCTACACCTCGAGTTCACATACCATCCTATTCTGCCGATCAATACAAGATAAGAACATATAGCCATGAACATGCTCATTAAAATATGGAGATGTTTCATAATGTGGCAGATTAATTCCAACAAGTAAACTGCAGTGCAGGAATGATGCATACAGGCCTTATTATCTAGGATAAAAACTAGAACTATTCTTTTTATCACTAGTTTCCAGCACTAAAATGTCTAAGAAACCGTGAACACATTGAGTTTGGGCGATATACCAGTTATAAAACGTTCTTTTATAACTGGTATATCGCCCAAACTCAATGTGTTTATGATTTCAACGACATTTTAGTGCTGGAAACGAGTGCCTGTGCTTTGTATAGTATTTTAGGATTACAATAAAAAAGAACAGTTTAGTCTTACAACATATCCAAATTCCATTGAAGAAGAACAAGGTTTCTGGTCACATGTTTTTGTCATATTGTGAGTAAGGAACAAGTCTATTGTAAGACTGAACAAGTCTGTTGTAAGACTGAACAAGTCCATTATAAGATGGAACCAGTCTATACTGTAGAGGAACAGGAAGTGTTTCCGGGGCATGGAGATTAAAAGCACATGGTGTTCAATCACGAGTCTTATTGTTATCTATGTTCTATGTGCGCATGCGGGGGCCATCGGACATTACAGTGGCGACGAAGATAATCAGGACATTCCTGTGTATCATTTGGATCATATATTCTGTGGATATACCACGATGGCATGCAAGGATAGCTTTGATGCGGGAGGCCTAAAGCCCTTTGATACTACAGGGCCGCCATCTTCCGTGGGACCACGTTGGAATGCCTTCCTCAAGAGTTTCACTCTGTTTTCCGACGCTCGCGGCCTCATCGCGGACAAACCAACGGCCACAAACCTCATAAACCGGCAGAAGCGTGCCATGCTGCTTCATTTTGCGGGTGAGTCAGTTCAGTGTATCTTTGAAACTTTGCCCGATACTGGCGAGGTCACGGACTATGATAGCGCTGTCAATGCCTTAAATACTTATTTTGAGCCTCAAGTAAACAGTACATTTCAACCTAAGGTATTTCATGAACTCAAGCAGGAACCTGAGGAGACTGTTGCTCAGTTTGCCACACGCCTGAAACGAGAAGGTCAATTTTGTAAATATAATGACCTGGACGATCAGATAAGAGATATGATTGTACAAAAATGTACATCCCATGAATTACGTCGAAAACTCCTTGAGAGGGGGGAAGGGCTAAACCTATCAGACACTTTAAAAATTGCTAGTCAGCAAGAGGCTGTGGACCGTCAGTTAAAAGCCATGCAGCTAGGCCCACCAGAGGTCAGGCATGTATCAACAAGGCCTATGTCACAAGAAATGACTAGTGACAAAGCAAGAGCTAGATGTTATCGCTGTTACCGTTCAGGACATCTTGCCAGGGACAAAGACTGTCCAGCCAGAGGCAGAACCTGCAACAAATGTGGCGGGACTGGCTATTTTGCGGTATGTTGTAAAACCAAGAACAGATACCCCCCAGATCGTGGCCAACAGAATAAAACTAGAAAACATGGACCAAGAAACGTGAAGCACAGCCGGCCCAGACAAAGTGTAAACTATGTCAACCTGAGTGATCATGATAACAAAGCTGATGAATCAGATTCGGATAGTGATATTGCATTTGGTGTTAATCACTCAGACATTGATACTCCTGTTGAAATTGGAGAAGTTCCATTACGTGTTCTTATTGATTCTGGAGCAACTACTAACATTGTAGACAAAGCAACATTGGAATACCTAAAAAGTCAGCGTATACAGTGTAGATCAAGAAAAGGAGGCAAGCCAGTTTTTCCAAATGCCTGTGACAAGCCACTAACAGTCATAGGTACGTTTGAAACTATCATCAAATCTGGAGACCGGTGCATACACTGCCAGTTTAGTGTTATTGATGGTGTTGGTAAACCTCTGCTAGGTGCCACAACAGCTCAACAACTAGGAGTGCTGAGACTTGGAAACCAAGTAAATACAGTGTCTGAGAGTTCCATAATAAGTGAATACCCTGAACTATTCAATAAAGTAGGGAAGCTCAACGGGAGACAGGTACGACTCTATGTGAACCCTGACATACCACCAGTTGCTCAGCCAATGCGCAGACTTCCTTTCAGTCTGAGACCGAAAGTCGAGCAAAAGCTACAAGAAATGATGGATGCCGACATCATTGAAAAGGTAGAAGAGCCAACCCCATGGGTGAATCCGATCGTGGTAGCTCCAAAGCCGAACAACCCAAATGACATAAGACTTTGCCTAGACATGCGAAAAACAAACAAAGCAATTCTACGGGAACGATATCCGATACCTACTGTGGACGATGTTCTGTTCAAAATAAACACGAGTCGCGTATTCTCGAAACTTGATTTAAAGTGGGGATACCACCAGGTGGAGCTGCATCCAGAATCGCGAAATCTAACAACGTTTGTTACACACTGCGGCCTTTATCGTTACAAACGCCTTGTGTTTGGAGTCAATGCAGCAGCCGAGATCTACCAAAATGAAATCGCGCGGGTCATTCAAGGAATACCCGGTACGGCAAACATCTCAGATGATATATTGGTTCACGGACCTGACCAGGCGGAACATGATCATCGTCTTCGCCAAGTATTAAACCGCCTAAAAGAAGCTGGCCTAACGCTGAACAAGGGCAAATGTGTTTTCAACTCGTCCGAGGTAACCTTTATGGGTCACCATATCACGTCCGAAGGGGTCAACCCAGCGCAAGACAAGATTCTTGCCGTACAACATTTCAGGGAACCCGAAAACGCACAGGATGTGAGAAGCTTCCTGGGACTGGTTATCTTCTGCAGCAGATTCATCCCCAACTTCGCGACAACAGCCGAACCACTACGAAGGCTGACACGGAAGGGCCAAGTTTTTCAATTCGGTGAAAAGGAGAAAACTTCATTCAACGCACTGAAAGATGCCCTAACCAATGCTGAAACATTAGGATTCTATGATCAAAAGGCCAAATCTACAGTGATCGCTGATGCTAGCCCAGTAGGCCTTGGGAGTGTTTTAGTGCAAAGCCAATCGGATGGTCAACGCATAATAGCTTATGCCAGCAGGAATCTGAGTGCTGTGGAGCGCAGATATTCGCAAACTGAAAGAGAGGCTCTCAGTCTTGTATGGGCCTGTGAGAGGTTTAAGCCATACCTGATTGGTATAGAGTTTGACTTGGCCACAGATCACAAGCCGTTACAGGCAATATACTCGCCAAAGTCCAAGCCCTGTGCCAGAATTGAACGATGGGTACTGAGACTGCAGCCATTTCACTTTAAAGTAAAGTACATACCAGGTAGCCAAAACATTGCAGATTCCTTGTCGAGACTGTCGGTAATAAACCAAGACAGTGAACGCCTTGATTCTTTTGATATCGCGGAAAACTGTGTACATTTCATTGCCACGACAGCCGTCCCGAAAGCTATGAGCACGTCAGAAATTGCCCAGGTCTCTGCAGAGGGTGAGGATTTAAGCCACATCCGGCAATGTGTGGAATCTTCCAACTGGAATAATTGCAAGATCAAGCAGTATGTTGCTATCAGCAGTGAGCTGTGCACAGCAGGTAACCTGTTACTGCGTGGAACTAGAATTGTACTACCTCAGAAATTACGAATGAATGCCGTAATGATAGCACATGAAGGACACTGTGGAATTGTTGCCACAAAACAGAGACTACGTACAAAAAGTATGGTGGCCTGGCATGGACCGCGACGTAGAAAAGTTATGCAGATCGTGTCATGGGTGCCAGCTCGCTAGCCGTCCAGATCCGCCAGAGCCCATCATAAGCACAACGATGCCACAAGGTCCATGGCAGGACCTAGCCGCCGACTTCCTAGGACCTTTGCCCACCGGTGAGTCGCTACTGATCATAGTTGATTATTATAGCCGATACTACGAAGTCGCTGTCATGCGGTCCACACTTGTCAGTAAAACAATCACATGTTTCCGTGAAATATTCGCACGTCATGGTCTGCCGTTATCGTTGTACACAGACAACGGACCCCAGTTCATCGCCCAAGAATTCGCTGACTTCATGAAGGAATGTGGGATAAACCACTATCGCGTAACCCCAAAATGGCCTCAAGCAAATGAAGAAGTCGAGGGACAAAACCAGTCCGTATTGAAAAGAATGAGAATCGCACATTCAGAAGGTCGTGACTGGAAAGAGGGACTGCTTACTTATTTAGCTGCCTACCGTTCCACACCCCACTCCACGACAGGAGTGAGTCCAGCGAAACTGCTTTTCGGTCGCGAAATAAAGACAAAACTACCATCGTTAATAGAAACCGTAACTGACCAGGAGGTTAGAGATATTGAAGCTGAAAGAAAAGGCAGGTCAAAGTTGTATGCGGACCAAAGGAGAAATGCCCGTCCTTCAGATATACATGTCGGAGATCATGGTTGATGAAAAGAGAAAGCCAAGGCAAATTGGATACGCCGTTCAAAACCGTTTAGTATACTGTGGTTGATAGGACAGGAAGTAACGTCACAGTCGAGTCGCCGGAAGGAGCACGTTATGAGAGGAATACGAGCCATCTGAAACGATACATCAGTGCCGACTCCAGTGATAACAGTACCACCACATCCGAGCAACCTGATCTTTGGGTTGTACCTGATGAACAAGTTATCCCAGACAACCAAAATGCTGCTCCTGATAGAGACAGGCCAAAACGGGTAGGAGCAAAACCAAGTTGGTTAAAAGATTACGTCTCAAAGTGATGTGTTAACGGGGCAGAATAATCCCCAGAGACCTGAGGGCAGTCTACCCCTATGATGGTCTCCATATTTAAGAATCTGATATGATTTGTATTGACATTTTAATTTTTCCATTTAAATGCTCTCGTTAAACACTCAGTGCATGTTCAACCTTTCTACGAACATTCATACAGTCCAGTGGGACATGCAGACGCTTTAGTTGGTGCAGTAAAAGACTCATTTCGTTACAAGTATTTTGCAATCTGTTATCGGTATATTCATAATTAAGTCATTAGTAACTTTCATTATTGCATACACATGTTGCTAAAGTAGAAAGGGAGGGATGTCATATTGTGAGTAAGGAACAAGTCTATTGTAAGACTGAACAAGTCTATTGTAAGACTGAACAAGTCCATTATAAGATGGAACCAGTCTATACTGTAGAGGTACAGGAAGTGTTTCCGGGGCATGGAGATTAAAAGCACATGGTGTTCAATCACGAGTCTTATTGTTATCTATGTTCTATGTGCGCATGCGGGGGCCATCGGACATTACAGCTTTCACAACCACATTTGAGAGCCTCAATTGTTAACTATTCATATATTTTTTTCGAATGTAATTATCAAAGTGAGGCTGGTAACCCATGGCAGCCGCCAGTGTTGCTTGGGAACACTAAAGTTGATGAGGAACGAAAGGCTTAATATGAGATGAAAACCTCCTTTCAAAACAAACTTTTATATTTTGCAATCTTTATTCTTCTTGGTCAGTGTGGGCATGTTTTAGTTTGGGAGAATAATTGCTAAATGTTAATAGATACCCACTGGCGGAAAAGATTAAAACGGACTTTTGAATTTCATACAGGTTATTAATCTTTCAGTTGTTATTGAATATTTATTGTTATTTATTGACGATGAGGCCTGCTGTTTCCAGGGCTATTGCTAATTTTGTCCGCTCGTATGAAAGCTAAGGCAGTTTAACGACATCGCCTGTCCGATATTAAAGATCAAATCATAAAACATTCAGACACTAAAAGGATAATTTGTGTGGGGGTGGAATCTTGGTGAAAATAATAACAAATTGAAATAATCATGAATAGGTCTGTGTGCATGAGATAATGGAGTCTTTTTAATGGAATTTTTTGTATTAATAGACACCGAACAGAGAATAATATTAATAAGCATACTTGGGAGTCTTCGTGTAAATATATCTGAGAGATAGTCAGAGATAATCTAATCTTTAGAAATCTAAAGATTATTTCCCAAAATTGAGGTTTAAATAACAAAAAACTTGAGGCTTAAATAGATTTATGAATCTAATTTCAAGATTGTTATCACGACATATTCGACAGCACATAAATAACCTCGAATGTTCTGGGATATTTACCATTAAAGAGCACGAAAGCCAGACTCGGGAAAGAAAAAAGGGGCGAAAGTTTTATATTTGATACAATAACACCGTCATTACAGGGCACAGCCGTGTGTAATACATTTATTTATTGCTGTATCGATTTGTTCCAAATACTGGACTCCCGGCAGTCGGTAACATTAATGTTTAGTTACAGCTATTGAATCTATAGATTCGCAGCTTGCCTCATGGATCCTACAGTCTCTTGCTCCAGTGAAAGTGATGTGTCTGGTTCGGAATACTAATTATTCAATTTCCTTCAGAAGTGTTACTTTTCAAGAGGTCGTTGAAGACCCCTGTGACTGACAGTCCTTGAGCCGGAGACTGACTGAATGCAGTCTCTGATACCGGGAGGAGGCTGCGAAGCCGGGCGGACAAATGTTCAATTGGTCGCGAAGAGACCCCCGGTGCCGACAACAGCCTTGTTAATTTAGCAAATTTAAGGTTTCCTTGATTCCCTACAACACTCAAGTTCTGCGTGGACGACGTTTTGGCGTGCTCAGAGACAATCTCCAACAGTATAGGGACCCACTACAGGCCAAAAACAACTGGGTCCTAAATAACCAACTCATTTCGTTCAATAGCCCAATCAATCAATTAGCTCCATGTGTTTATACCTCATTATGGACAAATAATGACTTTTATAAAACTTCCTAAAGTTGTTGTTTTATTAGCTATGTTTTATAATTTAAACATTTGTTGTTTTATTAGCTATGTTTTATAATTTAAACAAAGTGATTGAAGTACAATAAACCTTGAAATCAGAAAATGGTTAACAGCTAAATGTCCTAACATTCTTCAGGTAGCCCGTACCATAGGGATACTTGCTAGTAGCAGAAGTCATATAAATTATTCCCTTTATTGTAATATAATTTATGAGTCAATGAAACATTCACTCATCCTGTAAATTGAAAATGCTTCTTTTGGATAATTGTTTGTGATGAGACAATACCGACATGCACCGCTAATTTTAGTGTATGTCACGTAGAAGTTACTTTGGAGTAATGGAACAATGACGTTACGGGGGAGGGGAGAGTAGGCGGTCTGCCGCCATGTTGATTCCCTGCACACAGATGTACCCCAGGCATCTAACCGCCAATCCATCATCCGCCATAGGTCAGATGTCAACCGCTGTCAGCAGATCGCCTGATGAATACTAAAGACTCCGACCGTGAAGTCACTGTTGACTTCAGGAACAGAATGATAAGAGCAAAGCGTCTTGTTGATAGTGTTTGCCCAATGCGTTAATGACGATTAGAACATTTACAGTTAAACATGATAAGAGACAACGGCGAGTCTTTCTTGAAAATAAGAAAAAATATCTAATTTTTGTGCAGATTTATAATGCGGTTCTAGACAATACCGCTCAGGAGGCCAGTGGCACTACCACGTCTGTCAGTATGACTGGAGAGGTGAAACTATATCTCTACTTAGAGGTGTGGGCGGATAGACGAGTTTAATGCTTAAGGGCTTTATAAATGTCAACAATTCTAGCATTTATAACTGTCTTTTTTTAAACACACTATTCTGTGGAAGTTTTTCCGTTTTTTTATTGTCATTCGAAATTTAGTTCCATTGTTTCTTAGGAAGCATTTGTTTGAAGTTCTCTTCTGCGTTTTCAGGACCGGACCATGTACCAGTTATACAGTTTACTAAAGAACCCTGAATGATACTTAATGCTGGAGCTGCAAGAAGTGTTCTCATAGGCATTTACCGTGTGTGTTCCTGATGGGTCTGCCCTTTATTAAGTCAGCATTTGAGATTACATTAGCAGCTCCGTGCCAGTCTAAATTACAATCAATCAGTTTGAGGAGTTGCTTCAAACGTAAGAATCATCATCGAAAATAGTGCATTCTGCTTTGCATTAGCATCCATGTTGTTTCATTCGCAATGATTGTCTTCTTTATTTTGATATATACAGTATAACCTCGATAATCTGCCCCTCGGTTAGCAAAAAAAAAATCCCACCTACCGCCATATAATGTTTAAGTCCCCATGTTGTATCAATATATTTTATTTTGGTAATTTAATAAATCAGTATGTGAACACCAACATATTAAATTGTCGATATTTAATTGATGAGTTCATTTCTATATCTATGTTTGAGTTAGAAT
This sequence comes from Sipunculus nudus, assembly GCA_026874595.1. Taxonomy (NCBI): domain Eukaryota; kingdom Metazoa; phylum Annelida; class Sipuncula; order Golfingiida; family Sipunculidae; genus Sipunculus; species Sipunculus nudus. Next base: position 10,785,098 of record CM049321.1, read on the forward strand.
AATTTTAGGTGGACCGTCTTAAATCCCCCTTAGTGCAAATAAAAATCGATTTAAACTTTTTTCTCCATTTGCACTCTTTTTCTTCTTTCTTCTGCCATTTTCTGTTTGCGTTTGATCTCCAATGTGGCTTATTTTCAAAAGTTGCTTTTGGGGGACAATATTAGGCCAAGGTAACAGATTTATATTTTACCTTGATCTTATTCCGAAGACGTACGCTCCTAAAGCAGATTCTCCATTTTCGCTGGTGTGAAAAGGGGGAGGAGGGGTTAATTGAGATCAAATGAAAACTAGATGTATGCGATCGCAGAGCGATGACTGATGTTGAGCCCGAAGTTTTGCCAAGCAAACCTAGGTTCCTCTCAGAAAATATGATTAGCCTCGCCAAGTATTGACAAAACGCAGTGTATTCACCATGGTTACATTGTTTGAATCTGGGTGTTTTATTTACCGTTTGTTTGTTCTAATGCCTGTGTTTGTCTGTTTACACTTTCTTGTTGTTTTCCTCCTTTTGTTTTCTTTTGTGTTCGTTTTACTCTTCTTTGTTTTACGTTGTCTTAGTTCAACTCATGTTACTCACTTTGTTTTCCAATGTTTGTTTACTCCTTCTTTCATTTTGTCTTTAATTATGTAAATATTGGTTTTACACTTTGTTTCATACACCATCTTTTATTTATAACTGATTTTGGTGAAATTCAATGAAAGGTTTTATACAAATATTTTGTTGTCAAGTTAATATGGCCCCTCATTCATAATGTTGCTTAAAATAATCATCTTTCGTGTCGTCTTATTTTAAATAATACTTTAAAATCTCTAAATGTAAAATAATAATATGAAACTTGGTTTATTCATTGGATAACTACTTAAACAAAGTAAATATGTTACGTTTTCAATGAGGTGTGGTTAAGCGACTGGAAAAAAAAGGAAACCGTTTGGCCCACGGTTCCTAGCTGTTTGTCGGTCAGTGCTACACAATAAAATAAACATGTAACCATTTTTCATACAACAGTAAATCATCCGTCAAACGTGAACATTAAATTTCTGCTCTACTTTAAAAAACATTGCAAGATCAAGTTATATTAGCTGAATGATGGTGCTCATGACAATAATAACTTTAGTGAATAATCAGTTTATCACATGAACATGCCTGCGTCAATCAGCGATGCCTTTTTGTACTTAAATCTATAACTGACAGGTTTCGTTTTTACCTATTATATATAGATCAAGCGTTGCCCCAGTTTCTGTCCCAAGCGAGATTCACTGGTAGCGCGTAAGTGAGGATTAGCATGTTTAGGTTAACGAACTGGTATAAAACTCGACATTGGAAGGGACTCTGCATAGTTTACGGTTTTTGTAATCCTTCTTCATAGTCAAACGTCATCCCACAATCACCGTTTGCTTCAACTTTTTAGGGTTTTTATAACTTTTTTTCTGCGCCGGAAGTCTTCATTGTATAAATCATCACACTGGATCCGGGGAAAAAACGGAATTCATCCCTATGTTAACCAGATCTGTATTTCTGTTGATGTTTCAATACAGTAACAGACGTTGATGATTAGTATAAAATAACAAAAGTTGGATATGTTTGTTAGGAGTAACGGACACACTTGAGCTCTACATGTTGAGTTAATACAGTGAGGGTAAAAACACATGTAAATTCATGTAAATATCGACACAAACTGTTCTAGACTTTTCAAGGTAATAATTTTTTTTTTTTAAATTCAAAGTAAAAATATTCAATAAATTTCCCTGGAAATCATTACTTTCCATCCTTCCACAAATACTTTGTGCTTAACCGAACGATGTTAAAACGGTTGTTCTTGTTAATATTAGATAACCTTCCGTGGCAGTTATGTAGCCCAAGTCTTGTGTCCTAATGACTAATTTGAAGGTCAGGAGAATTCTGGAAATGGAGCTGTACTGCTTAAGGTACTTTGTTTACCAATGAACATTTGTATATTTTTTGCAATGTACCATTGTTGTATGAATATATATTATTGATGGATAGAAATTTTTTTTTTAATTTAAAAAAGTCTTGTGTCCGGACTAGAGTCCACTTTTAAGGGACTCGATCGGACCAGGACTTTGACTTGAGGGTCCAGGACTTGGAATTGAGGGTCCAGGACTTGGACTTAAGCGTCCAGGGCTCGGACTTGTACTCGGACTGGGAGGTAAGGAATAGAGAAAGTAGACCGAGTCCATCTAGTGATCAGTAGATAAAGGCTCTGTCACACATCATAAAGACATAAACATATGCAAATATACCAGGCTTTGGCTCTGTATCGGTAACCAAATGTAATTAGCCATTATAGTAACCTCAAGTGTGGACAATCTTACAAATGTACATGATATTATGAAATTTCCACTCTAAATTGCATTTTAGAAGGCATTTGTATTGGACTCGGGTTCCAATTAAAGGTAGACTTTGATTCGAACCACAAGGACCCAGACGTGGACTTACCTCGGACTCGGAAAGTATGGCCCAAATACATCACTTTCCTTGGGGACTACAGATACGCTCCCCAAAACACTAGCATTCTGTTAAGGTGATTCAAGCTGATTGTATTTCTATGATGTCTCACTGAGTATTGAAGTTACATCATAACTACCACCATGTACTAATTTCTGTTCCTCTTTTTCTAAACTAATGTATGCATAAAGGGAGAAGTTCTTGGCTTATAGTTGGTACTGCCTAATGAATGATCATGTAATCATTATGGGGTAAGACTGGTATTAACCATTCAGCCTTCTTAAATTTGGGTTTTATATACACGGACTAAGGATAACTCAAGGAAACTAGTTCTGTGGCTCAGGGGTAAGGCACTGGACTCAAAGCCGGAATATCGTGTGTTCGAATCTCAGGGTGAGCGCTCCGCAGACTCAATGGGGACACTTTGTCCAAAAGTCATGTTTCACTCACAAACGAGTGCACCTTTCGGGGGTCCTCGGTGTGATGACCCAGCAATGGGAATGACACACACTCAGGCCCGCAGGAGTAGATAATCGAATATAAGCCCCTGTCACGTCGTCCGAACCTGGAATGGAACTCAGCAGACGTATATAGTACATGGATAAGAATACATTTAAAAAATCTTTTTAAAAAAAGATGGCTCAAGCCGCCTTGGCCTTAAGTTGAGATTTTATGGGATCTCTACCGAGATTTTGACATTTGGTGTTTGGGAGGTATCTTGGTTTGACTCATCCCAGGACCTCAGGGCTACCAGAGATTTAAGTTTCCAGGAACACATTGTATTTCCCAGAGTTTGAAAGACATCTGAATGATTTCCAATGAAGTCAGATGATGTCATGTCTGACAGTGTTCAAGACGACAAGGATTTTATCGATGAAGTGCTTAAAAGGAGAAACCCCACCTCGATAATCTATTAGGTCAGCTCTCGATTTCCGGATGTAAAAAGCTTTCCCAGACATCTTGAAAATCCACATCAATAGGCTTTGTCCTGTCGCTGGTCATAAATGCCCCTGAGATAACCAAACACCTGCTTCAAAATTAAAAATCGTTTTTCTAGCATCACGGGTAATCAGGTTAAAAACTTGGCGTCGGTACATTTTGTTCGGCTGTTGGAGGAGCGGGTAGTTTTCTAAAATTAGGTCACAGTGTGTATGGTGCAGTAATTAATTATTTAATTAAGGTCCAGTGATTAATCTCTAAAAGAACCATGTGCGGTATTCATTATTCATGTGCGATTTGATTCATACAATTACAGAAAGAATACTGATCTGAAAGTCAGATCACTATTTACGAAAAAAAACTGTATTGATCTAGAAAAACATATAAAACTGACATGATTTAAGATTCAACAGATCAAGAGGAAGGCATCCCTGGTAATTCGAATTCATGCTGTAAGTATAATTTAACCATTTGAATTTATCACTTCAATATAACAAAGAAAAGTGTTGCAAGCACCCCACATGTCGCTGTAAAAATGTTTATATCTATACTATAAGGAATGCTCATCAGGTGCAAAACTCCCTTCGCAAACTCTGGCTGGTCATTTTGGCGGACCCACCCCCACATGTTATAAACATGTGGATATAAACAAAACAGACAGCCTGTGTGCGGGGAGATCAGCATTTTCATACATATTTTAAATAAAAGGTTCAAGGGCTTATCTTTAGTTAATCGGCGTCCGTTTTCGGAATCGGCCCCTTTAACAGGGCAAAAAAAGTAATCCAAAAGTTAGACCCAAAAAGTTCTTACTTTCGTTCAAGAAAGGTTCTGATAAATACTCTTATATAAACGGTCCTAACAATTAAAATATATATATATATATATATATATATATATATATATATATATATATATATATTTAAAAAAAACTATAAAATAATATGTCCTGAATTGACCTTTTCGCACTGGGCGAAGCGTTCGTCTGCAGTGCTCGGATCCAATTACTCAGTGTTAAAAAAATTTGTCAAGTGAAATGTTCTATAAACCAGAGGTTCTAGCATGAGCCTTGAGGTAGTGGAAGAAGATAAGTTAGACTTTTTACTTAAATCATTTGAAATACCAAATATGACCAAAATGACCAAATGTAACTTTTCATGGAAATATCAAGGACCCGAACTTTAGGGATAAGTCATTGCCGGTAGGTGGCGCATGTGAGGTGGACAAGGTCTTTCTGCAAGCTTCCTGACGAATACATGGTTTTGAGCGTTAGGCTTCCTGTTGGGGTTTGTTAAATGATGTTGAGATAGATAATTAAATCTGAAAAATATACTACGTGACAGGCTTCCCCTAATTTTATAACCTGGTGTTGTTCAGGCATGGTTACTACTGCACCTGCGGGCGCTGTGTGTGCCATGCTGGGTTTTACCACCCAGGAACCCCCGTTCCTGAAAGGCGCACTCGTTTGTGAATTATACAAATAATTTTAACAGATTTTTTTTTTCAAATTCCCTTTCCGCTATTCTGTGCCGCACGTAGCAAGATCAGCAGAAGTGTGGGCAATATCCTGTGGGTAACAGGTTTCTGTGTATCGCCCACTACCAGGCCTAGAAGATAAACATAGACCTACAGTGTTTGTTAACAAGATTTATTTTTGCATTTGACCATTTTTCTTTCCACTTAAATTGGTTCATTCCCGAAAAAGCTCCAGCAATTTTCTTCCGTGTACAGGTGGCTTTTAGAAAACTATTTTCAAGAACTATTTGTGACTAGTTTCTGATTTACACTGAAGCCGTTAACTTTCAGACTAGGGGTTGGCGTCACCTTTGTCAGAGTCCGTTATTTGTGTCACCTGGGCCAGTGGTGTTACATCGGGCCGGCGGCCGTGTGCATTAGACCAAATGACAGCTAATAAGCTAGCTGCCACTGCGAGTCTGATTGGGTATAGACTGCTTTACTAATATCATAAGTTGACGCTATTTCAGTGCACTCTGACGTTCACCCCGAAGTTGGTGTCTATGTATGGGCTTTCAAAAGATTAGTTATGTTATCTTATTTTTGTTTAATTGTATATATATGATATATAATGGCATACTTAAGGAATAATTTATTATAAATAATAAAAAGTTAAGTTTTGTTGTTAATATTGCTTATAAATAGGCCTTCTTACTCATAAACATACATAAATATATAACTATATAGGCATAAATTGATTGTACCGTATATATTTATACACATATATATATAAATATATGTATGAATGACAGTGTGTGTGATGGTGTGTGTGTGTGTGTGTGATAGTAGTAACTATACGTATACTGAAATAACTAACATTCACTTAACCAGCTCGAGACAAGATAGTGCAGCGCAACAGAGCCTACTTAAACTGAAGTGCAGCAAACCGTTTCCGTCTAAGTAGCGACACCTATCTTTCGGGAATAATACTCAGTGTTCGGGTCCGTAATGTCGACAAGATAATATTTCGCTATACAACATCATTTTGAAACTTTTATCGTGTATATCACATTTTTTTATCATTAGACCCGAACATTTGACCAGACAATCATTACGCCAGTATGTATGCTCGTGGAGGAGGCCTATTATATAGTAATGAAGAAACGTTCAATTTTGTTTATAATTTCCCCCAAACTGACTTGAATGAATAGTTTATCTTCTTATAAACAGAAGCAAGATAGCGCCATATATACAGCTTTAGACCGGCCGCTCACTATCAGGTTGTTATAAATTGTTCCCTGGTGCCGTGCTTATGATATGTGTACACAGCTGGTATGGAGATACCAAGGACACTCCAACAAGGGCCTGTGTATCTGCAATAAACTGAGATTATCCCTGATAATTCATCGAACACATTTTCGTGAAACAGCATTTTACGACAACGGCACATGTGAGGATAAAGGTTCATATACACAACCTTGACCTTTGACATGCACAGACAAAGAGTCGAGCAAGAGGCAATTTCTTTATTTTTTTGTTTGTTTTATGTTAGAGGAATCCGCCTCCATGTTTAATGCTACCTTAACTCTGAGTATATTTAAATCTGGAGAATTCCATTCTAGTTTCGAAATACGTGACAGGGCAGTGTCACACAGGCAATAAAATGTATATTAGCATATATCTTTTATTGATTATGCATAAAATTTGTCCCAACTTTGATAACCCTCCCCCCCCCCCCCCACCCACCCACCCTTTGCAAGATAAATTGACTCAACTGATATTTATATTAGATAACTTTATCACGAACCTGGTATGCTACGCAGGTCCGGTGGGGCAGTTTCACTCTGTATTCAGTGCGTCATGCTGACTGTATTTTATTAGATCTGTGTTGAGACAAACGACCGCCTTTATCGAAAGCTACACAACATCGGTCGAATAAATAACCAGGATAACCGGCTGGCGGCACCGTGGTCCTACGTGCGGTACCTGGCAAATTTTATAAAGCGTCAATTTGCATGGGTCATTGTCCTTTAGAGGGTTTTCAAAAGAATATTTGAATAACTGGATTTAAACAATAACGTTTATTAACAGCAAAACAGAAAGAAGAAATGTGGATGAAATGATATCTAGAAAAATGCATTCTAATGAATACAGGCCTCCGCCATGTGGGCGGTCCATACTATCGGGTACTCCCCAACCCGTGTTTACATTCCCCTACTCGACCCATCCCCATGTGGGCGGTCCATACTATCGGGTACTCCCCAGCCCGTGTTTACATTCCCCTACTCGACCCATATCCCCATGTTCAATCGGGCATATAAGAGTGCACATTGGTTAATATTCATTAAAGTCCTTCCTGGAACCGGATCATGAGGCGGATCCACACCAGAATTCAATCGGTTCTTTTGTGGTCCTTTCGCAAAATGCCCTGAAAATTTCATGAGATTCCGTTCCTACTTGTGTGAGTTATAATGTGGACACACACACACACACACACACGAACGGGTATAAACGCATAGCCCTTCTGGCAGGGGCAATAAACCTGCTTTGTGTTACCACTAGGATGTCAACACTGGCTCTATGCGGGAATCTGTAAAGTATGGACATGTCCACTATGCTGTGGACTCTTGAGATCAGTCTGTGCTGAAAATGACGGCCTCATCATTTTGAAAAAAAAAATGAGAATTCCCATTCTTCTCGGAAAAATGGTAAAAATATTCTCATTCTTCCCGGGAAAATGAGAATAAAGTCATAAAATTATTCCTTTCCTTTCCGGGAAGATTCAGGATTTTCCGATTTTATCTTCCTTCTCTCTATATATATACATAAATACAAATTTGTATATTACCGGGAAAATGGGAATTAAATCATAGTATAAAATGATTCCCATTCTCCCGGGAAGATTACGGATTATCATTCTTCTCTCTTTCTCTCTCTCTCTCTCTCTCTCTCTCTCTCTATATATATATATATATATATATATATATATATATATATATATATATATATTTTTTTTTTTTTTTTTTTTTTTTTTTTTTTTTTTTTTACACATTTATTCTCATAAAACAAAGAAATACAGCAAATACAAATTACAAGACAATTACAAAGACACAACACACATATACAAAGACGTGTTGTTTACATGTAATTTTACAAACATAACTTATTCTGTGGTCGGTTCTGTGTTCCGACACAGAAGATATTATAAAGATAAACAACATGAATGCATAAACAAGAACAGACACCATTTACCCTTGGCCATGATAATACTTATATAAGAAAATCTCAGTCAGAAATTTTCAAAACATCAACTAATTTACCCCATTTCTTTAAATGATTATAAAATATTCCTTTGCTATTTGCAATGTAACTCTCAACCCTTTCTGTATCTCTTAACCTGCTTTTAAACACTGCAAACAAGGAAGAACTATTTTCCTCTCTTTGCTTGAAGAGGACATATTTATACAGTAACAGAATCTGATTTTGCAGCCTGTTTTTATCATCAACTGGTATGATACCATACAATATTTCCATAAGTGATATGGCTGGGAGATATAATTCATAATCTTGCAACCATGCCTTTATTTTGAAATAAAAATTCCTACTGACCATACATTCAAAAAATAAATGTACAATATTTTCGTGATCATTGAAACAAAATGAACATCGAGAAGTTTCTTTTATCTTCCATTTAAACAGCTGCTCATTCAGAGGTATATAATTGTGCAATATCTTATACTGAAATTCTCTAAGGTATGTATCTAAACTTATTTTATATATAGCTAGATATGCATTTTCCCATCTAATTTCAATATTATTCTCACTGTTTATAATATTCCACCTTTCTTGGGCTGTGGGCTTTTCCCATATATTTTCTACAAGTGTATCATATATCATACGGGATTTCAGACTATTCAGTGTCGCTTGTCCTCCAATAGTTAAGATTGTTTCCATATTTGAATAGTTTTTTTCAACCTTATGATTTAGAATACATTTTTTCCACTGTTTCGGAATAACCTGTCTCAGTGACATACAATACATGTAATCTATAAATTTAACATCAATATGACCTTGCTTAATGGCATTCCAGGTCTTCCAGGTTCCTTTTTCATCAATCATGTCTTGAATATAATATAAACCCATGCTATGCAACTGTTTATTATACACTGCTTTTGAGTTAATCTTTATATATTTGTTGTTCCACAGGCACTGATATATTACATCATCTGGTTTGTTAGGTTCCACAGATACATAAGACGACCAGTCTTCAAAACATTTTCTATAAAACTTTGGCAACCTATTTGGCAGTACTGTGACATCAAAATTACTTCCCATGCATGTTAAACCTCCTATATTCTTTAGTTTATAATTTAATATCTCCTTGATTACCGAACTTTTAGGTTCAATGAGGCGCTTTGCCCACATTACTCTCTGTGTCTTAATTTTACAGGCAACATCAGGTATGTTTATTCCTCCATTTTCAATTTTTCCAATGACTGTTTTGTATTTTACCTTGGGCTTTTTAGCTCTCCAGATGAAATCACAAAGAAGTCTCTTTATGGATAACACAGTATTTTTTGGTGGTATTAAAACATTTGTAACATAATATATTTTTGAAATGAGCAATGAACGTACAACTTCTGCTCTGCCATATAATGTGAGGTTTCTACATTTCCATAATGATAATGTAGATTGTAAACTATTTTCAACTCTCTTAAAATTTTCTTTATGTACAATATCTTTATTATATGAAAACCAGATTCCAAGTATTTTCATACATGATTTTGTCAAGTTTATCCACCTTAAATTATACACATCATTCACAAATTTCTTCTTTGATCCAATATATGCAGCCTCAGATTTTGCTAGATTTAACTTAAGTGATGAAAAATATTCAAAATGTTTGATAACAGAAAGAACCTTGTCCAATGAATCAGTGTTTTTAACAAATATAGTAGTATCATCTGCAAACATGCACATTTTCACCATAGTATTTCCAATTTGAATTCCATGAATATTTCTATCATTTCTAATCATTATTGCCAATATTTCTATAGCCATTATGAACAAATATGGAGCCAGAGGGTCTCCCTGCCGGGTTCCTCTATCTAAGTTGAAATAACCAGTTGTATAACCATTGTTTAAAACTGAACTTTGCATATCATGGTGTAAAATATTGACCCACCTAATAAAATTATTATCAAAACCAAAATATTTCAATGTTGCAAATAAAAAGTCATGTTCTACACTGTCAAAGGCAGCTTCAAGGTCTGCTGCAAATATAATTCCAGGCTTGTTTTCCACATCAGTATAGTGTAAAACATCCCATATTAGTCTGATAGTTTCTCCTATATATCTCCCTTTGACAAAAGCATACTGATCCGGCTTTATTATATCTGAAAGATGTTTTTCTATTCTCATAACTAAAACTTTACTCAGTAACTTAACATCGACATTAAGTAAACTGATAGGTCTCCAGGCATTTAAATGCTTTAAATCCTTACCTGGTTTAGGTATTAGTTTCACAAGTGCTTGTTTCTGAGAAGTTGTTAGTGAACAAGTATCAAAACTTTCATTCAAACAATCAGTAAGACATTGTCCCAGTTCACTAAATAATGCTATGTAAAACTCTTTTGTCAGCCCATCATTTCCAGGTGTTTTATTATTTTTCATTCCCTTTAAACATGAAAACACTTCAGTTTTTGTAATAAGCTTGCCACATGTCTGTGTCTCTGTCTGTTTTAATTTGCTTTCAAACACAGGGAGATTCTGAAAAAGGTGTGTCAACTCTGATTTGTTACTCACTGATTTCTTCTTATACTTTTCTATAAAGGATTCCCTAATACATCTCATAATTTCTGTGTGATTTGCTATATCTCTTCCCTTATATGACAATATGCGTATTGTAGACCTATTTTTATTACGTTTTTCCAGGTTAAGGAAATATTTTGTACCCCTTTCACCTTCTTGTAACCACTGTGCCCTAGATCTAACAATAATGCCTCTGGTAACATTATCATAGTATTCTTGCAGTTTTTGTTTTAATTCACAATATAACTCCTGTGATTCAGGATTCCCTACACTCTGTATAGCCCCTTCCATTTCAGATACCTTCATTTCCAAGTTTATACCATATTCTTTACGATTTTTAGCTTTAGCTTTACTGTATTGGATGGTGTATTCCCTTATCTTATATTTCAAATATTCCCATATACCTTGGGCTGTTATCGTATTTACCTCTTCTTTCCATTCATTTATTTTACTTTTCACATTTTTTATATAATCTGTGTCATTTAGCAAATCATTATTCATACACCAGTGTGCAGGTCCCGATTTTGTTTCTTTGGCTATATCAACTTTCAGCACCACTGCTGAATGGTCTGTGTTAACACTTGGTATAATTTCACAACTTGAAACATAACATAGTAGGGTATCTGACACCAAAAAATAATCAAGTCTCCTCTGAATAAAGGGTGTGGTTGAGCGCCAAGTATAAGCTTTTAGTGAATCATGTTTTATACGCCATACATCACACAGATTTAATGCTTCCATTATATTAACAATCTTATTAACTGAATTATGTTTAACACTTAACCTTCCTCCATCAGCATCTTGTTCAGTGAGGTGTACATTAAAATCTCCTCCCCATATAACTTCCACGTATGAATCCCTGACGAGAGGCTTGGTGCAAGGAAGGGAGCAGACACACATTTGTTGCTCTCCCAAAGAAAGTGGATTTTGGTAGAGAAATATTTCATGTAGATGATTGAAAAGTGGTAGTAAACCAGATAACTACTCAGAGATTTGGAATACCTAGAAAGTACAACAAAAAGGGAAGTACTTTTTCTTTTAATTATAAATTTGGAATTTTGTTTATCAGTTCAAGCTACCTTTTGTCATTTGAACCATAGTAACTGTTACATAATCATTTGAGTCTTTTCACACTGGTCAGTCGACCATGTGCACCAGGTCTCTCGACATTCGGGTCAACAGGTTTAAACTTTATTTGTGCTATTATAATGTGTAGCTAAGCTGAGCTGAATGCCTGGCAGTTGACAATGTAACAATATTCACTCTTCAATGTTCTGTGCTTGTTATTTGTAATGAGTGGCAATCCAAAAAGACAGAGAGCAGAATTATCAAGTTCCTCTTCAAACTCTCCAGTTAGTCCTCAGAATAAAAAATTCCATTCAGTTCAAACTAAAATAAAGTCAAAAACAGGAGAAATGGCAGGTATCACTAAAGAAGCGTTGAGAAAGATGTTAGATGATTTGGAGACAAAACTGGTCAGAAAAATTACACAAAAGTATGAAAAAACAGTGGAATTGTTGGAAGCAAAGGTATTAACCCTAGAGACAGAGAATAAACAATTAAAAACTGATATAGAAAAACTAAATGGTAAAATGAGTGAGCTTGAAGAGCAAAATGGTAAATCAAACAGTGAGATTAAAGAGGCAATGAAAAAAACCATTGAACTTGAGCAGTACTCAAGAAAATCAAACATAAGAATATTTGGTGTTCAGGAAAGGGGTCATGGGCATAAAGGGGGTGAAAACTGTTCAGAAACAGTACAAAAGCTGTGTAGAGAAAAACTTGGGTTTGAAGTTGATCCCAAAGATATTGATGCTGCTCACCGTGCTGGAAAGTATAACAGAAACAAACATGATAGTAAACCCAGGGCAATCATTGTGAAGTTTGTCAGACGGGATGTTAAAATATTAGTGATGAAAGAGAGAAGGCAATTAAAAAACACTGGGATAGTAATAGTAGATGATTTGTGTAGAGAGTTACATGAATTGTACAATAGAGTGAGAAATGATGCCAGAGTAACAGATGCATGGACTTGGGATGGCAAAATATTTGTTAAAGATATGGAGGGAAACATTCATACAGTAAGATATGGTGAACCTTTGACAGATTTACCAAAAGCGGAGTGATGGTCCATGTTATTTTTTATATATGTATACTGCCAGGCCTTAAATGACCTGATATCTGTAATGAATTATATGTGTCCAATTTGTATATGTGTTAATTTGAAGGCCAGTGACTTTGAACATACAGGTATAATACTTATGATATTTTACTTATGGATTGTAAAGAGAAAGAAAACAATATGTTATAATGACAAGAAAACCCCTGTTATTTTGAGTGTTATATATTGTTTATACAATTTATGGTAAATAAGTTTACATTTCAAATCCTCTCACTAAATGTACGAGGACTAAGGAATTATGTAAAAAGAAGACAAATTTTCAATTGGATGGTGAAACATCAGTCACATAAAGGAGTCTGTTTTTTACAAGAGTGTCATTGTGTAAAACAAGATGAAAATGTTTGGTCAAAACAATGGCAAGGTGAAATGTATCTTTCTTTTGGTAATACAAAGTCATGCGGAGTATGTATTCTTATTGGAAAAAATGTTGATTTCAAGGAGCTTAGAAAAACTATAGATGATAAAGGTAGATATATTATAGTGGAATGTGAAATTGAAGGGTTGCACTGTATCCTGGTAAACACGTATGCACCAAATTTTGAAAGTCAACAAATTAAATTTTACGAAACTGTCTCTCAGCAAATAGATAAAATATATATATATATTTATGAAGGTATATATGTCTGCCAGTCACCCTCCCCCCCCCCCCCCCTTGAAGAAACATTTACGCCACTCGCTAAACTGCTCTATCATGTGTCGTTTTTAACCGACTAACAGAAGTGTCGCCTTCTTGTACTTATTAACGGTTTGAACATTGAGTTCTTTTTCAATTACTATCATTTAATTCAAAATTGAAGTATTTTACTACACGCTATAGTTCGTGAAAACAGGCATTTAGGGAAAGTCACCGTGAGGGATGCAATCTGTCTGCGAGTAAATTGCGGTCACGGCATCAGTCGTTATGGGGTGTCCAGCCATGTAGCTACTTATACCTTCTAATTTCCGGGGGTTTGACCCCCGGGCGCTGATCACTTGAGGAAACAAATTGAAGGACCAGCGGTGAACACTGCAGTCAGATTAGACCTCGTACAGGCCAACGAGATTCTACAATTAGAGCAATTATCGCTTCTTGAGGCTGTTCGGCTCCAACCTGAAGTGATCATCGTTCGACTCTAGCGCTCGTAGTGGGACCGGATATTCAAGTGAAGTGACCGTAAAGAGCCAATGTCGACTCATTAAAGTGTCGCTCCCTGGACAACACACAAAATTTACCGCCCTTATTTGTCTGGGAAAATTGCCGTTCTAGGCGGCTCCGGTGAGAATTGTACGGGAATTTGATGGGTTTAGAAAGACACCGCCGTCGATGGTTTCCAGGTGGCAGGCAGGGCCGATGTCGCCGGGTCAACCTACTGGCGTCCGTCCAATATGCGATATCCAATGAATAGCAGTAAGCCTTGCACTACATTATGTATACGAAATGCTTAATCAGGAATAAAACTTTAGCGACGACGGTCCAATACAACCTCCGCCAGGCGACGAGAGGCATATTTTACCCTTGGTTTGTCTGTGTGAAATGTTATGCAAACAGTTCTAAACAAAGTTGGGATGACGCCCAAGAAAACAAGGTAATCTTTATCATCATATTCTATTTTCACATGAAAGGTTTATGTGAGATTATGACCCACGGGGATTTCGTTATTCTTTGGGAGGCCGCCACATTATAAACACTGCCATATTACTCGTCTTTATGCTGGAACAGGTCCACAGGTTCACGCCCGGGGGGGGGGGGGGGGGGGGGGGGGGTAACCATGGGAGCATAACCTCTCGGTCAGCACATAGTTGGTTTAGTTTCTGATAGATGGCGCTGCGTTAGACCTTTCAAGAAATTATATGGAATTCCTAAAGTTTTATGGGAAAAAATGGAGACTCCTCCTTAGGACACATTTGGCACCGTTACCGTTACTTCAAGACGATGTTTTCGCGAGATGGGCTTTATTCCGTTGAGCTTACATGAGCAAAGATCTTTGGGAGTCAATTCTCCGGGGGTCACATAATCTTTAAGATAAATTAGATTATTTAATACATGCAGTTTGTTTAGCTCTGATTGGCTCTAGCCATTGAGCTAGGTGGTGTTAAATGATTGTTTTTATATGGGTTCAGCATAATCTCAACCAAAATAATATGTTATAGTCTTACGTGATTTAGTACCATCATGGCCTATTCTATTCTTTAAGGTTCGATGTTGCAGAAACAAAACTTTACGCGTGACGTAAACTGATTGTCGCCCGGATCCCTGTAAGAAGTGTTTAACTTTTTTTAAATCAGACTATGTTCTATACCACACATTTATCCTACTATAATTTGGATTTGGGCATGCTCCAAAAAGCGTACTTCCTGTTTTTTCCTTGCGGATATTCGCCCAGCGCTACCCTACTGTCTCCGCAGATTCTCACCTGGGCATTGTCCACGTGCCTCACCCCCGCGCGCTTATCAAACATTGACAGGTTTATTTCTCGCAGTTTCTCGAAACCGCTCATTGAGGCCGCCATTCTGCGTACACACTAAAACCAAGATGTCACACGTTGCATGTGGAAATTATGGGTAATTTAATTTTTACCATTAATATGTTGATTTGCAGAAAAGATCATTAACATTAAGTCTAGTTTTTGTTTTGATTCATGGCCCGTCCAGACGAATGCACTTGCAGTACTTGGAACGTTTTAAACACGGGAAAACGTTAAATGAAAACCTTTAATAACTGCTTACTTTCTGTATTTCAGATTTCTGACCGCGCCTACAATCAGAGTTCATTCTGTCCTGTATCAGTAGAGTACATCCTTGTCAATAAGAACTTGCAGCAGTGGATCCGGGGGGTCTGTTTTGTCTTACCTATCTTCTCATGTTCTGAATCTTCTTCCCCTTCTTCCGTCTTGCCCATCTTATTTTATTACGTACTTAATCTCTTCTAGTGTATCTTCCTCTTTTCTGTATAACTCTTTTTCAAAGCTTTCCTTTTGTTTCTTATCTCCTCCTCTTCTATCTCTCTTATTCTACCTACTTTTCTTTTCACCCTTTTTTCTTCCTCCTCTGCCTCTTCTCATCTTTTCTCTTATCTCCTCTTGTTTTTCCTTCTGTTTCTTCTTTTTGTTCTTTGCTTGCCTTTCTTCTTGTCCGTATTCAAACCCTTTACAATTCTGCCTTTGCTTCATTTCGTTTTCTCTTCTGTTGTTCACTTTTCATACTTCTTAATCCCCTCTCCTCCACATTCTGCTTTTTTTTCTTTTACTGCTGCTTCTTCTTCTTTTATAACCTCAGCTCACAGAAAGTTATTTTAACTATAGCGATCTGCCTTTGTCCGCATTCTTTCCATTTGGGCAACCATCAATAGAGCGGAACTAGAAACTTCAAACTGTAATTTTCCAACCGTTTTTTCTGAAAGTTGACAAATTAATTGATGATGGATAGTTTTATCAGTTGAACGAGCGCGGTGGTTCATTGATATTTCTTAATATTTATAGGCATTTTTATTCTTTTGGTAAATTGCAAAATTATACCAATTGTGTAACTTTCTCTGATCCATGTTTTTTCCTTAAACTTGGTACGGCTATTGAACATGAAAAGTTCTACCAAAATGAACAAGACTTGTTAGTACCATATACATTTTCCATTTCTACACATTTCTACTTGCATTATTGTTCACTTTCGAATTTCAACAATGGCTTTCTTTTCTGTGTGTTCACATATTGTCCTGAAACGTACTGCTTATTGATCTTGATTAGGTCTATATAGTTAATCAATATGGTGGTGTCACCTGTAAAATTCCCGTTTATATGCAATTTTCTTGTATTTATTAGACGGACAAATTACAGCAGTAGTGTGATCTTATCAGCTGCGGCTTCATTTATTTTAAACAAACAAGGAATATATTAATCAGTTGAATTAGATTCGTGGTGAATACTGTACTTTTTCTTGTTATTATTTCTAGAATGCCTAATTTCAACATCTGGGATACCTGGGTTGGCTCTTTACAGCCGCCTGTCTGGTTAAGCCAGAAAATAAGTTTAATGTTCGGAAATTTGCTCTCACCACTTTATTGGCCACGTACTCTTTCAGCCCAAATTAAACGTAAGCATGTCTTTGACAACCGCTTTTTAACCTAATGAAGACATTTACACCCAGCAGCAGGGTGGAAAGACATCCATGTACACTCATGTGCAAAAACAACCTGGTTTAGGTTATGTTAGTTACGTAAGTATCTAAAGTTTAATAAAAAATCACAGACACTATTATCATTTAGCAGTTCATGTTGTATTTGATGACAATTGTGTTGAGATTTTAGTTGTGCCAGTAGCTAAATCATACTCGATATCCTGCTGCACAGCCATTTACAAATCAAACAACTATGGGAACATTTAGCTCCCTAAGAAATAAGTCGGCTTACCGTAACTTGCAATAGATCACTTGTTCTGGTACCTCTGCTTGTTCTCTTTTTTTAATCATTTTTTCTCTAAGTCCAACTCTTCTTCTTCCTATAATCTTCCTATTTTTAGATTACCTGTGTGCTGTAGTCATGGCGCATCGTTAGTCCGTCGTTCATCGCCGTCCGCCGTCAGTCTGTTAACAGCTTCTCTCAGCACTGGCCAGAGGGACCTTCACAGAATTGTGCATACATTTGTATGTTGGACCAAGTACACCGTAATTCTGATTTGTTGGTGCAACCTGTCTTTTTAGATCATTTATGAGCGTTTTTTGTGTTCTATTTGCTCTTTCAATAATGCACTTTCTAACTTTATGGTCTTTTATGATGTCATGTTGTAAAAAAACCAAATGAAAGGAAGTGCATCATCCTAAAAATATCCCAGTCGTCAGGCACATTTTTAGAAAAATTGGCCCAACCATATTTCAGAACCATTCTAGACACGTTGGTCATTGGTCTTTTTTTAGTAAACTGAGGCCCTTCTCAAGGCTTTTCTCGACAAAGGCGTTACTGCTTTGCACTATATTTTGCACATACGATAATCTTGGTGAAAGCAAGTTACTTGGTAAAAGTTATTGTGTTTTTTTTCTGGCAATTTGGAGAGTTTTTTTCAGCCCCTTGTAATTAACAGGAATGAAAATGTATCCAGGCCTGTTCACTGACATTAATTACGTTTTCCTTTAAAAATAATGTGCATAATATTCTGATACATGATTGTCATCATGCAAAATATAAACTAAATTGGGCGAACCAGTTATTCAGACAACTCTGAAAATGGATATTCGGGAAATTTGGAAGCCATTATGGACATTTGTCCAGTTGTCCTTACCTGGCCAATCAGTGCCTTATTAAACCATGTTACATTTGATCAATGCAATTCAATGGTTGTTGGCATTCTGTCAGTGCCTTTCATGGAGATTTCGATTGGACTTGGTCAGTTTGTTGATTAATCTCAGTTTAAAATGTGGTGTGGGAAAATACCTGTTGCTCAATATATACACAGTATAAACAAGTACACCTATGAATACACTTTATTTAAAATGAATTATATCTGTGTGCAGTTTTGTGTTTTTATAATCTGAAATGTCAGACAAGTCATTATGTTACTTGGACCAGGTGGTTAGTTGCCTTATCTGGTTTCCTTTGAAATTATTAGAATTTGAAGTAGTTTAAAGAACAAGAAGAAAGATATGATATAGGAGACCAAGAATTAAAGGAAGAAGAAGAAAATGAGTAAAAGAAAGGAGAAATAATAAAGCAGAATAATAATAATAATAAGTAGAAGCAGAAGATGAAAACGCATCAAAGTATGAAGGGAAGAGGTTTGAGAAGGAGAGTGAGAATATTAAGAAGACGAAGAAGCCTGAGGAGATATAAAAATAAGACAAGAGAGAGAATAAGAAGAGGTAGAAATATAAAAAAAAAGAGCAAGAGGACGCATGAGAAAATTCAAAGGAGAATAAAAATAATAATAAAAAGTTGGGAAACGAAAACAAAAATGGAGGAGATACTGAATGAGAAGTAGAGAAGGGGGAAAAAATAGCCCAAAAAAAGATCAAGATCATGACGAAACTTGAGAAGATCAAAGATAACATAACAGGAAGAACAGAAGAAAAAGAGCAAGAAGAGTGCAAGCCGGAGAGCAAAGCAAAAAAGAAAAAAGGAGGGAAAGGAATGAAAACAAGAATAAAGAAAAACAAAAGTAGGAGAAGGAAGAAGCAATAGTACAACAAGAAAATGAGTAAGATGAGCGCCAAAAGAAGGAGGAGAAGAATAAGGGTATTAAAAAGACGGACAAGGAGCAGAGCATAAACAAGAGTAAGTAGGTGAAACAAGAGAAGATGAGTGAGGAAAGGTCGAGGAAGAATAAGAAAATGAAGAAGAGGAGCAAGAGGAAGTATGAGAACACGAGCAAGAGCAAGAGGGAGGAGGATAAGAAGAGTGAGACGAAAGGGAAGAAAGAAGAAGAAACAAAAGACGATGAAAAAGAAGTAGGAGAAGAACAGAAAGAGGAATGAGAAGAAGAGTGAGACTGAGACGGGAAGAATCAGATAGATAAGATAAATAAATAATCAGATAGATGAAAAGGAAGGAGGAGGAGAGGAAGTAGAAAGGGTAAAAGTAGAAGAAGATCACGAAGAAGAATAGAAAGTGCATCAAACAACAAGACGAAGAGCAAACAAAAAAAGAGAAAAACAGATGGAAAAGGAGTGAGAAGAAGATATAAAAACGGAACCAGTGTAAGAATGGGAAAAGAAGAATGGCCTTGAATAATCTTTACTTTTGTGAATACGGACCAGTCTATTCAGATCAGCTTATTATTATTAGCATGCATGAGGGTTTGATAGCAATTTTCTGTGCAAATTGTTCTTGCCCGACTTGAAGCCTTTTAAATTTCTATCGATTTTAACGAATATTTCATAAAATCTTAGACTGATAATAATTTTCAAATGTAGGTAAGTCAACTGTTTGCGTATACAGCAGACATTAAGAGCAAGGTGCCTGGTATGTTTGGAAGTAAGCATGGAATTTTTGCTGGTTTCAGTGTTTTCCCCTTTCGACATACACGATGGCTCTAGTTTTTCGATTTGGAGGCTAGCTTGAATCGTGATTTCACGAAACATGACAGCAGCACTAACCGTTAAACCATTTATTTTCCTCGCAAATGGACACTGAATCCTGTACAAATCCTGATTTCACAAAACGTTACCGGTGACCAAAACGTTAATTGGTTTTCCTATAATATTTTTTTCACGTTTGGTAATAAACGGTTTGGAGATAGCCTTTTACGTTTTGAGGCTTATTTTTTCACGTTTTGTAAAAAAAACAAATATGAGACTTAGACATATATTTAACGGTATGGGGATATTTTTCATGATTAGTGCAGATTCACGTTTTGAGGCCTCGCAGGGCGTGTCCAGGGGATCCAGACGACCCCCCCCCCCCCGTCTTTTCCAGCCACTGCAACCTCTTTTAAGGGATTTGAGCCACTTTTTCGCGGCCTGGATCCCATTTTCCGTGGATAGGAGTTCTCGCCTTTAAAACGAGACAGGAAAAACAAAATCAGTGCGGTCAAAACTTCTGTACCTTAAAGCATGACACACTCATGAAACTTTACGCAGTTAGGTGGTGATATATCTTTTGAACCGTCTCTCCCCCGCCTTCCAATGTCCTGCCCTTTACCGTATGTAATATAACCAGCCGCTTCGTGTTTTATGGGGTCAGCGGAGTCCACTTGGTGCCTAGACTAAGAGTGAGAGATGAACTAAATTGATGCTTCATTTGGTTATAGCCCGAGCCGGGGTCACAAAGTTTCCACTGCGTGGAAACTACCTGCGGTCTAGTGTTTTATAAAAAAAAAAATAGCCCGTGATAGGTACATGGAATTTTAAACTCTCCTCTGAGGTGTACATTACCGGCATCCTATTTTAAACTGAGAATGTGGGCGTGCATAAAAAAAGGGTCGTTTGATAAGGATCCTGGCATGGGTTGTGGCCTCTGTCTTCTTTCTTGTTATTTTTTTCAGCAGCGTCTATGCTGATTTCCAACAAGGGAACATAACATTCCAGTTACGGAGCCATGCAACAGACAGGGCAGAATCGCACTCACAAGAGTAAGAATCTTCTGTTCAGGGATTGTGGATAATAGAATCCTTTCAACCAGTGGCGTGGGTATTAACATATATGAGATGGTAACATAGTCCACTAGGATATGCTGACTAAAAATTTTTGTTTTTGTGGTATGGCCTTTAAGGAATAAGTAATGTTTAGAAAACATGCTCACGTGTAATGTAAACAGAATGCTTTTACCTCTAGTGTGACAAACTGACAAGTTTGACAGTTGCAACCATTACTCTTTCGCGACCGATAATTCCTAACTAAAAAAGGTTTGTTTGGAACAGAAACGACCTCTGGCGGAAGGGTTGCCATACATTTTTGTTACGGTGACGGGAGGAAGCAGACAAATGCAGTTTCACTGGCAACAGAAATAAATAATTTGAACTATGGCTATAAATTCGTTCTGTTTAAACCTCTGTAGATATCATCACTGTGACACTACCTGGGGAAATTTTTTTTCTCCGACTCATTTGCTTTGTTGGTTCCAATACCGATTGTCACGGAAATGGCCAATGTTGTGTTTAATTTGCACTGAATGGCTAATTTACTTGTTTGGCAAGCAGCCATGACACGCATGTACACAAAATGAGGTCTAAAAACATCGGTACATCAACTTAATTAACCCCTTGATAATAGCATCTGGAGAATATCAACAGGCTGAATGCCAAGAAACCAAGAGAGACAGGTGTAAAGCCTTAGATTACGCCCGGTTTCATGTTACCCCCGGGGGTAGTTTGACCTAATTTCAGGTTATCTCCGCCCCGTTCAGATTACCGACTGGCTGATTTAGGCGCTCTAAATAAGAGATATTTTTTTTATTCTTTTAACTAACGATATATATTTCAATCAACCAAAAGAAACAAAATATAAAAAAATGGAATCAATCTTTGAAAAATGATGTAGTTGCAAAATCTTAATTTGATTATATATTCATATTGACTCATACACTTTACGAAAGCGCATGACACATGACATGCAAACATAAGATATACAAAGAAACAGACTAATTTGAAAAATCAAGAAGAAAGAAAGTTTTTGAATTTTAAGTAAATAAACATAGAGAAACAAATGTTTTGTAGGGGTAATCTGAAATTGTAGAGGTTACCTGATATCGATTTCAAGTTAGCCCCGGGGGTAATCTGGAATCAATTTTAAGTTACCGGGGGTAAACTGAGACGGGGGTTATCTGAAATCGCTACACTGCGGCCGAACTGGGAATTTTATTGTAAGATAAATAATACGGACGACTGATCCGATCCCAGCTTGCTTATACTGATTCAAGTAACGATGGTTTGATGACGTTTCGTTCATTCAGCTTCCCTGACACGGAACCACCAACATTCAGTCCTGTAATCCTTCTACTGTCCCGGGCAGTATCAGGAACAAATACCCCTGTCCCGGATCTAGCACGTCTTTTATCCAGTGTCACCTTAAGCTAGTGGGCTCTTCAAAAGATGTATTTCGAAACAATGTAAGGAATTATTTAGAACTCACTAATCACGTACCAGCATCACATGAAAGTGAAATTCCTTTATTTTCCCTAAGGACTTCTGACAATTCCAATTACATGATAATTCCTTCGACTTTTGCAGGGATTTACACACTAGAATCATCCAGTTTATACGCTGTTTGGACAAAAGACAACATATTTAATCCAATCAAATTCTCTTGGTTGCTCTTCTCAATTTTTTTTATCTTTTATGGAAACTCATTCCAAGGTACCCCCGATTTACAGGATGGTTTAGAATTCTGACGTATAAAATTGGCTCTAATAGTTGAAATAGCGCTTTAGTTAACTGTGTTCAATGACTCAAAAAGTTGTTGTTAAACAATGAAGAAAAAAAAATGATGGGCTTCAGATTTTCTCTTCGACAGCGAGGATCAGTTCAATTATCATGTCTACAATATTTAAAGGTACACAGATTCCTCACACGTTTCATGAATGAAGCCATGTTTTAATTTTTGTAACTTTAAGGTAAAAGGATAAAGACGAACCTTGATAACCAGCTGTAAGGCCTGCTTCAATCCGCAGTCCGCTACCACTGGCAAAGTAGTTTCTGATAGATGGCGCTGTGATACACCCGTCTCCAATTTTCAAAAATAATAAAAAAAGCCCTCATGAATTTTTGAAAATATGAAAAATGCCCCCCTTAGGACACACGTCGTTAGCATCGTTCCCGAAACTTCAAGATCAAACACAGGCATATCCCAGGCGTGGCCAGGGAGGAGTTGCGTGACAACGATTTGGTACCAAAGTTTGTTACGCTCTTGTAAAAAAATTTCAATTTTTGGACCAGGGGAGCTAGGCAATTATAATTGCCTCCGCCAGAACGGTATGTGTTCATCCCCGTTTTTGTATGTATGTTTGTGTGTGTGTGTGTGTGTGTGTTTACAAGGTAACTCACGCAATCATAACAGGAATCTGATGATATTTTCAGGGCATTTCTGGAATGGGCACAAGACCCGGATTCAGGTAGGTCATTAAGGTTTTTCACAAATGTACAGTCGCTTAAGGACAAACGAACATGAGAATATGGGCCAAATAAAGTGAATACAAACAGGGGTTGGGCAGCATCCAACTTAGCGGAGGCTTGCATTCTACAAAATCGAAATTTCTAGTTACATATCATTCATGGCTACCCTCATCTTCATATAATTAAGCTGCGTTTCCATTTATGCGATCCGGACATGAATACGTGTACCGATACGTTTAGCGTATTTCCGTTTATACGTTCGCCGTACGGCTGTAGTCATGGTTTCACCAGGTTTAACTGGGCTAAACACAGTTAAAATAAGTATAATAAGTGCGACCCTAAGATATATATATCAGTTATTTTTAATATATGTGTGTGTGTGTGTGTGTGTGGTATAGATTTTACCTTACTATAGAATGTAAACATTCTATGGTCAAACCATGGAATGTGTACATCCCATGGATCAAGGTTAAAGACTGTGTACATTCGAAGACACAAGCCATAGAATATAGAAAGGGCACTCTTTAATGCATGATCTGGTTCCTCATCTTGTAAAAACATCTTGGAAAAACAGGTAGACTAAATTGTTGAAAACAAATCTTGGACAAGGTGGACATATTATACATATTTTTGTGTAGTGTTGAACATATCACGTCTTCTATCAACCGGTTTTATGATTTGTCAGTTTACTGTCAATTACTAGGTTATACACTATCAGCATGCAAACTGTTAATTATGTTATGTGAATAAATATATTTTATTAAACAATTCTGCTTTACTATATTTCACTCACCCAACCAGAATATGTTAACTGTAAATGTGTTATGTGAATAAATCTGTTTAAATATTTTTCAGTCACTCAACAAGAATATATGGATATCGGGGTAAATTTCTACTCTGTATCAATTAACAAATTGTGAATATGTTATTTGAATAAATATGTTTTATTAAACAAGTCTTCATTAATGTTTTCACTCACCCAACCAGAATATGTTAACTGTAAATATGTTATAACAAGAATACTGATACCAGAATAAACATAGTGGAGTTGCACATATTCCATGACCGTGCCCATGGGATGTACACATTCTATAGATAATCCATAGAATATAGTTATCTAAATTCTATACGATATATATATATATATATATATATATATATATATATATATATATATATATATATACCCACATGGTTGTGGGCTTTAACTGATATTTTACATCATGGTGTGAATAGCCGTGTGAAACACCGATGGATGGGGAACCGTTCAGGGAGAGTTCTGATAAAGCCGTATACGGCGCCGTATTCTTGTCCGTACAGGTGGAAACACTCCTTATATTAATCATATTTTAGTCCCAACCGTATCCATGTCCGTAATCGTATTCGGACAAGTCAAAACACAGCTTTATCCTTTAAAAAAACACAAAACAAGAGGCACATAACTGGTCATTTCCGCAACCTATTAGGGTTTGTGTAGTTTTGCGTCATTTCATATTAACTGGCGTGTTGGCGTCGATATTTTGGGAAATTATAGGCTAAAAGGGAAACTATCAAAAAAAGAAAAGGAAGCACGTCATTAAAAATAACATAAAAACGCTATACCTGCCTCAACTTGTGTTTACAAAATTCTTCAAACACAGGTATAATTGGATCCCGGAAATATTTGCACTTCTTAAGGCAATTACATCACTGCAGACCTTGGCCGTACTTGCAGGTAGACCGCCACTCAAATCTCGCTCAAATCACCGAAAATACCAATATTTGTTGGAGCTAATAGGTTTCTAACAATCCTTAGGACAAGTTAATGCCAAACAGACCAATATTTATAGAAGCTAATAGGCTTTCATGAAGTCTTTCATGCACATAATAGTGGTTGTTAAAATATCATAATACCGGCCTGAGTTGATCCGGGTTTAACGGCCCACTACGCGGCCATAATGGACGAATAGTGACACTAAACAAGGCCAAGGCGAGGGAATGTTACTATTTGTGCTCTGGTTGTAAATGTAACATTCGGAAGTACAGGACGGTGGTTTATTATACAATCCCTTATCTGACTGGCAGTGCAGGATGTACACCCCCCCCCCACACACACACACCTTATATATATATATATAAGCGGATTTCACCATCAGCTACCATGCAGTGTTGTTTTCGAGTCCACTTAGTCCGAGTCCAAGTCCACCTTCTTCAAGTCTGAGTCTTTTAGAAAACGAGTCCAAGTCCGAGACGGAGCCCAATAAAAATGATCTAAAAAAAAACTAAAAAAAAAAAAAAAATCAAATGGGCATTTGAAGATATCATGAGTTATGCTTGTGTGCTTTCTTAACGTTATCGCAAGACCACATTTAACCATAATGCTCTCATATTTTTGACAGTATATGAATGCTAAAGTATGGTTTCTGCTGGCCTTGAGATAGACTAGGTCTGGGTTATCGAGTCCTGGCCTCCGAGTACGATTACTAGTCCAAGACTCGAGTGCTACGTCACCGCTGCCTTAAGAACAAAAAAAACACAGTGGTTAAATGATAAACTGTAAAACCACCTTAGTATCTTGAAGATTTTATTATAACATTTCATTTTTTTACGATTTGTTTTTACAAATTTACAATATAACACCTGTCCTGTTATATACTTTTGACCCTTGCCCTTTGACTGGTCGCGACCTTCTGCAAGCTTTGTAGTTGTAAAGGTATTTCGTATGCAATTAGATCAATACATTCTAAGTGGGTATGTATACATTATGTACTCCGTATCAATTTACACAGACAAGTGGACATGAATATGTTATCTTCCTTGTATACTGTGGCATGTGTAATTCCATGCATACTAAGTTGCGAGAGAGAGGGGGGGGGGGGGGGGGACAGAGACAGACAAAGAGACAGAGAGACAGACCGAGAGAAAGAGTGAGGTATTGATAAAGTCATGTAACGTCTCTCACAGTCCCGCTTTAATTTCATCTTAATTATAGCTATCCTTCTGTTGTTCTCTTTTTCTGTCGCTTGCCGAAAAGATATATAAATGTCTAAATGTGAAAACGTGTGTGTGTGTGTGTGTGTGAGGGTGTGTTTGTGTGTGTGTGTGTGTGTTTAGCGTCGTGCAAGGATATGACTCCTACACAAAAGCTTTCTTTACTTGTCTCTGGAAATACAAAAAATTGTTAGATCTCTGTGTCTTTGACTGTCTACACTCTCACTCTCTCACACTCTATGTATATATAATATATATATAATATATATATATATATAAATATCTTAAATTGTGTTTGTCTAATTAACTTATGTCTGTCTTCACTCTCTTTCTATCACTCACTCTTTCTCTTTCACACACACACACACATATATATATATATTTGTATGTATATATATATATATATATATATATATATATATTAAAAATCTCCGTTGCTTGGCCTTACGGTTTCTCCAAGGGTCCTTCAGTTTCACTGTAACAACAATACGTGTACGTTGTATGCGTGTTTATCTGTCCTGCCGTGCTGGGTTGTCACACACACACTGCGGGCCGGGAGGGGGTAAACAAGGTGTGCGTGTTTTAAGGCGCTGTTTGCGTTACCATATGCTCACCTCCAGGGCCAATTTGCCGTGCTAACAAGACGATCAATGCACCAATGAATTATTTAGCCGGCTCCAATAGCCGCTCTTATTTTCACTGCTGTTGCTAAGTGGATTTTTCTTTTAAGAAAGAGAGAACTTGAGACGGGGGGTCAGGATCCCTATGGCCAAGGTCGCAGCACCCCCAAACAGTCTGGATTGATACAATTATAGACTCGAACACAAAGTTGTATACGACGCCTTGGATGACGCCGGCCAAGGTAGTGTAGATGCTTATTCCCATGGCGACGGTGGACAGTTAACGTACGGCGCCCCCGGACTAACGTAGCGATTACATGCCCTCTGACGATAGTTACTTCTGGCCGCCAGACTATTTGGGATTTAAACATCACTGCTGACGATACAGCACACTGTCGCCCACAGCAAACGCCCATATGAGCAGGGCTCCGCCCACAACAGAACATCGCCCTCAGCAGGTACTTTTACCAACCATTAGATGTGACAATGTTTTTTTTTCGCGTACTTCCCGGATGTTTTGATTGCAGGTCTCTCTTTTTGGACGTGATATATTGGAGGAGGGATACAGAATCTCAGAAGGGGGGGGGGGGGGGGAGTGCGGGGGGGGGGGGGGGGCGACCACCGTTGCATTTACTTGGGTAGAATATATATCACATATTATTTATAAATTTACCTGAGGGTAAGGTCATGTTTGTGAAAACATTCCTCGTTGTTGTAAGTGACAGACCAGAAGGACAATACAAGTTGTGCCGATGGGAAAGTTTCTTCTTAACGATTTATTTCTCGACCAACTTTAAATGTCACCATATGTTGTGAAATAATCAATTAATATCGCGGTCTTACATGGAACATTACATTTATCACATACACAGTTCGGGAGAGAGAGACAGAGATAGACACAAACAGAGAGAGATACAGAGGGAGAAAATCAGAAAGAGACAGATACAGGCAAAGAGAGGGAGACAGACAGACAGACAGTCAGAGAAACAGAGAGACAGATGGAGACAGAGTGAGAGAGAGAGAATAAGAAGTCAGGACTACCTTAATTAATTCTGGTCGAATTAAGGCCTTGAGATTAAGTAGATTTGTTTCACAACTGGATAATTTGATAACCACCTAATTAATGACCACCACCCCCAAACAAAGAACTTCTATCCCCCCCCCCCTCTCTCTCTCTCTCTCTCTCTCTCTCTCTCTCTCTCTCTTTTGACACACACATACACACACTCCATGAACGTAGGATGATTCATAGATTTTCAATTAAATAAAGTAATTCTTTCTTCATTTTCTTTTCTAGTTTACTAAGACTACGTAATATATAAGCATTTTACCAAAAAATCAATCTTTATGATAAATTCCTAATTATATCTGCAGATTTATAAAAAAAAATAATAACAGAATGACATCTTATGTGCATTTTGCTTCACATATCGTTGTTCCAATCTTGGCCATCACAAATTGTTCCATTAAAAAAAGCTATGAAAACGGAAAATTCCGCTGTTTTATTTCGTGTGTAAAATGCCTGGATATTCAGTAATGTAAAGTATGTTTTATTATTAAATATAAGTTTTCGTATTTTCGATTATATCGGAGTTTCCCTGAAAACATTGGAGCTGAACCTGAGTCGAAACATGACTGCGAGGCTGTTTAACATTACATTATACCACAATACGATACATAAAGGAATATTTAATGTTATATTCACTTAATATTCTTCCTTGTTCTGTGAAATATGACATTTCTTAAAGGATCTCATGAAGATTCTTTCCAATTATTACCAAAAAAAATATTTACAAACAATCTGTTGTCATCACCCTTGTCTTTGCAATGCATGCTTGTGTTT
Organism: Sipunculus nudus; assembly: GCA_026874595.1. NCBI lineage: Eukaryota > Metazoa > Annelida > Sipuncula > Golfingiida > Sipunculidae > Sipunculus > Sipunculus nudus. The sequence continues at coordinate 10,813,890 of CM049321.1, forward strand.
CAAATAAAAAATGTTTCCAATACCGTCCACGGATTGATACAGGGACATCTGACGTTACCGATACGATATTTGACATAGTATCGTGATCTTTTTTAAACTTTATTTATTTATTTTTTGTTAGATGTAACCGCCTCCATTTTTGTTAATTCTGGCTTAACTAAGTATATATACATCTACAGAATTCCATTCCAATTTCTGACAACGTTACAGGGTAGTATTACAGGCTTCTTCTCATGTTATATCTGGCGTTAACCAGGCCCGGAGACTACTGCACCTGCGGGCTCGAGGTTTGTAATCCTTCCCATTGCTGGGTCATACCACCGAGGAACCCCTAAAAGGCGCACTAGTTGTGTGAGTGATACACGGCCGTTGGGTACGGCCTTATCATTAAGCCTGCACAGCGCTCACCTTGGTTTCGGGCGACGGTAAAAAATCTCACCACAATGACTGAGATTCGAACTCCCGGTTTGAGTCCTGTGCTCTACCCCTGAGCCACATAAGCCCCGTTGTATCGGTGTTTCCGTGAATCGTTACAGCCCTAAACTAATATTAAGTTCCGATGAAGGGTTGACGGTGTTCTACTTTAGGTTACTTGCCATGATGTGTACTATATTCCGCTATTTCATTTAGTTCATTTTGTCTGAATACAAAAGTTTCCCGGATAAACATTCACAGTCTCTTTCTCTCCTGTTGTAAATATGTTTTGGTTCTCTGTCTTGATATATGTAATCCACGTGATATACTATAACATAACCGCGTGGCCGAAGGTACGATATTGCGCATGCGCGAAAACTGCCACCAATGGATAAAGATCCATTCATCAGGAATCAGAAATAAATTAGATTTTTTTTTGCATTGTTGTCCTCCATCTTGATTTATAATAGTAGTGCAGGACGCTATATTAATGTTTTCCTTCCCGGCACTCACCGCGCCCGGGGGAAGATTATTTTAACTGTGTATATGCCTACGGAGTTTTCTCTTTTTTATCTCAGAACGAAATCTCGCCAGATACTGTTATATATCCAGGATAGTATTTCATATTAAAATATGTGTCAAATTTTGTCCTCACAACAAAGAGAAAAAAACTCTGTTGCTGCTAATGATTTGCTTATATGAAATATGACGCCTTCACAACAGCGTTAAAGTAGAAAAAAAAACTTTATTCAGATACATTAATGAAAGCTAAAAAAGAATCAGACATACATCAAATTAATATGTGTTTAATAATACAATTAGTAACATCTTGATGTAATATGATATCAAGAAGTAGTTTTTTTTAGGTTTCTACCCAGATTTTCAGTGAAAAGTAATTGTACGCTACCTATTGCTTGGGAATCCAATCAACCGGTTTTTTTCAGGTTTGTAAGAAAGGTAAATACTCGCCAATATTGACAATCAGTTTCGACCTGGGAAACGAGAGGGGTAAATACAAGCGCGGTTACGGAGCGTGCCTGCTGGATGGGGAACGCTTGGAAAGATGTTGTGCGCGTCACGTTTTGCTGTTACACCGATAGTTTTGTCCAGGCCAGTTGATGTAATTAGTTTACCTGAAAGATAAATAGCCCAATCACCTCTTCTCCGCTGACAGATATTAGAGAAAAAAGGAACCATCGCTGCTTTCTAGATTAATTTCTTCATTAGTTATTCGGAGATGGTTTTTCTGACACCGCGCCTGCAAACCGATAAAGCATGCTAGTATTTGATTAATAGAGGGATTAATCCCGAGGTTTTAATTTAACATGCCTTTCTAAGCGGCCGTACTGACATCAAGTAAAAATATGATTAAAATTAACCACGATATAACCACGATTTTTCTTCATTTAGTAACATTAATTGCCTGGCATTTTTATAAAATGCCGTATTTGTTTCCCTGGAATAACATCGTTAAGGCAGAAATGTCGTTGAAAACCGATAATCATAAACTATTTGTCACGTTTATGTCGTTAAGAAACTTCTATAACACGCACAGGTGAACAGTTGACGATACTTACCCTGACAGGGCAGAGACTATCGGAACACTTTCACATAACGAGGCTATGTGGTTGGGCTACGGTCACGTGATATTTTCACTCTGCACATACATAAGTACCACCCTGCTGGTTAGGGATTGTGGGTAAAGAAATAAGTTCCCCATCATGCACTTTGGCATCTAAATACACCAGTGGCGTAGGTATAAATGAAAACAGGGGATAGATATAGGATTTCAGTTGTTTCTAAGCAAATAAGGTGCAAATTGTGACCAAATAAGTAGACCTGACCGTTCCATATTCCCTAACTGTAAGAGGCTTGTAGAAGGGTGTGATACTACATCAAATGTCGAAACGGGGCTGTGCGGCAGCTGAGGATACTCACATGCAGAATATACCGAGAAGTATCCCTTGATATTTTGTATTATCCCTTGACTTTTTTTCATATTTTAATATGTTCCGGTGTTCACGAGTCATTAAATTGTAATGGGATGTGCCCAAGAGTGGATTTTATTATAAATTCCAAGAGAACGTTTCCGTACAATTCTTAACTGAACCTTTTTTTATCTTTTTTTATCACGAAAAGTTTGTCGGAGACAGGAAAAACATGAAAACACACATATACACACAAGCAGATATGGGTTTTTGCATGTTACAGTGAGTGCTTTTACCCTTCCGATCCTAGAACAGATCTGTTCAATGTTCGCCGACATATTTTTTTGTGCAGCACGAAGACACCAGATAACCCTACATATAATCATTTATGTAGATGGTTAGACTCCACTCGGACTTAAATTATTGCTGAATGAACAGTATGTCAGAAAATGAAGAAAATGAGAGACAGCCACCGCCGGGACGCTGGCATTTTTTGGATGGGTATTTCCTCATGGATGTACTGCTTACGAGGGAGAGGTTCATTTGCATAGATTTTCCCACCTAATTAACGTAGAGTTAAATTTCACCGAATTGTGGCGCTCTACAGCATTATATGCTGCACCAACTTTCACGCGTACTCCCTACTTTGAAACCTACGGGTAATTTATATGAGGTGGCAATTTTAAATTAATTTTGCAATTGGATCAAAAAGAGTGTAAACAAATAGCACTTTATTACATCTGATGAAAGGCAGACGCTTGCAGCTGCATGAGGGCTCAAACTATAGGCACAACTAAAGTCTAATGAAATTTTGTAAAAACACAGAAATACACCTACACCCAGCTCCCGAAACGTGGCTATATACACTAAAACTCTGACTGATGCCCAATCCGTCCCTATATGAATTCTCAAGACCGCTTCTGCATCCCCCCCCCCCCCCCCACCGCCCACCCCAATTGTATTTGTTCTTACACCCCTATTATATTCCCAATGGGACTTTAGTATGTAGCATAAGTAAGGACCCATCGACATGGATAAATATGTATCTTATCTGTCTGTTTGTTCATGTATATCAAGTACAAGTCAAAATATATAGGTATGCCAAATGTGAGTTCCATTTCTATTTCTGTACACATTGACAAACCAGGTGTGTGCAAAGGTCAATGTGGATGTCCGCTTTACTAGCGATCAGCGGTGTATTTTTACAGCAGACCCGACCGGTCATTGTGACTGGAGTTTATGGATTTCTACACGGACATTATACATAGTCATTTATAAATGTAAATATACACTGTGAGTATCGACCAACCTTATCCAAAAAGGCCGAAACTAAACTGAATTGCTGGCTTTATCGTTACAGAGAGACCACAGAGCGATCCGGTCGAAATCCCGAAGGACAGATATCAAAGGAGGAAGGAAAAGACTTGATGACTTCCGGCAAACATTTGAGACGGCTCAGTCGAGATCGATAAAAATTGTTGCTGTCGTCAGTCATTTTACAGTTAGCTTTATCTCGGAGGTTTGAGCATCAAAGCTGATAGTGTCATGTTTTGTAAGGTGTAGTCGATATCGCCAAGGTAACTGAGTTGCCGCTGCGGGGATAAAAATGGTCCGACACGAGCAGAACTCTGGATAATAACTGGTGCTGCCGGGAAAACTGCCGTATATCTGTAAAAGTCTTATTCATTATTGATAGTTGGTGATGTCCGGAATTTATGATGAGCTGATTTTAAGGAGCTTTTGCCCATCAGGAATACGTCTTGCGGGATTAGCACCTAAAAACCCAACTATAAATCATATTTGTTTAAGGACCTCACACATGTGATCAATAGCTCACGCTGAGCTAGACCCGCTTTTGTGTTGAAGCAGGTATTTTGTGAATTCCATGGATGCGTACTTCGTAGCACTTTGTTATTTAAAACGTGCGGGACAAAATATCGCCAGAAATCAACCCATGAAACGGCTAATTGTAATTATATAACGTAATATAATAAGTCCATGACACGAGAGCAGTTTCGCTTGCTGGGGTGCATTGCGTTCGATTCGGTTTGGGCCGTTGCCGGTACGTAGTTGGTTACTAATATACTCGGATGTGTGCACACTGAAGGATATCTAAGAAACTAGCTGAGAGGAAATGCCCCTCCGGCGTTAATGTAACAAACCTTTAGGTGACTATCACGCTGAGGTCATTGGGTACACATTGATCAACATTTGTCAATAACAAAACGTAAAGAAACTGTATAGGCTGTCCAAGGACGCTGTTGATACAACCCCGCGAGGACATACAATACTCAGAGTAACAACGAGCATTGACCGCCACAACCTCCACTGTAAGGACTGCAGAAAGACACAAACATGTTCATTACTGTGAAATACGGGGGTAAGTATCTGTTTAATCTCTGCAATTTTCTCCAAAGGATTTTCTGAACTTGGCTAAAACTGTCTTAATTGCATTGGTGCACGTGATCATTTGTATGTATGTATATATATATATATATATATATATATATATATATATATATATATATATATATATATATTTATTTATATTTATATTTATATATATGGGCATCCTAGTAAAATATCTTTGTAATAAATAATAAAATAATAAAGCAACAAAAAACCTCTTTCCTTTGTTATGTTCCAGCATCGCACGTGTACCTCGACCAATCCTATTGTGCCCCCGATGACAACAGGATCAGTGTCAGTCATTTATTTGCTCTCCCCGATACGCACAAAGCATAATCTCGTAATCTCGTAAAGCCTCGGCTTTTCAAACCATGCTGTTGGCTTCATTATAACTCCATTCACCTGAGGATCGGGTCGCATCCCGTGAAACATTCTGTAATGAATTTACAGCGTTGTTTTTCTTCATCGTTATATATATATATATATATATATATATATATATATATATATATATATATATATATATATATCCATTGCCAGGTGTGAATTAGAGCATTTAATCGCAGTATTATAATTTTACCATTGTTCAGAAGGTGGCTGTATTGATAGAGTGATAAAAGTGACACCGAGAGAATCGACGAGAGACACACTATACATACCATGGACAATGATAAAGCATTCGGCCGGCTCCAGTAGCTAGATCTCAGAGTTTTCACACGTAGGTGCCAGGCTACTCACCAAATTGCAAGAAGCAGCCTCACACGTGTTTACTCCTTCATATTTTTACCTCCATGTTTTGGAGTATAATGTTATAATGATGGTCCGTTATGTGAACATAGAAAAGGCTCTCTAATGGGATTTAATACTGGGCCCGTGTTGTTAATGACATAAATAGACCAGTCATAACAGATCCTTTTCAGAAGAATCACTTGGACAAAGGTGTTATCTTAGGAAGTCGACAGAGCCAGAGAAACACCTTAATTGGTGAAGGCTATTTTGAGGAGTAACCGTTACCCTGAACATACCAATAATATATATATATAATATTGTTAAATATAAAACATGACAAATATTAATAAACCGAGAAAAAATACTTTTTGACAATAAGATATTCATGGTATTCCTCTCGGGGAGATCTGTTTTACACAGAGGACATATTTACATTAAATAACTTTATATTATATAAGTTAAATTATATAATAAATATATAATATAAAAAAAATGTTAAATGAATCTTCCTGCCAAAATTTAGTGTAAATCATTTGTAAATATACAGTGAACCACGTATGCATTGTACATATGCACAGCATTGGTAAATTAATTATAAATTAACACGTAAGGAGGACGTAGTAGTGTGTTTCCCAAAAAAACATACATTGCTTTTCTCATCATACAGTACAGAAAACATCACAATATCCTGGTGGTGCCTAGCTGGCGCTCCAGGGCGTCGATCTTGAAAAAGGAAAGGAGAGGGAGCACCAGTCTATATTATAAATATGTCTTCCTGTTTCGGAGACACGGATTATGTAAAAGCAAGTGAAAACTAAAAGATGATTTCAGAGAAAATATTACACAACTCAGTATATGATGTACAGGAAAATAAATACGCTTTAGTAATTGAAAGAATCGTGAAACTACATAAATTAGTTTACGGTAAAACTGAATCAATTGGCGAGAGATCACATTCTTGTATCTCAAAGTAACACCCATCCGTTTGCGGTATCGTTTACCGTGAAACCTTACGAAAAATAATCTCGTTGGTACCAAAGTACATTAATGTCATGTAAAGGAAAGTCTAACCATGTTAGCCATTTAAGTATGTGCTCTTTATACAATCGTTAATTTAGTTACCGGGAACAAATACAATAACTGTCTTAATGGAAACCGAATAATAACTACATTTATACTACTTCCCAAATGTAAGATATCGTAATGGAGTACGGTCCCTGTGGGCTAACCCCTCTAAACCAATTATCGTCTGAATGGCGCAATCACCTTTTTGTTCTTATCACAAAAATTCGACAGTGCGTTCTTCAACGTGAATCTAATCTCTACCAAGTAATCCGTATAAATGTTCTCTGTCGCTAGAGTAAACATATTAACGATAATTGCCTGGGGCCAATGTTCCAGATTTCGGGCAAACTGGAGTTGTTTGTCGGAAGGATATGGCATTTTTTTAATCTAGCTATACGTTTACCTTTACTGTAGTATCTATGTTGTTTCTGGCTTACTCTACGCACATGTTAATACATTGTAAGTAATTCCTGTTCCGAAAAGTTCTTTTAACGCCTGTGTGATAGACATACGTGCTCGTTAATCAACATGCTGTAAGACATCAGGCCCACTATCCCTCAGTAGGTCTTTCGGAAATTCTGGCATTTAAACCTTAAATTATGTGTTGTTTTCTATTATCTGTGGGAAAGTCCTACACTGGTATTAGAAAACACGGCACATGCGCCAATGTTGACAAACAGAAAACCATGTAATGTAAGGTTTTGTTGCATATGTCGGGTAGCTGGAAAGTCATTAGTTTGCAAAAAAACTTTTGCAAAACTCTGGTTTTCCTGACTTCCCGCCAGATGTCCTTTTTGAATGTGCTTCGGATATTGTGGCGCCCTTTCATCATGTTATTAACACGTAGGGATAAACAGAACAAATAGTTGGGTACCGTGGGAGCAGCGTTTACCTTACCTGTTTTTTATATCTCGAGGTTACCTTTGGCTAGACATTGATATAGGAACAAGCTCCTTTAAGTGAAACTATAGGACGTCAGTTTCCTGAACTTTTCCTAGTGCACGTTCACCTTCAAAGTTGAAAAAAGGGAATAGAAAATAGAAAATAGAAAATAGAAAATATGTAAATGAAAACAGATAATAACAAATACATATGTTTGTGGTTTATGCATCTTTGTTGGGTGCATATATAACCCAGAGAAGCATATAATATATATCATGGCAATTATAGATAATACAGCAAATATTGACCGTGTCAGGTTGTTTGTCGTTGCTTGCTGCTTCACTGGGTTCTGTTATGTTCCGTGTTTTCCCCTGAAATGGCACGACTATCTTTATGCTATGTTATCCAGATAAAATGCTATAAATAAATTTAAAAGAAATTTAAAATGAGGAATTTATCTGATATTTGCAAGATAAGTTTGGCAAGCAGTCTGCGATAAGCACCTTATCATACTGTTGTATTTGCAGTGCACGAAATACAGATCGATATGTATGTGATATGTATAGAGTCCTACCATGTTTTCTCTACCACTATAGTATATATATATATATATATATATATATATATATTTATATATATATATCTGTATTACCGTTTCTTCGCAGCAAACTGCATTGTATTGAGTAGAATTCATGAATTCATGAATTGTGCTAACAGCACTACATTTATATTAAGCTATAAAAAGAGATGTGTTCAAAAGAGTAAGGATTTTCATACGGTCCCACTGTTATGGCACTTATCTTCGCTATTAAAGCCAGCTATACACCTGCCTTATCTGTAGAGAATTAATGTGATTTTTGGCTTACCCTGCGTACATATTAATGGACTGTAGGTAATTCCTGCTAAGAAAGGTTCTTATAACGCCTCTGTGATGAATGTACGACGATGCTTATCGACGAGATGTTAGTAAACACTGCACGTGCGCCCAAGTTGTCAAACAGAACATCCACGTAGCGCAAGATGGATGATTGTACAAGAGCGGAAGTTGAATGGTCCAGCTTGCAAAACGCTATTCTCAAAACTCTTTCATCTCTGGTCCAATGATTTCCTGCCCAGATGTCCTTGTTGAATGCGTTTCTATTACGACCGGTGGCCATTTTGGCGGGCTCCCACATATTATAAACACGTGGATAAAAAACAAATGGGACAGCCTGGGTAACGGGAATCTATGTTTCTTGGTTGATATTTATAAAAGGTTCCATGGATCATCTTTAGTTAGCAGATGTCAGGTATTGAAATCGGATCTTTAAATTACAAATACTTTCGTTTGCACATATTTGCACACGATAATCTTAAAGGAGGCATGTAGTATGTTCTTCAGAAACAATGTGATGTTTACTTATTAAAGTATCATAGTATTATATATCACATAATACATGCCTAATACACGTTTCTTTTCATTATATATTTTTCAGAAAAAGAGGAGGCCATATTTAATCCTCATTGCCGTAACATATCGTTACTCCACAACATCAGAGAGAAGTGTCATTATGGAGACGAGGGTATGCATACATTATTCTTATTTATGCATTAATTATAATAATTTGTTGTAATACTTACCTAACAACGATTCTTTATGTGTTGTATTGTCTCAAAGTACAGTGCCCCACCATCAAAAGTTTGCTCAAATTCCCCGATCAGTATATAATTAGCCTATTATTGATGGCGAATCGATTATGAATGAATAAATGACAATTTACGTATATTTTTTAAAGAACACAATGTATTCATACGCATAGCAGAGCTAATTATATGAATGATTGATACAATTTATTTTGTTTTCTCGTAAAACTTGGCCTAAAGAGGTTTTACAGTCTGTTACCAGTGCACACATTTTAATTTAGAAATGCTCAAATTCAGAATTACAACTGACATTTACCATTTTCATCTGCAAAAATAGAATGTCAATTGTACATTAAAACATACCCTGCACTAAAGTTTAACTCCTCTGAGATACTTGCAACAGTAAGACAATTGCAACAGTACCTTTGCACTTCTTTTTAAATGTCTGTTGCACCCATCTTGATCAAGAGGAGTATCTTCCTGAAATTTCAGAATATGACCCAGTTACTTCACATAATTCTTCCAGTCTAAAATGCCTTATCTTTAGCACCTTTCCAAATCTCAAAACCTCATTCAGGCGACATGTAGGACAACAGGAGATTTTGTTTCATAAACGTTAAGACCCGAAAAAGCTTCCTCCCTGATAGGGTTAGAACTGCCTGTGCAGAGAGTGACGGCGGTGGCACGCCCTTTGTATACGTTGGTTTAACCTTTGGTGTCATGTCACGACCCTAGGGCAGCCAAAGCCTGAAATTCGTATGCCTCAGACTAAATAGTTACGTAAATGCTGCTTGGTGCGCCTTGAGTTAAAATGAAGACTTTGTATTTGGCCTTTCGTATCTTTTGGCCTTTCATAAATAAATCCTTCAGTATGAACTATATTAGATTAACAATTTGGTTCAGAGCCCAGGACCGTGTATGTCCAACAGTTGTGACTGGCTTGGACAAAACTTTAGTAGTCAGCCGATTTTTGAGGTCGGCTAATTATAGTATGGCTCAAACTTTCTGATCCTAGGTTTAATTTGACATTTTTCTGCTTTTCTCAAGTAATGTTTTATAATTAATTTTAATGCAAGAAATCACACAAATATGTGTTAAAATTTGTTTTATCATACATATATTTAGATTGCTGCATCTAGCGGATTTTTTTTTACTATTCTAAATAAATTACATGATTCATCTAAAGGCAAACTGAACCAGGCCATCATAAGAAATAATCTGGGACAATTCACATAATGTCCGCATGTTTTTTTTTTCCTAGTTTTATCATCTATGTGAAAGGAAAAGAACAAGACAGACTATTATTGACATTACGTTCATGTCATATCAAGCTGTATTTAATTAAGTTTTACCTGCCTTCACTTCTCTAATAAATACGGTTATAATAACACGATGATATAATTTATAAATTGTTTGTGTATTGAAAATGCTCATGTTACTCGTTTTAATAGAAGACATATGTATAAAGTTACTTAATGTTGTATAGTTGTTTTTTTTTTTTTTGTTTGTTTTTTTTTAAGATTGTGAACAATATCCCATAATCCCTGCTCTATTGTGAATCATATTTTAACAAATACTGCAGATGTAATTTTATTTTGCTCTGGTGCAGCATACTTTTCATGGCAAAGAAATCCAAAGTAAAAATAAATAATTAAAAAAAAAATTAAAAAATATTATCAAGAAAACATGCGATAACTTCCGCCAATCTAAACCGCAAACGTTATATGTAATACAAATACTGAAATCTTTAATTTAAAAAAAAGAGCATAAATAAAATAAATTAAAAATTTTAAACATCTCTTTTTGAACATGATTCAACATGTTAATACTGGCCGATATGATAAATGAATTAATGCGTTCTTAGGGAAACTATTATATGTATTATGGTAAACCTGCGCATATTGCTTTCGGACTGAATTGTTTAATGTACTTCTCCTGTTAATTGAAGTTGACATAGAATTGTCTGATGAGAGCGGGAACGTGAAACATTTACGAGAGTTCCCGTACCGCTACACGAGCGAGCTGGTCAACGAGAGGGAGACACTGATACTACTCAGAGTGGAAAGTAAGTAATACACGCATCTTCTGCTACAAATAGACTGTGCATTTGCGCCCCCCCCCCCCCCGGGTTACATAACAACCCTCACATTAACACGAAGGTTACTGGAGTGGTCGTGTTCCCGGTGTGTTGGTTTGACGTTTGACGGGTGGTCGCGTTTGTGTGGTGGTTTGAGGGGTGGTCGCGTTTGTGTGGTGGTTTGAGGGATGATCGCGTTTGTGTGGTGGTTTGAGGGGTGGTCGCTTTTGTGTGGTGGTTTGAGGGGTGGTCGCGTTTGTGTGTTGGTTTGAGGGATGGTCGCGTTTGTGTGGTGGTTTGATGGGTGTTCGCTTTTGTGTGGTGGTTTGAGGGTTGGTCGCGTCTGTGTGGTGATTTGAAGGGTGGTCACGTGACCTGAGGTGCGATCGCGTCACTTGGGCAGTCGTTTTAAGATTAGTTAAATACCGTATGTGGTATGTGGAATGCGGAATGCGGTATGAGACATGACACGCGGTAAAATGGAATTCTCAGTAAAGAATTGGATCCGCATACGCGCGGTGTATAGCGCCAATTGGGCCAATTTCAGTGTTTACCGCCCGCCAAGTAAATGCCCTACGCATTATATCACTGTAAGGTTTCTACGTCATCTGAAAATTAACGTTGACAAATTTCTTTGCTTTTGTTTTTCAGAACTGGACGGACATTTTTCCAAGTTTGTGCCTTTATTGAATGACCAAGAGACAATCAGTGAAGAATTTCTTAGTAAGTGAGGTTTGAGTTGCAAGGGTTTCACATTTAGATCAAAGAGAAATGGCTTTTATAAGATGATAATTAAAAAATAATAAAAAGGGGAAAGAGAATGACAGAAAAAAAAATATTATAAAAAATTTACATGTTAGGTGAATAAAGTTAAAAGAGCTAAACTAATCAATGGCTGTGGAATAAATTTATCTTATATTGAGCATAATAAATATCCCTACATACATATGATATGTAATAATGTAACTTCCTATAACCGCTGCATTTTATAATTATATAAAGTATAAATAATACTATTCTTCCTGTTCACAGCACAACTCGCGAGCAAGGCAAATCTAGGTCGTCCTAATAGCAGGCGGAGCCGAAGCTCCAGTTCACGACGACAGAGAAGCGCAGGGAACAAGTCAACGACTTCCGATTCTGGTAAAGAAAAACCTACGAAAAACACAGGCGGGCACAAGTCTAGAACACCGAATCACTTGAACAATGGAAAAAGAGGCGGAAAAGGACGATAGCGATAAAGTAAATACCTATTTTGCACTGAAAGACAATTGGTATATTTTCTCATGAATAAATATTACACTTTACAAATAAAGTATATATATCGATGTGTAGTTATATTCTATCACCACTAGGTCTGAAATAGTATAAAAAAAAGGAAAAGTTCTGAAACCAGTCAGAACACAGTGCCACGCCTCTACATGATAACCGACCGCTTGTATGGTCAATTATACAGATATTTTGGCCAATATTTTATAGGAGGAGACCAATCAACCTAATTTAATATCATGAATCAATACATAGAATACAGCACATTATTCAAGATCATTACGAGTGTACAATGCATACAGAGTTATGTAGTGGTTTGTTGATAAAGGCTACCTCGTGCATAATTCGTCATTGCGGGCACGGGGAAAACACGCATCACTGCATGGCGACACCTATCGATACAGTTATAATTAATTATCTTTAACCCTCGCTCCAAGGGAGCGGGCGAGTGTATTATTTTTTTTCAATCGGACGGATATTTCTTTTCTGACTGTATGCATGCGTGCATACCTACGTGTGTGTTTCTTGTTTGCAGCTGCAGTGAGATTTACCGATTTTCTTCCTTAAGTTTATCTACGATGTTGTAATTTTTCGTAGGCCTGACATAGTCACAAGTTAAGTAAAAATATGCTTCTATAAATGGCCCTTTGAGAGTAGCAAAACTATCGCAAGTCAACATATGACTGGTCGCATGCCAGTCCCAAAGACAGGTCAAAGGTAGTCACTGTTGGTCGTATACAGAGACGTAGAGCAATGCATGCTTTCTAGTGGTGCCCTGTCTTATATTACTAAATGTCCCTCCTTTGGCCACATAACCAAACGAAATCTGGCTAGCAAACCTTAACTATGACACCTAAATTGTTTTCTTGCTGAAATAAGAAAATGAAACACCTTATCAAGAGAAAAGTTAGGAAGCGATGAGAGCAAGTTTCTACCCAGAAATGACATGTTGCTTCGGGTCAAGGTCACAGGGAGCAGCCAGTTTTCAAAATCCTCCTTCTAATTGACTGTAAGGTTTGGCTCATTCATCATGGAAATCCAAGCAAATGATTTACTGCCTGATCCCTAGAATAGTACAATCGTGTTCTAAAACACACAGTTCGGGCAAATCCAAATGGCTCCAAGAGGGGTGTGTGGCTACCTGCCCATTTTTTTTTGTTTTAACGTATTGGAAATGGTTAACACACCCAGGTAAAGACCCACATTGTTTATTTTAAGCTAATTTTATGATTTATTGAAAAATCAGTGTCCCCACCAGTATTTCATATAGAGTGTTTGTAAGCTTCATTTGGGAAACTTACTACACAGACAAGGATGGGCGTACAATTATCGTGCATTGTCTTATGATATATGTGACCGCAATTGTGTTTTGGCTAAACAATCGCAGCCACCGCCAATGCCTGTATTGTGCGAATAGATGCTGTAACAGGTAAGAGTATCTCAGGTGTGACATACATGGGGCTTACGTGACAGAAGTCAGAAGATGGTGTTCAGGTGCAGGTGTGTGATGGTAACTGAATGTCCTAAACTGATCATATGCTGGAAACAAAACCTTTATCCAAGGGGTTGAATCCAGAGGATGGGGGCTGTTTAACCAATAACCCCCCCCCCCCACCCCTCCCACTGGGGAAATTAACTTTTGCAGTGTTTTTCCGATATCTGTAAAGCTATATAGGCATCCCTTTTTGGTGTTGCAAGCCTTTTAACCAGGTTATCAGTCCCACGTTGTACCCCCCCCCCCTTACCCAAAATCTTGGATCCGCCCCTGAATATAAGCAGAGTTGAATCGTTTTGAGTTATGTACAGGGTGAAGATTTACTGAAGTTCCCAGGTACTCAGTTTATAGTCCAACTCTGTCCTATTCCGGAAGATCAAACATTTATAAACTAACGCTGACGTATGTATATTGTGACTGCTGTCTTCCCGAGAGAGGGAAAGTCATTTGTATTCCCGGCATGTCCCGGCCCGGCATACATCAGCCCTCGTTAGAGCAGTAATTGAGCAAGCAGATTACCTAAATTAGAAAGCGAGTGCGGGACATACACCAGTTACCGCTTGTGTATCAAATATATAAAAGTCGACAGACAACATGGTTTTGTATTTTTGTCCAAATTGGCGACATTTAAGGCGCGGCATAAGATATATTATACAGGCAGCTCGGGCAAGTAAAACCGATATGTACAAGGTCGTAGCACAGTAACTGGACGCGAGGGGGCGATAAAGCTTTTAAATATGTCCAGGATCTCGAACAGTTATTTTTTTTTACAGTTTTAAGGATACGTAAATAGCCCTCTGGTAGCAATGATGTCTTCTTTAAAATTAATTACAAGAATGACTTTAATATACTTGATGGATGCATCACAAGTAATCTCTGCCAACCAGAAGAAAGGCCGACCCTGATACCAGCGAATGATTCTGGCATTCGGCGATACAAACAAATTGCCAAAACTCTCAAGGGTAAAGCGCCATTTATAAAAATTATAGTCATCCATATTATCTCGTAAATTCATTCCTTTTGCCTCTGATGTTACCCAAAAATTTAACCATATTCCATTGTTAATTTTAAAGGAAGTTGCTGAAAAAACCAGACCAACCTAAGCAAAGTTTAATAGCTTCAGGCGGCACGGTGTATATAAGCACTGAATGGAGATTATTGGTATTTTAATAGGTGGAGGTAGGATGGGCGGCTTACACGCCGTAATCATAAGCGGTGGCAGGGTGCGGGTTGACACTGATTTGTATATATATGGGGATTCCGAGGTCGTCCACTGACAAGCCCTCATTAGCGACCCTTTATATTCGGGAGCGGCGCTTGTACTGATAACTAGCGTCCACCCGGGCAGGAGGTTCAATTGCCTGCTGATTTATAGCGGTGTCCGACGTCAACGTGACCAAATATCAATTCATGGAAACTCACTTGTTTCCTCTAACAATTATTGGCTATAAATAAGGAGGAGATCCGAGTGGCTGATTGAGGCCCCGGCTGGAAATGTGATCACGCAGATCACGCACAGGATTATGGGTAATACGCTGATTGCTCGCTGTCCATTTCTCCGCTATCCATTCTATTCATGGCATTATCTATGTCTGTCATGCTCTTTGAAAGCATGGAGGTTTTCACCTGATAATGTACTAGATGGCACGTAGAAACTCGATCCCGTAATTTTACATATTAACTGACCGAATAAACGGAATGCTAAACTGTACGATCCTCAATGCTGCAAATCCTTTCAGTCGCTGGCAAGAACATATATGTAAATTAAATATAATAATTGCCATATGAATACAAACCATGCATTGTATCATTGATGATGTTGTTTGAATGAGTGACAAAGTGACAATGCGACCATTGAGAAGTATTGTGGAATCCAGGTCCATTAAAATGAATATATATATATATATATATATATATATATATATATATATATATGAATATATATATATGATGTATAACAAACTGATATCTGGCAATTTCTGTATGTAAAGGGAGAGAGAGAGAGAGAGAGAGAGAGAGAGAGAGGGAGTGAATTTGATATCACTATAATTTGATTCTAAGGTTGCCTGGGAGACAATAAGTAAATAGCAAATTCGTATGACTGTTCATTCTGTGATTATATATAATTATTACTGGACAGTGACGTAGAACTCGAGTCCATTTTTCTAAGGACTCTAACAAGGACTGGAGGGTCCTGTACTCGGATTTGTACGTCGGAGGTTAGGACCCGAGAAATCAGACCGAGTCCATCTTGAGTCCAGTCGGAAAAAGCTCTGTCACATTTGATAAAGATCTATATATACAGGTCAGTACTACCAATAGAAAATTGACTTCAAATAGAATAAATTAATCAAGCCTTGCTTTCGTGTCGAGAGCTATTTTTTTTTATTATCTATAGTTAAAAGCATGGGTAAACTAACATAAGAATGCACATGGTAATCGCAAACTTCCATTTTCACATTCTTTTCACTTTCGCTTTCTTTATATGCGACTCGGGCGTGGACTTGGACTCGACTAAATCACTGTTACCGGATCTAATTAAACTAATGAAACAATAGCACGATATACATACAATACATTAAAAAAAGATGGAATAAAATGATATACAAGTCATTTAAATGTCTCCGAAGGTTTTAAGAAAAGCAAAGGCATCTATCAAAGCTGAGCTGAGCGACACCCAAAGAAGACTATGGCCACATTAAGGTAAGAGAACTGGCCAAAAACCCCATATCTAAAATCATTTTAAAAGTTCTAAAATATTCATACTAGAACCATAAAGTATACATTTTTTCAAATCTGGTAGAGTTTTCTTTCTGTTGGTATATATATTATTGACATTTTCATTAATTTCTTCTGATAGTTTAACATTTATTTTTTATTTGATTTTTTTAAACAGTTGATTATTTCAAGCAATCAGTAACAGCAAGAACCTTTTGAGCAAGCTATTATAAAACTACATGTATGACAATACATCAAAGATGTTTTTTGTTTATTTTTTTCCTTCTATATTTCCATTATCTACCTTAAAACTGAAATCTTAAATTTTGATTCAATAAAAAAATGTAACATTTGCTAAAATAAAAAGAGGAAAAACAAAAAATGCTTCACTATATTGTCATGTAGTGTAATATTAGGCCGCTAAAAAGTGGCTTACTGTTACTGGGTGCTTAAATAGTGTAGCTATGAAAGGTTCAAAAATATTTATACCCTTAGAAAGAACACTCTACGAGGTTCAAAATAATGTATGCTATATGTGGTATATTGAATTTATAACTGCTTTTGGTTTAATTTTCGAAATAGGTTTTTTTTCAGTTCTGCTACCATAGAGAGGAAGCAGTTCTAATTTCAAGAATGCCTAAAATACCGCTGCCTTTAGACAATTTTAAAAGGCATTCGTTTGATCCATCGGGGTCGGCGACTTTGAAGTTCTATCACCGTAAAACATATATTATTTCCTTTCTCATACTAGGATGCGGTGAAATTTGTGAGGATCAATTTCAGGGCCATTTGTGATGCATAAAGGAAGGAGACGGCAAAATGCCGAGTCATGTGTTCAAACAGACGTCAATAAAGCCTTTGCTGATATGCAATAGGTTGTATATGCCATGCCATACTTAGACTTCGACTTGCTCTCAGCTTACTGCCGGTTATAGGGAAACGCTGTTTAAAGTAAATGTTAGATCATTTGTTTTGTAGAATATTTACATTATCTTGGTTTCAGAGCAATCCGCCACCAGCCTTTTTTTCGGAAGATCCTTAATACACAAAATTGACTGAGATTCGGATTAATATAATATCTGCCAGCAATAACCTGAGTTTATGAATATACGCCAAAGACTTCGAGGGATGATTAATGCTATTTACATATTCTTGATTAGGTGCGTCAAATACGGTGTGTTATTCCGGTTTTTTTCTGCGGTTTCGGGTCCGACCGCCGCCAAACTTTCTCCACAAATAGATTTGCCCTTTGGGACTGTCCTTGGAGTTCTATCGGTTTATTATTGCAAAATATGGTAAAGGTATTTCTTAGAAACATGACATGGTTATCCTTGTTGAGTAGAGATAAGTGTACAGCCTCTGTTTATATTAATTTGTCCATGATTACTGCTCCAGTGCTCGTCAACAACACTAAGTGGAAGTAGTATTGGTACTTATAAGAGATCTTATTTATAACCTTATAATTAAGCAGCACTCTTGGTTTAAACGTTAAAGTTTTATAACTTCGGTTATACAAAGAACGAAGGTCAGAATGGAACCATCACATAGTTAACAGCCTCGTGACACGAATATAATCTTGTATTTTCCACTCAGGACACGTAAAAGGTCAATGGGGACATCATATCTACCCGACCTAATTGTATGAAAGTTGTAAACCGGCCGCGTAATGCCGGGTCAGAAATGTCTGCTTTGTCCTACACGGCTTGTTGTTGTTTTCCCAAGCACATACTAACCCTGTTTCAAAATGACGAAATAGCCGTACAAAATGGCAAAGTTTATGGTAAATGTCGAAAATCCTGTCTTACACCCGGTTCTTTTTTAGCATACAAGTTTCAAAATGGCAAATATGTCAGATACATGGTTTTCTAGCGGAGTTAAATAAAATAAGACACCTTTTATAGTTATGTTAAATTCTCACTACAAGTCGGAATGATCTTTTAACCATATAGTGATGCTGTCGAGCTCACACAAGTCCGATTCAAGTCTACACGGGTCTAAGTCCCAGTGCTTGAGGTTCGAGTCAAGTCCTCCTTCTTCGAGCCCGAGTCATCTGAACCTGAGTCTAAGTCTGAGTTCAATAAAATCCCATTGTTACAATAAATTTTAAATGGAAATTCGATATTACTATAAGTATTTTAGGTATGTTTCCAAAATGCTTTTCACTTTGATGTTTAATAACATTTGGCTATAGATGCCGAACTGAAGCTCGGTGTATGCCATTTTTTTTTTTGTAATATTCTGTCAGTAGTTCACATGCATATAAATCTCTTTATTGTCTGTGATAGAGCTTTTCTTCTACTGGACTCGAGATGGATTCGGCCTTACATCAGAGCCTGGGTACAGGTCCGAAACCAGGACCCACGAGTCCCTAAAAAAGTTGACATATTGCTTAAATTTCAAATGAAGCTTTCACTTTAAATCATGTTACATAGATTCATAGATGACTGGACAAACAGCAACATTAAAGATCAGAAAAATAGCATTTCTCCAAACCTTTTCTGCACTGTGTACATGTAATTAGCTGTAACATCATCCTCTGTTTCCGGTATTATTCTATTACATTACTACATTACCATCAGGTGTTTCATCAGAAGCCAAAGTTAATTTGAGCGGCATGGCATGGTTTTATCCATTTAGAGGCATAACCTACTGTCGTCAGCCTAATTGTGTTGATGTGTTTTTGTCCATTACGACGATAGCTATCTCAGGGGTTAAAGTTATTTTGACAAGGCATCGAAGAATCAACTTCAAACGGAAGCATCGCTTTGAACTGGAATATCAAGAAAAAGCACGTAAGATGGCACAAGGAGTCCCGCATTCCAGGCACGGTGAGGGAACTGAATAATTTACACAACCATAAATACGGAAAACGCTGATAAATTATTCTGTGGTAAACGCTGCATGTTTCCACCACACCGTTAATCAAGATTCTCCGAAATCTTCCCAGGGTACCTCCGGTTGTCAAGGAAACTTTTAATTGAATTTTACAATAAAAGAACAACAAGCAGACTCAGGGAAATGCAGTGGACATAAAATATTAACAAGTATTCTTTGCAGCTCAGTGAGGCTAATCTCCCGCTAATGCAATGCATATACGTTACAAATCCAAATTCCTCTAGCATCTTTAATATTGATCGTTGCGGAATATTGTAATATAATTTCATTTTTTTTTTGTCGTATGGCCAGTAAAACTTCCCGCAAAAATAAAATGGAAACTAACATTTATTATCTTCTTGTCAACCAAAGATTCTTGATGACTTCCAGAGAGTAGGAAACTTACCTCATGCGGTAGGAAACAAAACAATAAATATTTTCTCTCCCGGAATAATGTACTCAATCCTTTTCGGATGAGGATTCAGACAATCGTTTTCATATTGATGTTCATTGACTGGCAAGAATTTTACAATCTGTTTTTTTTTTTACTTCATTATTTAATAACCACATGTTTTATTTTATTTCATTATTTTTTACGACAAGTCAAGATATGGGACAGTCAAGGGATTCATAAGTATATACCGACCATAAAAGATTAGATTAAACAAAGAAAACCTTCAAAATGATCATTCATTTGATTTTTTTACGTTACCGACCTTATCTACATAATAATTATCCGTGTAGCACTCGACCATTGTCGCGATACTCTAATGTTGTCTTCCCTCAGAAATGTTAATTTTTGGTCTTGAAATGTCAGGAACGATGCCAAGTGCGTCCTAAGGGGAGCAATTTTCCATATTTTCACACAAAAAATGCGTAGGGGCTATCACAGCGCCATCATTCGAAAACTATGTCGTTGTCAAGTGTTCCCCTATTGATTACCCTGACGGGTTCAAACTTGACACTGTAAAATCCGTCCCGGAATATATATAAGAAGACTATAAATATGCAGTGGATGGTAGGCACATTGAATAAGGACCAAAGATGAACGTTTTTGCAAGTTACAGACAGAATTTCAAGACACATTCTGTATTTTAGTTCATGTCACTGAAATAATATATGAGGCTGTTTAAAGGCCGTCTACAGTAAATGTGGATTTTGTACCTTATGAACTTAGAGAAACCAATGCAATTGAAAGACCGTGCAGACAGGCTCTAAATTTACATTACAAGAACTTTCAATCTCTTATCTTTTATTGGGCACAACTTGTATTCTTGGTATTAATTTCCGGCACTGCAGGACTGATCTTTTCCAGTGACAGCGGGATTAGCTACAAATACGGGCTTTTGTCATCATCTTATTAGCTTCTGTACCATGGGAGATTCTCGAAACACTGTCGCTGTCTGATTGCAGCGAATGACTGATTTAAAACGGAGGAAGGGGCTCTCCTACTTATTGTTTCACTATGGGATCCCATTGTTCTATCAGCTTTTGAGCTCATTCAACTTGATAGAATATACTGTCGTCAGCTTTTTTTTCGGGAAGGTTTCAGATTCGCGAAATCATCGCGAAAATAAAACCTTCTTTTATATATTAGCATCACTGGTATCGTATAAACATTATTTATGCTTCCACGTCGCAAGGCAAAAGTATGAGATTATTAATATTAACAGAAACGTTTATGTTATTCGTAAATCATCGGTTGATATATGAAAAAATATGAGACCTTTTAAAATCATCTGCCAATAATGAACAAGAATTTCCAATCGTTGCCAGGGTCCTTCTCAAAATGTAAAGATTTCTAATAACATATTAAATAATTCATACTATAAATGATATACTTTGTGTAATATACTGTATGTTGAGATCGTGAAAATCGAAAACAATAAAAGTGTAAATCGCGAAATTTTAACCTCGCGAATATATAACTACAGTATATATGGTATGTGGGGCTTTAACATTCTAACGGTAACAAGCTCGACTTTCCTCTGGCGAACTAGGTTCGATTCCCAAGGAGCTGTGGGAGTGGGTTGTAGTAGCTCGTCTCAAGGTCGGCGGTTTTCTCCGGGTCCTCACGTTTCCTTCAAATTTAGGAGCTACCGAAAGCCACCTTCTGTACCATTGAGAGCGTCCAGCATTAGTTATTATTACTAGCTGTAGAATCGATGTAATATAAATAAAAAAAATTTAATAATACATGTTAAATAAAAGAGATTAAATAAAACTCTCTTCATATTGCCTTCCACACTCCTTTTGCATTTCATACTTCATTCGTTCCATAACTCTTTCTGATTAACCACTGCCTTCTATGGCACTGTTAACTCGGTACCAGCAAATGGGAAGTTAGCATAATATTCTATGTAGCATGATAAGAAATAGTAGCATGTCCAATGGAAAGGAAGTTTTTTAGAGAAAAAAAAAAAATAATGCTGATCCTGGTTACGTCTAAACTTTATTGGAATTTCATTTGGTGTTATGCTTATCCTCCACAAAATTAAAAAAAAATATATATGTAGGGAATATTTTGCTTAAACTGTACACAAACAAACCTAATGAGCAAAATTATAACACACTAGAATTATGCGATTGCTGAACGATCTCTAGAACTCCCTCCTTCCCCCCCCCCCCCCCACCCCCCACCCGCCCCTTCGACCCATCCAAGCACAGGGGCGTATCCAGGATTTAGTAAAAGGAGGGGTCCTACCCAGGAGGACTAATGCCAAAAAACTCAAAAAAGGTCTCCCTGGATCCGCTTCTGCAGCAATTGTTTGAAAATAGGGAAGGTAAAGGTACAAAAGAATTATCAGATGAAAAACTATATGACCTCGGACTGATATTGTGACCAAATCTAAGCAACTGATAATCAACCATATTGGAGTTCTAGCGCAAAAAAAAATTGCAGAAGGAAGAAAAAAGAAAGAAATTGAAATCCATGTTTTTTTTTTTAATAGGTCCACCCACAACTCTTTCTTGGTAGCCAAATATTGATATAGAAATAACCCGCTATAGTCCTCCCCTTCCTATTATAAAGCGGGGGGGGGGCTTATATAATTCACTTTATTTTACGGAGGTATAACGGTAAGATAAACCGCTCAGTTATATGCAAGAGAGCTGCTGCTCTCGTACCACGGTTTTTGATACTATCATTTTCGCTGGGGGACATGGCTGTCAGTTCATAAAGCGTCATTTGCTCCCTATTTCCGGTCTAAGACGCCATCTGTCGGGGATCGAATGTACCAGAGGCAGTAATTTCCGGTATTATGTCGTGGGCTCTGACCGCTTAGGGATTCTGTTGTCTGTCTGTTGGCATACACTGGCTTCTCTTCAGGCTTTATGCGATGTGGTCCTATCGATTTTCAAGTCATACAGGACCATCGCAAATGCAAAGAGTTCAAATATATGATACGGGTTCTTAATTTAAAATTAATCATATTATTGGTCAGTAGGAAGTTGTAATATTATATATGGTTAAGCCTTGAGGTAAGTCTTCGTAATATTTCACTTAGTGCTTTTAAGCTGTAGATAAACAGTTCCCTTAACTCTAGCAATAACCTTCGATCACAAGAGAATAAAATGGGACATAATTTTCTTTCAAAGAAATGCACATATTTAGATCTACTTGGATTTTCTGAGATATCTGACTCCGTTTCAAATATTAATAATTCAAACAATGCCCTATCTGACCAGTGACGAATTACAGGTTAGCTTTTAGCGAAATTGGAGGAAATGTCTTACGTATGTACCTGTTTGCGTGTCCGAATGTTATGTTTTGATATTTTTAATCAAGTAAGGCAGTATTTACATGTTGTTTCAAAGGTTGGAAGATAATCCAGGGGTTTACCTTCTGGTGATACTGCTCCCACACCCTCCCCAAATATGCAAGGTACATTGGCCTTCTCACTATCTCTGCTTGTCTGTCTGTCTGTCTGTCTTCCTGTCTGTCTGTCTCTCTCTCTCTCTCTCCTTCTCTCTCTCTCTCTCTCTCAATTATCTATCTATCTCTCTCTCTCTCTCTCTCTATATATATATATATATATATATATATATATATATATATATATATATATATATATTATATATATCATGTTTGTCAATAGTAGCACAATGGTATCATTAATTAAGGAGCTTACCAAAATACTTTAGATCTTGAAACATTAGCTGAAATCCGTGAGGTTGTGTTATTTAAAATGCCATGGTGGTCGAGACAGAAGGGTTGAGGAGGGGTATTTTTTAACTTTTGGAGTTTTTGGTTTCCGGTAGGGTTATATCATTATCGATGAAGGACAATCACTGCTAACAAATGTAGATACAACCCTTACCTAAGCTATAATATGAACTATTTAAAAAGCTTATAATGGTATCTTTTTTTTGTGTAATACTTAAATAAGATCCCATGTATTGTTGTCTGATGACGACTATATGAGGGAAACGTACACTTGTCTGTGCTTTATTGAGTAGAGCGTGTTTTCCTTTTTGTTTTTTTATTTTTTTCCTCACTGGGCCATTCATGTTAAATTCTATTATTTTGTCTCAGATTATTTTAATTGTAAGCGAAGCTTGTCGATGATCATTTTTATACCTGCATATTCTGAACTACAGGTAAAACTTGTGATCAAAGACTTGGGGAAAATCAAATATAAGTATAAAAAGGGAAATGTGATTTAGGGGATTCACATTCCCAAAAACATACGAAAACTGTGTATTTACATAACTTATAAAAATGACCTATAATCCTCCCAGTAATATGCAAACACACTCTGAAAGGGGGTGGAACAAGGACTCAAAAGCGAGATCGAACTTTCAATGCCCGATATTGTGGCGTCACTGGCTCGAGCGAAACATTAAATACAGCTTGAATATATATATATATATATATATATATATATATATATATATATATATATATATATAATGTATATATATATATAATGTACATTTAACATATATTGTGTATAATACATGTATAAACATACACACATACATATAAATATATACATGTACTGTCATTTTTTGGTTAAGAACAAAGGTTTTAATCATAAAATGATATACAAAGATAAATAAGCGCGTATCATCAATACGCTTTAAGTATATCACAATACGTATTGTACCTGAAAAGGCGAAGGATATCCATCCCAAGTTTCCGGCAGTTAAACGAAACACTTGCCTCTAAACATTTGCCTATACTCTTCTTCTGAAACCCATAAAGACCACACTGACTGTTCTGCAATAACGCCAGTAGGAAAGCTAGTCTTAGTGACTTATGTCGTTATTATACCGCTAAGATACCTGTAAGTGGATAAAACGATTTCTGTATCAGCCGAGAAGAAGATCATTTAAGGTTTTGCCAGTTTTAACAGTCCGGAGATCTCCTGTACATGTAGCCCGGAAATTACCTCCGGTGAATCTATGAATATTTATGAGCAACACCAGAAGAAAATCGGTAACTGACATTTAAAGATTGAGCCAATGTGCAGTTTAAAAGTAAGACATCCTTTGAGATGCAAGGTATTTTCTAAGGGATATTTACTCCTGGATACGATTCCCGAAATTTTATAATAATATTTATACATTTTTTTATCACTCATAAAACAATATTTATGTAAGTCTATATGTCTTGTAAAATGTGAATCCGAATACATTTTCGGAGCGTTCATAAAGGAGTTTTTTTTTCTTTTGCAAGTGAATATGCCGGATTCTGTCGACAAAAGTCATAAAGAAAATAACAGTAATCATTATCATTATAATATTAATCATTTAAACATTAATTTTCGGGGACGTATTTAGAGGGAGCATTGTCCTTTTTTTTTCTACCATAAAAATCTGGGCAATAAAACCCACGTCTGGTTTACGTTTCGCGCTATTTTCGTTCCTATAACTCTGAGAGTTACAGTTATATCTACTAGCATCCTGGGACACTTGTTTACATGATATTTTCTTGTTTTTCAAATTTTTCAATACTATTATTTTGTTAGCAGCTATCGAGAATCTGAAAGTTATTCCACAATATTAGGGGCCTACATGAAAAGTCGGAGTTGGGGGGGGGGGGGGGCATGGCATCCTGCGGCACCCCCTGGCTGCGCCCTTGCCCCCCTCCTCTGTGACCCTGTATCCGCCCCTCGGGATGTCTGATGACGTCACTCTGTGTACTCTGGCATCGTTTACAAGGAGATATGATCACAAGCGATGAGATATTGTGTTTTGTCAGTCCCAGTGTGCCCTTTTGACGGCTTAATGGACTTTCATAGATTAACACTCGTACGATTGCAATATCTGAAAGCATTTCGGCAGAAAGGGGCTTTGTAATGCTACTACATTGGCTTTTAGATAAATGAAAGCCCTGGAGTTGGCATTATCAAAAAAAGAAGACAGATGATAAATAAACCGCGCTAAATGGATAGAGCGGTAAAGCTTCATTAGTTTACGTTTGGTCATCTAGTGCGTCATCTGTGTTAGAAAAGACATCCGTCTGTCTGCTCTGCTTAAAATGGGCTGGCTTTATCATCAGCTGTTGTGAGTAGATTTAGCGGGTTCGGATATAGGTCAGGTGACCACCATGTACAAACGGCGGATCATAAAACCTGCTCCACGTGGCGAGAGGTCTTATTGTTTTACCTTTGCTTATTTGCGCAATATATCGCAAAAGGTTCAGAACATTTTAAAGAGGTTTGTTTTGAGGAAAATTAAAAAAAGAAATAGTCCATTACAATTTGGGGTTAATCTGAACCACGTGAGGATTCCTTCATTCTAAAGGTTCCATCTTATATAGTTACTTACGATTTTTTTTATTATGATGGGAGCTATTCATCGGGATTAGGGGCCTACTTTGTTGTGGGGGTGACCTGGGATGGGGTTGTTGAACCGTGACAGATGTGAAGACCTAAACAGCTATGTTTGATGAGGATCATCCTGGCGGAGGTTTGTGGTCTCCGACTATTTCTTGTTAGAGATAAAAAAAAATGTAAAACGAGATAACAAACTCGTCCACGTCATCGTAAGGTTTTAATCGGGTCACATGAGACCCCTTGTGCGGATGAGTTCAGAAACCCATGTTTAAGGAAATCAACAGATTGCACATTTGTACTTAACTGACAGGGTCTGTGTGTGTGTGTGTGTGTGTGCGATGATGATGTAGTTGTGCGCAATAACCAACATGTACGCAGAGACGTAGTAGATGTCCAGCTTAATATGCATTCATTTTTTTCCTTTGTACTTAAATATTTATATATATTAAATCCTGCGTTTTCTTATTCTATGAAAATACCATTAATCCCCAAGTTCCATGAGGCTACTGTCTGCCTATTACATACTCAAATTGCGATGAATGATATTAGAGTTTCAACTTCATATGTAGACCAGAGCCTAATAGCTGGGGCACATATGAGTTAGGGGCCCATATGAATCCGACCAATTGTAAACCTCACTACGACCACCAGGCAAATGGTGCACACAGGGACAACTTTTTTATAAACATATATATACACACATATATATATATATATGTATATATATATATAATCACTTTTATTGTACATGTGTGAAACATTTCAAATATATAGTAATATATATTAACAAATTAACATAAATATAAAGAAAGGTATATAAAAGGCTTTTAAAAACAAGATATTATTTTTTCAACATAGGATAACTCTTAACCCGACTGATATATAATATTTCATAGTTAACTCAGAAATTAAACGAAAGTGTATTATTTTAATTATTTAATTCTAACATATTAAGATTATTCTCTGAAATGAAGCTGTGATGGTTACAATGATATCCCCCTCCCCTTCCCACTTTAAGCAAGTGGGAGGGCGATATATACCCCCTCAGAAGCGGATCCAGGGGGTCCGGACCCCCTTTTTCCTTCACCGCAAACTTTTTTTTGGCCTGGGGACCTTTTTTTGAGGGTTTTCATTAGTCCTCCTGGGTTGGAACCCCCCTCCCCCCCCCTGCCTTTCCGAAATCCTGGATCCGCCCCTGCCCCATCGTGCATTAAAACGTTAACTTCTTCGAATTTACAATTCGAGCCATAGACAATGGAAATATTCTTTTTAAAAAATTGTCAGATGTATCAAGAAAATAATACACGCTTCTTTTTATAGTATCCGACTTATGACAATCATTTAAACTCCTTGATGGAGTGCAGAAATTTATGTATGTATTTCATGTTAGTCTCTTGACATTTTTCCAGAGTAATTATGTTACGTATAGTTGGTATATTCTTGTAAATATAAACTGTGATTGTGAGGACTTATAGTGAATGTACACTAGGACAGAACATACAAGAGGTTTGGGACAATAAAGGTTCTCAATTAAGGCCCCCGATTGCCAGTTCCTCGGAATGGCAGCCCTCTGTCCTCATTGGACGTCAGATTGATCTTAAATATATCACCACAGACCACGAATAATCTAAATGGGACCAATCTTCAAAAATATCATGACACTATCTTAAATGTTATTTCGAAAGGTGTTTAACATATTTGTCTGGCAGTCGAATTAACAGGAGTCTTAAATTTAAAAGCACACATCCCCTCATGACTGTCAATATTCTTTTATATTTTTGCAGGATATAAGGCAGGTCTGTAATTTGATGGGGCTGGGCCCTCACAGGCACCAATTACCTCTATTAATTTTAGTAAGGTCGATAATTGGTCTCTTTGAAATACCGCGCTCAAAAATTAGCGATTGTTCTGTGCTGCAATATTTGTTTTTGGGTGGGCCTGTTATTAGATAGAGCTGGGGCACAAATCATCCCTGAGAATTTTGAGTATGATCAACCATATTCTGTTTGAAATTTTGCGAGCGAAAGAAAACGTTACTGGTGGATTGAAGTATACGAACGGTCGGCACGAAAGGACGGTCAGCCGGCCGGACAGACGGGCGGATAACCCGATCACTACAGGGCACCGTATTTTATAGCGGGGCCTTAATTGCCACCTAAGTATCGTTGTTATAAATGTGTAACAGCATCACACATGCTTAGCCTTACTATCCATCCAATATTCCGTATACCCTGGAGCTGGTAAAGAAACTAAAGTATGTATCAGAATCACGAAAGACAAGAAATTCCAGTTCCTACATATAGTGCAAATAAACCATTAATATTCTTTACTGGCGCTGTGTGTATCAAGGTCTTGCATTTGTTTCTTATTCTTTTCGTTAGTTTGGTAAATAAACTTATAGAGACCGGTTCCCAAAGGAGTTTTTGTCACGGATTAACATTTATGTTCTACTGTATCTGTTGTCGTACCTTTGTCCTGTAAGTTCCTTCAATAGCCAACAAAATACAGAGAGGACGAGTGAGTGCCAGACACTCTCATTCAGGCCAAAAAAGGTATGGTTCTCAGGGCACCGCCCGCGTCAATTTTAATCCCCTCCCCCCCCCCCCCCCCCCCATACTCAAAAATTTAATTTTGATTTTCATCTTTCAAGAAAAAAAATAATACAATTTCAATTTTTATCAGATTTCCTTTGTTATGTAGTGCTTTTACCTATTTTGCAAAAAAAAATTGTTATTATCATGCTTTTCCCTGATCATATGACATTTTTATCGAAACATACAAAAAAAAGGTAAAACAAAAAATTCGCCCGCCCCTCTGATATAAAAAAATTTTGCCTGAGAACCATACTTTTTTTTTGCCTTAGTTGTCTATTGTCTTCAATGCATAATTAGAGAGGTTCTCTTGTTTTTCAATTTTTTTTAAAGTTATCTTTCAAACACTATTTTAACGATTTTGATTTTGGAATCATAAAAGCGCAAGCCAGTCAGTGGTGATTTAATGGGCTGTTAAAGTCTTAAGAATTTTGTTAAAGATAAAGGCACATAGGTTATAAGTGTTCTGTTGTGATTTCGTTAAGTTCCAAATGCACAAATGTTGAAAATAATGTGTTTTATTTGCAGTAGCTTTTCCGCTAAAACATCATGGCTGTTGGAATATTAACTTACCCATGCCGTGATAGCATGAAAGTAAGTGGAGAACATCTGCCCTGATTGATTTTTTTTATTCATATACGGAACTGCTTCACTATTTACCGAGGTCAGATCTTTTAGCATTCATTCTTAGGCCAAATTAAAAAAAGGTATGGTTCTCAGGCACTTTTTCTCATAAATGAATGTTATGATAACAACAGATTTATTTTGCTAAACAAGTAAAAGCACTACATAACAAAGGAAACTGTATGATTTTATCTTCTTGAAAGAAATGTCCGAGCGGCTGCAGCTCAAAATTGGTGTCTATGGAAAATCAAAATAAAAATTTTTGATGCGGGGGTTTGAAATTGATGCGGGCGGTGCCTGAGAACCATACCTTAATTTTTTTTTGGCCTTAATCCTAACAAATCAATAATCGGAAAATTGGTCTTAAAATGTCCTTTGGCATCGGAAGTATACCTATAAGATTGTCATAACTAATCGTGGAATATGATTGCCATTACAGGCGCACAGTCCACAATACTTCAATGAATGCCTGGTGGTTTTATTAACAAGCTATACGAGGATATTGATAATTAAAGATAGATGGACTTCCTCCCGTTGTGGTCGGCATAGTGGGGCTGCATGTTACCGATGTGACCATCATAATGAAGAGGTCGTGTAATCTTCGTTCTCGGTGTACTATGGTATTCGTAATACACGGATGGTCGTCATATCGTGGTGGTCGTGTACAGATTAAGTCATGTTACCGGAGTGTTTGTTACCGGGGTGGCATTGTTACAAGAGTGTTCTCATGTTAACGAAGAAGTCGTGTAAGAGGAGTGGTCGTGTTACCGGTGTGGTCGTTTTACCGGGACGGTCGTGTAAGAGGAGTGGTCGTGTAACCGGAGTGGTCGTTTGATTGGGGTGGTCGTGTTACCGGAGTGGTCGTTTTATCGGGGTCCCCGTCATAACCTGGTTACCGTCTTACCGAGATGGAAAAAGGGTGGTGGCCTCTCCGGGATTCTCATGTTAATGGGATGGTGTGGTCACAAGACTGGTCATGTAGCCGGGATGTTCGTGTTTTCGGAGAGGTCTTGTTAGAGGGTCTTGTTACTGGGAGTGAACATGTAACCCGAGTGGTCGTGTTACTGGAGTGGTCTTGTTACCGGGGCGGTCGTGTTACCGGAGGGGCCGTTTTACCGGAGTGGTCGTGTTACTGTAGTGGTCGTTTTAGAAGGGTGGTCGTGTTACTGTGGTGGTCGTCTCACCAGGGTCACCGTCATAGCCCGGTGGTCGTATTACCGAGATTCCTCAGGGTGGTGGGTTTACCGAAATGGTCTTCAAGCAAGCAGACCCCTTCTTGCGTCTTCCGATTTAAGCAACCTACAACCTAATTTATCTCAATTCCAGTCTTTTTCTGATAGAAAGGTCTTTTATGGCAGGGCATTGAAACTACCCATTTCATCAATCACAACACCTTTTTCAAGGATTCTCGTTATTCCGAGTTCCCGTTGTTACAACACAATTAAGATCGGAACTGCTGACAAAGTTTTAATCCCTGAAGGGCTGATGACATTTAAATAATTAGCCTCTGCAAACGAATCATGCAAGTTCGATTTTGCCGGTTCTAGTTCGATTCGTCACTCTTAAACCATGGCTGATTCGACTTGTTATCAGCGGCTCTTTTCTCGTTTTACATTCCAGGAAAATCCCCCAAAAAGGTCGCCTGTTGTGTTCCATCGTTGTTTGTCACAGTGAAGCCATAAGGACCTAGAAATGAGGCATAATTACCGAACTAATCAATCTACTTATGGACGTTAAACACAGTGTGAAGATAATGGTTTTGTTATATCAGTAATAAATTTTCTGTTTGTGTTTAATGGTCACTTACTCAACAACGCCCATCTTTTTAACTTTGGCAGGCTGGTTCTGTCGCCCTTTCCTTGTTATCAGCGGCCTATATCCATGGTGCATTTCAGGGAAGTCCTCACATGTTATCCATTGGTTATAGCGCTTCTTCTGTTTAATTAATACCCATATACACCACTGAAAGTTATATTTAAACTCTATTTAACATAGATTCTAATTAATCATATTCATAGTTCGGGAAACATTGAATAAAAACACCATACCCATGGACACAAAAAAAGAACCTGCCCAAGATGCTTTTAATTAGATCCAGATTAAAACTATGCACTTTGCCCTTAAAAATAAATATTCATCTCTTATATACTTATCATCATAGACCAATCGGAGTCAGCCATTCCATTTAGAGAAGAAGAACATCCATGGCCTTTGACCAGGGCTTTGAATATTCATAGAACTATGTGACCTGAATATCTGGCTGGAGCGAGACAGGAGACGGCTCACGATCTTTGGAAGGTTGCAACACTACTTCCCAAGAGGGCTATATGGCAAATGGAAGTATACATATATTTTTTGGTGGGAGAAAAGCTCAGGTCTTAAATTCCTATTTACGATTTACAAAGTAAAAGGGAAACAAAAGTATTTTGTGAGATATTTATTTTGGCGTGTTCTCCGGTCATTCATAGTGCCGTTACGGGAGGAAAAGGAACTCCGCACTGATTATTTATGTGGACAGGCTACTGTGGAACTTAATGAAAGCTATTTTCCCCTCTGATGTATATGCCACGGCGATGGACATGTTTATGCTTGACACGGTGATGGATATTTTTTAAAAAGTTTAAAGATCTTTAAACTTTTAAACTGTCTGAGCGTCCTCTATACATTGTGGTGCATCCCCTACACTTTGCAGGGACTTTCGTCATTTAAAACTTTAAAACCAGTGAAACATACCTTTGAGGCCTATATGCACCATACAAAAGTTTAAAAGAAGAAAGTAAATATTTCTGTGAAACCAACGATTTGTCTATTTTGACTGTAAACTGCACAGAGAAGCAAATTAATCCGACAAAATCGACAGTCGTGAGGGTCACGTGGGTGGGAAGTGACCGAATGCTTCAGGCGTTTGACTGCGATATAGAAAGCTCATTGAACATCCCTTCAGTGCTTCGATGTGAAGATAGTAAGATCTAATAAAAACCTCAATAGTTTGCTACGTTATTTTGAATGACTTCTGGATTATTCAATGTTTCGTGCATATTATGCCTGGAATTCCGAAGGCGTGAACAATACTGTATCATATTGTTGCATAATAGAAAAATTGTTGCTTTAACTGAAATATTAACATATTTTTCTTTAAAATTCTTTATGGTTAACCTGTCTCAAAAAAAGGAAAGTATGCCCATTTCTAGGCTTAAGTTAAAATGTTTTTCATACGTCCGCGGCATGGCTCAGACCTGCTTAAATCCCCTTTAATATGCGTTTTTCAGCGTATATTTTGGTTGTCAGATAGACCGGACGGGTGTTTCTTTATCCTTGACCTTAAAGTCGCTTAAAGGCGTAGGACTTGAGGCAATGTAATATAGACATATATTTTCCGTATAATTCAAGATGTTGCGATGCCTTTTACATAAAATTGCATGTACAAATCTTGCAAGAACATTTAATTTTAAACATACACCTACTTCTCCTTTGACTAATAAAGAAGTCGTGAATGCACTGGGGGGGGGGGGGGGGTGTCAGCTTTCACCATCGAAAGAAAACTGGAATTAAATTTGGTTCCGGTACTGATCACATTTGCACATAATGCGATAGTACCAAATAGCAGATATGCATGACTTGGGGCAGAGCCACACTTCCTAATCAATCGATGAATTGAATGGTAGCCTGTCATTATTCGATAATCGAACCGGGCACGCTATGATAGAATAATATCAGTGTCTGTATTTACAGTCACTTGCGTGATTTTTTTTTTTTTTTTATTTCTAGCTTCTTAATATCTGTCATTGGTTGTCAGTGCAGTGAAAGAGCAGATGAATCAAATATTACATGGTCCACGTCAATATTTAAAGGTGTCCTTTCATCTACCTTTTGAAAAAAAAGAATTTGTGATATCTAGCTTCCTCTGTGATTATTAATGATCTAACGGTAATTTTGGTTGTGAAAAGTTCTTATAACGTTCGTGAAGGATTGTACGAAGTCGTTCATAAACAGGTTTGTAAACACAGCAATGTTGACAAACGGGAAAAACATGTCACCTAAGGTGTTAGGTTTCATATTTGCTGGTCACATTTTGCAAAACGCTATATACAAAGCTCTGGCTTATAGGACTTGCTGCTGGCCGGATGCCCTTGTTGAATTTGTTTTATTTTGACGTGCTCCCACATATTATAAACACGTTGATATAAACAAAACAAGCAGCCTGTGTGCGGTTATACGCACGTTTTCTGGCCCTCCAAGGGATTACCTTTAGTTTATTGTGGTCATTTAGGTGATTGGGTCCTTTTAGGTTTACTATAATATTCATATAAAAATCTTCTCAGGGACAACCTTTTGGCAAATATATGCTTCCGAAAGAATATCATGACTGCTTACAAAAAGCAAATCGAAAGGCTGACAATAATCTGAATTGAACCGGAGATCCGTTACCAATTCCCAGGCCTAAATCCCGGCCTAATACAGATTGTCTCCACAAGAGGGCAGTAAAGTACATTCCAACTTCAATGCCGTGTATCCATACGATAAGAATATGTGATTATTAAGGCTTAAAATATTCCTGAAGTCAAAACCTGTCGTTAAGATATTAGAGCGAATCTCCGAGGTTCTATAACGAGATTTCACCATTTTGCCGTTGAGGCACCAGCGGGGTTCAAACCATGCAGGGACCTTCAGTTTCGAAGCCCAACACCCTTTACCACATGGCCAAATTAAGTCCTACCCCTGGGTTTCTGGTCTTGCATGAGATGTTAAGTTGAAGGATATGACAAATAATGTGCATCTAAAAGAAGGATCTTTCATTTGGTAGGAGATTTATATGCATTGTTCAGTTGAATACTTCAGGAAGCTCCTGCCCGCTTCAACAGGTTTTTTAGAGACATTTCAGGTTATTTTTTTATAGCAATGTTGGTTTCGCCCAGGATCTTGAGAAAGGTCCGTCCACCTACTGGCATTGAGAACACTATAGCTTTTCTTCCATGCACCCGATAACGGAAAACGCCAAAAAAACCCATGCTGAGGATTTCAACGAAAACAAATACTTTGTAATTCAAATTTCTTAGACATTCTAAAGGAAGCATGGTGTCTCTTGCTGTCAAGTTCCAGCTCTCGCAGCAACTTAGTAAAGACTCCTGAGCTTATTTCTCTTTGCCATAATAACATCGAGAGACGTACATAATGTACCTTTTTGCAGTCGGTGTATCGTGTGGGCCTGCAACAACATAACACACCGGTGTGCTGTCTTTTTGACCAGTAAATAACAAACGAAACGAATACAAAAACTTACATTTATTTCTTGTCGCTTATTCTATATTATTATATCAGTATCAAATATTACTATTAAATAACACTAAAAATGTTCAACTGTAATAAAACAGAAAGCAGCCGACTGACTGTAAATCATTAAGTTGGTAAGAAGCCTGATCGGATAAACATTTCCGTATTTTTGAATGCATGTACCGTGATAATTAACATTACTGCAGGATTCTGCATTATAGGATTGAAACTCCGTTTGGTACATGCAGCATGCAGTTGTATGCACATATCTAAACTTTACACAACCAAGCGCAAAGTAGGCAAAAATATAGTATAGGGCCTTATCGCAAGTAGGTGTCCATACCAGACACTGTTTCTGGTAAACCAAGGCTTCAAATTGTGTACTTACACTTACCCTTGACTGGTTAAAAGATGATCTGCGTGATATCAAAATGAAGCTTAACACATGATTTTACTCATCGAAAGTATACATTCTTGATCAGTTGCAACCTATCTTCTTCGCTAATCATCCGAGTAATAATTGGTCAGGAGGTCATCTAGTGATCTAGCTTTCTTAACAATCAGTCTTTATGCTGCAGATTTACTCAGAAAATTAACCTTATGGGTGTTTTTGTTCTTTGCATCAATTATTGATAAAAAAAAACATTACATTATCTTATATAGTAGACCAAAGCACCTTTATGGTACCCTGTATGTGTGATTTTTGATGATGAATGTGTGCACTGACAGATGATGATACAATTTTCAGTGTTATCTAGCGTTGTCCGATGTCCCTGTATCAATGTGATGATGATACACGGTAATGGACAGCGACGTCTGAAATTTAATACAACTCACAAACCTTAAAAGGCACCTATAAAGTGATTCATCATTGGTCAGAAACGAACTGGCTGTAAATAAAGCTGACTCATTGGCTAATTTATTGGCACAATATAACAATACAATATAAGTGACTGCTTCAGGTGCTTTGTTGATTATTCCTCTAGTGTACAGGCATGGTCGATGACAACAGAGAATTTTATAACTGGTTTAGAAATACATTTTAAAAGAGGAGTCTGAGTTTAATATGCATCTTTATGGTGTATATAAAGGTGGAAGAACACTGGCATGGCTCAAATGGTAATATACACTGTGTATTGTAGGTGTATTGTATCATTAGCAAAGTATAGCGAATCCCATTGTATCTTCAAATGACGTACCGTTACATGTAATTACCAGCCACTTCTCTTCTCTCCAAGTTTTGACATTTAAATTATCACCTATACTTGAGTGGTTTTAAAGAAGCCTTACAAGATATTAAAACACAGAGGTGGAACATATGAGTCCTTTAATACATCATTTCACTGTAGACTTCAATCCTTGTTTGATAATCAAATCTCACAAAAATGGTTCGATTTATGCAGATAATATAACTAATGATTCAATCTATGCAGACTCTTTGACTAATGATTTGACCTGCGCAGATTTTATGACTAACGATTTGATCGTCCTTTTCAAGTGAGCTTTTTCCATCACCCCGCCAAATAAGACAAACATGCATGTATCTATGTAAAAATGCTGCATTAAATCAGACATTGTCAGAAAAGGGCAACATTTCTTGTGCATTTTCCCACTCGTGGGTACACTCGCCCTACTGTGTAAACACTGTAAAACCGTGTTCAAACTTGGACAATTTTTGGCATAAGTAAGGCGTGCTTTGCTTGATTTGCGAATATGTATTTAAAAGGCACAATGGAATCCTTCGCTCTCAAAACAAATAGACGGCTTCCCAAGCGTAAAAAGCTGCAATTTGTAAAAACATTTTCAACAATGATTGAACGCAGCCATATATATTCATCCTTTTGTGCTTGAGACGATGAAAGGACAAGGTGTGTTTGGCAGTGAATTCCTCCCCGCAATGTTCACATTTGTAAGACGCTCCTTTGCGGATTCTTATATGAAATCATTTCTCGACTGCAGTCTTCGCCACAAGCCTAACAATAAACAGACCTGTGTATGTTTCCCATGTGTGTCTGGGTAAGTCAGACCTTACAATCTATGTTTTTCACAAATTATTCAAGTTTATATGGTAGATCTCCACTGTGTACCCGAACATGCGCAGTCATAAAACTGGATAACCTGTACGCTTATATCAGAAACCTAACACTTGTATTTCTCTTCACATTAATGTTTTCTTTATGTGTCGTTCAAGGTATTTACTGGTTCTGGAACATTTATCACAAAGATTGATTGTTTTCTTCTCGAGTATGACTTTTTGTATGTGTTGCGAGTCTACCAGCGCTGATGAAACTTTTGTCACAAAACTGACATTTGTATGGTTTTACCCTGCTGTGTATACGTTTATGTGTTTTTAATGTAGTGGGACAGGCGTAATGCCTACCACACTCCTCACATTTATACGGTGTTTCTACGTCATGCTTGAGATGTCTGTGTAATCCAAGATTATTTGCTCGCTTGAAACACCTGCCACAGTATTCACATATATATGTTTTCTTTTTAATGTTTTCGTGAATCTTTTTATGTCGTGATAAGCGGCTTCCATCAACAAAAGCCTTATTACAATACTGACATTTATAGGGTTTTTCACCAGTGTGTATCCGTATATGTGATTTAAGTGAAAACCCTTCTGTAAACCCTTTCCCACAATACTCGCATTTATAGGATTTTCCTGCAAAATGACGACGCTCGTGTGCAGCCAGGGAGCTGCGGTTAGCTAAGTATTTGTCACAGTATTTGCACTTATATTGGTTTTCTCCGCTCTGTGCGGGTGCATAGTCTTTGGGTGTATCGTTGGTCGCGGAGGATTGCAAACAGTCTTTGCGTTTAAATATCTCACCTCCTGCACTGTGGCTCTTTATATGTCTGAACAGATGTGATCTTCCTGGGAAGCACTTCCCGCATAATCCACATCTAAATGGTTTTTCATCAGAGTGTGTCTTGGCATGATTTATGGCTGTAACATTATCACTGAACTCTTTTTTACAAATTTTGCAACTGAATGTGTTTTCTCCTATGATTGATTTGCCACTTTCCGTTTGAACAGAAAGGGAATCAAGGTCTTCATACTCTGTGGTTCTTCTGCTTTGTTTAACACGCTCTATTTGTACAGTATTCTGTTTCGTTTGGTCTCTGGGCTTTGTCTTTGCTCTACTGGACTCTGCCGATTCTATAAGATGTTTATTTGGACTTTCAGGCCCTGTGTGTATTTTACTGTGTTCTGACAGTTCTTTTTGTGATTTAACTACCTTTTCTGAGGTTTGCATCACACCGTTTCTGCATGTGTGATTTGACTTCTCATGTTCGTGAAGGTTTTCTCTTGAATAAAAACTTTTCTCGCAGGTATGACACTTGTGCTGGTTTTCCTCATTGTGTTTTTCCATGTGTTCTAGTAGTTCACTTTTAGAGATAAAACACTCATCACAGAAGACACACTGAAATGGCTTCTCTCCTTTATGCCTTCTTCTGTGAATTTTAAGATTAATTTTACTAACAAAATTTTTACCACAATATGCACAAGCCATGGGGCATTTGCTAATCAGGTTTTCTATGTGCTTTGAAACACCCGTACTTTGATTTAAACTCTGAAAACTATCGTCGTCACCAGCCTTTGCACTATCATCTGTATGTGACGTTTTGTGACTGAGTAAACTAGATTTTGTTGGACATGTTTTGCCACATGTCTCACACCGGAAAATTTCCTTGTCATTCTCATGTATCTTAATTTGTTTTTCCCATTTTCCACCGTTAGCTACCTCAGTGGTAACCTGTTCAAGGCCTCCACTGCTGACTTCATCCCCACAGGCCTCATCACACACGTTTTGTTCGGTTTCTTCCATATTCTGTACATCTAACCTTGTGGACTTTTTCATGTCACATTTTCTCTGGCAGGTCTCTGTAGCTTCCTCCTTAGCTGCTTCATGATGAACATAACACTCAGAGTGGTTTACTCTGTACATAGTTGTTTCCTCTGATAAACTAATTACTGCTCCGTCTGTACCAGAATGTTCAAGGTTCATTCCAATACTCCCAGGGTCAACATGGCCGTCTTCTGCACTGATAGAAATTTCATTTGCAGGTAAACCCAAAGTTGTTAACTGTTCTGGAGTGAGTGATAATGTGGCAGTTTCTAGATTCCCAGTCTGGGCATCAAAATAGTTTATTACAACCTGTCCCTTTAAAAATACACCATGCAAGTTACTCTCAGGTCCATCTGACATGTCCATTGAAGTAATATCTTCTGTTACACTGATTTCCATGTTTTTTCCCTCAGATGAGTTAAAGGGTGTAATCTGCTCCCTGGAGTTGGCCTACAAAGATAACAGAATATATTATGTTAGAATTATACACAAAGTCTCCATGCATTAACCACCACAGAAATGACATATAACAGACAAGTTTTAACAAAGTGCCTATGGGTCACGGCACTCAGCTGAATTTTTAACAAATGCAAAATATACTTATTTCTATTTATAGGTTTTAGCATTTTAAAGCTATGAGGTAATAATCAAATACTAAATGTATTGATTAAAGAAAAATACTACATGCACACTTTTATGGACTACACCAAATCTCATGATAAAATATTTGTAAAACTATCTGTATTTCAACTATTTGAAAATAATATGTGTTTAAATACCCACTGGAAATATGTGAAGCCCTGTAGGATATAGGATAAGAAATAAAGTGGAGATGAGCTGTTGTATAATAATACACATATAACTTATTGTCTGATATATAAGTATATATTGAAACTCTGCATTATTATGGGCCTAAGAGTTATTCCACAGGATATATTTCATACGCTTTTTCCCAGGAAATTAAAAACCCTGTATATTTGATAAACAAAAATGTATAAATGTTATTGATAATTCAAAAAAACAGTTAAAAGATTTGGCCAATGAACTAAAGATTAAATTCATGTAAAATTTGACTAAATACTTGAGTGTTCCAGTGGTATGCAAGATATATGAATGGAATGCTCCACACCTTTATGGCAATACATTACTTTGTGGGCACAATTCAATGTGTATTCTAATCATTTTAACCCCTTGTGAAACAATTCAAAATCCATTATGTAACAAAGTAAAGAATAAGAATGAATTAAATAGGGAAAATTATAACATTCATTAAGTTCATGCATCCTGTCTGGGGAGGGGGGTTCCAGGGGGGGAGGCCAAGCCAAGCTAAGCTGCCTGGAGTGTGGAGTGTTAACATAACACAGGTGAGGGCTCCATCACCCACTACAGACCACTGTAAAACTGGGCTGGCCTGATGTAAACAATACTTGACAATGTGTCTAAAACTTTGAATAAAAGTTACTCTTTACAATCAATTCCTTTGAAATTTCAGATGTGAAAAGATTAAATCCTTCTGTATTTATGCTGTGAAAATTAAATCGACAGTGCATACAGGGAAAACACATGCTGTGGCCAAACAGTTGGACAAAATTTAAGGTATTGATGTTTTATTTATGCTAATAATTTGATAAGTTGCAAAATTCAGATATAATTTTGATTATACAATTGAATCTTGATTAAATAAAGTTATGTCCCTGAAAAAAAATCTCTAGCTTCAGCAATTCTCATGTTAAGTGAGTAAATACATTTCCTGATTTTTTCAAAGTGCATTATGTTTGGGCATGTAATGGTATATACATTGGAAATTTATAGGGGAATATTTATATTAAATATGATCAAAAACAGGTCTGTGTTTTTAATATTATGCAGTCCTGAAGTGTATCAATGGGTTTTTAATGGAAAAATGAGGTTTTTACTTAATATCTCAAAGGAACAAAGTAATTTTCAGTATTTTGGGTACATCTAACTGTATGCCAAATTTTGCAATTATTGCAAAAATACACGCCTGCTACAGTTTAAAAATTGCCGTCCCAGAACACCCCCAGTAAAAAACAACTTACTTTTAAAGATTTATACAATCTATAAATTAGACAGCTGATCAGTATTATAATGTAATGGCCATGAGAATAGGTCAGAATACTTGAAATAATTTTTATGATGATCCAAATGTCCTACAAAATGAAATATATTTATGTAATCATTTTAATCCTTAAAATCATTATATTTACTTTGTGTATTTAATGGCTAGTTTCCACTATGTAGTGCATGAATAAATGTGCATTTTCTCTCTTATTACATTTCAAACACTAAATTGAACCAATTCAGTTTTCTTCATCTGTGTAAAAAAATAAATCCTATTTAAGACTTATAACTGAATTGTATGCCGTATGTACGCTGTCATTCAATGTAACAAATTCTTAGTAAAGTTTACTCAAATGCAGGTCAAATTTCTGGGTGTCAGGCACAATTAAGACAAGAAAAACAAAAATATCTTAGAGATATTTATGATTTAAAAATATATTTGTTATATGTCCAGGAATATCATACATATATTTATTACAAAAAATGAGGGGTGTCACAATGCACTGAAGAATTTATGTATTGAATTACAAGCTCTCGATTAAATTGTAATTGATTATTATCCCCTGAATCGATTCATTCTGATTTTGATTTTTTGCATATACCATACTCAAGACATCTGTGAGTTTTAAATCTAAAAGAAGCTCCAAATCACCGGCATCACCCCAAATCTTCTTTAAACATTCCCTGGTGGACAACTCTACTTGCATAACTCCACTTGCTATATTTTATCTTATATATATGCTAGAATTTACTAACATCCATTAAGGCAAAATAGCTTTTATTATTTTAAAGGCTACTTACTACTTAAATTTACTACTTCTGTAAGAATTGAATCGAGAATTGAATTAAATGTAAAGAATTGATTCAATTAATATCCTGTAATATTTAATAATCATGTAATATAAAATAATATAGAGTCCAATATACTATTAATTCTATTATATAATGCAAAATAATATAAATATATATTTATAATTATGAAAAAAAAAGTGTATATATATATATATAGAGCGGGGAGTAGCTAGCCTACTCTTAAAATTCAATATAGATGTGAGCATGTTAATATACACTAATTAGTAAATTTCACTGTAAATTCTCGGGATCCTGTTTGCTGGAATACACTGACGCCCGGCTTGGCATCCGACTTCCGGGTTTTAGTCGATTCCTCACTCTAACTGATCATCAGGTTAATACTGCGTCGTGTCAGTGCCTTTCGTTCCATGGCCAAACAGAAAGTCCGGTTTGATCAAACTGATATTGCACATGTGATATATCAGTACTCACCAGTTGCAACTGTGTCGATTAAACGTAACTGGTCGCTTGCACAATGCACAAGCAGTGGTTGGAGTTCAGAAGTGAACGATCGCACAACTGATATATGGTGTTACCGCAAAGTAATTCTCATCTGCAAACATGTTTGGAAGTCAGGCGCATGACATTCAGCGACTGAGCAGTTGTTAAGAATTCGGCCTTTATGACCGCTCAGTCAAACCGGGTATCGGCAGCCCCCAACTAACGCTAAATTCAGCTGTTCAAATACAAAATGGTTCCCCATTTACGCGATAGATGGCGCTTCACTCGGAGCTATAAATGAACAAAAATTACCCCCACTAGTATATCGTCTTCACGGCTTATAGTTATAGTAGCGTGTTGGGGCATTGAGTAAAACCGGGACCCCAGACCCTAAGAAATATCTGATTCTTAAAAATCTCATGATAATTTGTCGAAACATTTTAGCAGAAAAGTTTCAATAGACATTTTATATTATGTCTGACGGAGGACCCCAAGCGACCAGCTTTATTAACCTTTCCAATTCCAACCTACCGACGGCGTGGCACGAACTTATCTCTAGCATGCACATAAAATTGATCCAAATTGTTCCGTGAGACACAAATCTAACGTTCCTAGCCGCGTATACTAGTAATTAGCGGTTAATCAAGTTGAGCAGACACTCTTAAAGATAGATGAGATAACATTTATTAGCCTTCAGTTCCAGGAATTTGTTGACTTGCAATTCATTACATGAAAATAAATAAATACATACATAAAAATAACACAGAATGTATTTGACTATTCATGTAAAAATAAGCATTATAAAAATGATAAAACAGAAAATTATGCAGGTAAAACACATAATTTAAAACATATAAAAACACCGCTGTGACAACGTGGAAAACAAAATCTATATAAATGGAACAGTGGTTACAGAAAAAACGCTGTTTTGAATTTTAGATCCCAGAGAAAGGGACAACGGAAATTTTAGGGTATTGTAACGTTTGCAGCTTTTTTCTGTAGGTATTTCTGCCCCGATATAAATTATTTTTATTTCATAATAGTGGTTATATCTTTAGCAACAATCTGAATGGTTATTCATGTCATTTTTAGCATTTGCTTATTTCTCAGTAACAAATATAGTTTCGGGACATGAAATGCGACATTTTTTAATACCCATATATTTATATACACACACAGTTATATTCTCTCACCGGCAGTTGAGCCTGGTAATTAACGGCTTGCAAGGTAATTTAGTTTAGCCTGTGTTCTGGACCCCCACCAACCTCGCCCCCTTGCACGACTAAGCAAAAACAATTTTCTCGATGCCTATGTCAGCTGATATATGGTGTTACCGCAAAGTAATTCTCATCTGCAAACATTTTTGGAAGTCAGGCGCATGACATTCAGCGACTGAGCAGTTGTTAAGAATTCGGCCTTTATGACCGCTCAGTCAAACCGGGTATCGGCAGCCCCCAACTAACGCTAAATTCAGCTGTTCAAATACAAAATGGTTCCCCATTTACGCGATAGATGGCGCTTCACTCGGAGCTATAAATGAACAAAAATTACCCCCACTAGTATATCGTCTTCACGGCTTATAGTTATAGTAGCGTGTAGGGGCATTGAGTAAAACCGGGACCCCAGACCCTAAGAAAAATCTGATTCTTAAAAATCTCATGATAATTTGTCGATACATTTTAGCAGAAAAGTTTCAATAGACATTTTATATTATGTCTGACGGAGGACCCCAAGCGACCAGCTTTATTAACCTTTCCAATTCCAACCTACCGACGGCGTGGCACGAACTTATCTCTAGCATGCACATAAAATTGATCCAAATTGTTCCGTGAGACACAAATCTAACGTTCCTAGCCGCGTATACTAGTAATTAGCGGTTAATCAAGTTGAGCAGACACTCTTAAAGATAGATGAGATAACATTTATTAGCCTTCAGTTCCAGGAATTTGTTGACTTGCAATTCATTACATGAAAATAAATAAATACATACATAAAAATAACACAGAATGTATTTGACTATTCATGTAAAAATAAGCATTATAAAAATGATAAAACAGAAAATTATGCAGGTAAAACACATAATTTAAAACATATAAAAACACCGCTGTGACAACGTGGAAAACAAAATCTATATAAATGGAACAGTGGTTACAGAAAAAACGCTGTTTTGAATTTTAGATCCCAGAGAAAGGGACAACGGAAATTTTAGGGTATTGTAACGTTTGCAGCTTTTTTCTGTAGGTATTTCTGCCCCGATATAAATTATTTTTATTTCATAATAGTGGTTATATCTTTAGCAACAATCTGAATGGTTATTCATGTCATTTTTAGCATTTGCTTATTTCTCAGTAACAAATATAGTTTCGGGACATGAAATGCGACATTTTTTAATACCCATATATTTATATACACACACAGTTATATTCTCTCACCGGCAGTTGAGCCTGGTAATTAACGGCTTGCAAGGTAATTTAGTTTAG
This sequence comes from Sipunculus nudus, assembly GCA_026874595.1. Taxonomy (NCBI): domain Eukaryota; kingdom Metazoa; phylum Annelida; class Sipuncula; order Golfingiida; family Sipunculidae; genus Sipunculus; species Sipunculus nudus. Next base: position 10,858,353 of record CM049321.1, read on the forward strand.
CCTGTGTTCTGGACCCCCACCAACCTCGCCCCCTTGCACGACTAAGCAAAAACAATTTTCTCGATGCCTATGTCAAACCTTAATGCTTTAACAAATGAAGTTATTGAGAAATATCGATTTAAAATTAAGGGATGTGAGTGCTATCCTATATTGAGAAAATCGGCAAAAACCAATTCTGAGTATATTTGTTTGATTTGCGACATTGCTAGCCTTCAGCTAGGATGACCGGAATGACAAAATGTTAGGTACTGAATTTAAATTTATGCTAATTACTTCTGGAAATCATGGACATAAGAAATATATAGAGAAATGCCAAATATAAACAAAATGACACCAGTGTCATTAATATTAGGCACTGAATTGTAACATCAAGCTACAATAGGAAACGGAGGGTTAACGGGCGGACCATCGCTAAAACTCAGATGACAGCAGAGCTAAACATTATCGAAGATTTTCAAGCAACCTGACCTTAGAACAGTCCACCCAGCCTATCTTGAGATATCAGACTATTTATATATTTTTTTATATATTTATTTACTTAATTTCGGGGGTGCAATATCAATCCCCATAAGTTGGTGATTATAGGTCACACTGACCTAATTTTAAGTCTCTTGGAGATTTTATCATAACCATAGTTTCATGACCCTATATAGCCCTACGATTTGAGCCTGGCTAACAATTAGATGACGGATAATGGATCATAGTTTTAGCTCAGCATGACAACGTCTGCTAAAAGTGAGCTAAAAATAAAAAAAAAGAAACATACAGCCCCCCCCCCCCACACACACACACACAGTTACCAAGATTTCGCATTTTCGGGATTTTAATTAATTTTGGGCTTGGATGGTCGTTGGGTAAAATGCTCGGCTCTCTCGGCTGGCGACCCGGGTTCGATCCCTGGCGTGGCTATGAGAGGGGGTTGTAGTTTTCCGTCCAAGGCCGGTAGTTTCCTCTGGTTTCCTCCACATCTTGACAATACCGAACGCCAACACCTGAGCCATGGAGAGAGCCTCGATTAGTTATTATAACTATTTGTATAATCTATGTAAAATAAATATGTTATACATGTTATATGTGTAATTATTCCTGGGGTACAAACAATTAAGCCAAACATCTCAAGAGGATATAAAGAGCAATTATACCTAATTTCAAGTTTTCAAGGAGACTAGGTATAATTGCTCTTTATATCCTCTTGAGATGTTTGGCTCAAGTTTTCAAGGAGACTTTATTGACATCCTTCAATGTTCAGTTATAAATTTCTAGGGTCAGCGGTTACGATTTATGCCTTTCCAAAGGAAGAGCGACGGATAAAGCTGATTTTTATTCAGCTGGCTTTAAACCCCGGCTAAAAAGACGACAGGGACCCATGTTTATCAGGCATAGACATGTAGGACAGAGAGAAGGGGTATAATGGCATTTTTGTATGATGAGCCGGGACACGGAATAGTAAATAATAACCAGCCAGGATGTTGATGGAGAAGGAAAGATGGTTGATGATCAGCAAGAGAGGCAAGGAACAGGATGACATCAGAGGTGCGGACCTGACCGGTCCGACCCCTGGTGGTCCGGTTCATCACATAAGCGGTCCGGTCCTGGTCCGGTCCAGCTGTAGGTGGTGCGGTCCCTGTATTAAAATATCTTTAAAAATCAATTAAAATTGTTTTTTTTTTTATTTTGTTCATATTAAACATGTTTTCATTACATATATCTGTTCGTGTTAATAACAAAACCGTATATTACATACATTGAAAACCGCACAATAAATGTAACATTATAATCTATACGTGAATTGCAAGATCTTGGTTTGAGTTTTTATGATAAAAGTGGAATATTTTGTGTTTTAGAGCATGATGGTTAGAATGTGCAGGTTGGGTTAAGCTAAGCTAATTCAAATAATTGGCTGGCATGGGATGACATTACAGCTAAACAGTTATTTAGTGGTTTAAGTGCGATTTGAAAATAGAATATTGTTAATCTAAAAACATTTATGGTTTAATATATGTAGTGTATATATATAGGGCAGTGTATTTAGTGTTTTATTGTACAGAATCTGTTATAATTATTCTTCAATACAGAGTGATTTGGAAACAAGGGACCCATGGGTCCCTGTGCTCAGCTGAAGTTGACCTTGAAGGTAAAAATCTAAAATAATATCAAATGGAGATAAACTCTAAGAGGAAAAGGTAATATAGGCCATGGCTGGTTGACATGATTGGTTTGTATTGATGAGGAAGAAATTGTTTCAAATAATATTTTGTGTCCAAACCAAGCATTTCCTAATGTTAAAATTGACGCATGTGCATGGCAGTTTGTAACCATAAGATGTATATTATTACCATGATAATTGATTGGCTTTTTGATAATCTGTTGACAGTTCATTACTTTACACATTTGTTGAATTGGACTTATTTATTTTTTATTAAATATATATGATTGAAAATATGTATTTTTTTTTTCATTTTATAAAATGTATACAGTTGAAATATAACAAATGTCCCCAGTCCACAGATGCAGCGACTTGGTGATGGTGGTTGTGGGGGGGGGGGGGATGATGGGAATAACGTTTAACATATGCAATATTACTTAAATGAATGTATGTTGCTTTCAAATTGCAGAGTTTAATAGCTTAAATAAACAATGCTTATATGAAAATTTCATTATACATTGTAAATATATATTTATTGATAATCGAGAGATGACGCATAGACCGAGCTGATCTCTTCCATTCTTCAGAGGCAAGGATATGTTTCAATTAGATTTTATTTTTTTCTAATCCAATTATTTTTTTTTAATTTAATAAATTTTACACATTTGCAATGGCAGCAGGGGGAGGGGGTGGATGATTAGGGGAGGGGATTAACAACACTACTGCATATACATACAGGGGAAACAAAGCCTGATCTCCGTTTCCGCTGAGGCAAGAAAATAAAGAACAAATGTTTGTATTAGATCCTCATTATATATATATATATATATATATATATATATATATATATATATATATATATATATGAATATAAAAGTTGATTCATAATTCTCATTGCATCATCATCAATCTCAATCAGATTACACCACATCATGCATACAAATGTATAATTATATTTTACCACAAAAATATATCTTTTGAATATGCAAAACAATAAATATCTATAAATAATACTTGATTCATATTTAAACATTTTAAATTATGAAGGGGGGATATGGGATTAACTGTAACTGTACACCTGTCACAGCACGGTTTCTCCCCAAGTGATTGTAACAAATCAGGAACCTTGGCATAGCTCACTTCCAGTGACCAGGAGTGAGATGCCTGTATCTGGACAAAGAGAGTGACTACAATAGAGCCTCAAGAATTTCAATAAAGAGCCAAATTTTCAAACTTTTATTTTCAAATTTGAAGATTCAAACAAGTTAAAAATGTATGTTTATATGCTGTGAAAATGTTATAAACAGTACGCACAGGAAAAAAGTGCCATATTCTAAATTGGGCAAAATTTAGGATACTTTTTTTAATTTTATGCTTATAACTTATAAAGTTTACAAAATTCAGATCTAAAGTTGAGTACATAATTGAATCTTAATTAAACAAAGTTATACACTTGCAAAAAGTATCTAGCTTCAACAATGTTCATGTTATGTGAGCAAATATTTTTCCTGATGTTTTACAAATTACACTTAACAGTTTTAATTTCTGGCATGTATATAGGAAATATATAGGAAAATACGCCTGGTAAATATTAAGACAAGTGACCCATGGGTCATGACGCTCAGCTGACAAGCATGACCTGTATTTAAAGCCTCATGGTATACCTTATGGTATTTGATCATACTTGCATGGAAGATGGAAGGTTTGGGATGAAAAGTCTGACTTGAAATGCATCCACAACTTTTTTCAAGAAGCTGGTCCTGTGACATTGACATTTGACCCTAAGACCTAAATATCAAAAGGTTTGTTCCTCTATTGACATGTAAGGTTTGGGATGATTATTTTGGCTATAAGAATTAATTCTGGGAGGTGCAAACACACCCCGTAACCCAAAGAATATAGGGCACAGTGACCTAATTTCAGATCTGCAAGGAGATCTTTTTAGAACCTCTATGACTGCATAGGGTTCATGTATCTAGCCCTTACAGTTACAATTTGTGCCCTGCTAACGGCCACACTGCTGGCCAGACGGACAGACGGAAGGACGACAGACAAAGACCAATCGCTATAGCACAGCATGACTAAAAGTCAGCTGAGCTAAATATCACTGAAACTGCACTGACAAAAGGATTTCTAAGGTGGCTAACTGGCAGACATAATGGATTTCTGACAAGTCTGACATTTGATATCACACATCCTCCAATAAGAGACCAAATCTGTAGCAAATTTTCCAAAGGATGTTACAGTATTGAATGTCAAAAACAATTCAAAAGGCATTTTCAGGCCCTCATATTAGATTTATAGATATGTAAATGTAAAAAGTGTAAGTCCAATATTTTTTATTATCACTGCTTTTCAATGGGATCAGCAGGGTAGGTAAACTGCAAAACCTGAAAGAAAAGAAATGCAGAAAGCATGACTAAAGGTCTTGTAAAACAAGCATGACCTGTGACATCATGGACTGAGATTCACAACTTCCAGTCAAATTTTGAAGAACCAATTTGCAAATTTGTTGAAAATTTCCTATGACAACAGAAATATATATCACCTATGTCTGGTTAAAACACAATAAATTGATGGTCTGAGGAAAATGCATGATTGTTAAGCTATCAGGAACTATTCCAACAGCTTGCTTGAAACCTGTCAGTCTCAAAAGGAACACCACAAAGGGCAAATATAAGATCAAAATATATAGCAAAAATCAAGGAAATGCATGCAAGAATTATTGAGAAACAGGTGCTTCTGTATGAAATTTTATTCAATACAAGCCAACTGTACTGCACTTTTATAAATGATGGTAATATTTATTTAGAAATATTTGACCCAATCCTTTACAAGATTACATAAATATACATCCAACTGCATTCACTTTAACTGTTCTTGAGATAATATGATCAAAAGGAATTAAAAGATGGTTGCCTGGTGGCCATATTGGACTTCTGACAAGTCTGAAATCAGACAACAAACATTCTCTAAATCGGACCAAACATTAAAGAAAAATTACTGAAACTGCACTGAAGAAAGAATTTCTAAGGTGGCTAACTGGCAGACATAATGGATTTCTGACAAGTATGCCATTAGATATCCCACATTCTCCAATAAGAGACCAATCTTGGGGCAAATTATCCAGTAACTAGATATTTCTTGGCAAAAGTCTTGGAAATCTATACATCTGGAATTATCATCCAGAAACTAATTTTTTGACATATGGCTCCTGTGGCCTTGACCTTTGACTCTGTGACCCCTAAATTGACATTGATCATCTACTTATATATATAAATCAATAGAGGTCTAGATTTATTGATAGGCCATATACAAGTCTGGTTTGAAATCCATATATTGATCCAAGCTTGAATTATCATCTCGGGAACTAATTTTTGGACAGATGGCTCCTGTGACCTTCACCTTTGACCTTGTGACCTCAAAATTGGTAGGGTTCTTCCTCTCTTGGCAGGTGAACTATATGTGCAAGATGAAAGATCTGAGATGAAATGTTTGGCTGAAAATGTATCCACAATCTTTTTAAAGATGTGTCCTGTGACCTTGACCTTTGACCTCATGACCCCAAAATTAATTTGGGTCTTGCTTTTCCAATGGGACATATACAAGTCAAGTTTGAAATCCATACATCAATAAAAGCAGGAATAATCATCCAGAAACTAATTTTTGGACAGATGGCTCCTGTGACCTTCACCTTTGACCTTGTGACCTCAAAACTGATAGGGTTCTTCCTCTCTTGGCAGGTGAACTATATGTGCAAGATGAAAGATCTGAGATGAAATGTTTGGCTGAAAATGCATCCACAACCTTTTTAAAGAGGTTTCCTGTGACCTTGACCTTTGACCTCATGACCCCAAAATCAATTCAGGTCTTGCTTTTCCAATGGGTCAAATACAAGTCAAGTTTGAAACCCATACATCAATAAAAGAAGGAATTATCATCCAGAAACTAATTTTTGGACAGATAACGCCTGTGGCCTTGACCTTTGACCTTGTGACCCCAAAATTTATATGGATTATCCACTATTGGCAAGTGAGCTATATATTCAAGATGGAAGACCTGGGATGAAAGTTTGGCTGAAAATGCATCCACATCTTTTTAAAGATGTGTCCTGTGACCTTGACCTTTGACCTCATGACCCCAAAATCAATTTGGGTCTTGCTTTTCCAATGGGACATATACAAGTCAAGTTTGAAATCCATACATCAATAAAAGCAGGAATTATCATCCAGAAACTAATTTTTGGACAGATGGCTCCTGTGACCTTCACCTTTGACCTTGTGACCTCAAAACTGATAGGGGTCTTCCTCTATTGGCAGATGACTTATATGTGCAAGATGAAAGGTCTGAGATGAAATGTTTGGCTGAAAATGCATCCACAATCTTTTTAAAGATGTGTCCTGTGACCTTGACCTTTGACCTCATGACCCCAAAATCAATTGGAGTTTTGCTTTTTCAATGGGACATATATAAGTCAAATTTGAAATCAATACATCAATAAAAGCAGAAATTATCATCCAGAAACTAATTTTTTGACAGATAGCTCCTGTGGCCTTGACCTTTGACCTTGTGACCCCAAAATTTATATGGATCATCCACTATTGGCAAGTGAGCTATATATTCAAGATGGAAGACCTGGGATGAAAGTTTGGCTTAAAATGCATCCACAGTATCTTTTAAAATGCCAGTCCAGTGACCTTGACCTTTGACCTCATGACCCTAGAACCTATAGGGTTCTTACTTTAGTGGTAGGCCATACATAAGTCATGTTTGAAATCCATATGGCTATCAACACTGGAGATATCATAAGAGGTGTGTGATTTTCACCATATATGGCAATATTCAAGGTCAAGGCCACTATCATAGGAAAGGTCATGACCCCAATTTAAAACAAGGGACCCATGGGTCACGGCGCTCAGCTGTTATATATGATAAAAAATATGATTTGGGAAAGAGGCATATGCTGGTTTTGTGTGGTAATAAATATAAGCTTTATTATGCATGAGTTGTTGGTGTTTAGCTTATGTATGATTTTGATAGTATTTTTGGAGACAGGGAAGAGGATTGATTTCATTTATTTTATTAACAAATGGAGTGCTATTGTCACACAGATTTTGACCTGGCCATATAACTTATAAGCAGCACATAAAATAAAAGAATTCAACTATTTATTAAAATTTAATAACAAATGTTGTGCCAATATAATATTTATTAAAAATAATAAGAGAATCATATGATTTTTTTAATAAAATATAACTGAACTAATTATTAAAAAAATATTATAGAATATATGCATTCATGAATACATTTTGAAAGTATTTGCACTGGTATTCAAATACTTTCATTTTTACCTGAATTCCCATTCTTATGCAAGAAATTGTATAATGGAGTACATATTCATATTCATATTCGTATACATTTGCAAAGTATTTGCACCATGTCTGGTATTTATTCAGTTTTAGCCAAACAATGATGTGGAGAATCCAGAATATAAACAAAGGACCCATGGGTCATGACAAAAGTTTGAAATTTTTGCAAATGCAAAATATGAAAAAAATATCCTATTGTAATGTTTTATATTTATATAAGCATATGAGAAGCTAAGAGGAAAGGGTCCTCCTACTTGGTAATAGTAAAGTTCTCAATATATGATTGCAAACTAATACTCTGACAAGACTGTCATGAAGAAAAACAGTAAAAGTTTTGAGATACTGTGATGCATATGAAAAATTTACAGATGGACAGGCAAGTGGACAGAATGGACTAATACCTTCATTTCACTTTCAAAGGAATAATGCATTTAAGTTTATATATAAGCCTATTTTTTTAGCATATCCACTTTTTTCATTAATAGTTTTTATCTGATTCATTTTTTTTATTTACAAGTGTTATAAATTTGTAATATAAAAGTGAAAATATAAGTTAAAAATATTAGAATTCTAAGTTGCATTCATTATATATCCAGATTGTAGCTCACATTGGGTCATATTATGCATTCACATATATTTTATTATTTTTAAATCAAATGTTTAAACTGAATGTAAAATAAAATAATGCCACAACATGGCATCTACAAAATTATTTCTTGAATTCCTATTAAAAAGTTTTGCACATTGGAGTTTTCAGGACAAGCTTAATTTTATTCACCGAAATAAAATAAAAGATTCAGTAAATTTGATAAAATAAAAACATCTTTTCAAATAAAGTATACACACTGTTGGTTGAATGAGGGACAAACAATATCATTATGCTAATTACAATCTAAGCTATAATTAATAACTGGAATTAATAGTCAATTTCACACCTGGTGAAGTTTTACTCTTCTGAAGTTAAGCATTACTTATCTGATGAACATCCATACTTTCATAGCAATACATCACTTTGTGGACACAATTAAATGTGCAATTTTATAATTGTAACCCTGGTGGTACAATCCAAAATCTAAAATGTAGCATGTCCAAGAATAAAATAAAATACAGAAAATTATAACATTTATCTAGTTTATGCACCAGCTGGGGGGGGGGGGGGGGGGGTTGAGTGCAGGGCAGAGGAGAAGCCTGCTAGTAGTGGCCAAGCTGGGTCAAGGCAAGCTGCCTGGGTGGGTTACATAATGCAAGTGAAGGCTGTACTACTAGGTGGGCCAGATATAAACAACACTTGACATTATGTATGAAAACTTGAATAAAAGCTACTCTTTTCAAACAATTTCTTTGAAATTTCAGATTTTAACAGATTAAATCCTTATGTATATATGCTGTGAAAATTAAATCAACAGTGCTTACAGGGAAAAAACGTGCCACTGCCAAAGTTGGACAAAATTTAAGGTATTAATTTTTTATTTATGCTAATAACTTGAAAAATTTGCAAAATTCAGATCTAATTTTGGGCAAACAATTGAATCTTGATTAAACAAAGTTATATTCCTGAAAAAAAGTCTTCAGCTTCAGCAATTCTCATGTTAAGTGAGCAAATATATTTCCTGATTTTTAAAAAATTGCATTATATTTGGGCCTAACTTCAAAATTATACCCAATACTGACCTAATTTTTGGTATGTGCACAGAAAGTATATGGAAGAATATGAATACTAAATATGATCAAAAACAGATCAGTGGTTTTGATATTAGGCAGACTTGAAGTGTAACAATTGCTTTTTTTATGGAAAACGGAGGTTAAAGCAGGAATCTCGAAGGAACGAAGTTCTAATGACCCAATTTTCGGTATGGTAGGAGATTTTGGGGACATCTAATGGTATGCAGAATTTTGGATTCATAGGTCCAACGGTTTTAAAACGTGCCCTGTTAACGGACGGACGAACGGACGACGGACAAAGGACCACGACTATACCTCAGATGACTTACAGTCAGCTGAGCTAAAAAACATCATCCCATAACCCATACCTATGTATATGCATAATATAAAAGAAATCTGTCCATTAGTTTTTGACTTATAATGCTCACAGTACTGTAAGGTGGCAATTTTGGGCGTATTAAACGGCATGAAAACAAGTAAAGAATAATAGGTGGCGCCACCAGTTTCTGGAACATGACAACCCTATCCATGATCTTCCATCAACTTGATTTTGGGATAAATCCATGCAAGATTTCTTGAGATATCAAAGAGTTTGTGTGATTTTCCCCAAAATTGGACCTATTCAAGGTCAAGGACACTCTCCTAGTAAAGGTCATGACCTCATTTTAAATAGGCGTCGTCCTCTTTCCCATATCAATACATATACCAAGTTTGGTAAAGTTCCGTGAAATATTTTTTGGGTTATCGCGCCAACAAGATTTATATGCGGCGGCAGCGGCGGCGGGACCGGTATGAAAACATGGTATCCCCCGACTTTGTCTGGGGATACAATGAATGCCCAAAATAATTCAAAAGGCATGTCCAGGCCCTCATATCAGATTTATAGATATGCAATTGTAAAAAGTTTAAGTCCAATATTTTTTATTATCACTCTGCTTTTCAATGGGGTCAGCAGGGTAGGTAAACTGCCAAACCTGAAAGAAAAGAAATGCAGAAAGCATGACTAAGAGCCTTGAAATAAAACAAAAAGCCATCCTAAATCAAAGTACACATCCACATATTATGAGAACAAACACTTGCTTTTATATGTGGTGATATATATTAAAATATTCAGATGTCTAGGAAACTAAATTTATTGCTAGGATTCCATAAAATAAACGGCAAAATGTTCCCATCATCTTATAAATCAGTAGCTAAACCTTAATACTATACTCTTATAGTCTTAATGCCTGGCTGAAGCATTCCGACAACAGTGTTTTTGTTATGGTGTAACGAGGTACTTATCACTGAGCCTTATCACTTAATAGGCTGATACAAAAGGGAGTCATATGTCACCAGTGTCACTCACAATTACAGCCACACAGGGAGATGTACCAGCTGGAGTGGGATGGTTATATTTACAAGAAAAATAGAGATGGTCTATAAAAGAAGTAATTGTGAACATCCCTGACCTATGACCTTGGCCTTTTGCCCACATATCAACTGGATTCTTTCTAAATGATGGGTAACTACTAACCACTTAAATCTGGTGTAATTACTTGGCAACCAATGGGTGAATAACTTGACCTGCAACCTTTAACCTGCTGTCCAGCTGACCCCAAAATCAACAAGTTATTTATTCAAGCAAAAAGACCCATAAATATGAAGTTTGAGTCAAACTGAGTGATGCATAGATGTGGCATATGTGAAAGACTGAAGGTTTAGGTTGAACAGTTACACTTGAAATATGCTCACAAGCATTTAAAACAATTAAATATTGTGACCTTGACCTTTGACTTTTGACCTCAACATCAATAGGCTTCTTCCCTTATTGGTAGGTAAGCCATATATGACAGATGGAAGGTACAGATTGAAAAGTTTGCCTGAAAATGACTCCACGCAAGAAGTGGGTGCTGTGAACTTGACCTTTGACCTCAAAATCAACAGGTCTTTCCCCTGTTGACAGAGAAGCGATATCAGTGCTGGAAGGTTTGAAATGAAAAGTCTAGCTTGAAATGTGTCCACAACCTTTTCAAAGAAGTGGATCCTGTGACCCTGACCTTTGACCTTGTGACCTCAAAATCTATAGGATTCTTCTCCAACTAAGTAGGTGAGCTATATGTGAAAGATCAAAGAATTGGGATGAAAGGGTTGGCTTGAAATGCATCCACAGGCTTTTCAAAGAAGAGGCTCCTGTGACCTTGACCTTTGACCTTTTGACCTCAAAAAAATTATGGTTCTTCCCCTGTTGGTAGGTGAGCGGTATGTGAAAGATGGAAGTTTTGGGATGAAAATTTTGTCTAAAAGAGTTATTTCTGGGGGGTGCAAACACACCCCATAACATCGAGAAAATAAGTCGCAGTGACCTAATTTCAGGTTTGCAAGGAGATCTTTTTAGAACCTCTAAGACTGCATAGGATTCATGGCCCTAGCCCCTACGGTTACGATTTGTGCCCTGCTAACGGACGGACAGCCGGCCGGACGGCCGGACGGACAGACAGAAGGACGACGGACAAAGACCCATCGCTATAGCCCAGCATGACTGAAAGTCAGCTGAGCTAAAAAACAGATAAGTGATTTCGAGGTTAGGCAGTCCTGAAGTGTGATAATAGGTTTTTAATGGGAAAATGAGGGTTTTCCTTAATTTCTCGAAGGAGCAAAGTCGCAGTGTCCCGGTTTTCGGTTTGGTCGGAGATCTTGGGGTCATCAAACAGTATACTGAATTTTGGATTCGTAGGTTTAACGGTTTCAAAACGTGCAAGTCTAACGGACAGACAGACTAACATGACGGAAGACGGACAATAGACCACGACTATAGCTCAGATGACTTAGTCAGATGATCTAAAAAAATGAGTTGTGGCAATAGATTGGGTTACATACCTGAAAAAAAGTCCACAGCTTCACAAATTCTCATGATAAATGAATATCTCTTTTCTGATTTTTTTACAAAGTGCATTATGTTCGGCCGCATAACTTCAAGTTATGAAATTACACAATACTGACCTAATTTTTCATATTTACAAAGGAAGTATATTGAGGAATATTTATATTAAAATAATAATAAATAAGGTTACCAAGGCACAGCTGATTCCAGATTCATCAGTTGAAAGCCATACATCTCATGGCTCTGAAAATTAAATCAAATGTACTTAAAAGAAAAAAAACATGCCAAGGTCAAATTTGGGCAAAATTTAAGGTTCAATTTATTATTTTTGCTAATAATTTTTTTAAAAAATTAAAAAAAGGTGACCTAATTTTGGGTTTACATATATATTAATAAATTAATCTTATATTCCTGAAAAAAAGGTCCCTAGCTTTAACATCTATTGTGTTAACTGATATGTTATCTTTCCTGATTTTTATACAAAGTGCTTATGTTGGGACCCATAACTTTTTTTAAAATTATATAGGACATAATAACAGGCATGTACATAGGTTATATACAGACAATTATCAATGGAAAATATGAAGAAATTAAGAGAGTGGTTTAAATGTAAGGCATTTCCAAAGTGTAAAAATGATTTTAATAAAAAAGATTGAGGTTTTCTTTAATTTCTCAAAGGAAAAAGGTCATAGAGACCCAGTTTTTGGCTTGGAAGGAGATCTTAGGGACATCTAACATTATGCCAATTTTTGGATTTTCAAGCAAGGTTGTAGTAAACAAAAGTGGGATCATGATGCTAGTAAATACAAATACATTAAGGCCTCTAAAAAACTTCAATACCTATACTATTTTTTAAGTTTATACTTTTAAATTTCAAAATTCATCAAATTAAATCCATATGTAAGCTGGCTGTGAAAATTAAATCAAATGTACTTACGAGAAAAAAACGTGCCATGGTCAAAGTTGGGCAATATTTAAGGTACCATTTTTTTAAATTTTGCTAATATTTAAAAAAATATAATTTTGATCTAATTTTGGGTATACAATTTAATTTTGATTAATTGAAGTTATATTACTGGAAAAAAGTCCTTAGCTTTAACAAGTTTTGTGTTGAGTGATCAAATATCTTTCCTGATTTTTTTTTTTACAAAATGCATTATGTTTGAGCCCATAATTTGTTTAAATTACATAATACAGACCTAATTTCGGGTCGGTCTTTTTACCGAGCGCTACCGAGCGTACCGAGCGCTACCGAGCGCTAGCGCTCGGTAGGACTTTTTACCGAGCGCTAGCCTGATTTCACGCCTGGCATTGCTCTGACCGCGTGGGGCTACCGAGCGCTTGGACTTTTTACCGAGCGCTACCCTGGGTGCACTCCGTGCAATGCTCTGACCCATGTGGGGCTACCGAGCGTTAGGGACTTTTTACCGAGCGCTACATTCGCGCACATGACAAATGTAATTTTAAACCGTTTTCCACGACAAAACAAATATGATCTCATTCAATTATTTACATTCTATTTGTTTCCAGTTATAACGACAATTGATCATGATGAAAGTGTCAAACAAAGTGTCAAGGAAATGTCAAACTGTTTTAAGCTTATTAATATCCCAAACTGACACATGCAGCTTGCCTGTATAAATAGAAGCTTGAAGAACTTGTATTCATTCGACTGTTCATCTTTAACCAGACAAGTATTGCTCTCGGATAAGGTTACACCTACTTTGCTACACATATGCAGAATGGAGATAACCTGGACAAGGAAGTAAGTATTTTTCTTATATATATGAAAATATTGTAATAACTAATAAATATACATGCCTGACTTACAATTTCATGTTCACATCTTTAATACTTAGACTGATCATTAATTTTTTCTCCGTCTTTTATTTCAGCATGCCAACAATGATTGGATCGAGTATCGTTCGCGATCTGCCTTTGACCTACACAAAGCTCCAAGCTTACGGCGGAGCCACCGTTGAAACTATATAACAAGGAAGATCGAGATGCATCAGATAACGGTGTCACATCCTGTGATCGGTAAGCACCATAATCGTTATTTATCATGAGTAATTTCATAGTAGGCGTTGGTGATTACAATCGCTTGAAAACTTGCATAAATAACATTTAGTGCTTAGACGCTATGTTTATGATTAGACACTCAGATTTTAGATATATTCATACAAATGATTTAATTTTAATTATCGGCAATTGTAAACAAATGTAAAAATCATTTTACAATATTTTGTTTTACCGTTTCAGGTCTCATGATTGGGGGCAACAATCTGAGCAATGGCGAAGAACCTCGCACAGTTGTTAAGAAGATTCACCGATTGATCCAACTAATCAGAAGCATGAACCCCCTGTGCAGGATAGTGCTACCAGCCCTTCCACCTCGCCAACGCATACAGAGCATATCCCTCTACAATTGGCATCTGGCCAGTGTAGCCATGGACACTCCTAACACCAGATACCTTGAGAGAACGCACACCATGTTTCTGGGCCAAGACAGAACTCCATTAAGAGAACTGTACCTGGTAGAAAAGAAATGGGACATGCTTCACCTCACCAAATCCAGTAAGAAGAGGATGGCGGCTGTCATCGAAACAGTCCTGACAGAGGAATTAAAGAAGCTGCAGCTCAAGCCCCCAGTTTTCACACGAGACACCCATGCCATACTGTCAAGCAAGGCCATCCTTCCTCATGATGTACAGGTCCAAATGAAAACCAGAACCCTTGAACATAGTCTGCAGATAGAAAAGGCGGTTATGACCGGACGAACGGACAAGGTAAAAGTTATCCAGAGCGCACACTTCCCTGAGACAGCGAGGAACATCGGGAACAGCCTGCCAAATACCCCAGAGTGGACAAGGGATAGGGTGGTCATTATTGAACGTTTATTGAGGGAGAGAGCGGAGGCTGACAAACAATTTCGCAGGCACATTAAAAAAGCAGGCAGGAAGGGATATTATCAACACAGATTCAGACGGTTTCTGGGGCATTGGACAGCATTTCAAGGGGAAAAACATGCTGGGATTGCTGCTGATGGACCTGTCCAAAGTAGTTCGCCGCTGATTTCGCACGATGCAGGACTTGGTGAATAGGTTGTTCATATGTTTATATAATGTTTGACTTTGCGCATGAATGGTATATTGTACAATGATTGTATATAGTATTGTTTATAGTGTATATAGAGTGTGTATATATAGTGTGAACACGTCATATATATATATATATATATATATATATATATATATATATATATATACATGAATGTAATTGTACTTTTATTGTCATAGTAATAAAGGATGTGTACTTATAACTGGATATTGTTATTTTATTTGCAATTTGAAATTGGCACATACAACAATCTTATACTGAACCTTACAATTGTTTATTACAGAAAAAAAATACATACATACATACATCAAAATGTCCTTTAACAGTATTTCAGTATAATCTATATTTTTACAGAGCATCATACATAAATTCAAACTCTCATAGTCATATTACCATCACAGTATAACATTTTTAACAATGAATCACACATATAAGCAAGCTGCTCGTTTATATCAGTTGTTATACATGCATAAAATATGCACTTGCTGGGTCCATACATCACACACATATATACATTGCAAATGTATACATATATACTAGTTTCATCCAGGTTTATATACATACTAGTCACTACTCAATTGTCATAAACATACAGCACACACATAGATATATATATACATAAATACAAGTCACTTCCAGGTTTATATACATACTAATATATACATTGCAAATGTATACATATATACCAGTTTCATCCAGGTTTTTATACATACTACTCAATTGTCATAAACATACAGCACACACATAGATGTATATACATATATACAAGCCTCATCCAGGTTTATATACATACTAATCACTACTCAATTGTCATATACATACAGCACACACATAAATACACTGCAGATGGATTCATATATACAATAGTTCTATTTAAATGCGACACCACTGTCCAGTGGCACACACAACGCGATGCCTGTTCCCCATTTCTATTAAATTATTGAATTTAAGCGACAAGACGAAATGCGACACCACTGTTAAGTGGCACACACAACGCGATGCCTGATCCCCATTTCTATTAAATTAGTAATTTTAAGCGACAAGACGAAATGCGACACCACTGTTAAGTGGCACACACAACGCAATGCCTGTTCCCTATTTCTATTAAATTAATAATTTTAAGCGACAAGACGAAATGCGACACCACTGTTAAGTGGCACACACAACGCGATGCCTGATCCCTATTTCTATTAAATTATTGAATTTAAGCGACAAGACGAAATGCGACACCACTAGCTGTTAAGTGGCACACACAACGCGATGCCTGTATCATATCTCTAATTCAAATTCGAGTAGTAATTTAGCAGTATTTACTCAAATTCTAATTTCCTAGCTTTTGACGCTGTGTGTGTTCTCTCTGCTCTTTTACGTTTCCTTTGCCCAGGCTTTTTTATATAGACATAATTAAATAAATAACAAATTGTATTTACATGGGCCTAATAAATATTTTTATGAATATGTTATTAAATATAGTTTAATATGATTTAGAATGAATACATGTATTGCATATGAATAACTAATCGATGTGTGTATATATATAGACATATATGCATGGTCTGGAAACAAATAGAATGTAAATAATTGAATGAGATCATATTTGTTTTGTCGTGGAAAACTGTTTAAAATTACATTTGTCATGTGCGCGAATGTAGCGCTCGGTAAAAAGTCCCTAACGCTCGGTAGCCCCACATGGGTCAGAGCATTGCCGGGAGTGCACCCAGGGTAGCGCTCGGTAAAAAGTCCAAGCGCTCGGTAGCCCCACGCGGTCAGAGCAATGCCAGGCGTGAAATCAGGCTAGCGCTCGGTAAAAAGTCCTACCGAGCGCTAGCGCTCGGTAGCGCTCGGTACGCTCGGTAGCGCTCGGTAAAAAGACCGACCGCCTAATTTCTGGTATGTACACAGGAACTATTTAGAGAAATATTTTTGGTAAATATGAGGAAAAACAGATGAGTGGTTTTAATATTAGGCAGTCCGTAAGTGTGAAAATAGATTTTTAATAACAAGGCCTACAGGCCTGATGCGAACCTGTGCAAAAATTGGGATTATGAATGGAGGTTTATTTTTAGATTTGATATTGATCCTCTTAAGTCCTGCATATCTACCTTAGTCATTATTATTTCAGCAAAATGGTCTTTTCGGACCTGCAAATTTCAGTCTAGGACATTTTAAAACTAGAATATGGGTCGTTGACAAGGGACTATGTGTATCCGCAGAAATCAGAGTGGGACGGGTGAAGTGAGGCATGGATTAAGTGGCAAGGGGAATAGAGTCAGGTGTGTTGCATATTAGCATGGATGTCTGTAAAGTAAACGTGAATGTAGGTGGTGCCACCTGTCATAAAATGGAGAAAATTGTCCAGGATGTATAAAGCTGCAAAATTTCAGGTGAATAAGTCAAACCACTGCTGAGATATGAGTGATTTTATCCCAAGGCAGTTGAACAGATGGACGCTGTGCTAAGTGGTTGCAGGTGGCGCCACCAGTTTTGCCTATGGTGAAGAGCTATGTGAGATCTATACACAAGCAAAATTTTGGCCAAATCAATCAAACGGTTCCCGAGATATGAGCTTGGATGTCTGCAGAGTAAACGTGAATGTAGGTAGCGCCACCTGTCATAAAATCGAGAAAAGCTGTCCAGGATGTATAAACATGCAAAATTTCAGGAAACAGTCACACAAATAGACGCTGGGCAGTGAGGAAAGGTCAGAGGTCAACCAAAAATAAGGACGCAGCAGTTCACATGTGACCTGATGATAAACCCGATTCGCTTAAAATGCAAACCAAGTTTTTTCTAACAGCTGAAAGATATAGTTCCAATAATCTGGGGATTCTGCATCTAGACTTTGTGTCTAGACGTCTAGACACATTGTCTAGACACCCGCCAGAGCCAGGACAGTTGCCATGGTGATGTCTGGACCCATCCTGTTTGTACTGAGTGACCTATTAACTTGGCTGCCGAAACTCAGCATGTTGTCCAATCTGTTTTCAAACACAGAAAGCCTTTTTCAATTGGCTACAATCCTTTCCAATGCTGTATTTACCCAATCTATTCTTATAAAACTGGCCGAACCCTACCATAGAATAATTCTTGTAAAGTTTTCACCAATCAGCTTAACAGTTTCATCATAAATCAGCGTATAAGCTAGAAGAGTTTAAAACTACAGACGTGCCTTGATAATCCGACACCAATTGTGAATGTGATATTTATGTCGGATTACAAGGCTGTCGGTTTGTTAAATCACGGACGTCAAAGTGTCAAACGGGGGGGGGGGGGGGGTTGGCTACTGTCGGAAACAGATGTAACTGGCACTATAATATTTATTATGATCATAAAAATAAAAAGCAAATAAACAGAATAAAACGAAATATGGTATACAATACTCTTTTATTACATACAAAAAGGAGGCATACAAAAAGGATACATCCATGAATAATCATGATGTTTTATTTACACTTGAAAAACAACAAGTCTCTCCGACTCTGGTATCCATATTACCCATGAACAATACATGCATGATGTGTTTATTCACATACTTCGGAAGGTAAAAGAGTCTATCTGATATCCATGCATCCCTGTAAACAACATAAAATGCAAGGTGTGTCTATCTACGTTTAAAAAAAAAGGAAAACAAGTCCGTCTGGTAGCGAGCTCTCTTCATGCTGTGTTCCTTTACCTTCCGTAACACTCCGCGTATAGCGTCAATATCCTCGGCTGAGAAGCCTTCCTGTTCCATGTAACGGAGCCCCGACTCAATGCCAGCTTTGGCTCCTTTTGCAGTTACTTTCTCTGGGGGTTCACTATCCTCATCCGAATTGCTGTCACCTCCATCTGTCGATGTGCAGCTGACCAGTGAGACGATATCAGGCGTTGATAACATGGCCTCCGTTGGTTCTGCGCTATCCCAGGATACATATTCTTCCGCGGTCACATGATCAGCTAGTGGGAGTGCTCGTATGAGGTCACCAAGTTCACTTTCCGCCGGCGGGGTTTCTGTGTTTTCACTGGACACTTCAGTGTCGCCTGCTAAAATCCCAGTATGCCGCCAGCAGTTGGCGATCGTTGACTGTTTTACATCGTTCCAAGCGTCACGGACGAAGTAAATCGCATCCTTTACATTAATGCGCTCCACTGATCCATTCTCATCGAAGTTCTGGACGTACTGTTTCAGCAAGTAACGCTTGTAATGCACCTTGAAGTTTCTTATCACCCCCGCATCCATGGGCTGTACCTCCGACGTTGTGTTTGGTGGCAGGAACTCGACGCGCACGTAACGTAAATCAAGATTAGCCACACTATGACTAGGGGCATTATCCACAAGGAGGATGATCTTTCTTTTCTGTGGGCGCATTTTCCTCTCAAGCTTCTCCAAAATTTCTTGAAAGATAACAGCTGTCATCCACGCCTTCTTGTTTGAGTAGTAGTCCACAAAGATCTTTGGGTTGAAGCCGCTGAAGCATCGCGGATTCTTTGACTTGTGGATAATGACAGGCATCCACTTCTCACTGCCGTCAGCGTTCGCGCATAAGCCAACTGATATTCTGTCCTTGCATCGTTTCGTTCCCTTTACCGGTCCGCTAGCTAGGGTCTTGTTTGGTTCCAGCCGGTAAAACAGTCCCGTTTCATCAAAGTTGAAGATGTCCTTCAACTCGTAATCTTTCAGTATGGCTCTCATCTTTACGCGGGCATCGGCTGCAGCTGTCAAATCTGCGCTGGCTGACTCTCCGTGTTTCTCTCGCAGTGATATCCCTCGCCGTTTCTTAAAGTTCCACAACCATCCACGGGAGTATACTAGGTCTGTGATGTCAAGCGAGTTGCCGATTTCTTTGGCTTTCAAGATCAGGATGTCGTCGCTTATAGCGATGTTATGGGCAGTAGCATTGGTGAACCACAAGAATAAGGCATCCTCAAACTTGGCGTGTTTCGGCTGTGTTATCCGTGTCGATTTCTGTTCGGCGCTGGTGACTGTTTCACAGGCTAACCACTTTTCACTCTGCTTGAGGATGTCCGAGATAGTGGAACGTCCAATTCTCACAGAATACGTTTCCTCTGCATACTTGACAAGATTTTCTTGAGAGCATCTAGGGTTGTCTTTCTTATACTGACATAGAGCCTTCTTAACTGCAACTGTGATCTCTGTACGTTTTCTTTTCGCTGGTCTCTCCATGATCACACATGTAGGTGCGTGAGTATTACAGTGAACTTATGTGTAAATATCTGACAATATCGACAGCAAAAGCGTGATTAAGTACAGCAGAGAACTGAGTAGTAGCGATCTGACTGTATGAATGATTGTTTCAATATTTGTTCAGTTTATATAAGATACAGGTGTGCTCACACGGAAACAGCTCAGGTGTCAAAACATGTCACTCCGTACTTTAATTTCTTAGACATTAAAGATCTTCAAAGAACCAAACAAAATGTCACTATGTTTATGTGGGGACAACGGTTGTTACCATCAAAGTGATACAATAATGTAATTAGTGCGGTCAGGTGACAATACCGGGAGGCCAGCGATGTTTGTTTTCCCATCCGTAGAACTTTAATTAGCTGTGCTAGGCATCATCAGCCACGGGGCCGCGCGTGCCACCTGGGCCGACAACTGACATCAAAGGGAATGGGTTTCAGGTCGGATTGTCAAGGCACGTCTGTACGTCGGTATGCTTGTTTGTGTCGGGAAAAGTTATGTCGGAGTCGGAATCCAAGGCTGTCGGTTTGTCAAGGCTAATTCCTATGGGATCCTTTCGTGTTTTACTAAAAAAGGTCGGATTGCAAGGTTTCCGGATTATTAAAGTCCGGATTGTCAAGGCACGTCTGTACATTTTCGCTTTTAAAAAAACATATCAATGTAGGTGGCGCCACCAATACCTCAATCTCAAATATGATATATGTGACAACATTGATATAAAATTTGGTGATTATAGCTCTAGCCGTTTATGAGATTTTAATTTTAGTGGGCTTTTTTGGACAGATGACTAAGTTCAACCTCCTGTAACTTGGCCAAAAATCTCCGAAATGGCACCATTCGAACAAACTTGAGAAAGATTAATCCAGAGATCATTTCTGTGAAATATTATATTGGACATTTTGGCTGGACAGTTTCGGAGAAGAAGATTTTAAAAGCTTTTTTAGCTTTTTCCCTATAAAATCTAAGAAGATGCAGTTAGAAAAAAATAAACAAAATCCGATGGAGTTTTTCAGATGACTGATTATTCGCAAAAAATTTGGTGATGCTAGCTTCTGCCATTTTTGAGATAGCTATGGTTAACGTACAGACAGACGACACACAACGGACAATGCCACACCATCACATAAGCTCACAGGTTCGCTAAAAAATCGAGATTTTTCCTAAATTTCTCAAGGGAACGAAGTCGCAAAGACCCAGTTTTCGGCCTGGTAGGAGATCTTGAGGACATCTAACATTATGCTGAATTTTGGATTCCTAGGTCTTACGGTTGCAAAACGTGCCACATCTAGGGACGGACAGACAGACAATGGACCATGACTATAGCACAGATGAAATCAAGTCAGCTGAGCTAAAAAAGCATCAATATTGTGCAACACAGCATAGGACAAAAATTCTAATTTGAACAAGTAACTTCACAAAAATGACCCTTTATTGTTACTCCCAGAACAAAATACTAGTATAATGCTTATATATAATTATATATATAATTATACCATTGCAGTTTCCGTTGTTTTTAATACGTTTCACGTAGCAAAAAAGTCTTTCTTTGAGAGGTTATTAACAACTTAGCCATAGCAAGATTTGAAGGGAGACACTGAATCTATTAATTCATATGTTTTGCTTAAACCTTTAAGGCAGAGCGTTCCGGATCGGTCTGGTACTATGTGGTCTGGTCCGGTCCACACTTCCAAATGACATTGCTAAACTATCAGCTATAAAGATGACGGCCACTGACACATGGGTGAAACAGTTTATAGATCAGGATAAAGCACACCCAAAAAATGACAGACTTAAACACATGGCCAATGAGAAACCCAAAACCTGAAAACAGGAACACATGGAGAAGGCCAACAAAAAGATTATAGGCAGCGACACATGGCAAGCGACCAGCAACAAAAATGAAAGAAAAAAGAACTCTTAAGAACCATTTTAATCCTACTTTATCCCATAAACACCTTCTATTCACAAAGAAATTAAATCGTAAAACAATGTTTTCATTGCTTCCGTTAGACTTACAAATATGTATAAGATTAATTATCAAGAACCAAAATTCTGCTTTACTGAACACTAGAAAATAATGAAAGCACATAGAAACAAATCAATTTCGTAGCAGAACAAATGGGTGGAATGTGATACCCAAGTTTTCTACAAATGGTATAAGCCACATCAGTGATTTAGGCATCAGAAATGCATAATTTAGATTCATGGTACAACTGACTTGTCAAAGCTGACTTGTTGCAAATAACTAATAGGTTTTTATGGTTATATTTTAATCACATTCCCTTTTATCTCTCGGTGAAGGTTAATTGAAATCGACAATCAAATTAAATATGTCCATGTCTTTAATAAAAATTCAATGGAAACAGTTTGTACAGTTTCAAATGTAAACTTATTTAATCATAATTCAATACGTTTTATTTCTACAAAAATGTTTGTGATCTAAATTTATGCCAACAGAATCACTTCTATTTCCAAAATAAACCTGTATGATGCTCTTCAACTAGCTTTTATGATTCCCTACTTTATACCAACAAATTTTAACTCTACTGGAGATACAGTTTGTACATACGCTTTTTCAATGCCCTGCTCTATGTGTTTTTTTTTTCTTATTCACACTCTGTCTGAGATGTGCCTTCTTCTAGCTAATCACACACATGGCCGTTAAGTTCTGTCTCGTTCTCGAGCACTTTGTCACAATATTCACATTTGAACGACTTCGGCTCTGTATGCCTTTTGATATGGTTAATTAGGTGCATCTTCAAGTTAAAACCCTTGCCACAGATCTCACAAATATAAGGCTTTTCACCGTTATGCGTCCGCATATGAATTTTCAGGTTGTTTTCCAACCTGAAGGTTTTGTCACAAAGGTTGCAGCTGAATGGTCTACCCGTGGTGTGAGTCATGGCATGGGTCATAAGTGTTACCCGGAAGGAAAACCCTTCACCACACTGTTCGCATATATAGGGTTTTTCTCCGGTATGAACCTTCATGTGCATTTTAAGATATCCCTCGGTCTTTAAAATTTTCTCACACATGGGACACTTGATTAGCTTTGGTAATTGCTTTCTTGTGTTACAGTTTCTCTTGGTGTGTTTGTTTAGGGACTTGCGTGAAGAAAACACTTTTTTACAATCTTTACAACTGAATACTAGCTGCTCCCCAGTGTGTTTTTGTTTATGTTCAATGAGTTTTTCTGAGGTGAAAAACCTTTTACCACACTCATCACACTGATGTCTTCTTCCTGTATGTATGCGTCTGTGCACACTAAGTGCAGATAAACTACTAAAACTTTTCTCACAATACTGGCATTGATGCTTTTTGTCTTTAGTATGTGTCTGTTTGTGAACAATCAGTAACTGTACAGTGGCAAACTTTCTTTTACAATACATACATTTATGTGTTTTTTCAACCGGATTAGCGTGTGCATGTGCAGTATTTTTGTGTTTTTTAAGTGCACTAATTAAGGCAAAACGTTCCTCACAATACTCGCATTTATACCGGAGGTTTCTTGTCTCTATTTGAGATGCGCTTTTTACCAGTGTGTTATTACTTTGGTGAAGGGTGGTCTGCTTACATGGAGTTTCTCCAGCATGTCTCCTGATATGTCTTAAGAGTTTAGATTTTAGTTGGAAACATTTACCACACAAACTACACATGAAAGGTTTCTCCCCTGCGTGCGTCTTTGCATGACTGAGAGCAGCCATTTTGTTCTCAAATTCTTCTGCACAGATCACACATTTGAACCGATCTATTTCAGTGGGTATTTTGCAAAGTTTTGCTTTTCCTTTTAGTGCAATACCGCTTTCATTCGAACTTTCAGTCTCAACTTCCTTGACTTCACAATGCTGAGCTTTGTGAGAGGTCAGATGTGATCTTGTGCCAAAGCTCTTGTCACAATTCAAACATGCGAATGGATTCTCTTCATTCTGAGTGTGTGTTGGCATATGTTCTACTAGATCATGATGCGAACTGAAATACTGGTCACAGAATATACACTGAAATGGGTTTTCCCCATAGTGTCTCCTCCTATGCATCTTAAGCTTGAGTTTATTGGAATAACCTTTCCCACAATATATGCAGTCCAAGGGGTTTCTATCCATGAGGTGCCTAACATATCCCATGACATCAACCTTTGTGCTTGGATTATCATCAATTTCAAAAGACTCTGATGGCTCATCAGTATGTGTTTTCTTGTGAGATAAGTAACTATTTTTTGATGTGTAACACTTTCTACACTTCTCACATGTGTAACTTTTGTGTTTTTCCAAATCACGTTCACTCATGAAACTTTTTCCACATATTCCACAATTTAAACTTTTAAAGTCCTCCTCTGTGAAGTCATTGTCTTTCCCAATAAATCTTTCCTCGTCCCCTTCATGGATCAAGATGTGTCTTTCCCAGTCACCATTGTTATGGAAACTCTCCCCACAAGTTTCACAGATGAACACATCCACAGCTGCCTTAATGGTTGTTTTTAAAGCGTTCACGGTGCTGACTTCATAACCAACAGTCCTCTTATTGTACGTTTGTGTGTTTCTTCCAACAGTTCCTGCATTCTGGATGTATGCTTTTGTAGATGTATCAAGGTCACGTGCTGCAGAGACAAGCTTTCCCACACTGGTTTCATCAGTTACCTCTCTTGATGTGTCTGGATCAGTTTTAGATTCAGAGAGCAGGGTTATACTTGAAACTCCATATTTCCCCTCTGTCAAACTGATAACTGGCCCCTGGGTAACTAAAGTTTGATCAAACATATCAGATTCGGTATTTAACTGTACCTCACCTTGTGCAATAGAAATTTCATTTCCTGATAAACCAAACATTGCCAACTGTTCTGGTGTCAGGGACAATCTGACAGTTTCAGGTTTTCCTATTTCTGTATCTACAAAGTTTAATTTAACTTCTCTATTTAATAGACTTCCATTAAGTGGGTCACCAGGTCCATCAGGGGCAGCTGCAGTCGGGTCTGCTAGTAAGCTGATATCCATATTGTAGCAGTTTGGTACTATTTCGCCTTGAAAGATCTGTTAAAGAAGATAGAAAAGACTATAAAGTCGATAAATATCTAATTGCTTTAAGCATCAAAGTAAGAAATTCTGCTTATTAATATATATTATGTAATATGAGGAAATGGTTACCTTGAAATTTATAAATTTTCTATTTAATCATGAAATTTATCTCATGAGCATAATAGAACATACAAATTAAGTCTAGGTAACCTAATTATTTTCTTTCTCACATAGCTAATCTTCACTGTTTAGTTACTGGACAAGAAGACTCAAGATCAAATGGAAACAAGATCAAAAACTGTGTAAATCTTGTATTTTGGAAAGGCATAGGATTTGGTACCATGAAGGATTTGTTTTTGGGCAATTTATTACATTAAATATGGGAACTTGCTTTAGTGGTGGGCCATATTTAATTCTAGTTTGAAATCCACATGTCAATCCAACCTGGAGTTATCATCTGGAAACAAATTTGTGTGGATGGACGGATGGACAGACAAACAGACAAACAGGCAGGGTGAACAAATTTGTGTGGATGGACGGATGGTCAGACAAACAGACAAACAGGCAGGGTGATTACTACAGGGCATCCACTTGTGATTAATAAATAAACCAGGTCTTCGGACAGTAGATGTAAACACAGCTGAGAAACTGACATGATTGTTGTCATTTTATAGTAAAAAAAAAATAGAAAAATATTTGTTAAAATAACAAAAAATACAGGTGGTGCCACAACTTTTCTGGAACTGACGAAACTAGTCATGGTCAATATTAAAGGCAAGATTCATGACCATCCATGCCAAAGCACCACTCCTATACCTCAGTTGACTTACAGTCAGCTGAGCTAAAAATTAAAATATAATAAAAGCTACAAATTATAATACTGTTGTCATTTATTATTTACACACAAAAAACAATATCCATCAATATAGCCCTATTTTAACTAGATTTAATATCATAATGCCCTGAATATATTATTTGGCCCTGTCATATACAGACATCAATACAATGAGAGTTACTAGCACTATAAACCACAGTACATGCAACAGACCCATTGCAAATACTATGCCTGGCAATTTACTGCCAAACAACAAGGCATTGGATTATAACATCTTGACACCAATAAATATATGTTCCATTAGAATTAAACTTGTATCCTCCATATGAAACAGTTACTGCCCCTTTTTACCAGAGACATACTATTTTATTAACATGTTTAATTGGGACAGGGAAGAACCTTGTCACGCATACACATGAATACCACACTGGGAGCAATGCTGACTTGAGGGGCGGACAGTCAGAATTTTGTTACATTCTGTCTAAACAGGCCATCTTATTTTTGAATGCAGATGGCTGATATGTAGTAACTGTACCAACTTCTAAACTGGTTAATTGAACAATTGTTCACACTGTTCACACTGAGTGGTGTATCTAGGCTGAGGATAATTTTGCGAAACTCTCTTTCTGTACTGTGGACTACAGACTCAATATATTTGGTCCTGTCATTGCATCAGGGCATAATGATATTGAATCTGATAAAATAGGACTATAATGATGTATATTGATAGTTTTGATTTTATAATATAAGACAGCAATAAAAGAACTTGTGGCTTTTATGATATTTTAATTTTGAATGTAATAAATTTCCAAAAAAATTTCTTAATGGTAACAAATCCCATGCCTTTCCAAATTACATGCTTTATTAAAAGTTTTTTTATTTTGTTACAATTTCAGCTTGAGTGTTCTTGTCCAGTAACTCAACAGTAAAGATAAGCTATAAGAGAAAGAAATAATTTGGTTACAGGGACTTAATTTGAATGTTCTATTAGGCTGATGAGATAAATTTCAAGATTAAATGGTCAAATTATAAATTTCATAGTAATTATGGTTGATTATGGCAGTATAACTGTTCCACTATTATTATGTTGCAGTATTTCAGATGAACCAGCATGCTTGATCATTTTTGAGAAATAAAAAGATAAGACTCCGGATATTATACAACCAATAATGATTGTATCTTATGTTGTGTCATAAGAGAGGTAAGAACTGCAATACCTGTCATATCAGTAGTTTATATAACAGCTGGGCTGACCATAAAAATATTGTCATACTTTCATGAGTTCATTATTTGTGACCACGGAACTCACAATAAGGAAGCATTTTCCTGAAAGTAGAGTTGTAATACCAGTGAATCCCAGAGTGCCTTAGGGACAAACTTTTAATACAAAAATGAAACAATCATTTACAAGGACCAAAGGACCCAAAGCTCACTTGTGAATTGTTCTAGATAGTATATGATAAAACTGTGTAAAGCTAGAATTATTTTATTTCATACAGGAAAATCTAATACTTCATTTCCACTGGTAAAGCCTACAGAGTATCGTAACAGAATATAGGGAGTTCAGGGAATGAAATTTCTTTAATTCTGAACAATTTGAAAATTTTATTATATCAGGCATAAATCTGCAGTATCGGAAAAAGTAAATTTTGCATGATCACAAATTATTATGATAGAGGATTACATGAAGAATATATATTGTTACCATAGTTACTTCCCTAATGGAAGTGAAATGTATAATGCCTGTATACGAGCTGAACACTATTTAATGACAGCTAAGAGCTAAAATAAAACCAAAAAATCCTCATCAAATCATATTTAATGGAAAACTTTTCCATGCAACCTACTTTTATCAAGAAATGAATATATATGTGGGCAAAATTTGATGAAAATGTAAATCTTACAAATAAAGAACAAAACTAATTGCATCAACAAAGGACTTAATCAAGAGTCATGGAAAGTGTCTTAGGATAGTGTATAAATATGTTCCAGCATATCTATTATGATACAGAAGACTTCTGGGTATTTATTTTAGGCAACCCATGCTGGTATATTTAATATGAAAGTTCAGGTTTGATGTTAAGATTTATTTTATAATTTAGCATATATACATTTTGATCTTTGTTCATTTTACAAGAATAAAAGATATGTTGGGTTATAATCTATTCAGTTTTCAATTTTCAATTCAATATAGACCACAAATGAATTATAGCAATATTAACATGCGAGAGATTGATGGGTCACAGTGCTCAGTAGCCCATTGAATCAGACTCTAAGATATAAACTTTTCATCTTGATAAGAGTTTTTTTCTTGGAGTCCTCTAAACTTTTTATCTTGGTAAAGAGTTTTTATCTTAGAGTCCGATTCAATTGGGCCAAGTGCTCAGCTGAAGTCTGTTTTGAAGGTAATAACTTACAACGATTTCATTGCATGTGTCCAATATAAGTTATAACTGATTCTCCAATTTCGATAACTGAATTCTTATCTTTCTTAATACCAGATTAAAAAATTTATTTCATTAGTAAAACATTCAAGCGAATATACAGATGTTTTGTAGATTGTTTAAGTATATAATCAAAGATATAGCATCATGGTTCATGGTATATATAATATATTGTAGTACCTAGTACGGAATAAGTGGGCATGGTATAATAAGTTAGACGTGACTTCACAGTCACACGACTTTCCGTGGGCACTTGGATGCGAACGAAGTTGAGAAAGGACTATGTCTTGAGCTTACAAGGATAAACAGTTATCAAAGGAATCACACAGACAAAAGTATCAGCCGAACCGTGATTGTTTCCTACCTGACTTCGCTTTCTTGTACTTGTCTGGGTAACCTGATGTTGAAGAGCCTGCGGTCAAAGTCGGCCTATTTAAAATTCGACTTATTTAGCTCAGCTGACTGTGCAGCTCATCTGAGCTATCGCGATGACCCTTTGTCCAGAGTCCGTCATGCCGTCCACCCTGTTGCGTCTGTTAATATATATATATATATATATATATATATATATATATATATATATATATATATATATATATATATATGGCACAAATTAAATGGTTAAAGCAATAAAAACAAACATGAACAACAATTGCTCCTAATAGTAAGGTAGACTTCAGGGGCCGGTGTATCCAGGATTTTTTCTCGGTTAATTGGTCGTGATCATAATATTTTGGACCTTTTCCAAGAACGTGCGCAGGATTTATAGCCGGGGGGGGGGGCTCACATGTAAATGCGAGAATAACCAGAATGTGAGGAAAATTTGCATTTTCTTTGAAAAAGTTTAAGCTTAATGTTAATCAGGGTTGCCAGCGGTCAGGGAAAAGTCAGGGGAAAAATTATTTTTCAAGGTCAGGGAAAATTCAGGGAATTCTTTGATTAATGTGGAAGTCCGGGAAAAGTCAGAGATTTTTTAATGGCCGTGGCGATTGCATATAGTTATCATGTTGAAAGAGTTTGGCATCTTTGATAAAAATGTGGTAAGTTTGAAGGATTTACACTTTTTTTCATTAATTTTTGTACAAAAATCAAAGTTTGATGATGTAGAGCATGCATACACATTATATATAACACCAACAATTAATGATGAACCGATTCTGTTCATGGGCAGTTGTATAAAGAAAGCAGGATCTGATTTATGATTCTGATGTTCCATACGTACATTTTTCCATTGAAGCTTCCGCTGTTGAATTACGTTTTTGAAACCGAATTAAACATCTTTTCGATGATTTATACTTGAAAACCAACTGAAAGTCAGGGAAAAGTCAGGGAATATTGTCAGAATTGGCTGCTGGAAACCCTGTTAATTATTTCGATACATGTCTTATATATTACTTAGTTCTCATTTCTCATGAAAAATTTGCATGTAGCCTAATTAATTGGCATTTTATGTAAAATGTTATTCATGTGGCCATCCCCGTAGGTTTAAAAGTCGATGGATGAAAGATTAATAAAAAATAAAATCTTATGTCGCTTGTAGCTCAAAGATAAACATTTTAAACATGGGATATCAGTATACGCGTAGGTTTAAAGCTTTATCGTGTTCCCCATACACGTGTTTGCCATGGGATATGTATATATATATATATATATATATATATATATATATATATATATATATATATATATATATATATCACCTCGATCGTTGCACAACAATAATCATTGGCTTTGATTTTGATTTAGTCAAAATGTTAGCAGGGACAATTGTTTGCCAACTATATATACCCGCAGTTTTGTTGATGACATATTAATGTGTAGTCATGTAATTCTTTGGAAGGAAAATAATTTTCTTTACATTTCATATGAGGTTATTCAGCATTAAACATATAAAATATTCATTAGCCAGATCATAAAGTAAAATGATTCATTTAAAAATAGAGACTAATTGCTCTATAAATAGTGATTGATGAAAAGTCCAGCTCACTGAACAAGTCGGCTAACCTAACTTAACTGGTGTGATATGGAAGTTTCATTTGTGAGGATTGTATATTGAGAAGAATGGATTTTTATATTTAGGTCATATTACTTGATTGTCCGAGTTCGCTTGTTGAGATAAATTTTTGGTTTTTGAATTCATTCTGTGTTTTAGTATTTGCGGATTGTTCTATCATGTATTTTGTCTTCAGCGGTTGGGTTGTCTTTGTGCGTGCTATCAATTCTGATGTTTTCAATAACCTACCAACTCATATTAACACTAATTTCTCCCGCTTAAGGTTTACACATCGTCGATTTCACCGCGATGTGTCCAGTAAGCTGTTCCGATGTATTCCGATGGCATGCCAAGCCGATGTTACCCCGATATGTCCCGGAATGACCCGAAACAGACATTTCTGAAATGTTAAAAAATATCCAGATGTCACCCCGATATGGACCAATGTGTTCAAGATGTTTAGCTGATGTTATTCAATGTCAAGTCGATGTCATATCGGGTGTGACATCGGCGGTGACCAACTTGTATATAACTGCGTATATAAGTAATATGCAGTGTATTGTAATAACCACACTTGGCTCGACTGGCTATGACGTTGACATGGGAAAAGTCTGGCTACGACTCGTACCTGAGCCGGAAAGGCTGTGGACTTTGCCAAAAAAAATCAACTGATGTACAACTGATTCGCCGCCCCAGTTACTAATGTATGTTTGTGGCAAATAAGGACGTACTGTTGCTAATTTGTTTTCTTGCTTTGATTTCTTAAAAAGGAATCTTAAACTTATTGAACTAGGGACCAAGGGGTCTCAACGCTCAGCAGTATTTGTCTATAAGGATATTTTGAAGAAATTTTTCAGAATGACGTCCTGTGACCTTCACCTTTGACCTCTGGACTCAGCAAATAAAAATGTTTCTTACTTAAATGGTGGGTCATTGATAGATCAAGTTTGAAGCCAATCTGTCCAGCCAAAGCAGAATTATCATCCATAAACTAACTAATTTTGTAAATGGATGGGTCCTTGACCTTTGACCCTATGACCCCTAATCGAAAAAAAAATTCCCCTATTGGGAGGTGAGTAATATCTTGAAGATGGAAGGTTTGTGATGAAAGGTTTGGCTTGAAATGCATACACATTCCTTTTAAAGAAATGGGTCCTGTAACCTTGACCTTTGACCTTTGGACACCAAGATCAACAGGGTTCTTTCCTTAGTTGTTGGCCATATATATAAGTTAAGTTTGGAACAAATATGTCAAACTAAACTGGAGTTATCATCTGGAGCTAACTTGTGAACATATGGCCCCTGTGACCTTGACCTGTGACCTTGTGACCCCAAATTTATTTATGCTGTCAGTCAGCTAAACGTGCAATATGGAAAGTTTAGGATGAAAAGCTTGGCTTGAAATGCAGCCATAATCTTTTAAAAAGTGAGTCTTGTGACTCTGACCTTTAAATCATACATGTTCTTTCTTTAGTGGAGGACCATTTGTAAGTCGTGTTTGAAATCCATATGTCAATCCTACTTGGAGTTATCATCTGGAAACAAATTTGTGTGGATAAACGGATGGACAGACAGACGAACAGACAGACAGACAGGGGGATTACTATAGGGCATCCACTCCACTAAACACACCAGGTTTTGGGACACTAGATGGAATCACAGCCGAGAAACTGACATGATTGTTGTCATTTTGTGCTAAAAAATAGAAAAAAAAAAATATTCGTAAAATAAGAAAAAATATAGGTGGCGCCACCACTTTTCGGGAACTGACAAAACTAGTAATGGTCAATATTCAAGACAAGTTTCATGACAATCCATGCATTAATAATCAAGTAATGGGAGGGTTTGTATCAATTTTTTTATTATTCAGGGGGGGGGGGGGTACTAACAAGCCCTATAGCTCGGAGGATATAGGCCGCAGTGACCTAATTTTAGGTATCAAAGGAGATTTTTTATGGACCTTCCTAGTTTTTAGTTACAGGCTTCTAGGTTCAGCGGTTACGATCTGTGCCCTGCTAACGGAAGACCGGACGGCCTATACCTCAGATAACTTACAGTCAGCTGAGCTAAAAAAGACTATACGTTTGTGTAGATTACATGCACCATTTATCGAATTGAATCGAATGTTTTTATTTTTCCTGATAAGCAAGCACATTTCTACGCAAAATTTATCTCTAAACACCCTGTTTTCACATTGAGTGTCACCAGCTTGAAGCAGATGGCTCAGTTTCAGAACTGCTGAACTTTGGATTGATTTACGTCATGCAGCTGGCGAGGTCTTTTGACTCATTGCTGGTACCTGCATGATCAATGCTTTTCTATAATTGTCATTGGGAAAAGGCCCTTGAAAAATGTCTTTGAAAAAAGATGTGGAATAATATTATTTTCAATTTACATACATTGAAGCTTCCGGATAATGCCTTTTTGTCACTCTTGGGCAACTTTATTTCACTTTCATTTTCTTAAAAGAAACAACTTTTCATATTTAGACATAAAATTAACTATTTAATTACCCATCAAGAGGACACAAAACAGTTTTTTATGCAAACATGTGCTCAATTAAGGCAATTACCTTTCAGACGACAAAAAAACAAGTATTTCCTTGAATAGACACCCGGGCGTTTATTTTTTTTCAGACTCTGCTCTCACCCGGCGTCTAAACAAGGCCGGCTTCTATTTGAGGCAAGCGTTTATTTAAAAAAGACAGTATCAGGCTCATCAGACAAAACAAATAAAAAAAACACGTCAAAACAATAAACCCGTCGGTCACTACTCAGGGACACAAGTCAAAACATCGCCGGTACAAGGATTGTGTTTATAAAATTTCCTTGGTTGCCAAAAGGATATGGGACACGCGCAGTCTCCACAATCACGCACCTTAATAAGAATTTACGGGGATTCACGATGAGAGATTGCAATTGTCAACAAGAATCTGTCTGCGCCGACGTCTCGAAACCACGCTGTTTTATATAGCTGTTCCATTTATTTTACACCGCGTGCAGTTGGTAACATGGTTACCCTCTGAACAAGGGGTGGCTCTTCCATTAAATGTGCACCACGTACAACTGGTAATATTAGTTCCATCGATATATGGAGGGCTGTTTCTCGTTACCGCTTTGCGTAATTCATTTTTATTCACTTTCCTTCCGTCTTTTAACTGATTCAGCATATTCAAGTGTTAACTACCTTTTTTACACCAAACACGGATTGGCTCTTCCATTAACTATACACCGCGTACAACTGGTAATATTTGTTCCATCGAAATATGGAGAGTTGATACGTATAACGGCAGTGCGTAATTTGTTTCATGACCCTTTTTTCCGACTTTAACCGAGTCAGCTTGACACAGCGTAATCAAGCGATTCCGACCGGGTTTATAATATTTGACATTTACTGCCGAGAATATTCCACTGAATTTTTAGTTTTCAACAAGATTAAGTACTATATTAACTATTTAGATTATCTCAGAAACGTGGTTTTGGTAAGACTGGGGACGCACTTAAAAGCGCTTAAAAAATCAAAGCAAGTGGCGTTATTTGGCTTGACAGTAGCTTCAAACTGTACCTCTTCACACAATCACTTGGCGCCTTCATGATACACAAGTAATAAGTGCCCAAACGTATTTGAACAGTTTTGTTCAACCTGAGGTAGACTCACGTCGTACCAAGTTGTACCGCTTATGGCAATCGGTACTATTTTACGTAGCTTGATAGCACTGATAGGGTAAACCTATATTAGTGACAGTGTTGCGTTAATTAGAACCGGTGATCAGCTTAAATCATAATGGACATATCGGGAACAATCGGTGTCTCTTATGGAAACAGGTATACACGTAGAAAAAAAGATTTATAGAGGAATTTTTAAATTTTTAATCATAATTCAATTCAACCCAGTGAAACATTAGGTATTCTCGTTAGCGATCTATTCAAAGGTATAAGATTATACAAATAAATCATCCAGTTTTAATGCCTGACTCAAACGTTTCTGTAAACTAGAATACGGGTAGTCGACAAGCGTAAACATGATTGTAGGTGGTGCCACCTGTAATCTGAACGAGAAACTATCCAAATGTATACACATGCAAAATTTCAAACCACTGCAGAGATATGAGTGATTTTATCCCTCAGCAGACAAACAGATGGATGCTATGCAAAAATGGCTGCAGGCGGCGCCACCATTTTTGTGTATGTTATAAAGCTATCCAAGGGCTACATTTGTGTAATTTTTTTTCTCCCGATTGGTCAAACGAGTCCGGATATATAAGCATAAATGTCTGCAACGTGAACCTGAATGAAGCTGGCGCAACATATCATAAAATCAAGAAAGCTATCCAGGATGTATACGCATGCCGAATTACGGGTAATTTGGTCAAACCACAGCAGAGATAAGAGTGATTTTAACCCAAGGCAGACAA
The DNA here is from genome assembly GCA_026874595.1 of Sipunculus nudus. Taxonomy (NCBI): domain Eukaryota; kingdom Metazoa; phylum Annelida; class Sipuncula; order Golfingiida; family Sipunculidae; genus Sipunculus; species Sipunculus nudus. The sequence goes on from CM049321.1 coordinate 10,893,393, forward strand.
ACAGATGGACGCCGTGCAAAAATGGCTGCAGGTGGCACCACCATTTTTGTGTATGTTATAAAGCTTTCCAAGGACTACATTTGTGTATAAAAAAATTTCCTGATTGGTCGAAAGGTTCCCGAGATATGAGCTTGGATGTCCTCAGCGTGAACGTAAATGTAGGCGGCGCCACCTGTCATAAAATCAAGAAAGCTACTAGGATGTATACGCATGCCGAATTTCAGGTGAATTAGTCAAACCACTGCAGAGAAATGAGTGATTTTAACCGAGGGCAGATGAACAGATTGACACTGTGCAAACATGGTTGCAGGTGGCGCCATCTTTTTTTTTGTGTATGTATGTTATAAAGCTATCCAAGGGTTACATTTGTAAAAAATCTTTTTCCTAATCGGTCAAACGGTTCCCGAGATATGTGGGTTTATGTGTGGAAACAGACGCACAAACGGAAGCTGGGCAGAGAGGAAAGGTCCGAGGTCAAGGCCAATTGGTTAGGCACCAGTTCACATATGACCCGATAATTTGTGTAAGTTTCGGAAAAATCCGTCCAGTAGTCTCAGAGGAGTTCTCCGGAAACGAACGCGGCGGCGGCGGCGGCAACGGAACCCGCAAAAAACACAGCATCCGAAAAACTTCGTTTTGGCGGATACAATTAACACAAGAGGGTGCTGATGAGCAATAGCGCTGTACCGTAATTAATAATGAAGACATATCATATGCTGGATTTAACCCTATTTTTTTTCTATTAAGGTAGCATCCCTTGTAAAATTCGTTAAATTTAAAATCGGTTCAAAAGCTGTTGGATACATATTAGACCCAATATAGTGTATATATATATATATATATATATATATATATATATATATATATATATATATATATATATATATATATAATTTCAAACCTGGTAAAGAGCCTTCTCTAATGGTTTCAATATAAACGAAATTTGCATTTATTTTCATATTAAATTTTAACTTTTTTTTAAACGGCAGATGTGTGACACTTTTTTTATCCAAACACATAATTTGCGCTGTGCTTTTAATAGCGAGGTCAAATATTACAATTATTACTGTATGATATATGGGAGCCCCTATAAAAAAACAAGTGTTTTAAACCTACGTCAATTTTAATAAGTGTATATAGGCTTTAGAAAATATTCACTAAAGAGGGGTCAGCTGGGACAAAGTATAGGGGTGATGAGTGACTCTGCTTTGGGTGAAGTAGGACATTACTGATACTGGTGTAAATCGACAACTCGTGTTCGTTAATCTGAAAGAAAAAGACATGCTTTATTTCTCACATTTCTGTTCAGGATTTTTACATTTCAGTTTATTTCCTAAATATTTCAATCATTCAGATAGCTCCAAACACCTATTCAAAATGCTTAAAAAGTTTTTTCTAAGCTATCTTAATATTCTGGAATTGTTTTTTCACATTAATAGTGAAATATGTTTTTATTTTCATATTAAATTTTAACTTTTTTTTAAACGGCAGATGTGTGACACTTTTTTTATCCAAACACATAATTTGCGCTGTGCTTTTAATAGCGAGGTCAAATATTACAATTATTACTGTATGATATATGGGAGCCCCTATAAAAAAACAAGTGTTTTAAACCTACGTCAATTTTAATAAGTGTATATAGGCTTTAGAAAATATTCACTAAAGAGGGGTCAGCTGGGACAAAGTATAGGGGTGATGAGTGACTCTGCTTTGGGTGAAGTAGGACATTACTGATACTGGTGTAAATCGACAACTCGTGTTCGTTAATCTGAAAGAAAAAGACATGCTTTATTTCTCACATTTCTGTTCAGGATTTTTACATTTCAGTTTATTTCCTAAATATTTCAATCATTCAGATAGCTCCAAACACCTATTCAAAATGCTTAAAAAGTTTTTTCTAAGCTATCATAATATTCTGGAATTGTTTTTTCACATTAATAGTGAAATATGTTTTTTAGAGCTCGACATTTATGACCTTTCAGTGTTCCTTTAGCACTTGATAAGTAGTAATTCAGTTTAAAAAAAAATATGTGACATAGTGCCAAGAATTCCTTAAATTCTTCACAACCACTAAATTGATATATATATAATAAATTCAAAATATTTCGCTTATTTTTAAAAAAGTTATATAAGTAAATTAATGCTATAGCTTTGACTAAATATTTCAATGTTCAATAAGCACAGAATTGTTCAAAGAATGTAATGATATTTTAATGATAACTGTTTATTCAAACATTTGTTCAGTTTGTAACATAAGTTATGCATTTTGATTCCATAAATACCTATGTCAAGTCCTTACCCTCCCAAAGCAGTAACACTACATTTGTTCTAAACTCCTTCAATAGCAGGGTTTACATATCATCATAAGGTAATTGGTCCAAGGCCAAGAATTTCCGATCAATGAGTGCTGGATATTGCAAGTCAAGCAAAATCCGACGCTTGGTCTAAACACGCCTGTGGTAACTCCCTGGGAGCCATACAGAGCAAGCCCTACTATTGAACTATAAAGAACAGAGGTTCAGTGATTGTTTGAACAACTGTAGGATGACAAATGTGTAAGGGGTGAGTTTACTGCCAATGATCACTGGTTGTTTTCTGTATTGTAAAATGTCACCATGACATACATACACTGCCCTTTACACACGGTAACAATGGTGATCTAAACTAACACCTTCCAACCATGTTATACTTCACTTTATCCCAGGCAATAAACAAGTGTCAAAGTGGCTTTTAATGTCACCATGATGTTTCCATAAACTACACAAATTTTATAAATGACAATAAAGAAGAAACTTTTTCAATATTTTAGATATCAAGAATCGAAAACAAATTTCAGAACATAAAAAAATCAAGACTGAAGTACTTAATTTTACATTTCACTTCCTTTGCTATCCCTGTCATTTATAAATTTCTAAAACATTTTTCTTTTACTGCATAAAGGTTAAATTTATTGATGATTAAGATAGATAAAGTCATTCCTCTAAACAGATGTTAATTGATATAATTTCATAGTAAACAAAAACAACTTCATCTGTAGAGCAGGTCTGTTGTCACTTGTCAATGTAATGAAATACATATAAAAAAATAACATTCCATAAAGTTATATGGCCTTTGTCATAATTTGCATGTAAACCATATATTTGTAAGTTTATTATTAATGAATCATATTATAAATTAGACTATCATGAGTAAATTATTAAACAATAAACAGTATAAGGCTTGCACTTGTCTTTAATAAATTCTTCTGCAATAAAAATAAATATGCGGGAGAGATAGGACACCAATGGGGAGACCTCGGACATATGTCCCCCTTCTCCCTGGACCAACGTTAAAGAAAAAATGGCGGCTGTAGTAATCTCTGTTAGCACAAAGCAGGACGTTTCCTCAGTAAATATGTACATGATGTGTATATTTTAAATGATGGAGCTTAAAAGATCATTGCATCAGCTACCAAAAAAATCTAGGAAAACATTTGATTCTGTGTAAAAATAACTATTTTATGGTCAAAACTGAAATTTCACTCCACAGACTCGCCAACAATTCTTGATCAAGATTCAAACATTGGAGAGAAAAATGTGGTACATGTAATCTTATAAGTCAAGAATACTGTTCATAAATGAGGCTGTCCCTCTTCACCCTTGTCCATTTTGTTAAATATAACGTTTCTGTATCCGTACCCGTACCCTAAGCTTACCGTGTTCGGACCGCGTAAGTGGAAGCGGTTTGGCGGTTACCAATCGATCTCCAAACTTGGGGAGTTTGTATATGAGATTTCAAAAGTTATATGTCCTCCGGTATATTAAGTTGATTATTATTAACATTTTAAAAATGTTGGCCAGGTTATTATAGGACATTTAACTACCTATGACAAAATCTATAACAGAATAGGTATTTGGGTATTACATTAGTTCTTAAAATTTTTACTGTTTTTATTTTAATCATCAAAACTGGTATGATTTCTTCATCAAAAGTGCCCCATATTCCTAAGCCGTAATAAGTTTTTATTTTTAAGTGTGACTTTTCAGTTTTCACACATTCTGAGCTACAGCGAACACTTTGGCCGTCGTCGGTCCGTTAACAGTGCACCTGAAATCTTCTAACTTAACCCATGAGGTCCATATAAAATCTCCTTGGACACTTGAATTAACATATCCTCCAAATAAAGAAGCCTGTTTGTGTACCCCAAGAATACTTAAAAATTTGATACTAAAGCTCCAGTATCTCAGTAATTAACGCATTGATTGTCATGAGTTTGCCAATACATATTTATCATAGACAGTTTCATAAGTTCCTTAAGACTGGTTGCGCCATCTGTATTTTTTTTATATTCTTCTCTATTTTTTAGACCTTTAAATGAAACAGTCTAGACATTAAGGCTCCTTTCCATGAAAAAAAAGATCGCGCTGAATTGAGCTTTTCCACTTGCGCGTAAACGCGCACATTTCCGCGGAATCCCCCCTTCGCGAGACGTGCCTTCCAGACAACATATCGAGCATGTTTCTGTTATGTACAATTCACTTTATGCATGTATACAATTAAAATTTCGTTATATTTGCAGGAACGCACGGTTTTTATTATGGTAGTGTGCTATTGGCGGGCGGGTGGGGATCGTATATAAGCTATATAAGAGAAGATTATTACCTACCGTAGTCGGTAATAAGATATTTGATCCCCCCCGCGCACACATACATATGTTTATATAATATATATATATATATATATATATATATATATATATATATATATATAATCATGCATTAAAGTAGACAAGCAGAGCAGCAGTTAAGTATTAGTCGCCATGCATGTTGATAAAGGCCTGTGCTTGGGCGTCCTCAAGCAGACTGCATTAGCGTCCTTGACCTCCACAAGAAGCCTCACCCGCGCGTTTTTCGACACGATTTACACTGGAAGCTCACATTTCGTCAGTAAATGAGCGATAACAGTGGCAAGTGGCTAACAACCAGCAGGAAAGATGACGGGCGAAGACCCATTGCTGCAGAATATCCGAAATGATGACAGAGACATAGCTAACAGCCTCAGACAGGAACACAGTGTTAAAACCAGACAGAAGTATGACAATAGTAGCACGTGGCTAACAACCAGCGGATGGCTAACAAAAGATGACGTTCGAGGACACATGGCTATAGATCCTAACAAATGATGTCAAACATACATCTAGCCAAACAGCCTGCCTGGAAGATATTAAACAGGAACACACTGTCAAAACCAGACGTAATTATGACACAGTTGCATGGTGCTTACAACCAGAGGGAAAGATGACGGGCCAGGACACATGGCTATCCACCATCCCAAATGATGACACACAGTACAGCTAGCAGCCTGCCTGGATGATCACAGACAGGAATATTAATGTCTATTAAGAAGCTAAAATAAATAATAACAACAGCAATCTTAGGAACCACTTATTTATCTGTAAAACAGGGTTATACACAACGATTAAAATAAAGAATGTAACGAAAGTCTTCAATGCCTCGACTGAAGTTTAAGACTTAAACAATCATCATCATTTTTAACATTTAAACGAATCACCCTATAAACATTAACCCTAAGTTATGGGATCGCTACTACAAAACGTTAACAGGTCTATTTTCACACCAACTTATTTCCGAGACAAAATATAAATGTTTTCCACAACAAATAACTGATGACTCTAGACGATTAATATACATAAAGAATACTAAAAATAATAAAAGAACCGATGTATAAAGCTTGTATGTTTGAAAATTGTTGTGTTCAAGTCATTCGAGTTGGTACAAAAATTGGCTGAACCAGGTTATCTGAGGTATCAGAATTAATTGTAGGCATGATATCCTTTAACACACCAACGCAAAAAAACTTGACAGGCATAATGAGCAGGGTTATTTTGAATTAATTTCTCTTTCACATATATATCATATATTCTAAAGAACCTCTTGAAAACACTTTTTGTTTAAATATATGCTTACAGTCTCAGCTTTCTATCTTAGTAAAAGGAAAACGTTGACACATTTCTGCACAATGCTTTGTGGTCTGAATTAATCCCTTTTGGATCCTCTCTATTCTAAGAATGATGTTCAGTGTGAAGCTTACTTTTTCAATTAGTACATTAAACCTACAAAAAGCTGCAATTTAATTTATCTGAGAGACCAGCTGAAGTTTTATTAAATTGTCCTATAATGTCTTTTTTTGTAATCTTCCAGTTGAAATGGAGCTTTAAATCTTTCAGCTAATCACATACATGACCATTTAGTTCGGCCTCGTTCTCGAGTACTTTGTCACAATATTCACATTTGTAGGACTTTGGCTTTGCGTGTCTATTAACGTGGGTTATTAAGTGCATCTTTAAGTTGAAACCCTTGCCACATATCTCACAAATATAAGGCTTTTCACCTCTATGAACCCGCATATGGATTTTCAGGTTGGCTGCTAGCATGAAGACTTTGTCACATTGGTCACAGCTTAATGGTTTACTTGTGTGTGTCATCACATGGTTCCTAAGTGTTACGGGATAGGAGAACCCTTGACCACAATGTTCACATATGAAGGGCTTTTCTCTGGTGTGGGCCCTCATGTGGTTTTCCAGTCTTTTCTCAGATTGTAATATTTTTTCACAAACTGTGCACTTGAAAGACTGCTGTACAGGATGTGGCTTTCTAGCTCTACAATGCCTCTTCCGGTGTCTATATAGGTACTGACGTGTAGCAAACGTATGTCCACAATCTCTACAACTGAATGGCTTCTCCCCAGTGTGTGTGAGTTTATGTTCTTCAAGTGTACCTGGACTGACAAACCTTTTACCACAAAACTTGCAATCAAGCCGTTTTTCCTCTCTATGTGTGCGGTTGTGTACAAAGAGTAAAGCTGAACTAGTGAAATTTTTCCCGCAGTGCTTACACTGGTACTTTTTCTCTCTAGCATGTGACCGTTTGTGAATAATTAGAGCATGTGCAGTGGCAAAGCTTTCGTCACAAAATACACATTTGTGTGTTTTTCCAGTTTTATGTGACTGTTCATGCCTTTCAAATGATGTTGCAGAGGTAAAACACTTTCCGCAGTGCTGACATTTTAAGGACATTTTATCTGAATGCACAGTACGTATATGATATGAAAGCGAAGCATTAGCGGTATAACATTTCTCACAATACTGGCATCTATATTCTTTTTCTTTTATGGTTTTATTTGGAGAAGTGATTTTTCGCACAGTTAGTCTTTTAACAACAGGATTCTTTTTTGGCTGCTTTTCTCGAACTGGATTCTGCTTGGGTTGTTTTTCTTCGGCATGTCTCCTGATATGTCTTGACAGTTTACTTTGCATTTGGAAACGTGTACCACACAAACTACACATAAAAGGTTTCTCCCCTGCGTGCGTCTTTGCATGATTGATAGCTTTCAGTTTGTCACTGAATTCCACTTCACACATCAAACACTTGAACCCATTTACTCCAGTCGGGATTTTGCCAGGTTTTACAATTTTGTTTCCATCTGTCTCCTCCCCTTTAGCTTCATCATGCTGCTTCTTGTGGAGTTTCATTGTGAAGTGACTGTTGAAGCTTTTCCCACAAATAAGACACAGAAATGGATTACCCTCATTCTGTGCATGTGTTGGAATGTGTGCAACAAGATGACTGTGCAAGATGAAAGACTGCTCACAGAATATACACTGAAATGGAGTTTCTCCAAAATGTCTCCTCCTGTGAATCTTGAGTTTGAGTTTATTGCCAAGACCTTTCCCACAAAATATACAGTCTAAGGGGTTTCTATCCCGGAGGCGTCTAATGTAACCCATGACATCAACCTTTGTGTCTGAGCCATCGACAGCATCGGAGCCATCTTCAGCATGTGATTTCATGTGGAATAAATAACTATTTCTTGTTGTGTAACATCTTCTGCACTTTTCACATGTATCACGTTTGTGTTGTTTCAATTCTCTCATACTCAAAAAGCTTTTCCTACATATGCCACATTTTAACCTTTTAAGGTCTGTATCTATGGGTTCTTTTTCAAGAATTCTACCTGATTCTTCATGCATTCTAATGTGTGTTTCCCATTCACCACTATCCTGGAAACTCTTGCCACATGTGTCACATCTGAACATTTCCCAGGCTGCCTCAATCGATTCTTCAGAAGGGTTCCCTGTACTGACGTTATAGCCAACATTGTCATTCTCACAAATCGTGTTCTCTTTAGCATTTTCCAAGTCATGAATATATTCTTCTGTGGATTTTTCAATATCCTTTGCAGCAGAGACAAGATTTCCATCAATTGTTTCTTTACATACATCTGTTGCTACTTTTGGATCAGCTTCAGACTCAGAAAGCAGGGTTACACTTGAAACTCCATGATTTCCTTCTATCAAACTGATTACTGGCTCCTGGGAAACAACAGCATGATCCAACATAACAGATCCATTTATTGACTGTACATCGCCTGAGTCAATAGAAATTTCATTTCCTGACAAACCAAGGGCTGCTAACTGTTCTGGTGTGAGAAACAATCGGACAGCTTCAGGTTTTCCAGTTTCTGTATCTACACAGTTTAACACAACCTGCCCATCAAAAGTTCCACGAGTCATATCCCCGGTTCCATCTTCCACTGCTGATGTCGAGTCTGCTTGCAAGGTGATATCCATATTGTTCCAGTCGCAGTATTTCACAATGATGACCTGTCAAACAAAATACAATAAAGGTTTACAAATTGTCTACTCTGTTTCAGCACTGAAATGTGATCTTACCGAGCAGGGTTGGAAGTTTTATCTGCAGCAGGTTTAAACAACTGGTTAAATCTGGATTAATCTGGATCGGATAAACAGGTTTAATCCAGTTTTATCCAAAGTTTGGGTATATAGTGTCTGTGAGGTAGACATTTTATATAAAGTTTAGCTTTCCACTGGACAATAATACAATGCTAATACGAAACATTTGTGTCTAGCTAACTGAATTATTATGTGAACATACGTTTATACTTTAACAGATTTTTTGCCTTAGATTGAAGTCATGATCTTAATTATAATTTGGAAACTTGAAACTATTTCTCTTCTTTAGAGAGGTCAGTAGGAGAGTGATTTGTTAAAACATCACCTATTTTGTACATTACACTATAAACTAGAATATCAGCAGAAGCTGACAAAAGCCCTCAGCCAAAAGAACAGTATTTATAGGTGGTAACAGTAACAAGTGCAAAACATTTGTTCTCTCATGGATGTATATCCGTATATGTCTCAGTAATAAATTTAAACTGGAGAGGTATTTACCATGTTTCAATACAATCCACCAAATGCTTTTAGAAGATTTCCTGCTCTCAAGGCCAAAGTTGAAAAATCCGATAAACAAGGGACCCATGGGTCACGGCGCTCAGCTGATCGTGGTTGGACTATAAATGTTTCTCCACTGTGATGCTATATCGAGTCGATAAAGCTTATGAATATCATGGACATGTTGGGCTATTATAAAGGAATGTAATGTAATATGTGAGTAAATGATAAATAAAATTACCTGACTGATGGATTAATAGAGTAAAATATAGTGGTTTATTTTTTATTTATTTAGGAGGGTTGAAAATTGTGATATATTTGAGCAAATATGAATGCAATGACAGCAGTAATAAGCAGTAGTAGAATGATGATAAGGCTATTTGTTGAAAGATCTAAAGTGTATGGTAGTCTGCAAGCTTTCAATTTGACAGATATGATGTTATGATTAACTATGCTGATGAAGTGATTTATGAATTTGTGACTGTATGACACAATATCTCTTTAGTCTTGACAAGGTACATTATTGTGATGCCCACTATGTCTACATATTACACAATATTGACATAATTTCTGGCATGTACATAGGTACCTATGGACGAATAGTTATACAAAATATTAAAGTATGAATATATCTGATTCATCTTGTTCTTGCTTACTGAGGCTGACTTTGGGATGGGGTTCGGAGAAGGGAAAAGTGAGGGCAGCACGAAGGTGGATGTAGAAATATTCTATTGTAATGTTTTTCATTTATATAAGAATATGAAAAGCTAAGAGGAAAGGGGCCCTCCTACTTGGTTATAGTAAAGTTCTAAATATATGATTGCAAACTAATACTCTGACAAGACTTTCATGAAGAAAAACCGTAAAAGTTTTGAGATACTGGGATGCCTATGAAAGTTTACAGAATGACAGGCAAGTGGACAGAATGGACTAATACCTTTATTTCACTTTCAAGGGAATAATGCCTTTAAGTTTATATATAATCCTATTTTTTTAAGCATATCCACTTTTTCCATTAAGAAGTTTTTATCTGAATCATTTTTTTATTTACAGGTTTTATAAATTTTTAATAAAAAACCTGAAAATATAAGTTAAAATATTAGAATTTTTGCAAAAGTTACAATCATTATATATACAGATTTAAAAACTGAAACTATAAGTTAAAATATTAGAATTGTTGCAAAATTTGCAATCATCATATATCCAGAGTGTAGCTCATATTGGGTCATATTATGCATGCACATATACTTTATTATTTTTAAATCATAAATGTTTAAACTGAATTTAAAAGAAAATAATGCCACAACATGGCATCTACAAGAATATTCCTTGAATCACTATTAAAAAGTTTTGAACATTGGAGTTTTCAGTACATGCTTAATTTTATTCACCAAAATGTAATAAAAGATTCAGTAATTTTGATAAAATAAAACATCTTTTCAAATATAGTATACACGCTGTTGGTTGAGTGAGGGACAAACAATATCATTGTGCTAATTACTATCCCAGTTTTAATTTATTACTGGAAATAATAGTCAATTTCACACCTGGTGAAGTTTTTACTTTTCTGAAGTAAGGAATTACTTATCTCATGAACATCCACACTTTCATAGCAATACACCACTTTGTGGACATAATTAAATATACACTTTAATCATTGTAACCCTGGTGGTACAATACAAAATCTAAAATGTAGCATATCCTAGAATAAGAATGAATCAAATATAGAAAATAATAACATTCATCTAGTTTATGCATCATCTGGGGGGGGGGGGGAGTGCAGGGCAGAGGGGAAGCCTGCTGGTAGTGGCCAAGCTGACCCAAGGCAAGCTGCCTGGGGTGGGTTACATAATGCAAGTGAAGGCTGTACTAAAAGGGGGGCTAGATGTAAACAACACTTGACATGGTATATGAAAACATGAATAAAAGCTATTCTTTCCAATCAATTTCTTTGAAATTTCAGATTTTAAAAGATTAAATCCTTATGTATACATGCTGTGAAAATTAAATCAACAGTGCCAAAGTTGGACAATATTTAAGGTATTGATTTTTTATTTATGCTAATAACTTAAAATTGCAAAATTCAGATCTAATTTTGGGTAAACAATTGAATCTTGATTAAATAAAATTATATTCCTGAAAAAAAGTCTCTTGGTTCAGCAATACTCATGTTAGGTGAGTAAATATATTTCCTGATTTTTTAAACAAGTGACCCATGGGTCATGACGCTCAGCTGCCAAGCATGACCTGTGACATCATGGACTGAGATTCACAACTTCCAGTCAAATTTTGAAGAACCAATTTGCCAATTTGTTGAAAATTTTCTATGACAACAGAAATATATATCACCTATGTCTGGTTAAAACACAGTGAATTGATGGTCTGAGGAAAATGCATGATTGTTAAGCTATCAGGAACTATTCCAACAGCTTGCTTGAAACCTGTCAGTCTCAAAGGAACACCACAAAGGGCAAATATAAGATCAAAATATATAGCAAAAATCAAGGAAATACATGCAAGAATTATTGAGAAACAGGTGCTTCTGTATGAATTTTTATTCAATACAAGCCAACTGTACTGCACTTTTATAAATGATGGTTATATTTATTCAGAAATATTTGACCCAATCCTTTACAAGATTACATAAATATACATCCAACTGCATTCACTTTAACTGTTCTTGAGATAATATGATCAAAAGGAATTAAAAGATGGTTGATGGTGGCCATATTGGACTTCTGACAAGTCTGAAATCAGACAACAAACATTCTCTAAATCTGACCAAACATTAAAGAAAAATTACTGAAACTGCACTGAAGAAAGAATTTCTAAGGTGGCTAACTGGCAGACATAATGGATTTCTGACAGGTATGACATTTGATATCCCACATTCTCCAATAAGAGACCAAACTTGGGGCAAATTATCCAGTAATGAATACCCAAAATAATTCAAAAGGCATGTCCAGGCCCTCATATCAGATTTATAGATATGCAATTGTAAAAAGTGTAAGTCCAATATTTTTTATTATCACTCTGCTTTTCAATGGGGTCAGCAGGGTAGGTAAACTGCCAAACCTGAAAGAAAAGAAATGCAGAAAGCATGACTAAGAGTCTTGAAATAAAACAAAAAGCCATCCTAAATCAAGGTACACATCCACATATTATGAGAACAAACACTTGCTTTTATATGTGGTGATATAAATTAAAATATTCAGATATCTAGGAAACTAAGTTTATTGCTAGGATTTCATAAAATAAACTGCAAAATGTTCCCATCATCTTATAAATCAGTAGCTAAACCTCAATACTATACTCTCATAGTCTTAATGCCTGGCTGAAGCATTCTGACAACAGTGTTTTTGTTATGAAGTAACGAGGTACTTATCACTGAGCCTTATCACTTAATAGGCTGATACAAAAAGGAGTCATATGTCACCAGTGTCACTCACAATTACAGCCACACAGGGAGATGTACCAGCTGGAGTGGGATGGTTATATATACAAGAAAAATAGAGATGGTCTATAAAATAAGTAATTGTGAACATCCCTGACCTATGACCTTGGCCTTTTGCCCATATATCAACTGGATTCTTTCTAAATGATTGGTTACTACTAACCACTAAATCTGGTGTAATTACTTGGCAACCAATGGGTGAATAACTTTGACCTTCAACCTTTAACCTGCTGACCAGCTGACCCCAAAATCAATAAGTTATTTATTCAAGCAAAAAGACCCATAAATATGAAGTTTGAGTCAAACTGAGTGATGCATAGATGTAGCATATGTGAAAGACTGAAGGTTTCGGTTGAACAGTTACACTTGAAATATGCTCACAAGCATTTAGAACAATTAAATATTGTGACCTTGACCTTTGACTTTTTGACCTCAACATCAATAGGCTTCTTCCCTTATTGGTAGGTAAGCCATATATGACAGATGGAAGGTACAGATTTAAAAGTTTGCCTGAAAATGACTCCACGCAAGAAGTGGGTGCTGTGAACTTGACCTTTGACATCAAAATCAACAGGTCTTTTCCCCTGTTGGCAGAGAAGCGATATCAGTGCTGGAAGGTTTGGAATGAAAAGTCTAGCTTGAAATGTGTCCACAACCTTTTCAAAGAAGTGGATCCTGTGACCCTGACCTTTGATCTTGTGACCTCAAAATCTATAAGATTCTTCTCCAACTTAGTAGGTGAGCTGTATGTGAAAAATCAAAGAACTGGGGTGAAAGGGTTGGCTTAAAATGCATCCACAGGCTTTTCAAAGAAGAGGCTCCTGTGACCTTGAACTTTGACCTTTTGACCTAAAAAAAATTATGGTTCTTCCCCTGTTGGTAGGTGAGCTGTATGTGAAAGATGGAAGGTTTGGGATGAAAATTTTGTCTCAAAGAGTTATTTCTGGGGGGTGCAAACACACCCCATAACTTCGAGAATATAGGTCGCAGTGACCTAATTTCAGGTTTGCAAGGAGATCTTTTTATAACCTCTAAGACTGCATAGGGTTCATGGCCCTAGCCCCTATGGTTACGATTTGTGCCCTGCTAATGGACGGACGGCCGGCCGGACGGACAGACGGAAGGAAGACGGACAAAGACCCATCGCTATAGCCCAGCATGACTGAAAGTCAGCTGAGCTAAAAATTGCATTATGTTTTGGCCAATAACTTCAAAATAATACCCAATACTGACCTAATTTTTGGTATGTTCATAGAAAATGTATGAAAGGATGTGAATACTGAAAACGATCAAAAACAGATCAGTGGTTTTGATATTTGGCAGCCTTGAAGTGTAACAATGGCTTTTTTTAAGGAAAACAGAGTTTTTTCCTTAATATCTCGAAGGAACTAAGTCCCAATGACCCAATTTTCGGTATGGTATGTGCTTTTGGGGACATCTAAAATTATGCCATCAGCCTGGGGAGCATAGAGATGAGCACTGAATGACCTACAGTCATCAAAGTGGACTGCTTGACAATGTAAGGGAATACAACAAGAGCCTCCAAAAAAATTCAATAACTAGCCTAATTTTGCAGCTTTTATTTTTAATTGTCAGATTTTAACAGATTAAATCCTTATGTATACATGCTGTGAAATTTAAATCCACAGTTCTTAGAGGAAAAAAACGTGCCGTGGCCAAAGTTGGGCAAAATTTAAGGTACCAATTTTATATTTTTGCCAATATTTAAAAAAATTTAACAGATTTTGATCTAATTTTTGGTATACAATTAAATTTTGATTAATTAAAGTTGTATTACTGGAAAAAAGTCCCTACCTTTAACACTTTTGGTCTTAAGTGACCAAATATCTTCCTGATTTTTTTACAAAGTCCCTTATGTTTGGGCCCATAACTTTTTTAAATTATATAATACTGACCTAATATCTGGCATGTACATAGGAACTACATAGAGGAATATTTATGGTAAATATGAAGAAAACCAGAGGAGTGGTTTTGATATTAGGCAGTCCTGAAGTGTGTAAATAGATTTCTAATAAAAAATTGAGGTTTTTCCTTAATATCTCAAAGGAACGAAGTCCTTTTGACCCAATTTTCAGCATGGTAGGAGATTTTGGGGACATCTAACGGTATGCTGAATTTCAGATTCGTAGGTTCAACTGTGTCGAAACGTGCCAGTCTTACGGACGGAAATCCAGACGGACGGACGGACAGACAGACAGACGGACAACGGACAATGGACCACGACTATAGCTCAGATTACTTATAGTCAGCTGAGCTAAAAATCATTAAAATCAGGAATTGTAGGTGGTGCCCCCAAACTTGTGCAGCAGGTCAAGGTCACCCATATTTTTGAACTTGAACGAGACTTTGTGAATATACATCTTCACCGAAGAAATAAAATTCCTAAGGTGAATCCTTTTGGAGATATCCTGCTCACAAAGCCAAAATTGAAAAATCCGATAAAAATTCATTAACAAGGGACCCATGGGTCACGGCGCTCAGCTGATCATGATTGGACTATAAATGTATCACCATTGTTATACTATATTGAGTAGAAAAAGCTTATGAATATCATGGTCATGTTTGGATTTTATAAAGGAATATAATGTAATATGTGAGTAAATGATATATGAGATAATCTGACTGATGGATTAATATGGAGTAAAATATAGTGGTTTATTTTTTATTTATTAGGGAGGGGTAAAAAAAACAATTTGTTTGAGCAAATATGAATGCAATGACAGTATACAAAGCAGTGGTATAATGATGATAAGGCTATTTGTTGAAGGATCTATAGTGTATGGAAAACTGCAAGCTTTCAATATGACAGATACAAGGTAATGATTAACTATGCTGATGACGGGATTTATGAATTTGTGACTGTATGACATGATATCTTGACAAGATCGGTCTTGACAAGGCACATTATTTTGATGGACCTCACGTCTACATATTACACAATATTGACATAATTTCTGGCATGAACATAGGTACCTATGGACAAATGGTCATCAGTACTGAACCACCTAGAAGTTTAAAATATTAAAAATATGATGAAACGTAGATAAAGTTTGAGAGGAAGAGGTAATTTGGGCAATGATTGGTTTATATGATTGAAGAAAATGTTGCAAATAATATTTGAGATCTGACCATGCCTTTCCATCGGTTACATTTTTGATAAGCTGTTGACAGTTCAACAGTTTACACATTTGTCTGATGAGATCCAATTTATTTGGCAAACCTTTTTTATCAATTTTATGATATGTATACAGTTGCCATAGCGTCCCCACTCCACAGGTGCAATGACTTGATGGGGGGGGGGGGGGGGGGGGGGTGTTGTGTTATGATTAGAGTTACAATGCCTCTGTCTCTCTGTAGATATTTTCTTTAATTATTAAATTTTATGCTATAGCCATAGAACTATTGTTCACAGTGCCAAGGAGCAAAGCCTCAGTGGGATGAAGAAGGGGATGGTGAGAGTTACAACACCCTTGCATGTACATACAGGATATGAAATTTAATTCAACAGTGCTTATAAAAAAAAGTTCATTTATGAACATTAAATATTTAAAACAGGCAGAAAGATGGAGAAACAAAGCAAATCATTTTTTTCCCCATTCTACTGAGCCAATAAAAATTAACAATATTTGCATTTATTCCTTTTTTTCATTACATAATTTTATCCAGGTTTACGAATGTTACTATAAATTTACAATATAACATACATGTGATTGTGAATATTTCAGTTGATTCACATTCCTAAATTGCATCAACATTTATAGCTAATGTATCTAGTTTATAGTACCTGTCAACAGAATGGGACGGAGGGAGGAAGGGAGGCAATAAGAGAGAGAGAGATGGAGATGGAGAGAGAAAGAGAAAAAGCAGAGGAGAGAGAGAGAGAGAGAAAGAGAGAGAGAGAGAGAGAGAAAGAGAGAGCTGGACTGCCAGAGAGAGAGAGAAAAAAAGAGAGAGAGAAAGAGAGGCTCTCTGGTAATTACTGCCTGACCAGGCCTGACCTAGACACTCACAGTGGCAGTAGGTCAGACCTGAAGGTGTTATGTAACTGCCCAGTACACTGCATTTATACTGATCTGATGTAAACAATGAAGACTTGGTACCTGGAAACTTGAATAAAATCTACAGTTTTTGATCAATTAGTTTCAAATTTCAGATTTTAACAGATAAAATGCTAATGTGTACATGCTGTGAAAATTGAATCCACAGCACTAACAGGAAAAATTTTAAAATTTTAATTTTTTTAAATGGTATCAGGAAAAAAGAAAAATATTCTCAACTATGAAACTAATACATGTGTTAAAATTAATTCAAGGATCAAAACACCCAATATATTATACCAGGAGCAAACTGGAGTTGGGAATGTTTAATTTTATGAACTGAAATAAAGGATCAGCAATATAAATTTTGATTATTTAGCCAGTATCATGTAACAACTGATACAACCATGAGTTATAAGTCAAACAAATTAAAATCTTTAATGAGCACTCTGATGAACATCCACACTTTCATAGCAATACATCACTTTGTGGACACAATTAAATGTGCACTTTAATCATTGTAACCCTGGTGGTACAATACAAAATCTAAAATGTAGCATAGCCAAAAATAAAATAAAATACAGAAAATTATAACAGTCATCTAGTTTATGCACCAGCTGGGGGGTGGGAGTGCAGGGCAGAGGGGAAGCCTGCTAGTAGTGGCCAAGCTAAGCCAAGACAAGCTGCCTGGGGTGGGTAACATAATGCAAGTGAAGACTGTATTACTAGGTGGGCCAGATGTAAACAACACTTGACATGGTGTATGAAAACTTGAATAAAAGCTACTCTTTTCAAACAATTCCTTTGAAATTTCAGATTTTAAAATATTAAATCCTTATGTATATATGCTGTGAAAATTCAATCAACAGTGCTTACAGGGAAAAAACGTGCCATTGCCTAAGTCAGACAAAATTTAAGGTACTGATTTTTTATTTATGCTAATAACTTGAAAAATTTGCAAAATTCAGATCTAATTTTGGGTAAACAATTGAAACTTGATTAAATAAAGTTATATTCCTGAAAAAAAGTCTCTAGGTTCAGCAATTCTCATGTTAAGTGAGCAAATATATTTCCTGATTTTTAAGAAACTGCATTATATTTGGGCCCATAACTTCAAAATAATACCCAATACTAACCTAATTTTTGGTATGTGCACAGAAAATGTATGAAAAAACATGAATACTAAATATGATCAAAAACAGATCAGTGGTTTTGATATTAGGCAGCCTTGAAGTGAAACAATGGCGTTTTTTTATGGAAAACAGAGATTTTTTTTCCTTAATATCTCGAAGGAACAAAGTCCTAATGACCCAATTTTCGGTATGGTAGGAGATTTTGGGGAAATCTAAAATTATGTCAACAGCCTGGGGAGCATAGAGATGTGCACTGAATGACCTACAGTCATCAAAGTGGACTGCTTGACAATGTAAGGGAATACAACAAAAGCCTCCAAAAAAATTCAATAACTAGCCTAATTTTGCAGCTTTTATTTTCAAATTTCAGATTTTAACAGATTAAATCCTTATGTATAAATGGTGTGAAAATTAAATCCACAGTACAAACAGGAAAAAAACGTGCCATGGCCAAAGTTGGGCAAAATTTAAGGTACCAATTTTATATTTTTGCCAATATTTAAAGAAATTTAACAAATTTTGATCTAATTTTTGGTATACAATTAAATTTTGATTAATTAAAGTTATATTACTGGAAAAAAGTCCCTACCTTTAACACTTTTGGTCTTGAGTGACCAAATATCTTCCTGATTTTTTTACAAAGTCCATTATGTTGGGGCCCATAACTTTTTTAAATTATATAATACTGACTTAATATCTGGCATGTACATAGGAACTATAAAGAGGAATATTTATGGTAAATATGAAGAAAACTAGATGAGTGGTTTTGATATTAGGCAGTCCTGAAGTGTGAAAATAGATTTCTAATAAAAAATTGAGGTTTTTCCTTAATATCTCAAAGGAACGAAGTCCTATTGACCCAATTTTTGGCATGGTAGGAGATTATGGGGACATCTAACTGTATGCCAAAATTCAGATTCGTAGGTGTAATGGTATCGAAACGTGCCAGTCTATGGACAGACGGACAGACAGACAGACGGACTGATGGACGGACAGACAGACGGACGACGGACAATGGACCATGACTATAGCTCAGATGACTTATTGTCAGCTGAGCTAAAAATTAATCCTGCATAATCTGGATAAAACTGGATTAAACCAGATAAAACCCAGTTTTATTCATTGTCCTGGATTTAACAAGTTTAATCTGGATAAAACACAACCCTGTAACAAGGGTAATAGCTACCATTAATTTCAAATGATTCTGAATATTATCCCATCGACATGGTCAATTAAACAATCATGCAAGATTCTTAGAAATATTTAACTTTAACGTGTAAAACTAAAAAGATAACAAGATTCAACAAAGACAAAATGAAGCTATATTCAGGGACAAGAATTAACCATCCTTTATTTTTCTGCCATAGAAGAAAATTTACAAGAACCAGTTAAGCAATGACTAAAATTTGTCTGTGTTCAACAGAATCATGCACAAACTACTCAAATCAAAACAAACAATCCATTTACCATCAAACAAGACTGAAATTGACACACCTTTAAAGGTCATCGCACAAAAATATGTTACATTATACTTTTTGCAGTTTACAAGAACCTCTGTGCACATTATTTTTTAATATTCCACACCTAATGCCTGCTAATAAAACACTTAAAGCTGTAGTCTGTCATTCTCAACAACAGACCCCAGTCTGGGTCTTATGTTCACTCTGTGCAAAACTGTACATGATAGTAACAATAAGAATGGCTTAGCAGCGCAAAATCAGATAAATGTCTCCCCCCTAGGAGCCATCCCAAAACATTAGGGGTAAAATATGCACAATCTCAAAATAATTATTCTAGATTTCAGCAGATCTGACCTTTAAGGTCAAGGTCAGTGCTTTTGAGGTCCTATATTTTGGCAGAAAGAACTGGTGTGTCAAAAATAGACAAAATATGTAAAAATTGGAAAAAATACAGGTGGCACCACCAGTCTGCAGGAACTGACGAAACAGTCCAATATGCATGGAAAAAATAAAGGCCACTTGCATTAGTTATTCGGTTACTGGAGCTTTTGTTTCAAATTTTTAATTATTCTGGGGGGTACTTACAAGCCCATAGCTCACAGGACATGGGTAACAAAGACCTTATTTCAGGTTTCCAAAGGGATATTTTATTGACCTCACTGGATGTCAAGGTTGAAGATTGTCCAATGGACAGATTTGTGCCCTGTAAATGGACAACCGAATCTTTTAAAAACTCAAAAATAGAGATAAAATGCATTACAAGGCCTACAAGCCTAATGCGAACCTGTGCAATGGGATATACACCAGGTATAATGCTTCAATGCTGGACCATTACAAGTACATGTGTAACATGTAAATGAACTATGCAATTACTAAACATTTTGAATAAGATACTATTACACAAGCATCACTGCTGAAATTCTGGCATTGGTGCACACAACACAAAAATGATTATAGCTGGCACAACCAGTCTTGTATACAACCAAGCTATCAGAGATATATACATATGCCCCATTTTAGACTCATATATCAAACCCCTCCTGAGAAATAAGCAGGGACATACAGTGCAAAAATTATTGTACCGTAAAAACTCTCATAAAAGAAGAGAAATGTTCACCCTGAAACCACATCTAAAGTTGGGGGGTGACTAATGTCCAGGTACCAGTCTGAGAACTAAAAATTGTAACTTGAATGTCCGACCAACCCTTCAATGTCATGCATCGATCTGTTACTGAAGAAGTTGATTCCAGTGAAATCTAGGTAGGTTTTTAGTTATTTTAATCATGAAAAATATTTACCTGTATTTTGTTTGTTATTTAATTTCATTTTATATTATTTATATACAGGATATATAAAAGGATTTGGACGTCCATCATTTATTAATATGTTAATGCCGCAAACCCAATATAATACAACTAGAATACGGGTAATCCACAAGTGACTACGTGTATCCGCCAAAATCAGAGAAGGACGGGTGAAGTGAGGCATGGATTGACTGACAAGGGGAAACACACATCCCATAAACATGATTGTAGGTGGCGCCACCTGTTATTTGAATGAGAAACTATCCAAGATGTATACACATGCAAAATCTCATGTGGAAAAGTCAAACCACTGCAGAGATATGAGTGATTTTATCCCACAGCAGACAAACAGATGGACGCTGTGCAAAAATGCTGCAGGTGGCGCCACCATTTTTATGTATGTTATAAAGATATCCAAGGGCAACATTTGTGTAATTTTTTTTTCCTGATTGGTCAAATGAGTCCGGAGATATAAGCATTTATGTCTGCAGCGTGAACGTTAATGTAGGTGGTGCCACCTGTCTTAAAATTTAAGAAAGCTATGCGGGATGTAATACGCATGTCGAATTTCAGGTAATTTGGTCAAACCACTGCAGAGATACGAGTGATTTTAACCCAAGGCAGACATACAGATGGACGCTGTGCGAGAATGGCTGAGGTGGCGCCACCATTTTTGTGTACATTATAAAGCCATCCAAGGGCTACATTTGCGTAATTTTTTTTTCCTGATCGGTCAAACGGTTCCTGAGATATGAGCTTGGATGTCTGCAGCATTAACGTGAAGACAGGTGGCGCCACCTGTCATTAAATCAAGAAAGCTATCTAGAATGTATACGCATGCCAAATTTCAGGTGAATTAGTCAAACCACTGCAGAGATATGAGTGATTTTAACCCAAGGCAGACAAACAGATGGACGCTGTGCAAAAATGGCTGCAGGTGGTGCCACCATTTATGTGTATGTTATAAAGCTATCCAAGGGCTACATTTGAGTAAAATATTTTTCCTGATCGGTCAAACGGTTCCCAAGATATGAGCTTGGATGTCTGCAGCATTAACGTGGAGGTAGGTGGCGCCATCTGTCCGAAATCAAGAAAGCTATCTAGGATGTATACGCAAGCTGAATTTCAGGTGAATTAGTCAAACCACTGCAGAGATATGAGTAATTTTAACCCAAGGCAGACAAACAGATGGATGCTGTGCAAAAATGGCTGCAGGTGGCGCCACCATTTTTGTGTATGTTATAAAGCTATCCAAGGGCTACATTTGTGTTTAAAAATTTTCCTGATCGGTCAAATGGTTCCTGAGATATGAGCTTGGATGTCTGCAGCATTAATGTGAATGTAGGTGGCGCCACCTGTCACAAAATCAAGAAAGCTATCTAGGATGTATACGCATGCCGAATTTTATGTGAATTAGTCAAACGACTGCAGAGATATGAGTGATTTTAACCCAAGGCAGATGAACAGATGGACACTGTGCAAACATGGTTGCAGGTGGCGCCACCTTTTTATGTGTATGTTATTAAGCTATCCCAGGGCTACATTTGTGTAATAAAATTTTTCCCGATCGGTCAAACGGTTCCCGAGATATGTGGGTTTATGTGTGGAAACAGACGCACAAACGGGCGCTGGGCAGAGAGGAAAGGTCAGAGGTCAAGGTCACTTGGTTAGGCACCAGTTCACATGTGACCCAATAATTTGTGTAAGTTTCGGAAAAATCCGTCCAGTAGTCTCAGAGGAGTTCTCCGGAAACGAACGCGACGGCAGCAGAACCCGGTCAAAAACATAGTATCCGCAAAACTTTGTTTTGGCGGATACAAATATCACTGAATGTTCGGCCAACCGGTCAATGTTGAGCCAAACCCCTTTCTCCTCATTCTACCATATAAATTACAGATATTCGTTCTTAAATAAATAACATTTCCAAAGGTCGAACATCTGGAGCTTATTTAGAAGTAATTAGTCTCCATGTCACGCATAAGCTCACAGATTGGCTCCACATACAGCCCTGAGAAATCTGACACCCATTAGGTTATCACATGATCCTCAAGAGCTGATCACATGCTACCTACCCATGAGGTGATCATATGGTGCTCATGAGGTGTTCACATGACACCCATGAAGTGTTCACATGACACCCATGAGGTGATCACATGCCTTGTGCCTGGCTGCACTAATTGAACTCTTGACTTATATCTGGCTGCACTGAATGAACTCTTGACCTGTTGCCAAATCTGAAACAGTTGGCAGTTTCTCAACCAATTTACAGATATAGACACAATCTTAGCCTGTTGGTAAATCTGTTTACACATACTGAAAGACTTTGGCTAAAATGCTTTTTTTTCAAGCTGACATTTTCATATGACTTTTTATCAAAATTTCTAGAATAATAAAAGATGCAGTCCTTTCATTGTTAAAAGTCCAATAATTCTGCCAAAAATTATTCAAGTAAACTTGAACAAAGGCCACCCAAGAATAATTTTTGTGCAATATTACATAAGTTTTAACTTATAATTGAAACAATTTTTTAGAAAAAGACTATTGCAGTCCTCAGTTTGAAACAGACTTAATAATGGCCATTCTAACATCTAAAGCTTTTCACAACTCTACTTTAAATCAACAAACTTAATCTATTCTTATATGATTAAAAAAACCATCTTCTAGGATATTTCTTGTGAAAAATTGAAAGATTAAACTTGACAGTTTTACCGTACAAATTTTTAAGCTGAAAGAGGCTAAAATTATGAGGTCTTTGCTAAAAAAGACAGGTCAATGTAGGTGACGCCACAAAATCTGCAATTTCAAATATGAGTCATGTGACCAACATTTGAACAATAACTGGTGATGCTAGCTCCAGTCATTTCTGAGACTGCTATGTCAGTATGCTTACTTGGCCAAATGACTAAGTTCAAATTCACGTTACTCCACCAAAATTCATCAAACACAAACCATTTGAACCAACTTGAGAGGACTAGCCTCTGGGATCATTTCTGTAAAATATGGAACAGTTTGACTGGACTGTTTACAAGAAGAAGACTTTTAAAGGTTTTACAGCTTTTTCCGTATAGAATCTACGTAAATGCAGATAGCAAAGCTGAGTCCCACAATATTTGATTTTGACAGATTAAATCTAGGGATATTAGCTCCTCCTATTCCTAAGAAATTATGGGTTCATGTACATGTGGCAAGACTGGCTTCAGTAGTTGCCAGAATATTACTGAGCTGAATAATGTTCACTTGATAAAGATTTTTATAATCCTAGTCCTGACTAAAGCTTGAGCTCTATGTAGTTATTTTTTGTGACTGGGTGTCAATCGGGTGAATCCGGAGATTTGTTTACGATTCACTCACTTGGGTGATTCCAGAGACATGTTTACAGTGTGTTTGGAACGGAAATGACGACAAGCAAACTAGATGGCGCAAATTGGAAGGCGAACGCTGGCTGGTACAAACTCCTAAGTTCGAGATTCCAGACTGTATTTTGTGCCTGATTGTGTCCAGCCTTCATTTCGATACTTGATAAGGATGTTCCACACCTCTGCTTGTGAACGTAAGGGCTTAGTTGTCCTTATTTTATTGTGAAATTGGTTTCTTACAGATTGGTCCGTTTTGTTTCACGTGTATCAAGAGCTACTGGGTCATTAGGCTTATGTGTCCCTGTATTTGTGCTCACTCCAGAACAATCTTGTCACAGACAGTTTTTCTTGCTCACTAAACCTGTATACTAAGAATTTATCTGCAAGTATACATGTTTATTGTTGATCCAAGACATGTAGAGAGTGTCTTTTAAATTCTTACGTTTATATATATAACGCTGGAATGTCCTTGCCAAGTCATGAAACGGTGATCATAGCGGTATCAGATTATTTTTTTGTATTACTTAATACCGCTCTGACAAGAATTTAAGCTGGAAATTGAATGTTGCAATGAAGTATGTGTGTCATCCATGCTATACTATGAACATGTAAATGGTCCCTGTGATATAAAGAAACAGGAAGGAGGTTATGTTCAGAATGATGTTTGTTCACTGAAGGTGGTTATATTCAGAATGATATTTGTCCATTGAAGAAGGTTATGTTCAGAATGATGTTTTTTCATGAAAGGAGGTTATGTTAAATTAATGTTTGTTTGATATAAATATATATAATGCGGTAAGCTTAACCAACCCCTACATACACACACGGATATTCAGCAGTATTTTTTTATCATTGTTTGTTATTTTTGTGATAGAAGACTATCAGTGTCCTAGTTGTTTGACCAAGGGGTAGTAGTAAACTCTGTTTTGACATGAGCCAATGATGTTTTGGGTTAATGCTGCAATGGAAAATACAAGTCATAGGCCTAATTTCTCGGTGAAATTTCTCTGGGAATTCCTAGCAGTTAGCAGTAGGGATCTGATCAGTTCCTACTCCATGAGCTTTCTGTTTGGGGTAAACGTATAGTTGCTGAGAATTTCCCTTGTTCGCTTTGTAGGTCACTCTGACATATGTATGTGTGTTGCTTATCCTGGATGTGCATTACCCATGGAGGAGCCCAGCTTTTAGAACCTGTTACTACGGTTTGTGTTTGTAACATCAAACAGTATACTGTAACATTTCTACCAACATTTTAATTGTGGTCATTGTATATTTGCTCATTGTCATATAAGACTTTTAAGTGTAGAATTTAAGATTATTATTTCTGTTTAACTGTCAGATGGCTACTATAATGGACCTTCATTTTACTCAAATGGCACCTAATCTAAAACAGTGCCCTGTACTATTATTTCTAACTTTAACTTTGAAATATAAGGGTCCACATGTCTGCTTTAGTTTTATCAACACTGTATTAAGCTCTAATATACTAATAATTAGTCATCTGCACCACAATCAGAGCTCAAGTATTCAGCAGATTAAACTCGCTGATGGAACATCAGGCCTTGACCAGGCAAGACAATAATGGATGATAACTAATTAAGTGACTTAAAGACACTAAATACAAAAGTACTATGTCATGTAAACAAGGATATTTATTTTGAGCAGTAATGCTCTGGCATTGTTTATTAAGGAATTTTATTTTGTATGTTTTAGGGTTTTCTAGTGCGGGAATAAAACTCTGATACATCCTTGATTGGTTGTCATTATTGTCGAACCTAAGTCCTCCCACATACTGATGACTCCCATACAAAAAAGGTCAATGTCGGTGGCACCACCAATACCTGAATTTCATATATGACTCATGTGACCAACACTGGCAAAATTTGGTGATGATAGGTCTGGACGTTTCTGAGATTGTCATTTTAGTATGATTTTCTCGAAAGATGACCTAGTTTAACTTCCTGTAACTCAGCCTAAATTCACCAAACTTTATCCATTCCAACAAACTTGAGAGAGAAGCTATACTGGAGATTATTTCTGTGAAATATTGAACAAATTGGCTGAACCGTTTCGGAGGAGAAGATTTATAAAGGTTTTTTAGCTTTATCTCGATACCTAAGAAAATGCAGTTGGCCAAATAAATAAACAAAAACCAATAAAATTTTTCAAATGGCAAATTTTTTGCATAAAATTTCATGATGCTAGCTCTTTTCATTTTTAGCTAGTACGAGTTAACATACAGAACACAGATGATGGACCACACGACACCATCACATAAGCTCACAGGTTCACTAAAAATTCGAAAAGTACAGATGGGCCACTGGCGATTGATGAAACACTATGATCAATATGCATGCAAATAATCATGACCCGCCTCATAAGCTTGGGTGAACATACACATTACATGACACCAGCCACCCTGGCCAGAAGTTCCTCCAGGCTAATTAAAGGTGCTTTTCCATAAGTGCATAGTCCGTATCCATAGTCCATATGCATAGTCCGCATGAGTAGTCCGCAAAGTAGTCCGTTTTCCCCATTCAGGCCATGCTGTATGCACAGTCTCTATTAACAACTGGTATGAATGTCATTTCTGGCATCAGTTTTCCATAAACCCAACATATTGGCATATGGCTGAATTTTTATTTCCTTTCTTTATCACAGACAACAAGTTTTTAGATGATTGAAGCATAAACATCACTGTCGCGTATAAAATATTACTAATTAAGATCTTTTAAAAATTTTATTATTTTTATTTTGTTTAACTTTTGATGCTAATAAATACAAATGTACAATAAATATATGGTGAAATGGCTTGCAAAAAAAGATAAACTTCAGCTATCGAGCACCTACGCATATACATACGTATAGAAAACGAACTTTGCGCATACGGACTGTGCATGAGCACTACAGATACGCACTACACATTTATGGAAAACCACCTTTACCCATTTTCCAAACATCAATGAAACATCTCTGTGTATAATAAATTGGACTAGCGAAACCTGTTTAGGGCTAATACATTGGTATATGTGCTTTAATTTACTGTGTAGCAAATGGAACATGTGTGATACGGTCCGCTTGTTAATTGGGCCCGGCTTTTTCTGGGAGCCTGGATATCCCGGCTCCCGGCCGGGCTTCCCGGCTTTTACCCTACTCCGGGTAATAACATTACAACACTTGCAAACCACATTTCTTTGTACTGTCCGCATGCGAATGAAGATTCACAAATACTCAATCATTTATGCAACTTGATCACACCTTTTGCTTGTAGTAATGTATTTGTCCAGAGAGAGTAGAATGATAAACATACCAGCAAAACTGTCGGCTTTTACTTGCACTTGTCTTCCGCTTGGCTCACTTGTTTGTATATAGATTCGGGATAAGTGCAGAATAGGCACACCGGGCATAGTCGGCCTATTTCAAATTCGTATAATTTCTACTGAGCTTGCATACATTTTAATATTATATCAAGTTTGTCTGCCTCAATACTTTAAGAATTTCAAGAAAAATTACCTTTTTAATAGGACTAGTAAATAGAAAAAACACATATATAAATATATATATATATATATATATATATATATATATATATATATATATGTATATAACGCAGGGCTGCACATATATACCTTTAAATTAAATTACAAAATTTAACTAACCCTCACCATACCCCGAACCTTTCATAAATCCGGTCTGGGAAGACAAACATAAGATATAGGCGCAGGCCTGAATTATTTCTCCAGTCGGGGAGCAGAAATAAGGGATGCTAATTTCCACTTCCCGTCATTATAAAACTCGGCTAGTATAGTCTTTGGAGCATTTTTAAAAATGATACATGAATGCAAGTTTTAAAATTTGATGCTTGTATACACATACAATAAAATACATGAACTCCTTTTGCGTCCACCTCGGAGTATTAAGAATGTATACATAGTTATATATTTTGGGTATCTTACAAATAAAGTTTTACACGGAAAGCCAAAACATTAAACATAATTCTAAACCATTTATGATTTTCAAAGGTAAAACCTGCCATTTAAGTTATATGATATCTATATATATATATATATATATATATATTCATATACATGTGCGAACAAGCACGTACTCAAGGACAAAACAATATATAATTTAATGAAATAAACCATAGTCCTTAATTATCAGCATTAAAAAGATCATGGATTAATTGTTAATTGGCATTAGCAGGTGTAATTAGCATAGATCTAAACGTACATATATCATTAAGGTATTCGGAAAGTAGATCATGAAAATTAGTTATTTCAGTATTGTATAAATTTATATATAGGCCTATCTGTTTTAGGCCGGCGTTTATTTTTCTTCGACATTTTTGCGAGCCCGGGCCAGTATAAGCAAGGCAGCTGAGCGACTATAATTATTCTTATTATTATTATTATTATTATTATTATTATTATTGTTATTGTTGTTTTTGTTATTATTATTATTATTATTACTTATTATTATTTCAGTATATTTGTTTATATATATTTATACACAGTAACTTGTTCAGAAGTCATTCTGTTTTTCCACTGGACCTTGTTAAATTTACAGCTCTGAACGATCCCTAGGAGTGGAAATAATTAAGGAATTCTTAATTATCATTCCCTCAACAACTCATCATATATGTAGAATGGAATGGTTTACTATTGAAAAAATACACTAGGCCCTCATGATCAGTGGTAGCACCAACTTGAAGGGGGGGGGGTGTACGTACGTGGGAGGGGGAGGTGCCCCCCCCCCCCCCCCGGTCAGAACTTTTGAAAGCCATACTAGCTTTCGATTTGCCACATCTAAGTAAAACAAAAAGAACTGGAGACACAATTAATAACAATATTATAAAAAAATGCGTGAGATGACTTGATGCAGCATGCACATTCAGGCTTATAATATATAAGGATGCATGCGAATACGTTTAGGATAGTGCATGCATGCATTTATATCTGTGGGAAAACACATATCCTGTATCGCTCATACAAAAAAAAACACGTCCAAAAGTTAGGCTCATATACAAGGTTAATAAATTTCCAGGCCTCTGGACCCCATACAGCCGCTAAAACTCACGGTTTTTTTTAGCGAACCTGTGAGCTTATGCGATGGTGCGGCGTCGTCCGTCGTATGTCGTGCGTCGTCTGTAAGTTAACCATAGCTATCTCAAAAACGGCATGAGCTAGCATCACCAAATTTTTGCAAATAATCAGTCCTCCGAAAAACTCTATCGGATTTTGTTTAATTTTTCTAACTGCATTTTCTTAGATTTCATAGGGAAAAAGCTAAAAAAACTTTTGAAATCTTCTTCTCCGAAAGTGTCCAGCCAAATTGTCCAATATTTCACAGAAATGATCCCTGGAACAATCTCTCTCAAATTTGTTCGAATGGTTCCAGTTCAGAGATTTTTGGCCGAGTTACAGGAGGTTGAACTTTGTCATCCGTCCAAAAAAGCATATTAAAATTCAAATCTCAGAAACGGCTGGAGCTATCATCACCAAATTTTATGCCAATGTTGGTCACATATAGGTCATATCTGAAATTGAGGTATTGGTGGCGCCACCTGCATCGGCCTTTTTTTTCACGGGGTCATCAGTGACTGTATCACACTGTATACCCTTTATTTTTAGGTTCATTCTGCATAATGATACAGCACCACGCGACTTGTCACATTCATGCATGGATACCCAGCACTAATGGATACCAAAACATTGATAGATATGTTCCATTATATCACATGATTCTTTGATGTTACCAACACAGGATATATATATATATATATGCATCAATTCTCCATTTAATGATAACGTCTTTATAGGAGTTTAATATACACAAAAATTACATTTTATCACAATCACATTTTATCCGAATGGTGAATCACTGAAATGGAACGCTGCACTTAACAGACATATGTTGAGTGCCCTCGTGCAAGCGTATTGGATATGGTCGACGGACTCCTACTAAAATATTTTACAAGTTATACAATTTATTTGTCTTCGACCTCAATATACTGGTTGAATTAGAATCACATCTCATATATCCATATATATATATATATAGATATATATATATATATAGATATATATATATATATATATATATATATATATATATATATAAACAATTATTGAAAAAAGACTACCAATGATCGATTATTAATCGACTATGTTATGCATTGTTTATATTACCTTGCTATTTGTTGCAATCCTTAAATTCTGACCACAGTGCACAGTGTGGCATGTACATCCATTTTCACCTCTCATTCCAGGTCGACTTGCCGTCGGGCGGGCTGTTGTATGTTAATTTGGAGGTTATCTCTGACAGGTTTAAATTATTTGCGTGTGCATACATGTTCGTTTGGAATCGATAACGAAAAAAAATGTTAGCGATTTAATCAGTTCATCGAAATTTGAAATAGCATGTCATATGCATGCAAGGTGGCTCCAGGACAACTACCCATGGTATAAATTACACATTTAAAGTACACGTTTTACATTTAAATATATTCTGCGTAGCTAATGAGTAGCAAAGAATGCCAAAGAAATGAATAAAATTAAATGCAAACAAAAAATAAAAAGAAAATCACTTTAGATAATAATATCATGCTATTACTTATTATGATATCACTAATAGAGACTTAATAGATTACTTAATAAAATTAAACGCAGACAAAAAATAAAAAGAAAATCACTTAAGATAATAATATGCTATTACTTATTATGATATTACTTATAGAGACTGGTAAGAATGGATCAGAATGAATGGTATTCCTTTTTGAATGGAATTATTTTGTATGCTTGCGGGTGGTTCTATGGACCATATGTTTACAAAGCTTTTGTTTTACAACTTGCCAATGTAAAGCATATTTCCTATATTGGACATTTACCATATATTTCCATTTTTTTACAATACACAAAACAATCATCTGAGAGGCATTGCCTAGAACTAGTAAACATGCAGCTACAGAAAACTTTATGTAATAGATTTTTTTTTCCTTTTTTTACAATACACATGATGTATGTACCTATGCTTGGTCTAAATTTTCTATCACCGATATTTGTTTTACTTACAATCGGAATATTTGACTTTTAGTTTGTACAATGTGTACTTTAAAAGTGTTATTATACCATGGGGGTAGTTGTCTGGGGGGTAGTTGTCCGGGGGGTAATTGTACCGGGGGATAATTGTCTGGGGGAGGGGAGGGGTAGTTGTATGGGGGGTAGTTGTCCAAAGGGGGTGTTCAAGGGGGTAATTGTCCGGGGGTAATTGTACCGGGGGGGGGGTAATTGTCCGGGGGGTAGTTGTCTGGGGGTAGTTGTCCGGGGGGGTAATTGTCCTGGGGGTAATTGTCCAGGGGTTATTGTCTGGAGGGTAATTGTCCAAGGGGGTAATTGTCAAGGGGTAATTGTCCGGGGGGTAATTGTCCGGGGGATAGTTGTCCTGTTGCCATGCAAGGCGTACTCTCATCCAAGTTAGACAATAATCATAGATGATTAATTAGCCTGCACCTAAAGGAAATGTGAACTCGTGTGCATTCAAGCATTTAATACAAAACGCATTCAGCCTTGACAGGACTCTTTATTAGTAGAAAAAAAATTATATATGGACTCATTTTCTTCCTGACTGTGCTATTTTATATGACGACAGACCCTTTACAAAAAATGTATAAATATCCGAGTTTAGGCTTTATGCTGTGTGTCCACCACGTTTGTTATAAGTTATACAATGGCAGATGCTGCACAACATACGCTTGCTCAGCGTATGAACTTTGCTCATTACGAATTGAAGAAAGCATACCATGTTCCGTGGATTTTATCATGATAACGACGAGCTCGACGAATTTACATTTCTAGTAGTTCACGAAGGTAGATACGAAGTACAGCCTGACAGTCATGAACAATTATGTATAGATGAGGCCATACGGTCACTGAAAGAAGCACACAGCCATGCGAAAACAGCGTACACTGTTCTCTTTTTATTAAAGAAAGAACCGTTCCATGTGTATCAGTCTGGAGATACGCATGATTTTATGATGAAGGCGTACGCCCAGCTGCCTGATGAAAAACAGAAAGCATTACGTCACTTCAGACAGGTACAGCAAGCGTGTGAGGCTGTCCAGGAAAGCATTTTACGTGAAGTACGATGGTCACAGGAGGAACACTCGCTGGTTGGTGAACTAATTGATGTCGTACTCGACTTGTGTGGGGAGTTAGAAAATAGACCGTTATGTAGAATCATGCATGCCCCCGGGACTTATGAGACCCCCACGAGCTAATTAAGTTTGAAATCGACACAATTCTGAAGGACGTCAATGACATTTGTTTGATGTCATACATCCCTAACAAAGATTGAGATTTGGATTGTACTATACCAGTGTTTAATGCGACACAACCACCAAAGTACCTACCACTCTTAGTTACTGTTTGTACTCATAAGATGGACCTCTGATATGAACTCATAGTTTGGATGTTGTTTATCCTTCACACTCTACAAGGGATATGAACATATAGTCTGTACATGTTTGATATGATTAACAAGACAGTGAGTATAATATACGATACGTTTTGTTTTTATTTAAATCAGAGTAACGTGTAGGCGTGTGGGTGAAAATAATGATTTTCATGGAGGTATATGAACGGTATCTTCATGCATTCCTGACCATTCTGAATGCAAAGCGTGGCGACAACTGAACCTGAATGCGCCTACATGAAGGTCTTACAATAAGAGTGGCACTCTTGATACTAGTCTGTATATGAGCAACATATTTACGGTAGAGTAAACATAATCACACTCAAAAGTGAACACTGAAATTCTAAGTCACAGCTAATATACAAGCTGTATAGGAGTGTGCAACTGAATAAGATAACTTGCAATTGAATAATGGGTTCCTCAAGAGGTGTATAAGGAAGGCCCTGAAAATTTCTGTGGTTGTGGATTATTCAAGTGATCTTATTATTGACCTTAGACTTAACTGTGAAGCATCACTACCGTTAACAAGAACGTACTCTACCTGTTACCGACCCTTGGCCCTCCTCTTTACCCTGATATACAGAGAGAGAGAGAGAGAGAGAGAGAGAGAGAGAGAGAAGAATCATTAAAACAAAGTACGTATTAGCTGGCAGCTTTGTTTTAAATAGCTGGACAACATGTACTAAGAATCAGGAGTGAACAAATTGACTTTGTACAATGGGTCAAACCCTCTCACGTTAAGGCAACAAAGACATTATCAAATCAAATTAGTTCATGAGTAAAAGAAATATGTAAATTAGCTTTAAAATAGAAAACAAAACAGAGTACGGTGAAATTAGTGAAATAATACGGAACTGTTGAAGACCACTACCTGTAATATCATCTGCTCATTACTTATGCAAATAAGCTAATTGATGCTAATAATAAGCTAATATTCATTAAACAATAGATCATTTACCAATTACCTTTGTACACAGACCTTAAATCCATTACATATGTTTCTTAATGACATGCAATTAAACAATCGATACCGCTATTCCGATTGGAAATATGCATGCAAATGTTTATTCATATGATTTTTTTTTAAATAAATGACACAAAACTGTAAATACACTTTAATATTAAAAACAATTAATACATAATTAAAATTAATGAGATTTTTTAATAAGTAAATTATTAAGCCCACTTTTGAAGTTTTAATGTGAATACCACGGCCATTAATCTCAATAGTCTGTCTAATGTGAATAATGTTTATGCATTTTATCAATAAAATATAACAAATTTTATATCGACATACGTTAAACCTAATCAAATTTGATTATTTAGTATCCGAGATACTTTACTCTTTATATAAAAAGCTAATGTATTATTAGATTTAATTAATATATATTTAAAAAAATAATGACATTTCCTACGACAAATTGCTCCAAGTATGTTCACTGATATTCTTATAGTCCAAGGGCCGCCTATCAGCGCCCGTCTAGTACCAATCTCGGCCTAGTCACTGGGTCATTACATGCGACATTTTGAAGGGCTCCAGTGCGTGGGGGATGTATCACTAGAAGTTATGTAGTACCTTGAAATGTCGAAATGTCTAGTCACTGGGACATTTTCTGCGACATCTCTAGAGGCTGCATGTACGGTAAGGAGTATGAGCCCGCATATAGCGCCCCCTGTCGGCAACCGTTTCGTGCTGTTACACTGCACATGTGTGGTGATGAGTGCTGAGATCGTCAGAGTGTTGGGGACATGTAGTAAGCCCTCGACTTCTTTAGGTCTGAAAATTTCTTTTCTACACTATATGTGTAGATGATGCACATTGCTTAAATTTTTTTAGAAACATCTTATTGCATGACGGGGCGATTTTTTGGGACGAGCCTCCTCTCCCCCCTCCCAACCAATGACCTTTTAAGACAATTTTTATGCATGACAACCGTTGACCCCTCCCCGCAAAAAAAAAAAACCTGGATCCGCGTCTGCCCACCCGAATGCAAACCCATCGATTTCAATTTTTTATTTCTGCCATTTTCTGTTTCCGCCATTTTCTTTTATTGATTATTCTCCTTTCGTATCTAGGTGAGGCCTACAGGGGTGGACGAGTTTATTGTTATATCTATAACTGCGTTAAATTGTTTCATGGTTCGATTTCGTACCCCCAACAAAAATAAAACCAAGAGTGCAAAACAATCTAATATTTATTAATTTTTTGTTTGCTTCTTTTTTTTTGCGCTAGATCTCCAATGTTGCTCATTTTAAAAGCTGACTCTTTGCCAAAATATTATTTCTGGATTACAGCTTCGCACCTAATAAGTACGATTGGCCTTGACCTTATTTATTGTACCGTACACCCCATTACAGTTTCTGCATTATCGCCCACCTGTGTCCCCCCCCCCCCCCCCCCCCCCCCCATTTTCTTATGGCTGATTTTCAAAATCGGCAAAATATTAATTATCCCTCAATTGCATACATCTAATTTCAACACAGATACAATGACTGTTTAGTCCAACGTAATGCCTCAACAGAGAAGAAATCTTTAAAATCTGGCCTGGTAATGAGAGTTGTTTGTAGTGGCCCGTCCGATGCCGGTGGTTCTCTTTGAATTATCCCGTTTCGTCCACCTGGGTCTAGAGACTACCTAGCGCCACCAAGTTGTGTCTTTTTTCTCTCATACAGATGTACCTATATACATTTGTATTCTGTGGAAACGAATAAAAAGCTAACACTAAATCAACCTAACGTAACTCCATAAGTTACCTAAGAAACCATTGATAATCTATATAATCAGCTACTACCACCTCGCGGCAAATTATAACACTACTTCATGGCTCTCTGACCGACCAGAACTGGCATTATCGTCTATCGGTACATGGAATCAAGTTTTTCTTACGCATTTTAGCAGCAACTATGAACACTGAGGCCTTGGCAGGTACTAATATTATAATTGTAACTAGAATACGGGTAGTCGACAAGCGACTACGTGTATCCGCCAAAATCAGAGAAGGACGGGTGAAGTGAGGCATTGATTGAGTGGCAAGGGGATATAGAGTTACATGTGTTAAATATTAGAATGGATCTCTGCCACATAAACATGATAGTAGGTGGCGCCACCTGTTATTTGAACGAGAAACTATCCAATATATATACACATGCAAAATTTCATGTGGAAAAGTCAAACCACTGCAGAGATATGAGTGATTTTATCCCACAGCAGACAAACAGATGAACGCTGTGCAAAAATGGCTGCAGGTGGCGCCACCATTTTTGTTCGTGTTATAAAGCTATCCAAGGGCTACATTTGTGTAAAAAAATTTTCCTGATTGGTTGAATGAGTCTGGAGATATAAGCATGGATGTCTACAGCGTGAACGTGAATGTAGGTGGCGCCACCTGTCATAAAATCAAGAAAGCTATGCGGGATGTATAAGCATGCTGAATTTCAGGTAATTGGGTCAAACCACTGCAGAGATATGAGTGATTTTAACCCAAGGCAGACAAACAGATGGACGCTGTGCAAAAATGGCTGCAGGTGGCGCCACCATTTTTGTGTATGTTATAAAGCTTTCCAAGGGCTACATTTGTGTATTTTTTTTTTCCTGATTGGTCAAACGGTAAATATAAGCTTGGATGTCTGCAGCGTTAACGTGAATGTAGGTGGCGCCACCTGTCAGAAAATCAAGAAAGCTGTCTAGGATGTATACGCATGCCGAATTTCAGGTGAATTTGTCAAACCATTGCAGAGATATGAGTGCTTTTAACCCCAGGCAGATTAACAAATGGACACTGTGCAAACATGGTTGCAGGTGGCGCCACCTTTTGTTGTGTATGTTATAAAACTATCCCAGGGCTACATTTGTGTAAAAAAATTTTTCCGGATCGGTCAAACGGTTCCCGAGATATATTGGTTTATGTGTGGAGCGTAAACGTGAATGTAGGTGGCGCCACCTGTCATAAAATCAAGATAGCTATCTAGGATGTATATGCATGCTGATTTTTAGGTGAATTAGTCAAACCACTGCAGAGATATGAGTGATTTTAACCCCAGGCAGATGAACAAATGGACACTGTGCAAACAAGGTTGCAGGTGGCGCCACCTTTTGTTGTGTATGTAATAAAGCTATCCCAGGGCTACATTTGTGTAAAATGTTTTTCCGGATCGGTCAAACGGTTCCCGAGATATATGGGTTTTGTGTGGAGCGTTAACGTGAATGTAGGTGGCGCCACCTGTCGTTAAATCGAGAAAGCTATCTAGGATGTGTATGCATGCTGAATTTTAGGTGAATTAGTCAAACCACTGCAGAGATACGAGTGATTTTAACCCCAGGCAGATGAACAGATGGACACTGTGCAAACATGGTTGCAGGTGGCGCCATCTTTTGTTGTGTATGTTATAAAGCTATCCCAGGGCTACATTTGTGTAAAAAAATTTTACGGATCGGTCAAACGGTTCCCGAGATATATGGGTATATGTGTGGAAACAGACGCACAAACGGACGCTGGGCAGAGATGAAAGGTCAGAGGTCAAGGTTAATTGGTTAGGCACCAGTTCACATGTGACCCGATAATTTGTGTAAGTTTCGGAAAAATCTGTCTAGTAGTCTCAGAGGAGTTCTCCGGAAACGAACGCGGCGGCGGCGGCGGCGGAACCCGGTCAAAAACATAGTATCCGCAAAACTTCGTTTTGGCGGATACAAATATTACTCAATATTATTGAGTAGTGACAGCCTGGAAGGCTAGACATCCTTTAGATACAATCAGTTACTTACTGGTAAGTATTTTGTTGCAGCAGTAAACTGACCAAAAATTTAATATTAAGGTTAATGATATCGTCAATAACCTCGTTTGTCTTCACCGTATCTGGCAACAGGTAACAAAGGAGATTTATTTAAGATTTCCTCCCTAAATAATACGAGAGTACTTCGTCCGGAACACGTTGTTTATTTTATAAGCTGTCCCCCTGTTAATTCTCACCTGTTCCAGGGGCCCATCGGGCATCTGAATGCGGGTGAGTGTTCTTTTCTTGGTTGTTCACCAGCAAAAGACATTTAGATGACATATTGTTAAATAATGACATTTTCATTGCTAGAGTTTGGTCGGTATAGGTTTGTATGGACCAAAACAAATGCATTATGAATCAACACATTCAATATGATATACTCATTTAGCAACGTATAAACACTCATTGGAAAATAAATGGAACTAGGAAAGACAACCAGCCAAGTTTAAAGCTCGCAAACGATGATATTATCACCTTGATAAATCGTCAACGTGGAGATAACAAACATGACAGTGTTTGATGTATATGCAGCAATCTTATCGAACAGCATTTTATTATACATATCGAAACATCTTTGCGTTTATTGATCTCAAACATACTAGGTGGCACACATATTTTTACGCACCTTCATATATGCAACGTGCGCATATATATGCCACGTAGGCTTTTAGGAAAGACACGTAAGTTCCCTCGAGGAAGGAATATTAGCCCTGACGAACCAAGTAATCGTTACAAATTAAGGGCAGGAGAGGAATAATCGTAAGTACGTTACATGATTCTTGTTTCTCAAAACGTGTACACTGTGGTTGCCTTTTTGTTCGCGAGGGTTTTAATTCCCGAATGGCAAATATGAAACCCCCAGGAAAAATATGTCCCATTGACTGATATGAACAAGAGCACATGAGTACATGATGTATATGATTGTATTATTGATTATAGCTTGCTGTACAATCCATGTGAAAAGTTTATATTCAAATAAGAGTCAATGGCTGGCTTCCCCTGTACCTTTGTCATGCACTAGTAATTGAATGTTACTGATCGGCTGGTTCTTCATTGCCTTTTAATACGCCCGTCTATGACGGGACGTATTATGGTATACGGACCCACGGCCCGTCCGTTAATTTTTAGTGTCGCCGCGATACTTACCGGGGCTTTGATAGATTTCATGAAACTCACTATAACCATTTATCAATATATTATCTCTCCCGAGTTTGGTTTATGGGCAAAACATACACATGATCATTAAGGTCAGAGGTCACTTGGCTACTACGCGGATGTCTCCGCGATAACCTACCAGGAAACTCAACAAAGTAATTATATTAATTATAATATCTCGCCTAATTTTAATTTCCAGCAAAATCCAATACTTTTCTTTCATATCATTCTCGGCAATATGATGCGAACATTTTATATTTAGTAAGCACGAGATACTAAAGTGTGTGCAGGCAATACGTATAGTATGCACACAGGAATTACTGTGAGTTATCTCCAAGCAAGTGCAGATTGCCAGGATTTTTAAGTCTGGTGTTTGTTTTTTAGGTTGACATTTCATATATGTTCATTTTAAATATATATGTCTGTATATGTATATATATATATATATATATATATATATATATATATATAATATTAAGCACCTTTTACTACAGAAAATAGCATCACAGACAGTAAGGCAGTTCTAATAATAGATACCATTTAACATTTACTAGTTTTACAAATATATTTCTTTTAATTTTTGTAGGTGATTGGAAAAAAGATGTACAGGCAGACAAGTTTAATTGTTATGGTGTGTGTATTAATTGTCGTCATCGGTCTGTATATCGTCCCTGCGAGATGGGGTGCCACACAAAATAACACTAAATCTATTTTTCAATGGTCGATATTCAAGCAAAACAGCGTTCTAAAGAGCAGTCTCCTAACGTCAGACGGAACGGTAAAACACTGCGTCACCCGTTATATGATTCGCTCCACACTTAACAAACCAACCAAGAATTATGACGGTATCCTGCACGTGGAGAGTAAAGAAACGGCGGCCGAGCGAAAGCAATCTTTTGAAACCATTTACAAAAAGCGCACGTGGGGAGGCGTTCCTAATAACGCCGACCCAAGATTGAAAGACGTGTTAGGATCGGGTCCAAGCTCGACGCTGGATTACACCCAAGAAATAATGGGAGTTCTTCATACTGTAATAAATGAATTAAAGATGGTCTTGAATAAGCCAAAAATACGCCTGCTTGATATCCCATGCGGAGATTTCCAATGGATGTTCCGATTCTTGGTTCAAAGAAATGATATAGATTACACTGGCATGGATATTGTACCTCTGTTAATTGATAATCACAGGAAAGCCTTTAAGGACGTCCCTGATTGGACATTTATTCAGGGAGACATCGCGGAAGCCCAACCCCCGGGACAATATGATTTGCTAGTTTCGAGAATAGCATTAAACCACCTTCCTTATAAGGCGGTGCTTAAAGCTCTCACTAACCTTAGCAAAGCTGGTAAGTATCTCTTGTTAACAACAAACGCAGGAGTTCAGAAAAATGTTGACTTGAACAGTGTACAATCCTTCAGATACAGACATCTCAATTTCGAAATACCACCAATATCTTTGGAGCCACCATTATGTATGGCCCGTGACGGACCGCCGGGCCGCGCCAGAAATCATTCCATTGCACTTTGGAAACTTCCCCTCCACCAGGTGGCGCCATGCTCTACCCAACGGATCAAAATTTCTCCATCAATAAGCGACCATGATTATTTTGTTTGTGGATAAGTCAATCCACGTTCCGCACATACAGGGACACATAGAGTAATCTAGAGAAATAAATTGAGCACTGATGTGGCAATATGCAGGACTGATTGATATTGATGCTGAAAGTGAACACCAGGTGGCGTTAGTGACTTTGTGGCACATGTTACTACATTTTCTTGGCTTTTTTTATAAAAGTTCCAAGGGATGACCTTTAGTTTATAAGGGTCAAATAGGCGATGAACCCCTTCAAAGGATCTTTATCATGCGTGAGATTGTAACATTACGTCAGCTTTCATAAGGTAGCAGGACTGGTCAAAATCCTATAAATTGGTGGGGTTTTTTTCAATAAAAGGTATACATTATATTGAATGCTGGGCGGATCTAATGCAGCTGAGCACATTTTGGGTCGCCGGTTGCATTTTGTGGAAAAGGGTGATTTCTATTCAGTAACACCAAGATGTGTTGACAGGGTGTTTGTAAACTAACTCCAGCCCTGCCACAGGCCTGTCAATCACTCTGCCCCCAGCCCTTACCTGGGTCATTCAGCCAATCGCGAGGTGCAAGTGTTTAATAAATGCATGGGCCAAGTACCTCCGTTCACGAGGTGGCAAGAACTGACGGTCGACGTTTGATAGCCCAACCTAATTAGCAGAGCATACAACTGATAAGCGCTGGAGAGCAACCCTGACTCTAGCTAATTAATGTGCAAAAAAACCGTCCTTGTGAATGATCTGTTAGTGTCATTGGCCTTTCTGTCTTTTGTTGGGTATGTTTCGCCGAAACACAAATTTTCAGTTGACATCATGTTATTTCTGCTATATCCTGAGCCTATCGACAGATGCACGAAGTTACTTTATATTAAGCTGCTTCATATCCCAACCATAACGTCTATGATATTCATACTGTCAACAAAGCAACAAATAAATATTACGCCAATACCAAACGAAACTACGATGGGCCGACGACGCAAATCCTGAATGCAACTTGGAAAAACTGCAGCAGTTGAATGAAATCAAGAAGTCTCAGCGAGCCGGACCTTCTTCCGTGATCAAACTGATGGCCAGCGACGATGAATCGTCAGATGACGGCATCTCTAAAATCTTCTGCCAACCACAACGTGGAGACCCACTGTCCGTCCGGTAAGTAATAGTATTGAAATATATAATGTTACGCACTAAAAAGTGCATATAAACGGTTTATAAAACTAAACTGTATAAACAGTGAGGTTCAAAAATGTATTAACTATTAAATTAGTAATTATATATTCACGTTTATATATAATCATATATATAATTTATTAATAAATAAATAAAATATTATAATTTATTATTAAATGTTGGATCAGAATATACGCCATATCTAGTTTATTATGCGTTTTTTTTTCAGGGGCCTACGCGGTCAACCTCCAGACCTTCTTGGACGCTGTTATTTTATTATTGATTCCATGTAAATAAACCTTCTTATAAGATAATCGGGCTCCTTCTGTGACTTTAATGTGTGTGCATGATGTATGAATGTTACAAACCATCGTCTTCCTATACTTCCCTCCAATAAATTTACAATAAGTCCAGATTTCACATATGACTTGTATGTGTATGCGAGATTTGTATGATCGTTATAAACTCGTCTCTACTGTCAACTCCTAAATGCCTATAATGTATGTAACATGTAATGGCCAATGATGTTGGCTTGTTCATTCACATTGAGTAGAGGCGTCGGTGTATAATGAATTAGAAACACTGACTTTCATTATCGCCGTACAGGGTTTGAGTGACATGTTGGTAATTCCTGTGATTATTTTAATTTCTAAAAGATTATCAGCGAGATATTTGTTTATTGGTATATGTACCTGACTCGGTGCCTCATTTAATTAACGTTGGTTAATTGATGGGCATAACATTATCAACCTACCATTAATATGCTGATCCTGGCAAACAGCAACGTTAACTCAGAAGATCATTTAATCATCGTTAAACCTATTTTCCTTTCAAAGGTAGCGAAGCATTTAATAAAGGTAAATTTCAGTTCCTTCATGCTACCACGAACATCATGCAGTTATTAGCGTTATCCCATAAAAATTTAAAGACACCTCTTGAATTAGCCAATGAAACACCGATTGGCTTTTGGTGTCTATCCGACTCATGATCCAGATCAAGTAAGATAGGTATATTAACAAATGTGCAGTCACAATTGCCGATTGAACATGGGAATATGGGCCGAATAAGTGAATCGAAATACTTGTTGAACGAACTTGTTCAGCAATGAACCTGGCAATATGGGCAAATAAATGAATGAAAACTCGGGTTGTGGAGTACCCCACATTAAGCATATATCGCCCGCATGGAAGAGGCCTGCATTCCTGAAAATGCCTTTTGCTGGTTCTAATTTTGCATATGTTGGGAAAAATTAATCAAATTGATTTTCTTCAAATTTTCCATGGTAATAGAAACGTGTAATGATCACATGTAGGGGTTGATCTATGACCCAAAACGCACAATGAAGGCCACATATAATAGACTGGCCCTATCGATGCAATGGTTTAGACTTCTCTTTCTCCTTGACAGGGCCATCAAACTAAATTGCGTAGGCTGTGTCGCGACGCTTATAGCAGCTACAACCGTCTCGCGGTTGATTCTGTTACTATACGTACTTTACGGCTCTCTGGCCGACCTAGAAATGGTATTGACGTCTATCGGTACATTAAATCGAATCTGGTTGGTATAGGTTTGTATGGACCAAGTCAAATGCGTTAATAGTCAGAACATTAAATAAGATTTACTCATTAAGCAACGTATTCATACATTGGCAAATAAATGGTGCTATGAAAGAGAACCAGCTAAGTATCAAACTCGCATACGCTGATTTTATCACCTTTACATTTCGTCAGTTGACGAGATAACATACATTATAGTTCAGGATGTACGTGCAGCTATTTTATCTATAAGCATTGATTTCAAACATACCTGTAAATTTTGAATCCAAATGTGGCACACATTTTTATACGCACCCGTAAATATGCAACTTGCGCATATATATGCCACGTAGGCTTTTAAGAAAGACACGTAAGTTCCCACGAGTAAGGAATATTTGCCTTGAGGAACCAAGTAGTCGCAACAAATGGGTAGAAGATCAAACATTGTGAGTACGTTACCTGGTCCTTGTTTCTCAAAACACTGTGCTTGCCTTTTAGTTCGACTGGGTTTTAATTCCCGAATGAGAAATAATGGCAAATATGAAACCCTCGGGAATAAAATGCCCCATTAACTGATATGAGCAAGAGTTATGATTGTATTAGTAATAATAGCTAGTTGTACAATCCATGTTAAATAAATAAAGTTTATATTCAAATAAGAGTCAATCGCTGCCCCCCCCCCCCCCCCCCCGTATCTTTGTCATGTACTAATTATGGACTGTTATTGATCGGTTTGTTCTTCATTGCCTTTTTATTCGCCCGTCTATGATGGGACCTATTTTCGTTTACCAACGGTCC
Source organism: Sipunculus nudus (assembly GCA_026874595.1). Classification (NCBI taxonomy): domain Eukaryota; kingdom Metazoa; phylum Annelida; class Sipuncula; order Golfingiida; family Sipunculidae; genus Sipunculus; species Sipunculus nudus. The sequence goes on from CM049321.1 coordinate 10,936,898, forward strand.
GTCCGTTTACTGTTAGTGTGTCGCTGTGATATCTTACCAGGTCTTTGATAGAATTTCACGAAACTCACCGAAAATACTAAACAACAATTATTCCACCTGAATTCAGTTTATGGGCACAATCTACGTATATTCATCAAGGTCAGAGGTCACTTGGCTACCTTGTAATGTCGCTAACTTACCAGGATTATGGTGGATTTTGATCTATTAATCTATATAATGTCTCGCCTAATTTTGACTTCCAGCAAAATCTGTGCCATTTAATCAGGTCCGAGGTCACCATATTTCGGTGACGCCGTGATGACTTACCAAAAATCTGATGGGAGTTGGTTCAGCTGAATGTAAGTCAACTGAGGTATAGGAATGGCGCTTTGTCCGTCGGGCCGTCCGACCGTCCGGTCATCCGTTAGCAGGGCATAAATCGTACAAAAAACTTCTTCTCTGAAACAATATGGCCAAATATTTAATATCACAGAGAAATGTTCCTAGGGTAGTGCTTTCTGAAGTTTATTCAAACGGTCTCTGTTCAGTAACTTTTGGCTAAGTTATGGGAAGCTGAATTTAGTCATATGCCATAACAGCCCATTTTAGCTCAGTGGCTACAAAGATCTTCTTCTGAAAAACGACTGGGCCAGTTTCTCAAATCTCACACATTAATTATCCTCAGATGTTGATAATTCAAGTTTGTTCATATGGTTTTAGTTCAGTGCTTTTTGGCTGAGTTACGGGAAGCTTAGCTTAGCCAATTTGCTGTATCTTTCTGTATGAGTTATAACCTGCGAAACGTTTTTTGACTGATGCCACTGAAGCCAGTTTGTTAAATATTTTACAAGAATAATCCCTACAATAATTTTGATGGGAAGTTTGATGTATTGGCCTGATATTTTGACCTGTCTATGCCTCTTTGATGGTATTCTCATTTACAAGACAGGTGGTGCCACCTACATTGACTTTTGCAGTGTATGCGCCTGCTTATTTCTACAGAGGAATTTGATACATCAGCCTAAATTTGGGCATGTTTATACATACCGGGTAGCTTTATAGTGTACAAGACTGGTGGCGCCACCTACAAAAATTTTTGCAGTGTATGTCCCTGCTTATTTCACAGGAGGGGTTTGACATATCAGTCTGACATTGGGCATATGTATATATCTCTTTGATGTATACAAGACTAGTGGTGCCAGCTACAATCATTGTATTGCGGATGCCGCATAGGTTTCCGAAGAACTCCTCCGTAATCACTGGGCAGAATATTTTGAAATTCAAAATTATGATGGGGTCACATGTGAACTGCTGCGCCGTCATTTTTAGTTGACCTCTGACCTTTCCTCTCTGCCCAGCGTCCATTTGTGCGTCTGTTTCCAAACATAAACCTACATATCTCGGGAACCGTTTGACCGATCAGGCTAAAAATTTTGCACAAACGTACCCCTTGGATAGCTTTATAACATACACTTAAAACGGTGGCGCCACCTGCAACCATTTTTGCACAGCGTCCATCTGTTCATCTGCCTTGGGATAAAATAACTCATATCTCTGCATTGGTTGGACTTATCCACCTGAAATTTTGCATGTGTATATATCCTTGGCAGCTTTCTTGACAGGTGGGGCAACCTACATTTATGTATACGCTGCAGACATTCAGGCTTATATCTCAGGACTGGTTTGACATATCCCCCTGGAATTTTGAATATGTATAGATCTCACATAGCTCTTAATCATATCCAAAATTGGTGGCGCCACAGCGTCCGTCTCTTTGTCTGCCGTGGGCTAAAATCACTCATATCTTCAGTAGTGGTTTGACTTATTTGCCTAACATTTTGCATGTTTATACATCTTGGATAGCTTAATTTCTCGATTTTGTGGCAGGTGGCGCCACCTACATTTATGTATACGCTGCAGACATTCAGGCTTATATCTCCGGACTGGCTTGACATATCCCCCCTTTGCCTGTGTCTAGATCTCACATAGCTCTTAATCATACCAAAAATTGGTGGCGCCACCTGCCACCATTTTTGCACAGCGTCCTTCTGTTTTCCTGCTGTGGGATAAAATCACTAATATACAAGTAGTGGTTTGACTTATCTGCCTAATCCTGAAATATATATATATATATATATATATATATATATATATATATATATATATATATATATATATATATATATATATATATTAAAACAAATTTGATGTCAGATGAGAGTAGATATTTTTAGAAAAAAAAGGTAAACATAAATGGTGCCATCTGTAGTTTATAAACTCGTAAAAGTCACATGATTAATGTTTGGTAAAGCACATTACAAGTTGTAGGTAAAATCAAATATCAAATACAACATTAAGGGAATATGTTTAATCACGCTGAGGTAACGCTATGCCTCACATAAAGGCTATTTGTTTATTTCCTGATTCGAGTAGGATCGAAGAACTGGAAAGATCATTTTGATTCAAGTCAGCATGGGTGGCGATACTTACAACTAACACTGACATACCAGTCGTGGGAATAATATACTGCACGGGTACTGGTCATAATACAAACACTTGTGATCAGCAAAGGTAAAATAGAGTTAAGACAAAGGAGTTATATTTTGTTGGCTTGCACTAGTTAGGACAACCTATAGCATACAAACAAAATACCAGTCTTCAGACTTAGTTTTGTGTCCCTGGTTGACCCCGCCCTCCAACTTTTCCAGACCTTGGGACCTTTTTTATAGGTTTTGCCGTTCGTTCTGTCGTGGACCTCTCCTTTCTGAAACCCTGGATCTGGCCGTGTGAGGGCATATAAGTATAACTGTAGGTAGGCCTACATACACCCATTAGTTGATGGTAAATGATACATCAATGAAAGATTTCTTTGCAGGATATAATTTTGGCATAAAAAGTTGTATGAATTCTATCGATATAACAACTCCTTTGTCGTTTTTCCGAAGGGTGGGTGTAACTATATAAGAATGTTTAACTTAAGCTGTATATACCCAGGGGTCACAAATGGCATGTCAGGCTTGTAACCACTCTGAAGTCTATGTCCTTGAAATAATATATATATATATATATATATATATATATATATATATATATATATATATATATATATATATATATATATATATAAATATATTTAGATACGTCATCCGACATAAAACATCGATCCATTCATTCACTAAAAGCTACCACTTTCATACTGCTATCAGGCATTTTTATTACCTACGCATGTATACCTATCAAGCACACATGGTAAAAATTTGTCACTAAAATGGTACCGATACTACCGATGATCCAAATTTTGGGGTCTGGCTGAAGTAGGCCTAGCTACTATACAAGTATTACTTATTATATATAGTTAAGAAGATTTTTTCTATCCTATTTTTTAAATAAGATTATCAATTGCATATTTCTCAGATTTATATGGGACAAAATAGACGTATAGTTTCAGTACAATGTGATGTATAATCAAACATTTCTAACCATATATAGGCCTAGCTGGTAGTAGTAGGCCTATATATCTGTAAATCGTTGTAGTCATGCGCTCCAAATAAATGGGTACGACTTTGAAAATAACGAGTAGTCTGTAGTACGCAACGATTAGCCCTGCTGCTGTTAAAAGTCGGGACATTACATTTTAGCCTTCAAGTTGTCAAGCAGGCTGTCAGTTTATGATGTATGATGTATATATGCTGGGATCCCATTAGTTTCGGTCATTGCAATAAGGCGCAATCTTCAAGAAATGGAATCACGACCGCACTGAGACAACACATGGTAGTGTGATAACTGTAGTGAAGGCAAGTGTGTTACAAAATAATCCCTTAACTCTTTATAAGGGCACTTTCACACTAAAGGTTGGATATGAAAAATTGTTAAACAATGTGGTTCACAGGTAAGTTTTGTGGCTGAAAATATGATACATATTATCATATTTGTAAAGGCCACACCAGCCTCTATAAACACAGAAAATTTTATAACTCTAAGCCAATTTTTTAAGAAGTTCTGGCCATTTAAGTGTAATTTTCATCAAATTTTGGAGTCTCACTCACAAAAATGGAAAAATTTAATGTAAATATGACTGAAATTTGTTCACCAGAACAGAAATATTCTAATCACAGCACATGCTGTAACATGTAAACTACATGTGCTCCAAGTTTCATGACTTTCATAGTGGTGGTTAAAATTATCCAATCAATATCCTTCAGTATCATAATTGGTTAAAAAATTTTGCTGGGACCTGTCCTCTCCAGTACACTGCATCCTCACAAGAAATGTAATTCTCATGTCACAAAACAAAATCCTGCTTTAAACAGTCAGTATTATATCTAATCATGTTTTGGTAACTAAGGGCTGGGTATGTGTGTCCTGACCAGGATGATTTGGCACTTGTTTACCTGGTATATGCCTGTTAAAAAAATTGTCCTCTCCAGTACATACAGATAAAATTCACTTTAATGTAGAAATTAAAAGCATATTTAAGTTTATATGTAACAGGTAGCTAGGAAGATAAATTCCCTGGTGTTTGCATTGCATACCATCTAATATTCTGTGGCCAGTTTAGCAATGAGTGTATCTGTTAAAATGTCCTCTCCAGTACAATCATTTTTAACATGAGGCAGGCTAGAGGAATACTTCTCCAAGTAAGCTTAATATTTACTTCAAGTTTGTCCTAGTGATAAATATAAATAGACTGACTGGTTTAGGGAGGTAGTTTGGCTCATTATATATATAAATTAGCATGTAACTCCATTCATTGTCATACCAATGTTTAGAGTGATGAATCTTCATTGATGAATTCATGATAAAGCCTTTCTTTTACATGTTCCTTCTTTGTACAGAAGTGAGAAGCAGACAAAAAGCATACCTGCAATAACTGCATGTAAATTGCGACAGTGGCAGACTTTAATTTTGGGTTACTTAAATGTACTGGAGAGGACATTTTTTTAACACGGGATAAAAGTGTCAAATGTACAACCCTACAGTCTTTCAGATTTGCACGGTAGTTCTTGAAGCTTTCAATCACTGTGGATACCTAACCTGCTTACTTTTAATTTTAATAAATACCATGCAGTTTACTACATAGACCCCTTCATCTAATTCTTTGGGTATTATAAAAAATGTGTAATTGTATCTGTTTTTAACTAGAACCACATACATATTAAGATTCCTTACCAAATTAGACCGGTAGAAATAGTCGAACAGCCCTAATTTTCATTTTTACCAAAATCTAACATTTCATTATCTGGATCATTAACTCTCTTCATGTCACATATTTTATGTAACTGTGCCATATTGATGATTTTATTGCTGACGAATCAACGCAAATTGTTTTGGCCAAAGATAATTCTTATGAAAATACCAGTGCTTTTTGTTTCCTTGCCATCTCACCAGCTATGAATCATTATTACTTCATGAGAGCAACTACAACCATATTTGCAGATACTTTTGCCTCATGAAAAAGTCAACAACTTGTGAAACCAAAGAGTTTGGTAAAACAGCTTTTGAAACTATGGTCTCCCAAATTGCTGGTACACATTTTAAATGACACAGTTATCAGTGTTGGGGCTGGGGGTGGTTAGTGTGAAGGCATCAAGTGAACTTGGTCTTTGACAACGTGCTTTTATTTTTCCATCCATTTTACCAAGTCTCATAGCAAAGTCTATGAAAACAATGATATCAACATTGTCTTCTTGCAAAAGCTTAATTTTCTGGTTCCAGTTTATCTAAGTCTCAGAAAAGTTGTTTTTATATTTTAAATTCAAATTTAATGGTAAAATCCTCACAAGTAAAAAGCCAAAAGCAACTGAAATGTCCATTTTCACAACTGTTGTGTAACAATGTAAAATACTACTAGCAGGACCCATATCTGTAGTTATCACATGATACAAAAATGTATGTCCCAAATTTTGAATAAATTAATATATATATATATGGATATTTTCCCCAGGTCTACGATAAACATTTTGTTTATATTTCATTCAGGAGAGCTATGTTGTCTATGAACCAATTGTTTAATGTATGCTGTAAAATAAGTTGATAGATGTTGATATTCAAAGTAAATGTGTTGGAAATAAAGCATGAGTGCAAAAAAAAAAACAAATTATATTTGCATTACGGATTGTGAACAAAACTGCTTCTGATTAAAAATCTGTGAAATATTTAATTTTCAAGATGACCATTTCTCCAAATTTTTGTTAAAAATATTTTGTCTGGATTATATTTTTTTTCAACAAAGCAAAAGGTACAAGCCATTCAATATTTATAATCTCGCTTTAAGTGTCATTTAATATCATGGAGTCATAATTGACTTACATTATACTTAATAACTGATACTTGGGTATGTCTATTTTGTGCTCCTTTAACCACAAGGTCCAAATAGTTGCAGATGAACTTGCCTCTGGAAAATGAGGTGGACACTGATTCACTTTATGTTCAAGAGGTCCATGAACAATACAAGAGAGAAAGGGAACAAAAATATTCCTTTTGAATTCTTCCACAGTGCATGTTAAAATGTCCTCTCCAGTACAAATGTTGGTAAAAACCGTTATCATATAAATCAAGTGACAACAGACTAAGGCATCAACATATTTCCTGATTTCTTGAACTCTGTACAGCTGAACAACTTCTCTTACCATTTCTGTTACTAATTGTCCAGAGCAGTGTCAGAATAAAGACTGACAGCATACTTCCTTTAATCATAATTAAAATGCACTGTTAAATTTTTATAAAAATATGAAAATTTCATAAAACAAACAAATGTGATTGCAGTTTTTTTTACCATGCACTTAGGGCATGATCAAATACATCAGATAAAGACATTAGAATAAACCAATGAGCGAAAATTTAAATTATGTAGGGCTGTGAAGAGAAAAAGATTATTGTAAAAATTTGGAATGTTTGAATTTCTGAATTCAATGTAACTTTTATTAGTTCATAGGTAAAATGGTATACTAAACAGTTTCCTTTAGCTAAGATATATACCTTTTCAGGGGTAAACTTAATATTGCTCTGTTAGGTATTCAGTTTTTACTCCCCAGTGAGACTAATCACTCAACCTTTTGTGTGAAAGTGCCCATAAAGACCAGAAAAATCCTACAGTACAAATGCTATTCATATTGTTTATAATTTAGCTGCATATGTTTATAATAAAATGCCAAAATAATCCACACACAATCAACAAGGACATCTGGTGGCAAGTCATATGAAACAGAGTTTTACAAATGTCATTAACTATAGAGACCATTTCAACGTCTGCACATATACAAGCAAAAACCTTAGGCGACATAGTTTTATTTTTGTCAACACATTTGTGTGTACATACAGCTTGTGTATGAACAAGGGGATACATCCATCACAGACGCATGATATGAAATCTTTATAAGTAGGAATTAAGTACAGATTGTTAATATGTAAACCATAATCACTCAAATGCTACGAACAGGGGAGGTGAATAGCTGGTTTTTATCAATAATCAAATCAAGAACCTCCTAGCAAGTCATGTGACTGAAATTTAAAATGGGTTAAGTACCAATCAGACATGGGGTATTCATATTCAGTATTTGTATTTTAATGTATTCAAACACACAATTTATAGTATTTGTATTCATATTCAAATACTTTTATAAAATGTCAAATGTATTTGTATTTGCATTTGATTACATAGAAAATGTATTCATATTCAGTGAATACATAATGAATACTTTATTTTAATTAGATTTTGGTACTGTTATAAACATTTTTAACTCTTAAGCAAAATTCTCTTTCATTTACTAATCTGAGAAGCACTAAAACAGATGATATTAGAGTTAAACTAAATATTAAAAAATTGTTTTATTTATCGAGTGTTAACTCAAAATAATAACAATATTATCTTAAAAGAAGGGTTTTTTTTTTCTAAATACTATAACTAAAATAAATGAATATTAAATTACTGAAATATATTCTTGAATGCATTCATTAATACATTTTGAAAGTATTCACTTTCATTTTCAAGTACTTTCTTTTTACCTGCATTTGTATTCATATTCATGGAATTATATACTGTTCATCTTAGTATTCAAATACATTTTCAAAGTATTCACCCCATGGTACTAGTATACAATTTATTTAACTTCCTGAAGTCATGGTCAGAACAATATTTATTATTCATAACTGTATCAAACTGAAAATATTGTAAGGTTTAGTTTTTATTCAAAATGAGTGAATGCTCTCAATATCACACTTAAATACTTTATGCATTGCGGCTTAAATCCCTCCCCCCCCCCCCCCCCCCCATTGACCCATTTGACAATTTTAAAAATCTCCACTAGACTCTCATAATAAAAACACCCATCCTGTTATTATTTCACATCCACCCTCACTACTTAATTAGTCAGAGTGGGCCTGATTAAATTGGACTCAATATTATAAGGCCCTGCCATATATTGAGCCTGATATCCATACAGTGAGGGTTTCTACAATATAAGCCACAGTACATGCAACAGATCTGTTGCAGGTTCTTATTCTGAATTTTTTTATTGCCTAACAACAAGACACAGGATTACGCCATTTTGACACCGATAAACATGTTTCATAGTTTTGATAACAAAGAAACTTAAAATTGGATCATAATTTGAAAGTTTTTACTGACCTTTTAACTAGAGGCATATTGATCAACAAATTTATTCGGGACAGTGAAGAACACATTCATATAGGCACTTGAATACCTCAGTTGGGACCTCAGTGACTAGAGGGACAGAGAGCCATAACTTTGAACATTTTGTTTAATTTGTCCAACTTTGAATGAATAGTGACATGCTGGCACGATTTAATTGTAAAACTGGTTAACACTGGTTACAAGGGCATTGAGTTGTGTGTAATTTGAGGCTTATATTGTAGAATCTCTCACTGCATGGATATCAGACTAAATAAGCAGGGCTTTATAATATTGATTCTGATTAATTCCAGCTAGTCAGGTCTTGACATTAAAATCTGAAAGTACTTGTCCACTCAGACAAGTAACATCTAGCTTTTACGTGCCCTACAAATACCACTGGTTGAAGCTATATGTTGTATTACTTGTTTTGTTGGATGTGAGACAGTAAATATTTTCAAATGTGTGTATATTTATCTTTATATTTGTTCTGATAAATATGCATGTACTTTAAGATAAGAGGTATTGTAAATAGAATAAACTAATGAAAATTAGTCAAGATTAAGGCCTCTAGGTAATGGTTTATGTAAAATGCAATTGCTGGTTGGACAAGTAGGAGCCAAGTTTGCTGGCTCCAGGCAAGCAGTTAACCGTTAATGTTGAGCCCTGCTGGTGATTAACCACCCTACTCCCTGCTTGTCTCTCTGTCTGGTTTCCTCCGCCAAGTGGGGCTTAAGTTTTTGCCAGAATTGGTTTGTCTGTTAGCAACATCACTAAAAAATTTTTAACATATCTGATGAAATTTTCAGAATAGCTCAGCAATGATACAAGGAATAATTGATTAAATTAAGGGGGTGATCAGGTTCAACGTCAGGATCCAAGATTTTTTTTAAGAAAATGCTGTACTTCTGGCAATGCCATATATGTGGGTAATGAGCTGCCTTATTAAGTTTGTTGCCACTAGATGGCGCTTGTGTGAGTATGCTATATATCATTCAGTTATTGTTGTGCTGGGGTAATCACACATTTCTGACAGTGCCATTAGGGGGTTAATGAGCTTCCTTTCCACAGGTCTGCGCTCTCTGAGTGCTATTCTAGTTATGGAACTACTATCCCCCATAAGTTTTCTAGTTATGATACCACTATCCCCCAAAAGTTAATACCACACCACATTTAAGGTAAAGTTTGGCAGGTTTTAAATATTCTAAGTTTATTTCTCATGATTATGTTTATATTTGGTAAATTTATATTAATATTACTCTGTAAGATAGAGGAAAAGCTTACATATAGAAGTTTACGGGTCAATTTTGAATGTACATGTTATAGTTATTATAACTGTTTGTATCATCCATTTAAAAAAAACTAAATTAACATTAAAATATGCTTTTCATTGCATGCTGTGGTATATTGTAGTCAGGCATGGATTCATTTGAGGAAAACACACTTTCAAAGACTTCAGAAGAATCTGATGGAGAAATATGGGTAAAACAAGAAGAAGAAGAAGACCAACATTCAGTTGAAAGTCACAAAACTCCAGCTGTATCAGAATCTGCATGCACAACTTACATAGTGTTAGATACCATAAAATCTGAGAACATTGAAAATTTGACTTTGCCTTGCAAATCAACAGAGGAGGGCAAGGATTTAGCTGATGACAGTCAGACAAAAGCCTTAATAAATCACCAATCAGAGCTGTCAGTCTGCCAAAAATGTGGGACAAGTTACTCTAGTGATTATGAGCCTGATGAACGAGACAGTGAGTCACGAAGTACAGATGAAATACATATGTGTGAAAATTGTCAGAATTCACACTCAAACACTTTTTCAGCAGAGACTACAATAGAAACAAGCTGCACTTTTTGTGGAAAATCCTTTGCTAATGGCAGATACTTGCGGAGACACATTAAGATTCATACGGGTGATAAACGTTACAAATGTGAAAATTGTGGTAAAAGTTTCATCACAAAAACTCAACATGAACGTCATGTACGCACACACACAGGAGAAAAACCGTTCCAGTGTCAGTATTGTAAGAAATGGCATGCTTCAAAGGGTGAACTAAGTGTGCACATAAGAACACATGAGACTGATAAAGCTTTCAAATGTCATATCTGTAACAAATGTTTTCCCACGAAGAGACATCTGACATTACATTTCAGATGCCACACAGGAGAGAAACCATTTGTGTGTGAATTTTGTGGCAAATCTTTCACCTCCAGCACAAATCGGGCTCGCCATGTTCTCGTCCACACTGGGGAGAAACCATTTGTGTGTGAGCATTGTGGGAAATCTTTCAGAGAGAAGTGTCAGCTTGTCAGACATGTCAGAACCCACACCGGGGAGAAACCTTTCAGTTGCGAGTTTTGTAGCAAATCTTTCATCGATCAGAGCCATCTTGCACGTCACGTTAGGACTCATACCAAAAAGAAGTTTCACTGCTGCGAGTACTGTGGCAAAAGCTTTTCTGAAAATAGCAACCTCAAAACCCATAAGAGGATACACACGGGAGAGAAACCGTACCACTGTGAACTGTGTGAGAAAAGTTTCACTCAGAAGAGTAACTTGAAATCACACATGAGAACACACTTTAGTCATAAGCCAGACACAGAATTTACCACATAAGACAGTATGAGATGAAGTTTTTCTCTGAGAATAATTTTTTCTGCAAACATGAGTAGGATTGGGGCCAGTCATGTAGGGCTGAAGTCTATACTTGGACTTGGAGGTAAAAACTCGAGAAATCAGGCGGAGTCCATCTAGAGTCCAATAGAAAACAACTCTATCACATTTTATAAAGACTTACCTACATGTGCAAACTGCTAACAGAATATTACAATATAATTTCATTATATACATATATATATTTATATACCAATTTTCGCTCAGCATCTGTAGCTATAAATGTAATTAACCATTATGGTAAAATCGTGTGAACAAACTTAATAATATACATGATAATCTGAGATTTCTATTTTAAATTGCTTTTTATCATATGGATATTTGTATTGGACTCTGACTTGGACTCAGGTTCCGAATGACTCTGACACAAAGAAGGATGACTTGGACTGGAACCTCAGTTACCAGACTTGGACTTGAGTGGCCTGTACTCAGAGTTGCACACAGACTCTGATGGTGTCGACTTTACTACAACACTGGTTGGGACGATTACCAGTATCCAAAAAAAAAAAATCACGATATCAGTCAATTAAAATAACTGAACTGTTAACTTCCTTAATATTGTTGTTATATCACAATTTGTCTTTTAGTCCATTGTTTCGGTTCACATTAATTGATGAAATAGACTTGTGTTTTCAGAGTAACATATAATCTCAAGAGAGAAAATAATAACAAAGAAATACAGTAATCATTATATATACAAAACATGTATATAAATATTTTGAATTTATAATAACAAATTAATAGAATCATTAAAAATTATGTAAGTACCACTGACAGTTGTGATATGACACAAGGGCTCGAGTTCCTGTGCCAGATAATAATATCACAACTTATTGCAATAAATTTTTATATTATTTTTGTGATATAGGAAACTGATATTTCCCAAGAGAAAACTTGAGGATATATTTAATATTTTGATCTTTATATTTATATTTTTTAACATTTCATCCTTATTTTTTTATATTTAAAACATTTCTATTCATGATGTTTAATAACTTTATTTTTTTATAATAAATTTATGGAGAATGTGTAGTTTATTGTTAATGCTAAGGGATAAATGCTAAGTGGCAAGTATTATCCACAATAACAGGAGCTAACTTTTAAAACTTAAGTAAAATTGTTTCAGAGAAAAGCATTTTCTCACAGTAAGGGGGCTATAGTATGTTGTGATATTTTATATTTAACATTTATCATATATATCATTTATTTTTGATCTTTTAACAATTTAATCTTCTCAATGATAAATTCATGGGATGGGAGGATATTGTTGTTTATACTTATTGAATAATGCCCTTAAAATTCCAGATCCCTCAAGAAGTGGGGGGGGGGGGGTTCAGCTAAGATTCCTTATATATGGCATGCGGAATGCTTGTTAAGAGATTTCGTAAGTAACTGGCACGGCAACATACATTTTTTGTGTGGAACCGGCAATATTCGCTGCATGTAGTGACTTGTTAATAGCCGGATCAAATTCCACATGCCACAGCTGCTCGTAAGGAATCTCACTTTATTTATTTAGTCAATAACGATTTTATCTACATTCTCTTTTCTGTACATAAGGACTTAAGTCTTAAAAACTTCCGAAAAATAACTTCACATATATTCAGCTCATGAGAAAAGAGATTGAAACCAACCCTCCTCTGCCCCTTGATCCACCCTGTTGTATTTCACCTTGTAGGTTAAAGGGGCCTCAGGTTTGAGCTGCATATTTTAAGTAATTAAAAAGTAATTGATATTTACTTGTCCCATCAGTTTGCACAGATCATATTATTGACTCACTGTAGTTTGCTGGTCACTCCTCATGTCTAGGTTTGTAAAATATAACAAAGCCTCAAGGCTCACATAATTATCATCCATAGAAGTCTGATTTACCTGCTCAGCATAATGGTCAATATATCATAGTATAAAAGTCTGTGTTTTGTCACCTGTTGGAGTCCAACGTGTCTATGCTCAACAACCAAGGTCCCGTTTGTCATGAATTTCATCAGATTTAATCTTTACTTTATCCACACTTGTTCAGTACCCATAGTATTCATACATACATGTATATTAAAAACGAATATATTTATATATATATATATATATATACATATATACATATATTCAAAAGTAAAATATTTATAAATAGTAAAATATTGAAATTGTTGTATTGAAACCATATAAGCTGAAACCCCTCATGTATTGAGGTGGCAGTTTTCTTACTTTGTAAAATCCCCCTTGCTTCTAACATCTGAATGTTGAAGTTTGCTGGTGGTTCCTTTTATATATACATATGTAATACCCAAAGTAATTTTATATATCTCTTCATTTATGTTTTACTTAATTATTTTTTTTATTTTACAAGTGTCAGTACATCTATATAATTTCATTACTTCGCTATCAATTAAAAAATGGATAAAAGTCTTCTTTCTTATTTTTTCTTACAGGTATTTCTCAAGGACCAATTCTATGTAAGCAGCGATTTATGTCATCTTGAGGAACTTAAATTTTTGTTTTCATTTAAATTTTGCTTCAGTATAAAATCATGTGTCATTGTCAGTGGACCTGTTACCAGATAATGGGTCACAAATCGTAACCTGTTTATTATAACAATAATTATTCAGCAAACTAGTTTTGAAAACGCGAAATTCAGCATCAAATGAAAATTCGACATTTCCATGTGTGCAAGGCTGTTGAAGTAAAGATTTACAAAAAAAGCCTTAACAGAATTAAATATAATCCTCATTTTAATGGAGAAAAACAATGCATTCCTCTATTAAAGTCAATTCTTTAGTACCGCTTAAAGAAGTAGAAGTAGTGAGGGGTGGGTGGAAACCCTTTTGTACCGCCTCGAAAAAATTCTCTCGGAAGCTCTGATAATTATAACTGCATCTCAAGCTATTCTTCTATTTAATATTCAGGGCACGCACAACTTATTGGTGGTGGTGCTCAGTAACTGCAATAACAAACTGCCATTCTGTCTTGACTTAAGATAATACTGCTTTTAGAGCGTTCAAGTTGAGCTAGTTAACATTAACTACAACCAGTGGTAATATGTATATATACCCAATCTCAGTCTCGCTTTTGGTTGGGTAAATTGTGTGACTTTGTTTAATTAGTTAAATAGGCAACGTGAATTGTTATGGATTGATGAGTATGAGAAAGTTATGCCTGTGAATACGTTTTTCTTGGAACGTTTCTGGTGTGCCCATAAGGATTATATGTACGATGTTCAACATATATGTGTCCACCTGTATTATACGTTTATGAAAAAAATATTCTTCAAGTCAGCATATATAAGTGATAGTCTAATATGACAATCAAGATATTTGATATAAATCTCCAATTTATGTTTTACATTTTTTTTCTAATCTTTCTAATGATCTGACAGATCAGATGTGTAGCTGCATGAGTAGCATTTTTTAGCTTGTCATATTTTTGCATGTGACCAATGACCTTGACCGCCAAGAGTAGGCTGATATGTTGTAAAATGTAGACTAATTTTTCATATTTTTTTTTAATTCCTGTAATACTGTAAAAGGTAGGTATTGATTGCCCTTGTGGAAATTAGCTCCATTAATCTTCTACCCTAGAGTACCATTTTCTCCCTCGAAATGTAAATAAATTTTCTTCGCATAGAAAAGATGAACATGAGGGAATGGAACAAACATAAGTAATGAACACATATAGTTATGTCTTGCTTTGTTTCAAACATTCCTCACCAGTATGACCTCTTCTGAACGATATGCCGATTTCTATGAAGATAGGTTTCAGTGTATACAGAACTGTAAATTGTTAAGGGAGATTTATTTGCTTTTTTTTCATAAGATACAAACATCGGTTCGAGCAACCTTATCAGACTTTCGAAATCGACTTTATTTTGAATTTTAACTGTCAGTTAATGTTGTCTGGTTTCTGTTATAAATTTACAACTGTGGTCAAAATTCGTTTGGACCAGTCACAGTGAGCAATTGATGACTAATGATGCATGTACATGTAAACGGGGAAATACGTTTCGGTAGACTATCTAATTTAATTATCCTTTAACGTGACAGTTAACTTGCTAAGGCCAAAAAAAATTAAAGGTATGGTTCTCAGGCACCGCCCGCATCAATTTTAAACCCCCGCTTCAAAACTTTTTATTTTGATTTTCAATAAAAATTTTCCAATTTTGAGCTGCTGCCGCTCCGAATTTCTTTCAAGAAGATAAAACCATACAATTTACTTTGTTTTGTAGTGCTTTTACTTATTTAGCAAAATAAAACTGTTATTTTCTTGCTTTACCCTTATCATTTGACATTTTAATCGAAACATACCAAAAAATTTAAAATAAAAAAAGCGCCCGCCCGCATTGATTTCTGAAAAAAAGTGCCTGAGAACCATACCTTTTTTTTATTTTGGCCTAAGTCAGAATTATTCATTCGTTTGCTACATGATAGCTACAGATAAGTAGACGCGTGCCCCATACTCATTAAATCGACCCACTCTGAACCATGGCACAAATTTAAGAAGTCGGCTGGGATACAGACTTCAGGTTACACCAATTTCTGGCTACTTCACCCCCATTCCGCTCGTTGATTTAACAAAATGATAAATTCTCATATTTTTTTATATATTATTTCTACGACTCAAACTTATTTTGGAAATCAAGAAGAAAACATATGAATTTTAAGTAGATAAACATAAAGAAAAACACTACCTTGTTGGGGAAATCTGAAATTGATTTCAAGTTAAGGGGGGCGGATCTGAAATCGATACACTGGTCTTGGCAGCAAAATGTTTGGGCGCTTTGCCATGCTGAACTATAAGGATCAGCCTTTGATCGTTATTTTTACATCCGGTCGTTTCATCCTTATGGTCGGCCTATAGTCCGTCCATTAACAGAGCACAATACGTAACCTTTAGATCTAGAAAGTTAATAATTGTTATCCAGTTAGGTTCTGGTAAAATGTCTTTCCAAACCCGAAATTAAGTCACCCTGATCTATATTCTACAAACTCTGGGTTAAAAATAATTCATACTCTTCTGGGTGTTCAGAACTGCTCAGCACATCGATTACCTTATTATTTGCAAAGTTTTTTTATTATTTTTATTTGTTTGTGAGGTTTGTTTATATTAATATTGAGACTAAAAAATAGCGGTGAGATGAGAGTTTAAGCTGTGCTTTATATCATAAGCTGCCTTTCGCTATTTATGGTAGGAGTACTACACCTGATTTACATCTTTAACTAAGCAAGCATGCCTTAAATTAGGAACAAAATCAGATGAAACACATCGTCAGAAATGTCACTAAAAGCGGTACAATTTCACAACGACTGGTGCTATTATAACAAAATTTTGTACAATAAATAATTCATTAATGCATGGATTGCCTTGAAAGTTGCAATGCATCTTGATCTGAATATAGTTTTTTAGTTGAAACGAGACTACGGCACCCCTTTTTATCATTAGTATTAGAAGTAATAGTAGTAATATTATTAGTAGATGTAGTCATATTTATCCAACGTTGCTCTGATGTAACATAAGTAATATTGACCATTTCTTTAGGCATAATTATTCCAAAGAATAGAAGGTATTTCCATGATTCAATGTTTGATTTTTAGCTCAGCTGACTGAAAGTCATCTGAGCTATAGCGATCACTCTTTGTCCGTCGTCCGTCTGTCCGTCCGTTAACCAGGCACAAATCGTAACCGCTGGACCTAGAACCTTGTAACTTGGGATTCTGAGAGGTCCATAAAAAATCTCCTTGGAAACCAGAAATTAGGTCTCTGTTACCCATATCCTTCGAGCTATGTGGCCCCAAAGTACCCCCCAGAAAAGTCAAAAATTTCATACAAAAACTTCAATATCTCATTAACTACTTGACTGATGGTCATGATTTTTGGCATACATATTGATCATGAGATGTTACATCACTTCCTGCAGACTGGTGGCGCCACCTGTATTTTTCGATTTTTTACGAATTTTTTTCTCTATTTTTGAGACCTTTAAAAATGTGAACATCTGTTAACAAGGCACAAATCATAAAGACTGGACTTAGAATCTTAATTTTTGACACACTGAGAGGTCCATGAAAAATCTCCTTGGAAACCAGAAATTAGGTCTCTGTTACCCATATCCTTCGAGCTATGGGGCCCGAAAGTACCCCCAAGAATAGTAAAAAATTTCATACAAAAACTTCAATATCTCAATAACAACATCACTGATGGTCTTCATTTTTGGCATACATATTGATCATGAGATGTTCTATCAGTTCCTGCAGACTGGTGGCGCCACCTGTACTGTTTGATTTTTTACGATTTTTTCCTCTATTTTTGAGACCTTTGAGGATGCTGTCATCTGTTAGCGTGGCACAAATCGTAACGACTGGACCTAGAATCTTCATTTTCGACACACTGAGAGACCTATGAAAAGTCTCCATGGAAACCAGAAATTAGGTCTCTGTTACCCATATCCTTCGAGCTATGGGGCCCAAAACTACCCCCCAGAATAGTCAAAAGTTTCATACAAAAACTTCAATATCTCATTGACTACATCACTGATGGTCATGATTTTCGACATACATATTGATCATGAGATGTTTCATCAGTTTGTGCAGACTGGTGGCGCCACCTGTATTTTTCAATGTTCACGAATTGTTTTCTCCATTTTTGAGACCTTTAAGGATGTAGTTATCTGTCAACAGGGTACAAATCGTAACGACTGGACCTAGAATCTTCGTTCTTGACACACAGGGAGACCCATGATAAGTCTCCATGGAAACCTGAAATTTGGTCTCTGTTACCCATATCCTTTGAGCTATGGCACTCCAAAGTACAGCTCAGAATAATGGAAAATTTGACTATGATACAAAAGCTAAAGTATCTGAACAACTAATGCAGAGATAACCATAATTGTTTGCATGGATATTGATCATGGAGTGTTTCATAAGTTTCTGCAGACTGGTGGCACCACCTGTATTTGTTCGGTTTTTTTTTTTTTTACAAATTTTCCGGTATTTTTGAGACCTTTAAAGATATGAACATCTGTTAACAGGGCACAAATCATAAAAACTAGACCAAGAATCTTCATTCTTGACACACAGGGAGACCCATGAAAAGTCTCCATGGAAACTTGAAATTAGGTCTCTGTTACCCAATATCTTTAAACTGTATGGGTCCAAAATACCCCCCCCCCTTGAATAATGGAAAATTTGATACAAAAACTGCAGTATTTCAATAACTACAACACTGATGGTCATGATTTTCGGCATACATATTGATCATTAGCTGTTCCATCAGTTTCTGCAGACTGGGTGTGCCACCTCTATTTGTATCCGCCAAAACGAAGTTTTGCGGATACTATGTTTTTGACCGGGTTCCGCCTCCGCCGCCGCGTTCGTTTCCGGAGAACTCCTCTGAGACTACTGGACAGATTTTTCCGAAACTTACACAAATTATCGGGTCACATGTGAACTGGTGCCTAACCAAGTGACCTTGACCTCTGACCTTTCGTCTCTGCCCAGCGTCCGTTTGTGCGTCTGTTTCCACACATAAACCCTTATATCTCTGTAACCGTTTGACCGATCCGGAAAAATTTTTTACACAAATGTAGCCCTGGGATAGCTTTATAACATACACAACAAAAGGTGGCGCCACCTGCAACCATGTTTGCACAGTGTCCATCTGTTCATCTGCCTGGGGTTAAAATCACTCATATCTCTGCAGTGGTTTGACTAATTCACCTAAAATTCGGCATGCGTATACATCCTAGATAGCTTTCTCGATTTTATGACAGGTGGCGCCACCTACATTCACGTTAATGCTCCACACATAAACCCATATATCTCGGGAACCGTTTGACCGATCCGGAAAAAATTTTTACACAAATGTAGCCCTGGGATAGCTTTATAACATACACAACAAAAGGTGGCGCCACCTGCAGCCATTTTTGCACAGCGTCCATCTGTTTGTCTACCTTTGGTTGAAATCACTCATATCTCTGCAGTGGTTTGACCAAATTACCTGAAATTCAGCATGCTTGTACATCCCGCATAGCTTTCTTGATTTTATGACAGGTGGCGCCACCTACATTCAGGTTCACGCTGTAGACATCCATGCTTATATCTCCGGACTCATTCAACCAATCAGGACAATTTTTTTACACAAATGTAGCCCTTGGATAGCTTTATAACATACACAAGAATGCTTGTGTATATATCTTGGATAGTTTCTCATTCAAATAACAGGTGGCGCCACCTACAATCATGTTTATGTGGCAGAGATCCATTCTAATATTTAACACATGTTACTCTATATCCCCTTGCCACTCAATCCATGCCTTACTTCACCCGTCCTTCTCTGATTTTGGCGGATACACATAGTCGCTTGTCGACTACCCGTATTCTAGTTTTTTTC
The DNA here is from genome assembly GCA_026874595.1 of Sipunculus nudus. NCBI lineage: Eukaryota > Metazoa > Annelida > Sipuncula > Golfingiida > Sipunculidae > Sipunculus > Sipunculus nudus. Next base: position 10,956,561 of record CM049321.1, read on the forward strand.
AAATTTTTACGAATTTTTTTCTTTTTTTTGAGACCTTTAAAGATGTGGTTATCTGTCAACAGGGTACAAATCGCAACAACTGGACCTAGAATCTTCATTCTTGTCATGCAAGGAGGCCCATAAAAGGTGCCTATGGAAACTTGAAATTAGGTCTCTGTTACCCATATCCTTCAAGCTATAGGACTCCAAAGTATCCCTCAGAATAATGGACAATTTGATACAAAAACTTAAGTATCTGAACAACTAATGCAGAGATCACCATGATTTTTTGCATGGATATTGACCATTAAGTGTTTTTATTAGTTTATGCAGACTGGTGGAGCCACCTGTATTTTTGCATCTGCCAAAACGAAGTTTTGCAGATACTATGTTTTTGACCGGGTTCCTCTGCCGGTGTTCGTTTCCAGAGAGCTCCTCGGAGACTTATGGACCGATTTTCCCCAAACTTACACCTATTATCGGGTCACATGTGAACTGGTGCCTAACCAATTTGCGTTGACCTCTGACCTTTACTCTCTATCCAGTGTCCATTTGTGGGTCTGTTTCCACTCATAAACCCTCATATCTCGGGAACCGTTTGACCGATCAGGAAATAAAATTGATACAAATGTAGCCCTTGGATTGCTTTATAACATACACAAAAAATGGTGGCGCCACCTGTAACCATGTTTGCACAGTGTCCATCTGTTCATCTGCCTTGGGTTAAAATCACTCATATCTCTGCAGTGAATTGACTAATTCACCTGAAATTCGTCATGCGTATACATCCAGGATAGCTTTCTTGATTTAATGACAGGTGGCGCCACCTACATTCACGTTCACGCTGATGACATCCAAGCTTATATCTCGGGAACCGTTTGACCGATCAGGAAATAAAATTTATACAAATGTAGCCCTTTGATAGCTCTGTAACATACACAAAAAATGGTGGCGCCACCTGTAACAATGTTTGCACAGCGTCTGTCTGTTAGTCTGCCGTGGCCTAAAATCACTCATTTCTCTGTAGTGGTTCGACATAACTGCCTAAAATTTTGCAGGTTTATACATCATGGACAGCTTTCTTGATTTTATGACAGATGCCACCTACATTCTAGTTAACGCTGCACACATCCAAGCTCATATCTCAGGAACCATTTGACCGATTGGGCCAAAATTGTGCATGTGTTTAGATCTCACATAGGTCTTTATCATACACAAAACTGGAGGGGTTACCTGCAAAGATTTTTGCACAGTGTTTGTCTGTTTGTCTGCCATGGGCAAAAATCGCTCATATACATGTAGTGGTTTGACTTTTCTGCCTAAAATTTTGCAGGTGTATGCAACTTGGACAGCTTTCTGGATTTGTGGTAGGTGGCACAACCTACATACACATTTAGGCTGCAGACATCCATGCTAATATGCAACATACCTCACTCTATTACCCCTTGCCACTCAATCCATGCCTCACTATCCGATTTTGGCAGATACATGTAGTCACTTGTCAGTTACCCGTATTCTAGTTTTAAAAGTTTACACATTTTTCTCTATTTTTGAGATATATAAATACAGACTAAATCTTGGCCTGTTGGTTAATCTGTTTGATGCTTCAGTTGAATGGGTATATACTACCATTCTGATGATAAAATTTCCTTTTGCGAATCTCTTCCCAGTCAGCTGAGCGTCATGACCCATGGGTCACTTGTTTTTTTTTAGTCACTTAATTTTGCACCCCTTGTTGTTAAATTCGAAGTTGATATTATGTTTAACTGTTAGTGCGTCACAGAACTTTGTGTAAGCTGAGCGTTATTACCAAAGGGTCAGTTGTTTATTGCTTCCGCCAGGAGAGTATGCGTTTATCCTCGTTCCTGTATGTGTTTGAGTGTGCGTCTGTGTTCACAACATTACTGACGCAATCATTAACGGCATCTCATCACATTTTCAATACATTTCGGGAATTTGCCAAGGAAAAAGCGATTATAGACTTTGATGAGGATCTGAAACGTACATGATTCGGATTCAGGAACGCCATCAAGGAATATTCACAAATGTAAAGTCACTTATGGCGGAGGCTTGCATACTTTAGATTGCATATTTCTCGCTTTGATAAAAGATGCATTGTCAAATGTTTAGAACTTTAGGCGACCAGTCGCAGTTGAGAAATGATAATGCTAAATTATAAACAATTTTAGCTTTTCATCATTGAGTAATTAAAAGATCAACATGGCCGTGTATGTTAAAAATACACAAACATATGCAATAATACATATGTGCATAAGCTCACGTGATTCGTTCATTTTGGCATACTGACTTTCTCCAGTTCATCTGTTTTATATACGTTGTTATGGTTCGGTGTGTGAGTAAACACATACCGAGCGCCATCAACCAAGCCACGGAGAGTGCCTCGTATTTCTTATTATAACTAGTTTTAAATCCATGTAAAATAAATAAAGTTTATAATATATGGTTTTCTGCCATTTCAAGATTTCATTACCAGAGGACAGAACTTACGCATGCACGACAGCTCCCAAAGCAAGAATAAGTTACATGATAGAACCAACACAGGAGAAACCCGGGTAGGAAGATTAAAAATGAAGATTTGTGAAGTCGCAAGGTTCATCCACCAGGCGGAGTTGTATATCTTAGCTTGGCGGAGAAAATAAAGGCTAACAACACTATATGCCATGTACATTTAACATACAAGGTAAATGAACAGTTCCCTTCAAATTATATAAATATACACACAATTACTCTAAAAATTCTGGATAATTTGCTTCATTGATGATACTCGTAAATGCTGGAAATTTCATAGATAATTAGTTCAATTAAGATTATTATGTACATAAAGTCTCTAATATTGATATATAATAATGCCAGCATGAAGCTGTTTGGAATATGTTTACTTTTCTTTAGAGTAATGTACCTGGACGCATTAGGACACTGTGGTATCTCCAGACCGCTAAACGGAGGCATATCACCGAAAGGACTTCATGGTAACATACTCATCAAGTTCATAGTACAAAGACGACTTTTTTTCTGAATTTTCTGTGCCTTGGCTAAACTAAATTGATATAAACGAACGTTAAATCCAGTAGTACAGGTTTATAAATATAATGAGGTCAGTTATGGGGTGTCCAAAGTCTTCGTCCAATAAAATCTCATTATTAAATGAAATTTTAAATGGAAATTTGTGATTAACAAATATTTTTTTTTAGTTCACGCATGCTTTTACTTTAATTATGTACACGTAAATCACGCTCAAGGTGTAGAGGTAGAGCTTGGTATATGTAGTCCTTTTACGTATGTATATTGTTACATGTATCTGTTTATTATGCGCATGGCTTGTTATGTTCCTGGCGTTCTGATTTGTTTTAGGCACAATCCCTGTGCGTTGCTATGGGAACCGCACTTGTTGAACTCTGGCTTACCCGCAGAGTGTAAAGACAGCGTGTTCGGTGTAGTCTAGAAGGTTCCGGACTGGAAGTTTCGGGTGAAAAAGCTGTAAATAGGGGCTGTGTTTATAGCCAGGAAAGGAAAACCAGCGGGCACTAAATGTTGCGACTTTCTCGTCAGCCTTGGGACCTACTCCGATAATTGCATATTTACAGATATTCTACGGACTTTATACAGATTTTTTACATATTGTTTTCAGTTTGCCTTTGGGATTTTACCTGAACTTCACTTCTGAATTACAACAGATTGTCTTCGGGATTTAGTTGGACTATTCACCGGGAAGATTTGCTTGAACTGTTCACGTGGATTATTTATGCTAAGAGACTCTAGTTGGGCTGTGACAGTTGTGGTATCCAGTAATCAAAGCCAAAGATCCGGACTCTGGTGATGTACACTTTTATTATTGTTATGTCTTACATACTGTGTAATTGTACTGATTTAGTGTTTTGTAATGTTAGGATTGTTCTAAGAATAAATTATAATTATTTGTAAACAAAAAACCGCTGATTTATTTATTCATTCTCCTAGACATTTCACGTGTTGTGGAATTGGATTTTTTTATTTCCGTAACACAAATTTATGCTCGTCACGATTACGCGATCTGTTATTATAAGGTTCTGTAACAATATTTAATTTTATACTTAGAGTAATTATTTCATTAGTTTGCACGTGTGTATAACTGGCTTTATGTTGGACTTGAGGTGGACTCGGTCTGATTCTCGAGTCAATAAAGTCCAATGAAGTCCGAGTCCTTAAAAAATGGAATCGAGTCCTCCATTACTGGACAGCAGAGCATATATCTGGGATCATAGACTGTCAGACCGGAAATTAGAAAAAAGAGTGATAGTTTACCTGTCCACAATATCGAGGATATCTTTGGAAAGAAAACCCTTATTTATATTTTGAAAATATTGAAAATATTGTGCTCATAGGTAATCACCCATTGAATGTGCGTTATGAGCTGCTGCCATCTGGTGAGAGACTGAGGAACCAAGGGTACGCAAGTGACCCTTATCATTGTAGGTCAAGTAGGCGTATTCAAAATCTCATTATATCATCAAAGAATACCCTTGCCTATGAAATAATATTAATATAGATTAATCGTTTAATAAATCTAATTCCTGGAAGAAAAAACACATTTTTTCTATCTATTTTCATAAATGAGGTTGTGTGGTTTGTTTAAAAACTACTGGCACATCCATGAGCAAAAAAAAAATACCTGTGACTAAAAATTCTAAATCTCATAAAAAGCTAAGTATTCCTGATACTTTCAGTTCCAAATTTACAGGGAAAATAAAAACAACATCTGTGGCTAGATTAAAGTCATTTCAAAATGTTGCCTGTGACGTCACACTTTACATCAGCCAATCACATCAGAGCCCATGCAGTCTCTGTTCTGATTGAAAAGCTCTGGACATAAAGACCCACGTGCTAATAGAAGTACTTATCCAAAAGATACGGCACTATGTACCATCTCCCAGATAGCTGTGCAATGCCAATTCCGTGAATATCAGGGGTTTAACCAGGCGTTCCCGAAAGTTGCGACTACATCATTGTGTGACAGCTTATATGTGACTGTCAGTCTAGGTCTACTGGAAATGCTTAAATGACTTTAAATGCATGATGATATTTCTAAAATGACATTTTATTGCGACTTTATTGCATTTAAATAATCAATTAATTGAACATATCACTGATATATGAAATTATGTTTTTTCGAATTACTGATAACATTCTGAAACTTCGCTGTTAACTTTTAAGATTTTTTTTGAAACTCTGGTTAAATATAAATATGTTTTAGCATTCCAACAAATGAACATAAGTTCTAGAATCTTATCTGATCTACACTTATTGCTCCCGCCAAAAGGGTATCCCCATTTATGTGTGTGTGTGTGTGTGTGTGTGTGGTTTTGTGTGTGTGTTCACAACATTACCCACGCATTAAGACGGAATCTCTTAAAATTTTCAGGGCATTTCGAAAATCGACTAAAGAAAAAATGGTCTGATTTTGATTTAGGATCCGGATTCAGGAGATGTTACCAAGGAATACTCACAAATGTATAGTCAGTTATATACGAATGAAACTGGAAATATTGGCCCAATAAGTGAAAGCAAACACGGTTTTGGCAGCATCCCGCTATAGGAACCGCACCTGGCGGAGGCTTGCATTCCTTAGACTGCAGAATTTTAGTTTACCTTATGTATCCCTGTTCTCTAACATTAACACACTCACAGAAAATTCAGGTCTTCCCAACCTCTCTGCCATTTGATATGCTTAATCCATAATTTAAATATTAATTATTAATTTTTTTTTATCATATCGACTTCATGATCATTTTTGGTCAAGGTCAAGGGAATGTGAAGTTTTATGAAACACCATCGTACAGTAGACCGGATATTGAAATTTTTGTTGGTAATTTGATTGATTTATTAATTCAATCCACTGGGTTTCGATCCCCGGCGTGGCTATGAGAACTGGATGTTGTTGCCCGTTCAAGGCTGATGGTTTTCACCCGGTCCTCTGGTTTTCGCCACCTCTGAATTAACAAACACCCCCATTCCAGCCATGAAGAGTGTTTATGATTATTATTAAAATTATTTGTGCAGTTCATGCATATTAAATCATTTAAGTGATAATATTTAAAAACAATACTTATGAACCTATTCCTGAAAAGCCCCAGCATTCGATGGCGCCTGTGAAAATATTTTAATTAATCTTTCCCTGAACTGTAATATTGAGTAACAGGGCTTAGTCCGTTTTTAAACAGAATACAATTAAATTTACTCATTTAACTGAATAACTGCTGATGGAGAGTCGAGACAATTAACACTCCAGTCTTAAACTTCAGATAATGGAACTACGTTAATCCGAGAACAGTTAATTTAATATCATTAATATGAAATCTAGAATGAAAACCTGAAATTATGACTGTTAATCTGATATTGTGATAAACATTAAATTTTCAAATCTTCTGAAGAATGTGCTTATTGTTGTAACTAATTACAGCAAGCCTCACATAATTAAGCACTTGGTAAAACCCTTCAAAGAACCAGGTCCGCGGAGTACACGGTAAGAATATTTAATTGGCAATTATTTGAGGGAATATTTTGCAAAACGCCCAAGTCGGTTGTGTAAACCGTCAGAGTTCGACAAACCTCGTCATGTTAATAGCCATATAAACGTTTTATGTCACAGCCGTTTAATTAAACGAGTTCTATCGGAACTGAATCTCTTAGTCCAGCTGTTTCGTGGTTTTATTATTCATATATGTATAATACTGTGTAAACTTACTCTTGACGATGGGCCCTATATTTGTAAAACGGTTTTGGACCTAATGCTGGTGGTGTTCGTGAAACAAGATTTCCACTTTGCTGGATAGGGATTGTGGGTAAAGAAATCCTTTCCCCACAATGCACTGGGGCTGTAGTGCAATACACCAGGCAAATACACGAGAGACGTAGATATAAATGTAATAATAATATATATAGTAATTACAGAGCGCCAATTCTCCGATGGTCGGACTCAAAGCGCAGTTGTGAGGAAATAATGCATATTAATTACCAAAAGCTAGCTTTTGATAAACGATACCAATTTGATATGTGACGTCATAACGCCTTGTACCGGTGCACCGAAAATTGTAACAGCCTTATTATTCATACATGATTATCAATAAAATGTTCTAGCTCAGGAGTTCGTTAAAGCTACTTTACAAGCTGTAAATGACAAAAGCCACGCTGACCTGAACCAGGAACATTAAAAAGTGTTTTCTGTGGTACCTCCATGTTGTCGGGTGTTTATATATAATGTGTTTCTTGACTGTTAGGCTTAGGTTCAATACAAATGCATTTAAATTTTTGAAAATTTGAATTTTAATAAAAATTTGAAAAATAACTCTGCTCTTAAATTTGCACCAGGATATGTTGTGATAATTCAAGGATACTTGTAGTTTTATTTTAAACAGAATGCTGCCTGGTCATAAACGTATAGACACACGGGAGCGTATACCTATATGCTACCCGATGCCTTTTCTCCTTTTCTCCTTTTCTCCTATTCTCTTGATAAATATTTGGTATTAATATTAATCTGGTATAATATACATACATTACAAAAACGTAAAATGCCTGCTTTTTACAAAGAACAAAATACTCTATGAGATATGCTACCACACTACTAGAAAATTTTGGACCCGAGCACTAGTCAGCTTTAACCCGATTTCCACTCGATTACTTATAAACATGGTAACATTCAATAAGTATACATACCAGGTATATATTAAATATAGATGAAGCATACTGTTTTCTCATTGAAACATTATCGTATCTATATATACTAATATTTCACTTTAAACCCCTTTCATTACTCTTGTGCACAAGGGGGAAAGATTTGCAACAGTGGCGCAAAACATAAACATAGCTCGAAAGCTGCCTGGCTGTTGTTCCCCGAAACTTCTCAAATTATGATTTAACAAGCATCAAATAAGAATTGGTGTTTCTTCTATGTTTCTTCCTTGATACTTCACTTGCAATAAACTAGACAAATCGTTAACTTGTTTAGTATACTTTCTAACAACACCCAGCATGAGCCAGAAAAGTTCTTTAACTCAGTATATTGGTAAATCCCTCCGGTTTTTTTTTTTTTTTCATTTATTTCTAACCGCATGAATACAAGCATGGCACGCACAAGTTACTGGAAGCAGACAGCTAGTAAGCGAAACAGGAAATGACTCGTAACCATAGAGACGGAGATTCAGTTTAGGTTGTGAGTTTACATGTAATCTATTGTGTCAGTTCATCATTCGTAGCCTTATGTTAAAATTATGGCCTGTTTGCCATGATATGACTAAACATGATGGAAGACCACTGCAATGCATTCCTCGATAAAGCTTGTTTCATGACTCAAGTTGGGCTTACCAGACCAATATAAGTGCCTACTCATTCGTGTTGACAAGGCTAAAACAGTGCATTTAGGGTTGGAGGACCATTTCCCATATTTTTTCCATTAAATCTGTGATATTTATTATTGATTACCGAAGGGGCGATCGCAGCGCCATATGTTACAATCTAAACACTGTACCAAGCAGTTCCATTTATCGTATTTAAAATGAAAATAATCTGGTCTTCACGCGCAAATTAACCAAATGGTTAATTAGCTAGTTTGCATGATCCGACTAAATTAATGTGGCCGTACCATGGCTCAACCATCAATATGCATGTCCAATTTTTTTGCGTTCAATTAAAACCAAATGGGATTAGAATCCTCAGGGACATTTTATTTTCAACCAAATAATTCTCAAATCCCCCGGGTTATGTGACTATTAATAAGGTGCTGGCCGGTTCTAGAAATTAGAAATGTTAGTGCTCAACAACGATTTTAATGTGCTTTGTAACCTAATTAATTTCTTATTTGTATTTCTCGCCTGCTGTTAACCTCCTTCCTGACTTTAAAATCTGTTCACCAAGAAGATATCGATCTAGTCATCCCTTTTTATCTGACACCAAATTCACAGCTTACATTGGATACAACGATAAATGATAGGCAAACGCAGCTGCAAGTTTGATTTTATCGCAGTGATGTACAACTCGAGTCGGACTTGGACGTGAGCCCGGACTCGAGTCCACGTTATTGAAACTAAAGGACTCGGACTTGGACTCGAGGGTCCGAGACTCGGACTAAGACTTGGAGGTAAGTACTCGAAAAATCAGACCATATTGAATACAGTTGGGAAAGGAAAGCCCTGCCACCTTCTATAAGACATTTATATACATGTGCAAACCACTAACAGAATATTAAAAAGACAGTGATTAGTCGAGTCCACGCCATCCAAGTCCGAATGCAAATCCGAGTACAGGCTCCTCGAGTCGGAGTCCAAGACAAGAGTCCTTGATGTCGAAGTCCTTTGACAAATAAGGTTTGATTTCATTTTCCTCCCGATGCAGACCCAAAGCTTGTTACATACAGTCTTTTTTATGTAATTTTCTGTAGTATAGTTAATATTTATATGCTTAATATTCATTAAGTAAATAATAATAAGATTGGTCCATTAAGTGTAAAAAAAACGCTACGAAAATGCCAGATAATTAATATTTATAAGGAAATGACCTAGAACAGTAACAAATTTAGCCGAAATCTACACAAATAACATTTTCAGCGCCTTTGATAGAATTGATCATGGATTTACAACTTCGATAAGTCGATTACAGAGACCTATAGGAGCAACAAATGGTGACTGAACTTGGTCACTGGTAGTATGTTTTGGCAGCCTTGCTACCTGCGGTGTGTCAAATTCTACCACCACTTTTTTTTGCAAAAGGGGATGATTAATGTAATCATCTCGTGGTATTCCGTGAACAAGATTTTGTATAAATATTTTCAAAAGTGAATGAACCCTATTTTGTCTGATTTTATGTAATTTTACCATGAGAGTGCTTATTATAACCGTTACATCAGATGAATATGAGAAAGAGGCTATCAAATATGTGCTGGTACAAATGTTTAATATCCTAAGTATTACATTCAAATTTTTGTGATTTGGAACAAACCTATACTGAATATTTTATATATCTTATTTTTAAAAACCTTTAACTTAGTTGTAAGGAGTTTGCAATGGTTCCTACATAAATATATATAAGAAGCTATAGGTTTTAGGTAATACAATTTAACAGTCCCCCTGTTTAACATTTTAATTGTTAAACAATTTACCCCACTTCATCCAGACATTTTTTTTTTTATTTTTAGCGAACCTGTGAGCTTATGCGATGGTGTGGCGTCGTCTGTCGTCCGTCGTCCGTCGCCTGTACGTTAACCCATACTATCTTGAAAAGGGCAAGAGTTAGCATCAATAAATTTTATGCAAAAATAGTCATCTAAAAACTCAATCCGAATTTGCTTATTTTTATGGCTAACTGCATTTTCTTAGATTTTATAGGGGAAAAGCTAAAAAAAATTCACAGAAATGATTCCTGGAACAATCTCTCCCAAATTTGTTCGAATGGTTCCAGTTCGGTGAATTTAGACCGAGTTAAAGGAAGTTGAACTAGGTCATCTGTCCTAAAAACATACTAATATTACAATCTCAGAAACGGCTTGAGCTATCATCACCACGTTTTATGCTAATGTTGGTCACATAAGTCATACCTGAAATTGAGGTATTGGTGGCGCCACCTGCATCGGCCTTTTTTGTACGGGGGTCATCAGTGCCCGTATCATACTGACGGCTACAAAATAACTTCTTCTCTGAAATCATATGGCCAAATTGTTTAATATCGCACAGAAATACTCCTATAGGGTAGTGCTTTCTGAAGTTTGTTAAAGTGGTCTCAGTTCAGTGAATTTTGGCTGAGTTATGGGAAGCCAAATTTAGTCATATGCCATAACAGCCCATTTGAGCTCAGTGGCTACAAAGATCTTTTTCTCAAAAACCACTGGGCCAAATTCTTAAATCTCACACATTAATTATCCTTAGATAATGATAATTCAAGTTTGTTAAAATGGTTTTGGTTCAGTGATTTTTGGCTGAGTTATGGGAAGCTGAACTTAGCCATTTTGCTGTATTTTCCCATATGAGTTATAAACCTGCAAAACGTTTTTTGACTGACGCCACTGAGGCTAATTTGTTTAATATTTTACAATTTTAATCCCCTGAATAATTCTTATAATAATTGTCTTTTATGGTTCCAAAGAATGAATTTTGGCTGAATTATAAAGATTGAATTGAGTCATTTTACCATATATGTTAGCTGCATGAGGCAGATACATCTAGCCTGGCACCAGTTTATCAGCATCCGTTACATCATGCCTCTAGACATTAAGATTTTAGATTATCTATCGTTAATATTGAAAAGAATGTTTTTTAAAAGCTTTTAAAAAAATGTAGATTTGTGATTTTAGATATTCCTCATGCCAGGCAATGTTTAAAATCGTAGGTAAACAACTCTCTGTGGGTATATAAAGACGGCTGTACATGGATTATAAATAATTGGTATCCATACTCAACTTAATTCAAGATTTTGCCATCAGTGAGATGTATCTGTATTATAATTTTGCATTCAATATGCATCTGTAGTAATTTTTAGCGAACCTGTGAGCTAATGCGATGGTTTGCCGTCGTCCGTCGTCTGTAGGTTAACCGATTCTATCTCGGAAACGACTGGAGCTCGCATCATGAAATTTAATGCAAAAAATTAGCCATCTGAAAAACTCTGCATTTTCTTAGATTTTATAGAGAAAAGGCTAAAATACCTTTAAAAATCTTCTCCGACGAAACGATCAAGCCAAATTGTTTAATAATTCACAGAAATAATCTTTTATACCATCTCTCTCAAGTTGTTCGAATGGTTCCAGTTCGGTGAATTTATAGGCCGGGTTACAGGAAGTTGAACTTGGTCATCTGTCCAAAAAAGCATACTAAAATGACAGTCTCAGAAACGGCCGGAGCTATCATCACCAAATTTTATGCCAGTGTTGGTCACATGAGTCTTATATGAAATTCAGGTATTGGTGACGCCACCTGAATTGACCTTTTTTTGTACGGGGGTCATTGGTCATCTGTACATTAACCCATAATTTCTCAGGAATAGCAGGAGCTACCATCCCCAGATTTTATGCAATGATCTGTCACATATCAAATGTTGTGGGATTCAGCTTATTTTTTTTTTTTTTTTGCCATATTTATTTACTTAGATTTTATAGGGGAAAGCTGAAAAACCTTTAAAAGTCTTCGTCTTGTAAACGGGTCCAGCCAAATTGTTCAATATTTTACAGAAATGATCCTAGAGGCAAGCCATCTCAAGTTTGTTCAAATGGTTTGCATTTGATGAATGTTAGCGGAGTCACACAAATTTGAACTCAGTCATTTGGCCAAGTAAGCATACTGTCATGGTAATCTCAGAAATGACAGAAGCTAGCATTATCAAGTATTGTGCAAATGTTGGTCACATGACTCATATTTAAGTTGCAGATTTCTTGGTGCCACCTATATTGACCTGTTTTTTAAGGGCAAAAAACCACATAATTTTTGCCTCTTTCAGCTTAAAATGTTTATGATAAAACTGTCAACTTGAATCGTTCATTTTTTCAAAAGAATTATCCTATGACATGGTTATTTCAATCATATCAGAATAGATTCAGTTTGTTGATTTTTGGTTGAGTCATGAAAAGCTTAAGTTGGTCTTATAGCCATTATTATGTTTATTTCAAACTGAGGACTGCAATAGTGTTCTTCTACAAAATTATTGTTTCAATTATAACTTCTGTAACATTGCACAAAAATTATTCTTAGGTGGCCTTTGTTCAAGTTTACGTGAATGATTTTTTGCAGAATTATTGGACCTTTAACAATGAAAGGACTGGATCTTTTATTATTCTAGATATTTTGATGAAAAGTTTTTGAATATGTCAGCTTGAAAAAGAAGCATGTTAGCCATAGTCTTTCAATATGTGTAAACAGATTTACCAACAGGCCAAGATTGTGTCTGTATCTTTAAATGGGTTGAGATAATGCCAACTATTTCAGATTTGACAACAGATCAAGAGTTCATTCTGTGCACCCAGATATAGGTCAAGAGTTCAACCAGTGCAGCCAAGCACAAGGCATGTGATCACCTCGGGGTGACATGTGAACACGTCATGGGCACCATGTGGTCACCTCATAGGTAGCATGTGATCACCTGCTGAGTATCATGTGATCACCTCATGTGTGTCATGCACCTCAGGGCTGCATGTTGGACAATCTGTGAGCTTATGCAATGGTGTGGCTACTATTTCAGATTTGGCAACAGGCCAAAAGTCAGTGTGGATCTAATTATAGCTTTGGCAGACTCTCAACTGTATCAGATTAGGCAACAGGTCAAGAGTTCACTCAGTGCAGCCAGGTATAGGTCAGGAGTTCATTCAATGTAGTAGCTGCATTCTATTTATAGCGTTGACAGACTGCCCACTGCATCAAATTTGGCAACAAAGTTCAGCATGGATCTATTTATAGCTTTGGCAGACTGCCAACTGTGTCAGATTATGCAGCAGGTCAAGAGTTCACTCAGTGCAGCCAGGTACAGGTCAAAAGTTCACTCAGTCTAGCCAGGTGCAAGCCATATGTTCACTCAGTGCAGTAGCCTGAGCCAGCAATTTGTTACAGTTCACTTGGAGCAACTGCCTTTCTCACCTAAGCCTGGTCAGCCCCATGCATCAGACTCAAGGGAAGTTTGATGTATTGGCCTGATATTTTGACCTGTCTATGTGTCTTTGATGGCTTTCTCGTTCACAAGACAGGTGTCGCCACCTACAATGAATTTTGCACAGTGTATGCGCCTGTATATTTCTACAAAGGAATTTGATATATCAGCCTGAAATTGGGCATATTTATTAATATCGAATATCTTTGTCGTATACAAGACTGGTGGTGGCACCTACAATAATTTTTGCACAGTCTGTGTCCCTGCTTATTTCTCAGGAGGGGTTTGATATAACAGTCTGAAATTTGTCATATGTATATATCTCTGATAGCTTCGTTATATACAAGACTGGTGGTGCCAGCTACAATCATTTTTGTGTTGTGTGCACCAATGCCAGAATTTCAGCAGTGATGTTTGTTTAATTGTTTCTTATTCAAAATGTTTAGTACTTGCATTGTTCATATACATGAAAAGTAATGGTCCAGCATTGAAGAATTTACCTGGTTTATTTCCCAATGCACAGGTTCGCATTAGGCCTGTAGGCCTTGTTTTATCTTTAATTCCAGTGGTGGGGCAGCGGCCGACTTACCCCCTTCACTCAGTCTTGAAATTAAAATTGCATATAAAAGTGAATATCATTTTCATAAAAGCATATACCATCAGACAAATCATTGCACTAGGTTTTACAAAAGTATGGGGTCTAATATAAATTTACCGCACCTTTTACGATTGATTTTAAACATTAAGATTCTTTAGTCAGGAATGTGACTTTTGATTAAATAAAGTCACAATCTGTAATATGTACCTTAACATTTCATTCATATGTTCATTTATGTCTGTATTTAACAATTGGTTCTTTTGATGAGCCATTAATCTTTATTAATTCTAACGGACTCTTCAGTAATCTATTCATATAATTGATCTTTATGGGAGTACGTGGACTCATTTTTATTTATATCCTTTTTTAGGTCCATAGAATGTAACATGTAGCACTTATTGAAGGGAAAAATCTTACTTTAATTTTTTATATTATTATTTCGACCATTTTTATTTTACTCATGTGCATTAATAAACCACCTTAAAATTGGATAATCGTCATAATTCCGAAACCACTTTGGGTAAAGGCATAAGTCTTAATTAAGCTCATGCACTCACAAAAATGTCCATGATCTTATTTTCACATGAACCAGATTTAGTGACGTCATTCCCAGGGCACGGAATGAGCGTGTTCATTTCAATTAGGATTCCCGCGTGGCAAGACCGGGTCCTCGCCCACACGGCCCCGCTTCTAGCTGTCAAATTAATGTAATATAAGGTGTTATTACACTGGAATGCAGACTACCAGCCAAACAAAAAAAAAAAAACATTAAAATACCCTGAACTGCAGATCTCGATCCGTAGAGTTTTTTTATTTCCTTTTTGCCTTGTGTCACCATAGTTTTGTTCTTTATAAATAGCTTCAGTTAAAAATTGCGTGTCACAAGGTGCTTTTCTGTTTCAGTGTATATGCACTTGAATATTTTTTAGTGTACATGCACTTGTATATAATGTTCTAAGAGAAGAGGTATTTTTCCATGTATATATATATACACATAGAGAGAGAGAGAGAGGGAGGGAGGGAGAGAGAGAGAGGGAGGGAGAGAATCGGACAGACAGAAACAGAGAGTGACAGACAGAGAAGGACAAATTAAAGCACGGCAAGACATTGAGACACGATGTTCATTTATGTTCATTAGCTATCTTATTTATTTATATATCGATAAAGATATAATCAATCTATAAATATAAACATTGAAGAAAGCGCAGATAAATTATTCACCATTAGCCCGTAAGAGTATTAACAAAGTGTCTGTAATAGTTCAGCATCTTAACCACAATTAATGATAATACATTAAGAAGTAGGATGAGTAAAATTGTTGTATTAAAATATTCACAATTAATTAAATATCTAAATGTTATGATGAAACATTGAATGTTTTTTATTTTTTTAGTCCAAGTAATTGTTTCGTGTAACAGACTTTGTCTTTAAGCTAACATCAAGTCAGATGATTTTTATTAATAACAGCCCGCTTATTAAAAAAATCGACTATCACAGTTGTCCCCGCCCATAACCAAACCCCTACTCTTTGCCATGAACCCGAGACCTTGACCCCGGCCGTGACTTTATAGAAAACTTTCAGTTTCCCGCCAGGCGGATCTTTTTTATTAACATATTTTAATATATATTTTCTCTGACATTTAGGGTTTTAAAAGTTTCATTTGTTTAAGTGCTTGAGGTTGCGATACATTGCGTGTGGCTATTGATAATTTTATAACAAGGACATTTGATATTACCGGCGACTAATGGCATTCCGTAATTATTTTAGCGCAGTGCTGGCCATGCTTTCGTGCCTGACGGCTTGCAGCATCTCATGGGATGCTGACAGCACTGCGGGAGCTGGGGAAGCAGTGACAGCAGCCTCATCTCAGGCCTTGACATCTAATGAATCTAATGAGGTAAATTTCCAGCGGGCCGGAGTTTTCGGATAAACAAATTTATTATTTCTGCAATAGGACACAGCGGGAATTCAACAAGAGACGCAGGCAGACCTGGTGACAATTAGCTCCGACTGAATGAAAAAGAAATGATAGTTGTTCCCGGCCTTGGCACAAAAACGGTTCATCTCTCCATGACCGAAGCAACAGCATTTGTCTGCACTAAGAGCACTACTGCCACCTGTCGATGCTACATAAAACTAACTTAAATCTCGCAGTGGGAAAATATTTCCGCACAATTGCTGACACAATCCCATGCATGCTCCACACAGAAGGTCTATCTATGATTATTTCCATCAATTGAGACATCTGTCTAGATCTTGACCCTGTGCGGAGGTTGAAACTAAGCAGGAGACGTAAACCTTATTTGTTTCAGAAGCTAGAGAGTTGCCCCTCTGACATAATTGAGTATATCACCTTTAAGAGTAACATGCTTTCCACTGTCGAGAACCGCGCTGTAAATCTCGATGGAGATGCAAATATTTTTCGTCATTTGTTACAACAACCCACAGCTTATAGGTATCGACTGATATATTTGTGTACTTTACAATAACACCTACAGTACCTATTTTGTGTATATATATATATATATATATATATATATATATATATATATATATATATATATATACGTGCTAAAAAAATCCGTTATAACTCGGTAAGTCAGTAAATGCCACTGTGTGTTTATTGAATTTCTGACTACACGTACACATGTTTATCTCCCACGGGTCACTAAATGATAGCCAGGTTGTATGCGGCAGAGGGAATGACTGGTTATGACGAGGTAGACTTTCCACTTTGGTTTGTATGTTCAGTGTATATGTGTTTATGTGTTTATTCATTACATGTAGCCCAGCTGCTGTTAAAATGACGGGATGTTATAATGATTTCAATTTTATGGTATGGATGGCCGTTGTAGAGCAGTTCCCCGTATGACTTGTGTCAAGAAGCAAGTTGGCCCTTCAGTCAAAAATAAATTATACTGAATCATGTATTGACGGCTAGTATAACACAGGAGTGGCACGTTGTCAAAAAAAGTCTGTTGCCTTTGATTTAACATTATATTTAATATGGTGTATAAATGTTGTAACGAGTTCCATACATTTGGGAAATATCTACTATAACTATCAGTTACTGTGGATGGACCAGCTGCATTATATACTGTTCTGATGAATTATGGTTGATGGTACGATTATCATGTTTTTTTTTGGGGTGGGGTGGGGGGGGGGGTGTGATCCAGGATTTAGAAAAAGGAGGGGTCCAACCCATGAGGACTTATGACAAAACTGAAAGGAAGGGTCCCGCGGTCCGGAAAATTTGGGGGGGGGGGGACCAGGAAGCAAAAATTGGTCTGAACCCATTTTAAAAGGTTGCGGCGGCAGAAAAAGGTGGAGTCTGGACCCCTCCCCCCCCCCCCTCTCCCCCTCCCCCACCCCCATGATCCGCTTTTGATCTTTACATGTCATTGCATATTGTCATGTTTTACTTAGGTTGAGTTTGTATATTATTATTTTAAGGGTAGGCTTGGTGGGGATGATGAGTTTATTTCTATATCAATATTCGGGTCAACTTTTTTATGGGTGGACTTTCTTAGATATCCCTGAGAGTAAAACCATCGAATCCCTTTTCCATTTTGCTCATATTGGCGATAGATCTCAAACATGGCTTATTTCAGAAACTGACCTTTGGGCACGAAATTACTCATATATTTATTTTTCAACCTGGCCAAAGTTGTACACCCTATGGCATTTTCTCCATTATCGTTCAGTTGCGCATGTTGGGGGGGGGGGGGGGGGGCATTCCAGTGATCGATAGGCGATTACAGACCTCTAGTTTTAAATTCATTTGTTTGAGGGTATGCTTTCATCCCCATACGTGTGTGTGTTTTCACAACATAACTCGCGCAATCCTTAACGGAATCTCACTGAATTTTCAGGGCATTTCGGGATGGGCTAGGGAAGAATCGATTAGATTTTGGTGTGGATCCGCCTCATGATCCGGGCCCAGGAAAGACTTCCAGGAATATTCACAATTGTACATTCACTTAACAACGAATGAGAGAATGTTAACACGTTATGGGGAGCATCCCACATTAAGGACCGCCCACATGGCGGAGGCCTGCATTCCAGAGAATGCATCTTTCTAATTTATAATGTTGAATCGACGTGATCGATGGCTCAGTGATTACTCTCTGCAGGATCCGACCGTTAACTTACATAAAACATTAAGGGGAGGTTTATCCACCTGCGTTTCCTTGAGACGTTGAAAGCAGGAAGCACATAACCGGGAGAAGGAAGTCTGATTTTCAGAGATTGCTATCAGAGGCAGGTTACATGCAACTTCTGCAACTGTAACACCGTTAGAATGCTGGTGGTCACGCGAGTAATTTGTGATTATCAGAGTTACACTGTTGACAGAAAAAATTTAATTCATTCATGTGGACCGTACTTCGTAGATTTCGTGTAAATTATGAATTCAGGTGACCTTTGTAAGGAACAACATCAGTTTAAAGGACGCCCGGCCTTTCATCATTAAAACATAGAGTGACTATATATATTTTGCATCGTAAACATTTTTGGAGTGCCAACTGATCGATTATATCAACGAGTCTTTTTTCATAATCGATTAAATCGGTTGCATCTTTACAGAATTGATCACAAATGATTATGTATGCACATGCAAAAAAAAGTTATATTATCCTGGTAAAAAACTAATATAAAACTAATATAACTAAAATTGAGAAATGCCCCCTTTTGAAAGGTGGGGTGCTGAGCCCCCCCAATGAATTGATGAGTATAAAAAATTCACTTTTTTATTATTGAGTATTTACAATCTCATATATATAAAATTTTGAGTACTATATATACATGACCGCAACCTCCAGGATTTGAGGTGCAAAAAAATGCAAAGTTGAGATTCTGTGTCAAAATGCATCCTTTGCCAGACAAATAACAATCTCTTAACAAGGAGGTAAGCATTGACCAATAAATGACTGCAAATTTGCACCAGAATGCAGTAGTATACATACAGTTTTTCAATTTTTTTTATGAGATTTCTAGCTTCCTCTGTGCATAT
Source organism: Sipunculus nudus (assembly GCA_026874595.1). Classification (NCBI taxonomy): domain Eukaryota; kingdom Metazoa; phylum Annelida; class Sipuncula; order Golfingiida; family Sipunculidae; genus Sipunculus; species Sipunculus nudus. The sequence goes on from CM049321.1 coordinate 10,975,767, forward strand.
AGTCATGATTAAAGGGTAATTTTGGTAGTGAAAAGTCCTTATAAGGCCTTTTTACAGGATGTGTGAACTTGTTTATCAACAACCTGTTTGTAAACACAACAATGTTGACAAACGGAACAAAACATATAACCTAAAGTGGTAGGTTGCATATATGCCAAGGTAGAAAGGTCACTTGTAGCAAAACGCAATTTGCAAAGCGCTGGCTTATCTGACTTGCTGCCAGATGCCCTTGTTGAATTTGTTTGTTATAAACAAAACAAGCAGCCTGTGTGCTGTGATATCCACGTTTTCTGGCCATTTTTTTATAAAAGTTTCAAGGGATAACCTTAAGTTTATAAAGGTCAGATAGGTGACAGGGTCCCTTTAATTGGATGTCCCTTTATATCTTACTTTACTGCAAAGGCAGAGAGTACACGAGTCCGATTAGGGTAATGTCTATATTTATTACCCGTTTCAACCATTTCAGCATCACCAGTTGTGGTGTGCTGATGGGCTTAGCTGATATACGAAAGGTATACGAGGGTGTAACCGATGCACATCCATTATGGATGACATTTTAACATATGTCACAGTTAAGCTTTATTAACAACTATAAATATGCGCGGTCCTTAGTGTGGGTTACTCCTAAACCCGTGTTTTCAATCACTTATTGGCTTATATTCCAGATTCATTGGCGCATATGTGCCCGAACACGTATTGGCATAAAATTTTTTTGCCTATAATCCCATGTTCAATGCATATTTGTGAATATTCCTGCATGTCCTTAATGGGTCCGGATCAAGAGCCGGGCCACACACCAGAATCTTATTGATTCTTCATTGGCGCATTCCAAATTTACCTTAAAAATTTCATGGGATTCCTTTCGTGATTGCGAGATTTATGTTGTTAACACCACGCAAACACATACATGAATGGGAATGAACGCATGATCCGCTTTTGATCTTTACATGTCATTGCATATTGTCATGTTTTACTTAGGTTGAGTTTGTATATTATTATTTTAAGGGTAGGCTTGGTGGGGATGATGAGTTTATTTCTATATCAATATTCGGGTCAACTTTTTTATGGGTGGACTTTCTTAGATATCCCTGAGAGCAAAACCATCGAATACCTTTTCCATTTTGCTCATATTGGCGATAGATCTCAAACATGGCTTATTTCAGAAACTGACCTTTGGGCACGAAATTACTCTTACAGGTGACAGGCCTGATATTTATTTTTCAACCTGGCCGAATTGTCAAAGTTGTATGGCATTTTCTCCATTATCGCTCAGTTGCGCGTGTTGGGGGGGGGGGGGGGGGGGGCATTCAAGTGATCGATTGGCGATTACAGACCTCTAGTTTTAAATTCATTTGTTTGAGGGTATGCTTTCATCCCCATACGTGTGTGTGTTTTCACAACAAAACTCGCGCAATCCTTAACGGAATCTCACTGAATTTTCAGGGCATTTCGGGATGGGCTAGGGAAGAATCGATTAGATTTTGGTGTGGATCCAACTCATGATCCGGGCCCAGGAAAGACTTCCAGGAATATTCACAAATATACATTCACTTAACAACGAATGAGAGAATGTTAACACGTTATGGGGAGCATATTCTTCATTGGCGCATTCCAAATTTACCTTAAAAATTTCATGGGATTCCTTTCGTGATTGCGAGATTTATGTTGTTAACACCACGCAAACACATACATGAATGGGAATGAACGCATACGACCATAGAATGTAATGTTTACCTCCAGAAAATGGCCTTAAATGCTGTCCGAATGATCATCATTAAAAAGCCGAAACCGATCTTATTGCCAGTCCTCGGGTAAACGCCTAAATAAGGAGACGGAGCTCGTGATCACTTTAGCCGAGTGAAGCGTTGTCACAGTGTTAGAACACACCACGCAGAATCGAACAAGTTTAGAACTCTGCTTGTTAGGGATTTTAGGTGAAGAAATCCCTCTTTCACAATGCACTGGGGCTTTTAAATACACAGCGGAGTAGGTATAAATGTATAATAAAGAGGACAATGTGGTCCGTTCAAGTATGTTGGGTAAGAACTGTGTCACGTCAAATTACATGCATGAACACGGATCTTTTTGTGTGATAAAAGGACTTTATGGAATAAGTAGTAATTTTGCAGGCATGCATGTGTGTTATGTAAACGGACTGGGTTTCCAAATTTTGATTTTGGAAGACAAGTCGTCCCGTAATTCCTAATTGGAAAAAAAAGTTCGATTTGATTAGAAACGGCGTCTTGCGGAAGAATGATTTTAGAGCTGTTTACCACCAACCATGGAGGTTATAAAGAAGGCGTTTCAAGTCGCCCTGAAGGCCGTGTCGAGGGCTCCTCATGGGCCCATAAAACTAGCTAATCCCTTGCACAGAGAGATACGGCTGACAAGACACGTGCTAATTGAGCCAGCTTAAGAATCCTACCTTCGGGAACCCGTCGCTCGTTTCCGGAACTGTAAACTGTCATTACAATGCTGCCTGTTAAAACACCCATAAATACTTCATGCATTAATAAGCGTTAGAAATTTAGTGAATCATTAAACACCAGGTATATTCATTGTAACATCGCGTAGGACGTCTGCGTGTAACATTCTTGGTACCCACAATGCACGTCTAGATGTGTTGTGCTAATTGGCTTAGCTAAAATGTATATAATGACTAAATGTAGCAGAACTGGTGTAAAACTCTATACCCTATATATAAAATCAATCCAGAAGTTTTTTCAGTTCATTACAGACCCCATAAAGTATATACTATTTTAAACCTGTTAGAGTGTTCTTCCTGGTGGTATACATATTTCTGAACTTTACATTTATTTTTTAACATGATGATGTAACATTAAACAAAAATAAATGTTTCAAAGGTACACTATATTTTATGCAACCGGTTACAGTAAGCTACTTTATAAAGGTCAACTATTAAACTACAAGACTATTTCTCAAAAGTTTTATCTTTTTGTTATTCCTATATACAGTGTGCCTTCTTGTTGATAAATGAAATTAAAAATTTTTATGAAATCAAAATTTGTAATTTTAATTTTAAGGTAGATGGAAAAATGATAGAAGAAAAGTGAAAAAAACGGATTTGACATATTGTCATTTAGTTTAATACCAGCCCGAAAAAAAAGTGGCTTTCTATTACAGAATGCTTAAAATAGCTTACTGTTTCATATTTAAAACAAAAATAATGTAAAAAAAATCATATGAAAATGAATAAACATTTAAAAAAAGTTTACTATCAGAAAGAACTCTGTGCCAGTTTTAAAATAAATAATGTATACTTTATGGTTCTGTTGTGAATTTAAAACAATTTTTTGGACTTATTTTAGATATAGGGATTTTTGCCAATTCTGCCAGTTGTATTACTGAGTTTATCAGTAATATTGTGCCTCACCGTTACCAACCCTGACCGGACACAGCGTTTCGAAGTTTTTTTTATAACATAGTTAATGTAAAACGATCAAGAGGAAAATATCACCAGGTCAACAACAATAAAAATGTGTATGTCATAATAACGACTACCGTTCCGGTCACAAGGCGGAGGAGTTAGGTATATTTGTAAAGTGGCTCTGAGCCCGACATCTGACATTTTACTTCAAAGATCGCGAGAACAAAGGGCATCATGGCCGACGGGCGCGTCGTCTGGCGTGGGCGGTCAGAGTTCGGAACTTCATATAAAATACACCTTGTGGGCAGCAAGAGATATTACTCCATGAATTCCAGATATTCATATGACCTTTATTTATTGTACATGGATTGCACGAGTAATTGTAATAAATAATTCGAGGCACTCTCCAACGCTCGGGTTGCAGGGTCCGCTACTACATATAGGGGTAGAGGTAACCGTAGGACCCTGAGAAAACCACGACACACAGGACAGGTCTCAGACCGATGATCAAGCTGTTTCGGATCTGAAAGTCCTCGGGAAAAGGGCGATATTTCAAAGGAAAATATCACTAGACCTTACAGGTTGACCTCTTGTTTAAGCCTACACCTTTCAATATAAATCTTGGTATCACTAAGGTTTCTTAATTACATATCATTCTTATCATAAGGTTACGTTCATCCTTATTCAACAGTCAGAACAAATGACTGTCCTTAATATAATCATAAAAATAAAGAAAATAATAATAATAATTATAATAATTATAATAATAAAACTGTAATTAATTATAGCGTTATTCTGCTTTTATACTTCGCCGATACACGTTCACGATACACGTTCATTCCACAGACACATTATGCCAATAGTATATATAATTATCTATAACTTGATCACTATATAAAATAATATACAAAATACAACGTTCTTGGTATCTTGTTGTTAGAGAAAAGGCGAATGGAACAAATGTATTAAACTTTACAATGCCACAATGGTGCGTTTCCTACTCTGAAATCTTTAAAAATATTGATGGAATTCGTTACTTTTGTTTTTTATCATGTGAGTTATATCTACATATAAATATCTATTATCAAAATCTGCGACCATTCGGTACAATTTTAGGAGGCAATTTGATTAAAGTAATATCCCGTGGAAGCCCCAACTTCACCCGACATCAAGTTTAACTTCCCTGACTGAACCCGGGAAACAGAATACAAATCATTTAAAATCGATTCTGGCGGAGTCGAACGTAGGCGGCATGATTCTGTTACTTCATACAAAATATTTTGGTATTTTGCATAAGGAAAACTGAAAATATAGAAGAGCAGCCAACGGTTTCATATCAATATTGATTTCACAATTTAATGATTCCCCAGGGGCATTATAAAGTACATTTTATGGACGTTCAAATGTACGAATTACACCATGACTTATTTCCGATTTTTTTTTCAAATCGAATAATACATACATAACTCACAGCAGACAAAAATTAAACATACAGAAAACGATCCTAGAATGAATATCAGGACGTGGTGTTACGGTAATAATCAATTTTGTTTATCAGGTTGAGACGCAGCATTAGGCTTTGATCTAGAAGGTCCTGGTTGGTCCCCGCCAGAAAATGGTATAATCCTAAGAGAACCTCAGTCCTCAAACATAAACTCTGTTACCTTTACGAAATGTAACTTAATTATTAGCTATCATGACACGCGTCGCTCGAAATAGTATATCATATGGTACTTGCTTGTCTTTGCGGTTACCTAAACTTCTGAGGTGTCTCCTCCATATATCCGTTGCTTCCTCTTAATGGCTTTCATTTCATACATCTGCCTTGGAGTGTCCACTTGATAGCTATTTTAAATGATAGGTCCACATTTTGACCTTATTTCGTGCGCATGCGACACTACCTCGTCCGCACGCGATATACTTTCTCCTGCACAGGCGATAGTTAATTCATACGCACGCGATACCTTCTTATGCGTACGCGTTACTATCTCGTGCGCAGGCGATAGTTTTTTTCGTACGCATGCGATACTTTTTCTGGTGCATGCGATTGTATCTCATGCGCACGAAATAATGATAAATTTTTGCTTATCCTGTCCCAGCCACCGTAAAAAAGGTCTAGTTATAACATTTTTATCAACTTTAGGTAATCGTGCTAAAAAGATTCTTATTATGCCCTGTGAGGATGGCATCAGTTGTTGATCTACCAGCTCTCAGGAAAAATGATAAATATGACGATGTTGACAAACAGTATAAAAGCATGAAACCGAAGGAAGTTGAAAGTTCAGTGGTTCATATTGTGAAAATATATGAAGAATCACTTGTTATCTGTAACATTCTGGTATATCTGATTTCCCCCTGATGTCCTTGTTAGACGTATATGGGAAATGACCACCAGCCATTTTGTCTTTTTTTAATATATGCGTCAACTTTCTAAGAAACCCATTTAATCTTCAATCAGTGAGGAGAGTGCTACCTACAGGCCATGATTGTGACCAAAGTTTTTAAAAATCTGACCAAGGGATGTTTTGAACTTAATTTTAATATTGAGATATTTACAAAATTCAGCCGGATTTATCAGATTTGTCAATGAAACAGGTATTTAAAAAAAATCATGAAGTTTTATTTTGTTTTTGGTGCCATGCAGTTCATAAAAAAATAACCAGTTCCGTGATATCGATTCTTATTCGAGGCCTCGAAAAAATAACATGATATTTTTGTAGATCGTATTGATAACTAGTGGCAGCATTAGTTTACTATAATAATTTTATTTTAAAGCTTACTATTCACCTGTTTTATCTGCAATATTTTCGTGATTTCTGGCTTACTCTGCCTACATGTAAATAAGCTGTTGGTAATTCATGATGAGAGAAGGTCTTATAACGCCTCTTTGGCGCACTTATGAGCTTGTTAATCTACAAGATTTTAGTGAACTCGGTACATGCGCCTTTGTTAACACAAAAAAAATGTAACCGAACGTGGTTGATCGTATATTATGTGAGTACGCTCATAGAGCAAAAGCCACAACACAACATTAGCAAACTCTGACATTTGATGTGGATTACGTTCTTTCACACACAAAAATGCTAGAATCAACATTCAAACTTGGAAAGGACGTGGCCAATCGGTAAGGCTTTCGGATCGAAAGTCTTCAGGAAAAGGGAGATATATCAAGAAAATTTCCCGAGACCTTACACGGTATGACCTGAGGTTTCATAATTTAAAAAAACATTCTTATCAAAGGCTTCATCCTTATTTAACAGGAAGTCTTTATGACTTTCCTTAATTGTAATAATAATTATTATTATAATAATAATAATACTGGTAATATTATTATTATTATTAATATCATAATTATTATTATTATCAAATAAAATGTAAATAGATAAATATATGTAAAGTCCCACTCTAACTTGAGGGTTTGGGCGTGGTCCAATGCGTTATTCCGCTCTCATCTACATCCTGATACATGTTTAAATTTCTGTGAAACGCTTTTCTCAGACAGAATATGTCTTTCACTGTCGTGTCGCGTCCCCGCACTCTCTTTGAAACCCGACAGTTTTTTTTCTCCACGTTTCTGCAAAACTCTTATGCAGTCGATTCGAATACATGTATTTAACTTCACAATGCCAATTTGCCACTCTTGAATTGTTTAAGTTTATAATTCATGTAGCGACTTTTAATTTTATAAAGTGAATTATATTTAACTATAAATCTTTATTATTAAACTCAGCGAAATTCGGTTCAATTTTTAGGGGATAATTAGATAAAAGTAATACACCGGGGAGACAAAACAACTTCACCAAACATCAAGTTTAAATTTCATAGAATGAACCCGGGGAGTAAGAAACCCAATGAATTTAAATCGGAGCTGGTGGAGTGAACGCATGATTCTTTTGATTTCATATATAATATAGTATTTTGCAAAAGGGGAAAAGAAAATAAAATCAGCAAGCAATTTCATATTAATATTGATATTACAATTGAAAGTTTACCCAGGGGCATAATAAAATTATATAATATAGACGTACATGGTACGAATTTCACCATAACTTATTCAGATATTTTTTTGCAAATCAAGTAATACATACATACCTCACAGCAGACAGAAATTAAATATACAGTAAAAAGATTCTAGAATAAATATCAGAACCCGGCATCACGGTAAGAATCAATTTTGTTTGTCAGTTTAAGGAAACGTTGGGCTTTGACGTAGCACTAGGCTTTGAGCTTAAGGTCCTCGGCTGATCCCCGCCAAAAAAATTATACTAAGAGAACGTCTGTCCTCAAAGATAAGCTCTGGTAACCTAACCACACGCATCTTAATTATTCCCTATCATGACACGTACCTTAAATATCGCGTGCGCACGAAATAGTATCATATGCGACTTGCTTGTTATGGTGGTTTCCTATAAAGGGCTGACGTTTCACCTCATATATGTTGCAGCTTCTTAACTGCTTTGGCGAGTCCACGTGATAGCTATTTGGCATGGCTACGTAACAGCTATTTCGTGTGCACGCGACACGATTTCGTGCACACGCGATATTTATTTCGTACGCACGCGAAATTATCTCGTGCGCACGCGATACTATCTCGTGCGAAGGCGATAGTTATACAAGTATCTCGTGGGCAAACGATGGTTATTTCGTACGCACGCGATACTATCTCGGGCGCAAGTGATTGTACGCACGAAATAAAGATAAATGTGACTTTAAATGTGATTTTTGGCTTTCGATGGGTACATAACGTGCAAAAGAGAGTCATATTATGCCCCTGTGAGGATGGTAGGAGTTGTTGATATACAAGCTGTTAGTATTAACATGGTACATATGCCCATATTGACAAACAGTATAAAAGCATGAACTAGAAGGTGGTTTACTTCAAGGCCGGAAGTTGAAAGTTCACTAGTTGTTGGTGGTTAGAACATATGAAAAATCATTTGTTTTCTGTAAACCTCTGGTATGTCTGGTAAATGACCATCAACCCCCCTCCCCCCCCCCCGGTGGTATAAACACGTCGATGCAAACAAAACGGACAGCTTGTGCAACATGGGACCGGCACTAATTGGCTTATTTTATGAAAAGTTCAATAAATCATCTTTATTTAATACAGTACGTCAAATATCAGAAATAGCACGTTCAATCTTCACTTAGTGAGGACAGCGCCACCTACAGGTCATTAAAGTAACTATAAATTCTAAAAAGTTCACTCCACACCAGCTTGTTTTGACCTTGATTTCAATATTGAGACATACAAAGTTCATGATGGGAAAAGGTCTTAGTCCGCCTCTGCACATGTGACGGACTTATGAACTTGTTAATCTACAAGATTTTAGTAAACACGGTAGATTCGCCCATGCTGACAAACAGAAAAAAAAACATGTAACCTAAGGTGTTGGTTGCATATGAGCAGAAGTTGAATGGCCATTACTTGCAAAACACCGTTTGCAAAACTCTCATTCATTAGATTTACCGCAAGATGTCCTTGTTGAATATGCTTGGATTATTTTGGCCGGCCCTCCACATGTCATCAACATGTGGTAAGCAAACCGAACATCCTGTATGCGTTATACAAGGGTGTATTTTTAGTCAACAACTGAACGTGGGTTGGCTGAATATTTTCGCGGACGCTCTTAAAGTACAAGTTACAACACAACATTTGCAAATTATGACTTGAAAGGTTGAAGGGATTATCTTTAGTTAATAAACATCAGATATCAGAATAGGAGACGTCAACATATCGATCTGTTTTCACTTTTTAAGCACGTTTCCCTAGATTCCGGAATAGCCCCTTTCGATATTTGTGACGAATTGTTTGCTTGTGTGAGTGTCAATGAAGTTAGACCTTGAAATCTTCTCTATTTTTTAACAGGAGTTTGTTGGGTTCATAATTTCCTATAAAATTGGTTCACCACGCACTTAATGGTATTTTAAAGAATACAAATAACTACATTGATTCTTTCAGCTTCTGGAGTCTTCGGGCGTCCGGCATACCATAACAACCAGCAGGCACCTCAAGGTCAGCTAATTTTTCTCTGATGAAAATGTTCGCCTATTTGGTCACAGAAAGACCTTTCTCTAATCGACACAGGGTGCACTCTTCTGGCTTCCTAAAATAAATCAGGGGCGTCTTTTGTGGCTTATTATTGGTTTAGCAGTTGTGTCATCCGAGCAGCAGTAATTCGATTTGAGCCCACATGTCGGGGGCCTTCAAAGATCTAACCTAGTCAGCGTAAAATTTTGACGCAACGAGCGCACTGTCCTGTAAACAGCCAGAAAAGGCCGGCCCTGTCACCCGGTGAACAAGTACTGATCTTCTTCCATGGCCTCCTGCTATTCTGTGGCGCAGTCAATGCTGAAAACGACCAAATCAACACTTTCCCACTGAAATATTATATCATTTACCACAACAACACGATATTTAAACTTTTAAGTCAACCAAAATGGCCAAAAACACTGTCCAAAATCTGAATGGTCTTTGTTGCCAAATATTGGCATACTACCAGTCTCAGGAAAGCGTCTTAGAAGAGAGTTGCTGGTTACTAACTTTGCCGTTGCGTAACTACTCCCGTCTCCTTCAAACGCCTGGGCCCCAACTCCCCTCGACTCCTTACCCTGCTTATCGGATCCCCCGCTGGAAGAGCCCATTGTCTATTGTGCCCCCCCCTCCCCCCGGGCAAAAGCTCCCAAAGAGGACGATAGTCCCCACTAATCCCATCCCTGTTAAATGTCTAAATTTGTAAGAGAAACTTTATTTTTTTCAGTTTGAGTCACGCTGACAAAAAAATAAAAAATATCGACAATTGAAAGCCATATCGCGATACGCAATATGCAGATCCCCATATCGGGATATATTGATCTATCGTAATTTATTACCTCCGCCAAGCGGGTGTTATGTTTTTCCGGCGTTGGTTTGTCTGTTTGTTTGTCTGTCTGTAAGCAACATTATTCAAAAAGTGATAAATTGATTTTGACGAAATATTCTGGATAGCTTAGCAATGATACAGGTAACAATTGATTAATTTTTTGGGGGTGATTTGGTTCACCGTCTGGATCCAGAAATATTTTAAAGGAATAATGCTGCATTTCTGAAAATGCCATATCGAGTAATAAGCTGCCTTGGCGGAGGCCGATCTGTGGTCTCTGAGTGCAAATTCACAGTCATAATACGAAATTGTAGGCGAAACATGCCCTAGTGACATGGATGGCTCCAGGTTTTACCGATGACAATATTCTTTTCTACAATTACCTTTTGATTTACATTTTCTCTTGCAGATCCAGAAAAACCTTGTTTGTCAGTTTGTGAATCAACTTTATATACCAAAAGCTTAACGTTACATATTTTCGAATGCGCTGGGCCCATTTTGTTTATTTCAGGGCACCTAAGTAAAAGTCATGTTTCAAAGAGGACATAGATGCTTAATCTGATTTGCTCATGCATAAAGTACTCTCTACTGATCTCGAGGCCAAAGTCACGGTCACCAATATATGATAAGATGATTTATGACTAATGACCATTATCGGATTGGAATAGGTTTGGTTTCCTGATTGCTTTGCACCGGTATAGTGACTTTGTTTGAATAAGTTCCCGTCTAATTCACGTTCACGCGTGATAGACCATAAGCCAGCACGAATCACTTCTGTAGCAGCTAAGACTGACAGACAAACAGAGCCATCGTTCATATCGAACCACAGTTTCGTAAATTGCCTGATATACAGATCTTGTATTCTGCAAATCTATAGAATAGGATGTCATAACCGAGGGACTGGTACAGATAGGGTAAAGATAAAAGGAAATTGGGCAATGGCCGGACGCTGGTTCACTCTCTGCACCGGGGTCCCAGGTTTACAACAGGACGCGGCTTGACACAAGTCCGGGTAATGCTCAACAACCTTAAATGATAGGATCGTCCCCTGGAGGACGCAGGAATCAATCTTACCCGTAAACGTCATTAATGTATAGTGTTAACCCGTTAGGCCACACCACATACATTATTTGTTCTACGAATGCTGATATAAAAAAATGATGCGAGTGTGCAAGCGAATTTTCTTTAATTTACCGTTCGAGACCATATACTGTGACTTTATATTCGCGGGGTTCAAATTTCGCGATTTCCATTTTTCCTGTGTTTCGCGAGGGTGCCATTTTCGCGATCTCACCAGACAAAGGTAACACACAGAATGTAACTTGTTTACATGAGTCAGTCATATCGAAAAATAATGTGCACTAAATCTAAATAATAATAGAACCAAGGGAACACTGGTTGATTGAAGATTGTTATTCATGTGATGTCATTAATAACAGTAATCTTTGAACATTCAAATTTTTTTTTATTCATAATATCAATCCTTTACCTTTCGTTTTCCCTCCGACGATCGGGCTTCTTATTGAGGAAGGTTTCAATTTCACAAACATTCCTTTGTCGCGAATATCGCGAATTTGTACCATGTTATGTTGAAATTTTCAAGCTGGCCAGTAAAAACTAAAACGAATTTCTTCAGTTCTTGAAATGATGCATATAATCAGCAACATTTAGTTAGTTGTCCATACCAAAGACAAGAGCACTTATTATAGCAAAATTAACGAGGACCCTACACGTCCATGTTTGCAGTGTAAGATAGACCCACGAAAAACAGGAGCGACGAATCAGTCGAACGTCTATGGTCGGTTCCACCAGTAAGGGTGCCCATTGAAATTTGTCGATTATTCTTTTATACTAAAATATATTTACACAGTGTGTCACTAAAGCTGATCAAGGACTAAAGGCCTTATCTGAGATTAAAAACATCATGACCCCACAACAAAATTATATTTGCAAACCTCTGGTTCTTAAAATGTCTCTACAATAAATCTGTGTGGCTAAGCTTTGTCGATATATATATATATATATATATATATATATATATATATATATATATATATAATATATATATATATATATATATTCAGTAAATCCATCGGGACCCGTAAAAAGTGGTCCTTTTTTAGGTAGTCCCTCATCCGAGGTGTTCGTTAGGCGAGGTTTTACTGTATTATCATTTGAATCTTTAATGCTATGTCGTTGTTTCTAACGTTCTTTAGTATGTGATCGAGTAAATAAATATAAGAATAAGAAATATATCTAACACCAACTGTAACAGAATGAGGACAATATCTACAGATTATATCATTGTTTGTTTATGCTGCCAGTTCTCTTTGTTGCTCTTAGTAAGATATTTTGATAAAGGTCTGTTAAAGGGTTAGAATAACTCCAAAGGAACATGCTGTTAAAGTCTAGAGGCAATCTGAACCACTAATATATGTTTTAGCTAATTCATCCATGCATGGGCCTGATGAATTTAGGCCATGGCTATGCGACGTCCGTCTATCTGGCTGTCCGTTCGTCCGTTCGTCCGTCCACAATTTTCATAATGTTTCTTCTCCTTTTTTTATTAATTAATTAATATATTAATTGATATTAATTTATTTATTTTATCTGATATGGCTAGGTGTGGGCTCTTACACTGCGCCCCAGTATTTGTGGGCACTTACAATGCGCCACAGAATTTGTGGGCTCTAACCCTGCACCACAGTAATTGGTACTTCGCCACAATATTTGTGAGCTCTTATACTGCGCCACAGTATTTTGAGGGCACTTACACTGTACCACAATATTTGTGGGTTCTTACACTGCGCCACAGCATTAAGTTGGCTATCACACTGCGCCACAGCATTATGTTGGCTCTTACACTGCGCCACAGTATTCTGAGGGCACTTACACTGTACCACAATATTTGTGGGTTCTTACACTGCGCCACAGCATTATGTTGGCTCTTACACTGCGCCACAGTATTTTGTTGGCTCTTATACTGCGCCGCAGTATTTGTGGGCTCTTATACTGCACCACAGTATTTTGAGGGCACTTACACTGTACACAATATTTGTGGGGTCTTACACTGCGCCACAGCATTATGTTGGCTCTTACACTGCGCCACAGTATTTTGTTGGCTCTTACACCGCACCGCAGTATTTTGTGGGCTCTTATATTGCGCCACAGTATTTTGGGGCTTTAACACTTTGCCACAGTATGTGTTGCCTTAAATGTTATGTACCTTGTCACAAATATTCCAGAGTTGAAGTATCCTAATAAATTACCCATATATCCGTTCATATTGAATCTTTTATTATAGTTACATTATAACCGATATAACCTGGAAATTGTAAAAAAAAAAAAGAAAAAAAGAAATCGGCTCCTGGTTGTTTTAATGTCTTTTCTAGGAGGGATAGCGTGATGTATATATAAAGGACTCGTGTCAAGACCTGCAATTTTTCAGGGACTTCAAACTATGTGGTTCAGATCTAGGGCTCAGCCCTCGTAAAATTGGGCCGAATCCAGCTCGAGTCCAGTAAAGAAAACAAGTGGCCCATGTGCACATTAAAATTAAATTAATTTTTTTATTTAAAATAGAATTTAAAATTTCAATTTTATGCTTGAATGAAACGTAATACAGGAAAAATAAGGAACTGTTTTGAGATAGTATCATGCTGTTTGAAACTGCCCCATTAAAAAGTAGTTTACTGTTACTGGTTGCTTAAAATTGTGTACAATTTAGAAATGTAACATTAATTTCATTACTACATGTAACAACAGAAAGAATTCTGTACCAGGTTTTAACAGATATGTATACTTTATGGGGTCTATACATTTGAAACAGCATTTTTTAAATTTATTTTCAATTTAGGATTTTTTTTTTGCAGGGATGCTGCCTTAACACATAAATCAAATCGCATATGCTGCTAGACCTCGCCCGCTGCCTATATAATGAAATCGTCCTAGTGCCTGTGAATATATGTCAGATTTCTCAAATGTATAATAATAAAATACAGAAATTGGTGTCCAAATCAAGAGCATGGAGTACAAATTTAGAATTATTATTATCTCAATTCTGTCTCAATAGCATATGTAATCAGTTTCAGTTTATCCTTAAGGTAGCATTATTGTCGAAACCCCCTTTATCTAAAAATGACTAAAATCAATCCAAAAGTTGTTTTAAATTTATAACACATCCAATGAAGTATACATTATTTTTAACCTTGTTCAGTGTTCTTTCTGATGCTACGCATATTTTCGAACATTTACATTATGAAAAATTTCATTTTTTTTTAATTCACGCTATTTTAGACACCCAATAATAGCAAGCCACCTTTTAGTGGAATAATATTGAACTACTTGATTTAATATTAAAATACTTGAAAAGTCATTTTTTCTATCATATTTAAATTTTTTATTGACTAAAAATTTTAAAAATTTCAATTTTAAAGTTTTATCAATCATTAGTAAAATATCTGCAAATTTTTTCAATTTTGACCTCTCTCACAATGGTAGGGATCCTATTTATTTAAAAAATACATATTAAAGTTATCTAGATTACTTGCTTTATCTATTATGGCTTGTTCCAATTCATGAACATTCTTTGCAGCCTAAACCGGCCTCTTATAAATGGCGCCACCTATTGACAGCGGGAGGAACCCGGCATCCAGGGTTCCTGGAAGCGTGGACCTGTCAACAGGTTTGTCGACAGTCAGGCCCAGTGCTGCGTGCAGACAACACAGTCAGTATACGTGAGGGTGACACTATCAGCTAATAGCTTGTCGACCAGGCAAAGGGGGACCGCTGTAAGCATATCGATCCGTCAAAGTGTATCCACTGCACTTGTAATTATATTTTAATCAATTTTCGAGAATAGCCCAGCGGAATTTGCATTCGGCGCCGACATCTCCTACCCATAGCTCTAGTGAATAAATGCCTCCCCAGTGACAAGCCGGTTGGCGCACTGTGAGGTCCCTTTTCACCTGATCAACAGATTGATGGTCTTATTAGGTGAGATGAACCATATGTAGCACGAGGAAAACGCCAGCAACAGCAATTCACTTGAGCCCACGTGAGATAACTGTTTGTGTAAAGAACTAAACCGATATCTCAACCAAATCGCTCTTCATCGCTAAAGCCAGGAAACTGACAAGCTGCATGGAATGCATGAAATCAACAAGCTGGTGGCGTGCTTGAAACCGACAAGCTTGTCAGGCCGGAGCACGTGAGGTTTCGCGGGGTTTTCCCGCGTTTTCCTGCAGACTGACTGTTGTACCAGGCTGGTTAAAGGTACAATAAGTGGAAAAATTGCCTTCGGGGCAGCGTGTGTCTGTGAGAAAGCTACCTTTGCCATCATTTGCTGGCCTCAGAACACTGCTGGCCGTGTGTAATGCCCGCGCTTACAGGTAAGGCTTCTTTCGTTAATATCAGCGAGAGTGGCAAGAGAGGTTGAATGGTAGAGTTGACGCTCTGGCCCTTGTTGAAGTTGTCCCTGTTGGCACGACCGTGATTTCAATGGCAGCCTTGTCCAGTCACGGGCCCAGGAATCGATCATAGCGGCTTAAGGCTGTCAGACACGCAAATAGCTTATATATAAAGGCCAACACTGATACAAATATAACGCACCTGTTAACCAGTTATACCAGACTACAGACAATTAAAATTGTTTCACCAGTAACACAGAATTCAATGAATAAAATCCTGTCTGTACACAAAACAGCAGTGATAATAATAATAATAAAACACCTTTTATATCTATAAGAATTTGGTTTATCTGTGGTATCTGCAAAGGTTACTTCAACACCTGTAAGCTGCTCTGTGTTAAAAATGGCATACAGTCTGGTATAACAAGTCCTGTTCCAAAAAAAAGTGTCAAAAGTAACACAAATGTGGTAGGACTGAATGATGGCTCATTTCTCTGTGTCTCTTATTTCTAGGTATATATTACTTACATATCTGTTGAATGGGGCATTTCAATAAGTCTTAAGTGGTTTTGAACCTTCCTCACCTCTCCTTCCCTTTCATGCGGATTCATTCTTTGATGCAGGTATTGAATGTATTTATAGTTTACATTGTGGACACCTGGTGATCAGGTATGGTATCAGGTAGAGCTCTACCTTGATCAGCGGCAGGTAATGGTTATAATATATACTGTGGTTACCTTTATATATTGAAAAGGTTAATAATTCAAAATTTTCTTTTTTTACCATTATTTACAAGGGTGACATTTTTTGTGATTTTTGCATACCTTGACCTGCACATGGTATACATATATATCAGTTAACAGTTATCACATTACTTAATATGCCCGCTCAGTCTAAACAAACTGACGAGGACCCACAACAGAGTACAACATGGTTTATCTGTATCACATTATTTAATTTGCCTGCTAAGTCTAAACAAACTGACAGGGACCCACAACAAAGTTCAAAGTCTTGTCCTCTGTAGGCAGACAATATGAAGAGCTGATTTAATTAATTTTTTTTTTATTAACAGGTAGTATTAAATATATATTATTATTTATAATGTCATTCTCTTGCCTTCCAACAACTTAAACGTACAGGTGTGTGGTGGCTTGGATAACAAACATCAAATTCCAATGAGGCTATACTATAAATGACCGTTCAGACATGTCTACAGATGAGTTGTCAGTTAATGGTGATCAATTAATGTTTTTTAGTACAGGTTAATTACAAATCAGGCTCAGATATATAATATTTTATAAAGTAAATTTAAGAAATATTGTTAAGATTGACTCTGCGATATGTTCATATGGTATTGTCAAATTTCCACACAGCATTTAATGTATTAAGTTAGAAATGTTAGCTGCTTCATGATAAGGGTGCTTTTCCAAGTACGCGTTTTGTGAGAGTTTGTTGCGCGGCTGCTGCACGGCGAAAATCAAACCAGTTAAAAAGTCATGTTCTGTTTCCATGTATGCGATTGCCTCGCGACAAACGCACACTTCAGTTTAGGAATCCAGCGGTGCTGGATTTCTGCCTTTGCCGCACGACTAACGCATGGGAATTCCGCCTAAATGACATCACATGTAGGGTTTCCCCGTACTCGTATGTTTAAGTCTGTTTCAGCTGTGTCAGGAAGGTATGCGATTGCTGCGCGGCAAACCCATACAAAATGCTCACATGGAAAACGACTGGCCATGTGGCAAACGCAAACGCACCCTAAGGGTGCTTTTCCATGCAAGCATTTACTGCGCAGCTGCTGCGCGGCGAAAATCCAATCAGCTAAAAAGTCAATTGTGCTATTTCCATGTATGCGATAGCCGTGCGGCAAATGCACCCATCATTTTTGGAATCCAGCAGTGCCGCGCGGCAATGCGTCACATGTGGGGTTTCCCAGTACTCGTATGTTTAAGTCCGTTCAGCTGTGTCAGGAAGGCATGGGATTGCCGCGCTGCAAACGCATACAAAACACTCACATGGAAAAGGACTGCCCGCGTGGCAAACGCATGCACATGGAAAAGCACCTTAACTTGAATGACATACTTGAGGTACCATGCATTTGTCAACTCAGCACATATTTGATGGCATCATTTTCATATTCAAGACCTGATACTATATTTTACCAAAGGTTGTAATAAGAACTCTTGTGGTAAAATAGAAAAAACCTGACAAAACAGGCTTCATTAACTTTTGACAAAATCTGTATTAAATCATGTTCTCTGAAAAGCACTGGGGATGATTACATTGAAGATCCCCCCCCTGTATTGACACCCCTACATATTGGACACACAATTAATACTGTTTTGTTGATTAGATTCTTACATGTGAGCCTCAAGGTGGGATAAATATAACAAGATAAACACGATGGCTATATGGAAATGTTAAAAAGGGAGACCTTTATCTGAGATGGCGTTAGGCGGGGAGGGGGGCAGCCTTAAGTATAAAAATATCTGTTGAAATGGACAATGTTTCAGATTTTTCCAACATGAATATGATATGGTAACATTTGAGTGACTTTGTGATAACAGCAGAAATAAAGTATTATCTATTTGCATAGTCTATGGGAAAGATGAACATGAATCAGATGACTGGAGAGACTAGATATTTGAGCTTAATTTTATTGTCTTAAAATACTTGACTGATATTGGAGTCTGTTCATTGGACTATCACCTAAATTGTCATGGAAGGGAGGTCTTGTTTCATAAAAATTTTAATATCACGTGGGAAAGACCATTTTTTTCTCTTTTGGTCTATTCAACCAAAATTCATTAGAATTCCAGCCCTCATGCAGCACTGTTGCAGTTCCTGCGGCTGCTGTGGTGTAGAATAAAGCTGTTAAAGCAACAAAAGTCAGTAGTAGAGGCTGCACAAGAGCTGGCAGCAATAGAAAACAGACTGTGAAACCAACAGAGTAAAGGGCAAAGCCAGTGTAAACACTTAGCTGTAATGGACAAGGTCCCACCTGTAAGTTGAATGTACTTTGTTTAATTGATCTGTCTCCCTATTATAACTCATACACTGCTAAATGCGACCACACAACGTGATCAAATCCATGAAAACCAGCTAATGGCACTCATCATTGTGTGGATGTTTGATTGATATAGCGGAATCCCCCCCGAACTTAGACAATCCACTGGGGGAAGTAAGTGAACAGACATGTACATGTTAATACACGCATAGACATTTGCATAGATAAAGACCCTGGGGGTGTAGAACTGAGTGGATCAATCTTGGTGTGTAAACACATTTTACTTTGCTGCATTGTTGATTTTTGTTTTTTATATGGACATTGTTAAATATTTCATTGTTTGCATGGAGACTAATATAGATTTATACTCACCGGGGGAAAAATATGTTTTTAGAAAAAAAAAAACCTTGTCAATATATACTGCAACACAGTCACAGTGTCACTGATAAAATGTAGGGATTGTTCTCTTATTAGCTCAGCTGACTTTATTTGAACTGAGCTTTACCAATTAACCTCAGTCAGTTGTCCAGTCATGCATGAGTTTAGGTTTTTATCAACAGACCATATTTTAAACCTGTCAAAGCTGCATACTAACATTGCATATTGGTGTCTTTGAAAAAATTCTCTAAAGGATTTTAGGGAAAGGTTAGTCTGGTAATTGTATATTCCTTAAGGTGATGACAAAAGTTAATTAAAGATCTAAACGCTTAAATCCAGATGTCCTTATTGTTAATACATATCAGATCAAGAGAATATAATATTCGCTAATTCTGTAGTTGCTTTTAAATTGTTTATTATTTGTTCTTTTTGAAAATCTGAGTCCTTGAAGTTAGAGTCTCCAGTCTTTGAGTCCAGGTCTTTTTGAGACTGAGTTTTTTTCAAATACATAAATAAAACATTTGGTTAAAATATTACTGTGTTTTATTCATTTTTAATCTCAGGTTTCAGAAATTAGGTAAATTATGGTAAGTTTCTCCTTGTAGAGACTACAATCGGAGTTTGTCCTAGTAGAGACTATTATCAGAGTTTGTCCCAGTAGAGACTATGATCGGAGTTTGTCCTAGTAGAGGCTATGATCGGAGTTTGTCCTAGAAAAATCCCTGATCCTAACTAGTAGAAAGTCTGATCTGAGTTTCTCCTAGTAGAAAGTCTGATCCGACTTTGTCCTAGTAGGATCGTCGATTCTACTGGATCAGAGTTTGTCCCGTGACATATGTATATATATAGTTATATATAGTTATATATAATTATATATAGTTATATATAGTTATATATATATATTAAGTCCTGATCTCTGAGTATGAGTACAAGTTTGTCCTACATTGAGTCCTAAATCACTGTAAACACATAGCATATTGAAATGCTTTAAATATTAATTAAATGACTAGAAATTTACAGATGATCTCATTTTTTAATCTTATTGAAATATGTAATCATTATAAGTGCAAGCAAGTTAAATTTATATACCTATCAAATCAGCTAAACGTAGGTACCAGAGCATACTTGACTCTTTCTTAAGAAGGCATTTTATTATTTTTTATTTACCTTATTTATTTTGAAAGCGTCATGCACCATTCAGTCAGACTTTATTAGCCAGTCAGTAGCACCTGTCCTGTGTATATTGCTGACCTCAGCACTTTCTTATCTTTACTGTGTTGCTATTTTCAACATCACCTTTGAGAAGTCCTGAGTCAATCTTGCTGTCTGTTTCCTATCGTTCTGGCAAGAGGTGAGATAAAGTGTGTACGAGCTCTGCTCTGCTGAAAATTGGTGGCTGTTACCCTGGAACATTATCAGTTTAATGTCTCTGGTATCTGTTTTTATGAATTGTTGTGGTTAAGGCAGAAGTAAGCTGATTGCAGGCAGATGCTCCTGAGTTTTCACTCTGAACATCTTTAAATAAGTGGAGATAACTCAGGTGTTTTTGAGAGGCCCTCATTAAATAGCATTTCCATATCAGTATAAATCAAGATTCACACTGAACATGGTGGAATTGAATTTGTTATGTATTTTCTGTAAATGCCTGATGTTTTAGAGTCTTTTGAATGAAATGCCTTCATTTTAATCATAAAAAAAGTTACAAGATAATAACTGCAAAAAAGTGAGAGTTTTTTCATATTTTTGTTCATAATGTTAAATGGATTAAAGGGACCTATTCACATACTAGGTATGATGAAATAAAGTGGTTCTCCTTACAGTATTATGGTATCTGCTTACTACTAGCTGTACACAAGTGGATATAAACTTGCAGTCAGTACCACAAAACATAAACACAGCGTGCACAACATCTGGTGGCCATGCTGTGCAACTATACCAAATTTCTTACAGCTTCCAGCCTGTTTCTCTTTTGTACTGATATTTCTTCTTTCAATTTTCTTCTCCATGTTTGTGATTGGTTAAATATCCCCACGAAGATTGGAAATCTAAATTGTGTGTGTGTTATGGTAAACAGACACAAGAAGTCTGGGTTTACTCACAATGTATGAACCTGGTGAATTAGAGAAAGTAGGTTTGTGTGCATGGAGGGTTTTCAATAGAAATTGTTGTATTCTGTAAAAAATTAACAGCATGAGAAAATACACACATTATTGCAAATGTTTATGTACATTTTAAAATGTAGTCTATTAAGATTAGCCTTTTAACAAGCATTTGCAGATATATCTTTGATTAGCATTAGATAAACAAAAATTCTTGACTAGCACTGTCAATTCTACAGTGATCATGCCAAACATCTTTTAAAATAAAACAATTAATTAGTGCGTTCAATGCAAGATTGGGATTATGACTCTCAGCCAATCAGAGCATTAACTGCTCAAAGGAACCCTTTAAAAAATAACCCTGTGACCTGTTGGTCTTTTGCCCTATTTAAGTTACAGCTTCAGAGCTCAAAGGGTTTTAACCTGGCTGATTGAATGCTACATTAAGGAAAGCTTCTTGATTCAATTGTCTGTCACTGGCCCAGTCAGTCATTAGTGGCAAGCTCTCACCATTAGGGCTGTAGAACCCTCTAATTCAGCATCCAGACAGGTCTAGTTTAAACCTTACAGGAAGCCTGTGACCTGTTTGTTTTAACTATACTCAGTGGAAGTTTGTACTTGTTTTAAGTTTGTATCTTCAGTAACTCCTTGTTTGCACATCAAGCTAGTGATTAATAGGATGTTTTAGTAACTCTTCATTAACATATTAATGATAATAATGCTACTATGATTTCATTGCAGTGATAATGATGTGATTGAAGTGCTGATAATGCTTATTTAGATGATGATATAATGATTTAGATTATATAACTATTTATTGAGGGTATTATGACTTTGCAATAATACAGACAGTATGCAGCAGTTATGTACATGTATATTGTTAGAAAAAAATGTATACTGAATTCATTATGTAATCTATTGGGGGACCCCCCCCCCCCCCAAGAAAAACCTCTTCACTAGGTTGGCTATTGAGATAGTTCAGAATGGTTCCCTGAAATAGGTTCAAATGGTTTTCTGAGATAGGTTCAAATGGTTTTCTGAGATAGGTTCAAATGGTTTTCTGAGATAGATTCAAATGGTTTTCTGAGATAGGTTCAAATAGTTTTCTGAGATATGTTCAAAAGGTTTTTTTTTTTAACTCTTTTCTTATTGATTAATTTTTTAAAGCACCAACTTATGTACAGCTGAAAAAAAAATATTACTCTTCAAACTTGAGGACAGAACGTCCTTCAGTATATAAGGTTTTTAACCTGCAGCCATTTTTTTATACGTACAGTATTATTCCAGAAAACACCATATGAGCTCATCATTGACTCACCTGGTTTCTGAATGGTCGCAAGACATGAAGACATTGTGGGGTAAACGGGTTTTCTTTTGATTTTATTTTATTAAATGTTTGAATAACTTGAGCTCAAATGTGGTTAATTTCTGGTGGAAAAATGGTTGGGGGGGGAGGGGGGGGGGTTCTCAAATTTATATGTGTGGTGCCTTAGAAGCCAAGCACCTTATTTCCAAAATGTTAAATTCACCTAGGTTACCCTCAAGAATGTAATTTTCAGTGTGTCTGTCTTTAAAAGCAGATGAATGTGGGTTCAGGTATGAGCTGGACAATCTGTTCTTTATATTGATACAAGTGGCCAAGATCTTAACCATATGGGTCTGCCCTCTTCACCAAGGGAACAATGGGTCACTGATCCTACCTAGTCAGCACATATGGAACAGATTATTTACCACTTACAAGGACCACCAAGTCATGGTTTGCATGCTGGACAAGGACCTGAGGAAACCTGTGAAAATGATCGTCTATATTCCACAAGGGCAGGAAGGAAGCATGTAAAATCAGATTGGACTGGGATCGTAGGTGTACCACAGTCTAAAACCTGACTCTGTACCTTTCATGGACCATGGTGTGAAGATACCTGGTATAGGTTGGGAAGTATCCTGTATGTGATAGTTTACAGCTGACAGGGATGTGTACTTAAATATACACACATTCCTGGTGCTGGCCAGTCAGTCTGCAGTCCAATTTAACTGGCATGCATGCAGTTACAGTCAGCGTATACCATTTTTCAGAAGGCCTTTGAATTGCGAGGGACCTTTGAATTGATCAGTTATATTCAGTCATTACCTCAATTTGATACTTGATTCATTTATTAATTAGTCTAGTAGTTATATAATTGCAGACAAATATTTTCCCTCAATAGGTGTTAGTTACTATTTTATCAAGTAAAGGAGGAATGTAGCTCTCCCTCTGATTTAGCCACCATTTTTGTTTCTATAATCAAGTGGGGTGGTCTACCGATGTGCACAGAAACTACATCTAGGGAACATACACAATAAATAGCTTCAACATTGAGACATGCTCCATCAAATTTGACAGCCCACAGATGCTTAGGTTTTATGAAACAATTACATTTTGATATGAGGTTACAATATAATGCATCAGTTGTTTGTTGCATTGTTATACCCCTATTGACCTTATTAGGTAATTGTATCCGCCAAAACAGAGTTTGCAGATACTATGTTTTCAGGCCACCCGCCACCGCATAGGTGTCTGGAGAACTCCTCCATAACTGCTGGGCTGAATTTTATGAAACCCAGGATTATGTTCTGGTCACATGTGAACTGCTGCACCCTGATTTTGTTTTGACCTCTGACCTTTCCTCTGCACTTTGCATCCATTTGTGTGTCTGTTTCCACATATAAACCCACATACCTCGGAAACCATTTGACAGATTTGGCCACAATTTTGCATGTATATAGGTCTTACATAGCTCTTTATTATACAAGAAACTGGTGGTGCCACCTGCTGCCATTTTTGCACAGCATCCATCTGTTTGACTACCGTGGGATAAAATCACATATCTTTGCAGTGGTTTGACATATCTGCCTAAAATTTTGCAGGTTTATATATCCTGGACAGCTTTTTTGATTTTATGACAGGTGGCGCCACCTACATTCACGTTTATGCTGCAGACATCCAAGCTCATATCTCGGGAACCTTTTGACTGATTTGGCCAAAATTTTGCATGTGTTTAGAACTTACATAGCTCGATCTTTATCATACAAGAAACTGTTGGCGCCACCTGCAGCCATTTTTGCACAGCATCCGTCTGTTTGTCTGCTGTGTGATAAAATCACTCATATCTTGGCAGTGGTTTGACATATTTGCCTAAAATTTTGCAGGTTTATACATTCTGGACAGCTCTCTTGATTTTATGACAGGTGGCGCCACCTTCATTCTAATTTACACTGCAGACATCCAAGCTCATATCTCGAGAACTGTTTGACTGATTGGGCCAAAATTTAGCATGTGTATAGATCTCACATAGCTCTTTATCATACGCAAAACTGTTGGCGCCACCTGCAGCCATTTTTGCACAGCATCCGTCTGTTTGTCTGCTGTGTGATAAAATCACTCATATCTTGGCAGTGGTTTGACATATTTGCCTAAAATTTTGCAGGTTTATACATTCTGGACAGCTCTCTTGATTTTATGACAGGTGGCGCCACCTTCATTCTAATTTACACTGCAGACATTCAAGCTCATATCTCGAGAACTGTTTGACTGATTGGGCCAAAATTTAGCATGTGTATAGATCTCACATAGCTCTTTATCATACGCAAAACTGTTGGCGCCATCTGAAACCATTTTTGCACAGCATCCGTCTGTTTGTCTGCCGTGGGATAAAATCACTCATATCTTGGCAGTGGTTTGACATATTTGCCTAAAATTTTGCAGGTTTATACATCCTGGACAGCTTTTTTGATTTTATGTCAGATGGCACCACCTACATTCTAGTTTATGCTGCAGACATCCAAGCTCATATCTTGGGAACTGTTTGACCAATTGGGCCAAAGTTTTGCATGTGTATAGATCTCACTTAGCTCTTTATCATACACAAAACTGTTGGCGCCACCTGAAACCATTTTTGCACAGCATCCGTCTGTTTGTCTGCCGTGGGATAAAATCACTCATATCTTGGCAGTGGTTTGACATATTTGCCTAAAATTTTGCAGGTTTATACATCCTGGACAGCTTTTTTAATTTTATGTCAGGTGGCACCACCTACATTCTAGTTTATGCTGCAGACATCCAAGCTCATATCTCGGGAACTGTTTGACCAATTGGGCCAAAGTTTTGCATATGTATAGATCTCACTTAGCTCTTTATCATACACAAAACTGGTGGCGCCACCTGCAACCATTTT
This sequence comes from Sipunculus nudus, assembly GCA_026874595.1. Taxonomy (NCBI): domain Eukaryota; kingdom Metazoa; phylum Annelida; class Sipuncula; order Golfingiida; family Sipunculidae; genus Sipunculus; species Sipunculus nudus. The sequence continues at coordinate 11,001,121 of CM049321.1, forward strand.
TGCACAGCGTCCATCTGTTTGTCTGCCATGGGCTAAAATAACTCATATACATGTATAGTGGTTTGACTTATCTGCCTTAAATTTTGCATATGTATACAACTTGGACAGCTTTCTGGATTTGGTGGTAGATGGCGCAACCTACATACACATTTCGGCTGCAGACATCCATGCTAATATGCAACACTTCACTCTATTTCCCCTTGCCACTCAATCCATGCCTCACTTCACCCGTTCCACTCTGATTTTGGTGGATACACGTAGTTGCTTGTCGACTACCCGTATTCTAGTTGCACTTTGGTGTTTATGGGATATATCATAAAGCTGGTCACCAGTGTAACATTTCATTTAAGAGTATATTCTAGATCTAAGGTAGAGAGAGTCACTTAAATTCTAGATCTAAGGTAGAGAGAGTCACTTAAATTCTAGATCTAAGGTAGAGAGAGTCACTCAAATTCTAGATCTAAGGTAGAGAGAGTCACTTAAATTCTAGATCTAAGTAGAGAGAGTCACTTAAATTCTAGGTCTAAGGTAGAGAGAGTCACTTAAATTCTAGATCTAAGGTAGAGAGAGTCACTTAAATTCTAGATCTAAGTAGAGAGAGTCACTTAAATTCTAGGTCTAAGGTAGAGAGAGTCACTTAAATTCTAGATCTAAGGTAGAGAGAGTCACTTAAATTCTAGATCTAAGGTAGAGAGAGTCACTTAAATTCTAGATCTAAGGTAGAGAGAGTCACTTAAATTCTAGATCTAAGTAGAGAGAGTCACTTAAATTTTTGGTCTAAGGTAGAGAGAGTCACTTAAATTCTAGATCTAAGTAGAGAGAGTCACTTAAATTCTAGATCTAAGGTAGAGAGAGTCACTTAAATTTTTGGTCTAAGGCAGCAAGAGGAACTGAAATTCTAGTTCAGAGGCAAAGAGAAGGATATAAATTCTAGGTCAGATCGAGGCAGAGAGAAGGATTTTAATTCTAGGTCTTTTGCTTAGAGAGGGACTTTAATTCTGTAGATGGAAAGTAAAGTGATCCATTTCAGTTTTAAACAGGAGCCCTCCAGAGAGGAGCTTGAAGTTAGAAAACTGTAAAACGGGAGAGTAAAGGAGCAGGAAAAACAGAACACTTTTCTTACCAAAGGAAAAGCTGACAAAGCATCCCTATAGAGAGAGTGTCAGGTAAAAAAAGCAAGCTTACACCTGTGTGCTAACTAGTAGTGTAAGAGAGCTACTAAAAAATATTACTCACTCGGTCAGTGCCCTAATCCTGAGCTAAGTAATACTACTCCTCTCAGATAACCACAAGTTAACTGTGAGTTAACCGTGAGTTACTGTTTCACTAATTGTTGCCAATAGGTTGCTTGAATTAACTGGGTTTAAGATGTGTGGTGCAGAAGAAACAGGTTATCTTTATCTAAATCTGCTGTTAAATTATAGTCTTAACCCTTAAACAGTCCTCTGGCCTAACAGACAGGAACGCTGTTTATTTGATGATGTTTGTGCTGCTGCAGTTCACTTGGAAGATATTACTCAGGGTTAGAGTGGGTATTTGAAGTGAGATATGTGTACACTGCTGGAGTACATAGAGCTCTGTTAAATCTCCATTGGGATTTTGTTTGTGTTAAAGAATACTAAGTGGTTTCTATGGTGATTACAACATGGCAATTAGAATGTGAATCAGTGTTCATTAATACAGTTGTTATATATATATACAGTGAAACCTGAACCAAGCGACCACTGCCGCCAGCGACCGTCTGTGACTTACGACCGAAAAATGATTGCACCGAGCTCAACCACTCTTTAATGCCCCTGTGTCGAGCGACCGTTTGTGGTACGCGACCACCGACCGCTCAAATGTGGCCGGTCGCTAGTCTTTACCTCCGTTAAGCGATCGCCTGGTGTAGCGGTAGTGGCACCTGGCGTCCTAAGTTAAGACTAAAACGACCGTGCCATTGACCGTCTCTTTAATGTGCTGGTGGCAATGGTGACCTACTTTCCCCGCGGTGAATTGGACATCAATTCACAATACCCTTCCAGGTGTCAATGGCCTGGAGACCGCGTGGCTTTAATCTTTCTCCAAAAATGAAAGTTCTTCGAATATTGCGAGGGAACATGTAAAACGACGCATTTCTTTAATTCTGATGCCTGTGTACCATTACTTTTTTTCAGCACGGCCTTTCTTTGAACACATGTTTGTTTAACGATTGTCTAAAACATCTTTACGGTAAAGGATCACGTGCTCTAGGGGATAACCCATCATTAATATTCATCCAATAGAACTCCCGTTGTAATACAACTTGTATTATTGACACCGCGGTCGCATTCACTACGCTGTGGTCATTGACCGGAGTCATAACTAGTCTTAGCGATGTGTAAATAACATTTGCATGGATTTATTAAAAAAAGTAAGTCATTAAAGTAAGTTTGTCATTACGTAGGCGATCAACTGCCATTGCTTATCACACACATTTTTACTTGACAACATGTCAGTTTGTGACGACGACAAACTGACGGCCTGCTTCGATAAGATCAATACTGACAATAGAATATTCATCAATAAAAGAATAGGACTCAATGCTAACTACCATAGTACCAATATAAAGAGACTGTTTGATAGCGTGAGCAGTCACCTGTAATCTAATGATTGATCCCTTCATACGTACTTTGAAGTTTATTGAGATTTTAATGGGGTCTGCTTCTAATTACGGAGAGCACAAGTCAGTGATCAACAAAGTGACTCAGTGTGTACTCATGGTACATCATTAATTAGCGGTTTGTGTTTGTGCAATATGACAAACAGGCTATTCAAAGCCTTTGATAAAGGCTTGTTTTATAAAGTTATAAAAGGACCAGCTTTCTTTGATAATTATAAGCAAGATTGATTTATTGTTTTAAGTTAATATTGTTGTTAAATTTTAAATATTGTTGTGAATATCTTGATTTTTTAATTATTTATATACATATATATATATCTAGTATGTATTTTTATACTAAATGAATAAATGTTCACGTACACATATATGCCTTGATATTCTTTGTTCGCTTCATGTTGAGACATAGACCACCTGAGACTTGAGACCAATTGTGACTTAAGACCGCTTTTGGTGTGGCACATCAGGTGGTCTTAACTATCAGGTTTTACTGTATCTGAAAATTAAAGTGTTAAGTACGCTGGGACATGGAATCACCTAGTGTCAGCACCATGTATTCTCATATGTTAAGAATAGATTGAATTTTTGTTGATACATTTGTTATATATAGATCTGAAAAATTAAAATGTTAATTATGCTGGGATATGGAATCAGCTAGTGTCAGCACCATGTATTCTCATATGTTAAGAATAGAATGAATGTTTGTTGATACAGTTGTTATATATAGATCTGAAAAATTAAAATGTTAATTACTCTGGGATATGGAACCAGCTAGTGTCAGCACCATGTGTTCTGCTATGTTAATTACACCAAGGCAACGTCAGTGAATGTCTACAGTTCATGGGTGATAGCTTATGTATGGACATATTAAAAAAAATCTGTACCTTTTTTAATATGGTTAACCTCTACCACAATCCCCTCTTGGTTCATAAGAAATTTCCATTCTGTGTACTCACCTTTTTATCAAAGACACAGATAAAAATATTTCCGCTGAAACAAAGGCCCATAGGAATATGTCCAAAACTATCCATATAACAATAATTGTGAGGAGTTATATAATTTAAGGAGTTACACGGGATGGACATGCAAAAAATCTGTTACAGGTTTGCAGGTATATATATGTGCACACCCTGAAGACAGTGTTGTCATAAAGGGGGAGGCATTACCCCCCCCCCCCAGTCACACCCCTATAACCCCACCCCCACTAAACCAGTCTGTGTTGCAGGTATATATATATATATATATATATATATATATATATATATATATATATATATATATATATAAACATAAAATGTCTTAATTCTCTTTTTCATGTGCTGAGTTAGCCTGAGTGTGCAGATGCCTTTTCTCTCTAATATCTGAAATCACTCTGTGCTACATGGTATGTTCCATTCTACCCCGAGTTTCTAAGTCTGGTTTTACAAAGTATGGGAATACATGCCTAGAATTGTTCCATGGCTGAGGGTAATTACCAGCTTTTAACGACAGAAGAGGTGAGGGATGAGGTACTCAGGGGAGGGGCAGTGACAACCCAATAGAGAGCAACAGGACAAAGATAGCAACAGTAACATAAACGTGCCTTGCTTAACACCCTGCCAGTAGCTCCCTCACAGTAGACGGCTGCACATACTTTGGTTTTACATGTCCGTTTTGACCAAAGTGCAACTTCCTGATGGCTTTCTCAAAGCCAGAGGCTTTTTCCCTATCTGGAGTAGACTGGTATCCGCTCATATTCTATACTTAATAGCTTAATTTTCAATGTGTACCAGTACCTTACTCTCATATCTACCGTTAGCAGGGCACATTTTGGGCAGGTCTTTAAGTAATTTATTCAAAAATTTGAAATAAGTCATTTTGACCAAATGTTTGTGAGCCAGGTGGCGTATTCCAATTAAAGTCCAGAACAAACAACATATGTAAAAAAGAAACCTTTGTCGGACATATATTCATATCTGTATCCATATCCCTATCCAGATCCTCGCTGATGCTGAAGATAAAATGTTGTTTTCCCCTTTAGGTTTAATGGGTGTGGCTTAAAATCTAATGCAGTCATGAGTCATTTGGAACGGCAATTTGCTCGGAGATTGCGATTGTGCAGAAATGTGTTTACTTTAGGTTGGACAGGAAATTGAGAAATTTGTCTTAATGGTACTATCCAGGGCAGTATAATTTGTGAGAAATGTTGCTAATGAGACGAGATGGAAATCCTAACTCAGTCCATCAAAGAAGTCAGGCAGACTGGCGTAAATCACCTGGCAAATAGCCGTATAGTTCCAGAGTTGTGTCAGTTGGGAATCATGGGCGTCCAAACGCACCACCATAAATATTGAGTGTGTATCCTGCTTGGCTTGATAATGATACAAGCTAGTATATCAATACATTAATCATCAATATTTTTGCAATATATTTTCCATGTTTTAAGAAAGGTTAAAACATTGCTGATGCCATCGTTATGTTTTCCAATGTGCTCTCCCGATGTCTGACAAATGTCATGTGGCAAGACGTCACTCTGATCTGTCCAAGTGTCATTCTGATCTGATGTGCCCCAGTGTCACTGTGATCTAATTTGTCCCAGTGTCACTGATCTGATGTGTCCCAGTGTCACTGTGATCTAATATGTCCCAGTGTCACTGATCTGTGTCCCAGTGTCACTGTGATCTAATGTATCCCTGTGTCATCCTGATCTGATGTGTCCCAGTGGCAAAGGGATCCAGTGTGTCCCAGTGTCACTTATCTGATGTGTCCAAGTGTCACTGTGATCTAATATGTCCCAGTGTCACTGATCTGATGTGTCCCAGTGTCACTGTGATCTAATGTATCCCTGTGTCATCCTGGTCTGATGTGTCCAAGGGTAATTGTGATCAAATGTGTCCCAGTGTCACTAATCTGATGTGTTCCAGTGTCACTGATCTGATGTGTCCCATGGTAACTCTGATCAGATGTGTCCCAGCTTGTGTCACTAATCTGATATATCCCAGGGTAACTGTGATCAGATATGTCCCAGTGTCACTGATCTGGTGTGTCCAGTGTCACTGATCTGATGTGTCCAGTGTCACTGTGATCTGATGTGCAAATGTCACTGTGATCTGATATTTCCGGTGTCATTGTGATCTGATTATAATCAAGTGTCACTGTGATCTGATATGTCCCAGGGTAACTGTGATCAGGTGTGTCCCAGTGTCACTGATCAGATATGTCCCGGGGTAACTGTGATCAGATATATCCAAGTGTCACCGATCTGATGTGTCCCAGGATAATTGTGATCAGATGTGTCTCAGTGTCACTGTGATCTGATGTGTCTCAGTGTCACTGTGATCTGATCTGCAAATGTCACTGTGATCTGATATTTCCAGTGTCATTGTGATCTGATTAATCCAGTGTCACTGTGATCTGATGTGTCCAGTGTCACTGTGATCTGATGTATCCCTGTGTCATCCTGGTCTGATGTGTCCAAGGGTAACTGTGATCAAATGTGTCCCAGTGTCACTAATCTGATGTGTTCCAGGGTAACTGTGATCAGATATGTCCCAGTGTCACTGATCTGATGTGTCCCAGGATAATTGTGATCAGATGTGTCCCAGTGTCACTGATCTAGTGTGTCCAGTGTCACTGTGATCTGATATGTCCAGTGTCACTGTGATCTGATGTGCAAATGTCACTGTGATCTGATATTTCCGGTGTCATTGTGATCTGATTATAATCAAGTGTCACTGTGATCTGATGTGTCCATGCAGTGTCACTGTGATCAGATGTGTTCCAGTGTCACTGATCTGATATGTCCTAGGGTTACTGTGATCAGGTGTGTCCCAGTGTCACTGATCAGATATGTCCCAGGGTAACTGTGATCAGATATGTCCAAGTGTCACCAATCTGATGTGTCCCAGGATAATTGTGATCAGATGTGTCTCAGTGTCACTGTGATCTGATGTGTCTCAGTGTCACTGTGATCTGATCTGCAAATGTCACTGTGATCTGATATTTCCAGTGTCATTGTGATCTGATTAATCCAGTGTCACTGTGATCTGTTGTGTCCAGTGTCACTGTGGTCTGATGTGTACATTGCACTGTGATTGGATGTTTCTCAGTGTGTCCCTGATATGATGTGTCCCAGTGGCAAAGGGATCCAGTGTGTCCCAGTGTCACTTATCTGATGTGTCCAAGTGTCACTGTGATCTAATATGTCCCAGTGTCACTGATCTGATGTGTCCCAGTGTCACTGTGATCTAATGTATCCCTGTGTCATCCTGGTCTGATGTGTCCAAGGGTAATTGTGATCAAATGTGTCCCAGTGTCACTAATCTGATGTGTTCCAGGGTAACAGTGATCAGATGTGTCCCAGTGTCACTGATCTGATGTGTCCCATGGTAACTCTGATCAGATGTGTCCCAGCTTGTGTCACTAATCTGAAATATCCCAGGGTAACTGTGATCAGATATGTCCCAGTGTCACTGATCTGGTGTGTCCAGTGTCACTGATCTGATGTGTCCAGTGTCACTGTGATCTGATGTGCAAATGTCACTGTGATCTGATATTTCCGGTGTCATTGTGATCTGATTATAATCAAGTGTCACTGTGATCTGATATGTCCCAGGGTAACTGTGATCAGGTGTGTCCCAGTGTCACTGATCAGATATGTCCCAGGGTAACTGTGATCAGATATATCCAAGTGTCACTGATCTGATGTGTCCCAGGATAATTGTGATCAGATGTGTCTCAGTGTCACTGTGATCTGATGTGTCTCAGTGTCACTGTGATCTGATCTGCAAATGTCACTGTGATCTGATATTTCCAGTGTCATTGTGATCTGATTAATCCAGTGTCACTGTGATCTGATGTGTCCAGTGTCACTGTGATCTGATGTATCCCTGTGTCATCCTGGTCTGATGTGTCCAAGGGTAACTGTGATCAAATGTGTCCCAGTGTCACTAATCTGATGTGTTCCAGGGTAACTGTGATCAGATATGTCCCAGTGTCACTGATCTGATGTGTCCCAGGATAATTGTGATCAGATGTGTCCCAGTGTCACTGATCTAGTGTGTCCAGTGTCACTGTGATCTGATATGTCCAGTGTCACTGTGATCTGATGTGCAAATGTCACTGTAATCTGATATTTCCTGTGTCATTGTGATCTGATTATAATCAAGTGTCACTGTGATCTGATGTGTCCATGCAGTGTCACTGTGATCAGATGTGTTCCAGTGTCACTGATCTGATATGTCCTAGGGTTACTGTGATCAGGTGTGTCCCAGTGTCACTGATCAGATATGTCCCAGGGTAACTGTGATCAGATATGTCCAAGTGTCACCAATCTGATGTGTCCCAGGATAATTGTGATCAGATGTGTCTCAGTGTCACTGTGATCTGATGTGTCTCAGTGTCACTGTGATCTGATCTGCAAATGTCACTGTGATCTGATATTTCCAGTGTCATTGTGATCTGATTAATCCAGTGTCACTGTGATCTGATGTGTCCAGTGTCACTGTGGTCTGATGTGTACATTGCACTGTGATTGGATGTTTCTCAGTGTGTCCCTGATATGATGTATCCCGGTGTAACTTTGATTTGATTTGATGTGTCCCAGTTTCACTCTGTTATGATGTGTCCCAGTGTCAGTCTGGTCTGATTTTTAGCTTAGCTGACTATAAGTCATCTGAGCTATAGTCATGGTCCATTGTCTGTTGTCCGTCTAGCTCTCCATCTGTCCTTCAGTCCGTCCATATAAGACTGGCATGTTTCGACAATATTGGACCTGCCAATCTGAAATTCAGCATAAAGTTAGATGTCCAGAAAATCTCCTACCAAAATTGGGTCAATCGGACTTTGTTCCTCCGAGATATTAAGGAAAAACCTCAATTTTTTATAAAAAAATCTAATTTCACACTTCAGGACTGCGTAATATAAAAACCACTTGTCTGGTTTCTTCATATTTACTTTAAATATTCCTCTATATAGTTTCTATGAACATGCCAGAAATTAAGTCAGTATTGTATAATTTAAAATTTTTTGGACTTTGTAAAAAACTTTAAAATACAACTTTAATTAATCAAAATTCAATTGTGTACCAAAAATAATCAAAATCTGTTAAATTTGTTTAAATATTGGCAAAAATATAAAATTGGTACCTGACATTTTGCCCAAGTTTGACCATGGCACGCCTTTTTCTTGTAAGAACATTTGATTTACTTTTCACAGTCGGTATATATGTCAGAGACGAGATTGAAATCCAGGCGGATTTTAAATTCGCCTAGACGAGATTGCGATTGTGATCTCGCCTAGGCGAGATTGCAATTGTGATCTTGGCTAGACAGATTTTAAACTTGCCTAGACGAGATCACAATCGCAATCTCGTCTAGGATTTCAATCTCGTCTCTGACATATGTCCAGGCGGATTTTAAATTTGCCTAGACGAGATTGCGATTGTGATCTCGCCTAGGCGAGATTGCAATTGTGATCTCGGCTAGACAGATTTTAAACTTGCCTAGACGAGATCACAATTGCAATCTCGCCTAGGCGAGATTAAAATCCATCATGGAGCAGGCCATGATTTTAATCTCGCCTAGGCAAGTTTAAAATCCATCTGGTGTCATCCAGGCGAGTTTAAAATCTGTCTGATATTACTTAGGCGAGTTTAAAATCTGCCCAGGCGAGATTAAAATAGTGATCTGATCTAATTTCCTTATATATCAAGCATTGTTATTGACATATGAAAGATGTTTTCAGTCGGATTTTCAATATTTTAACACTGAATGGTTATATATAGTTAAAAGGTAATATATTTATTAATATTTACAGAATATTATAGTATTGATGTTATAATTAACTTTTTTACAGTAATGTAATAATTATTCATGTGATAATTAACATTAATTTTGGAAACAGAATTATGAAATAGATATTTGATTATTATTTGAACCTACAGCATCCTTATCATACCAATTATTTGCTAAACATTAATTAATCTTTATTTTTCTTCTCCAGTTTTTTTAACAACCTTGGGATTGTAAATATCACTAATAATTTTTTTTAAAAAAATAAATTGTAATTGTAATTAAATATATGGCAATTAGAGAGTAACAAGAGGTATATTGAAGCACACTTATGAGATATTATGAAGAGCAAATCTGGGGGAAAAAGTTATCCACTTGCATATTGAATCAATCATAGATAGATAGATAGACAGATAGATAGATGAGTTTAGATAGCTATTACTTCACTATTAAATAAGTATATTACACATTAACATAAACAATCATCCTATTTGAAAATTCTTACAGGACAAACAGAATAAATTAGTTGGTTGATCTAGTTCAAATGTTTCTTTTCACCCAGGTATTCAACACTCAACAGTCAAAACATGTACACTTATGGTACAAAATATGCAGGGTATCAGTATTTATGATGGACTTTGATACATCATCCTTTTTTTAGGTAATTAAACATCATATGAGAAAAGGTAAAACTTGATACACAGATGTATGCAAGTGAATATTTCTTTGTCTTATTTAGTCTTTTCTTATAATGTATATAATATTCTTCTGATCTTTTTTTTAATGTTTTGTGAGGCATTTTGTGAAGCTTCAATATTTATGTAGACTGTGTTACAAGATAACTGCCTTTTTTTTGGACAGTATTATATCATATCAGAAAAAATATGATTTCTAGATTCATAGAGTAATAGATCATTTATGCATGTTGATCTGATGTGTCCAGTGTCACTGTGGTCTGATGTGTACATTGCACTGTGATTGGATGTTTCTCAGTGTGTCCCTGATATGATGTATCCCGGTGTAACTTTGATTTGATTTGATGTGTCCCAGTTTCACTCTGTTATGATGTGTCCCAGTGTCAGTCTGGTCTGATTTTTAGCTTAGCTGACTATAAGTCATCTGAGCTATAGTCATGGTCCATTGTCTGTTGTCCGTCTAGCTCTCCGTCTGTCCTTCAGTCCGTCCATATAAGACTGGCATGTTTCGACAATATTGGACCTATGATGGACACATGTTTCTTCTCCCTTTCAGCAACAACTGCTTCCCAAAACATATCAGTTTTCTACTTTTCCATAATTATTTTGATTTATTTAATGTGTATTTTTATACTTGCAAATCTCCACTTCCTTCCTCTGCAATTTACAACATCTGGTGATTCCCAATGCAATATTTTAGACACACATTCTTGTATATATTTGAAATACTTATATATTTCTATGTTACTATTCCACTCAACTACAAAATTAATACAAATTTACATCCGTCAAAATGAAATCTTACAGACCTACATACAACAATGGTGATACAATTATACCTGTCACATTCAGCTGTTCCCAGTCGCACTTTGATCAGATGTGTCCCAGTGTCACTGATCTGATGTGTCCCAGGGTAACTGCATGTGATCAGATGTGTCCCAGTGTCACTGATCTGGTGGGTCCCAGGGTAACTGTGATCAGATTTTCCCAGTGTCACTAATCTGATGTGTCCCAGGGTAACTATGATATGTATTCCTGTGTCACTCTGGTCTAATGTGTCCCTGTGATCTGATGTATTCTTGTGTCACTCTGGTCTGATGTGTCCGAGTTGCACAGTGATTTAATGTGACCCAGTTGCACTGTGATCTGATGTGTCACAGTGTCACTGATCTAATGTGTCCTAGTGTCATTCTGATCTGATGTGTCCCTGTGTCATTCTGATCTGATGTGTCCCTGTGTAATTCTGATCTGATGTGTCTTAGTTTCATTCTGATCTAATGTGTCTCAGAGTCTTTCTGAGCTGATGTGTCCCAGTGTTATTCCAAGCTGATGTGTCTCATTGTTATTCTGATCTGATATGTCCCAGTGTCACTCTGATCTGATGAGTCCAGTGTCACTGATCTGATGTTCCCCATTGTCACTTTGATTTGATGTGTCCCAGTGTCACTGTGATCTGATGTGTCCTGGTTATATCGTGATCTGATGTTTCCCAGTGTCAGTCTGGTCTGATATGTACAAGTTTCACTATTATCAGATGTGTCCCAGTCTCACTGATCTGATGTGTCCCAGTGTCACTATGATCTGATGTGTCCCAGTTATAAGCACTCCGATCTGTCCTAGTGTCACTCTGATCTGACATGTCCCAGAGACATACTGATCTGTCCCAGTGGCCTATGTTGTTCATCTGTACAGTGTTGCACTCTTAGCGCAATACAATTAACTTATGAATAAGTAACTGGTAGACAACTCTAATGTCTTACTCCAGGCTTATTTCTTCATTAAAGTTATACTCCTGCAGTATACTGTTGTATGGACATCTTTTAAATTTCTCTTATTTATAACCAGCTCTGTCTTATTTCTGAAGTGTGCTACATGCCTCTCTAGCGGATCAAGGGGGGGGGGTTTCATCAGAAACAACGTTTTTTTAAGGGCTTCAGACAAAATTTTGCAGCTTGGACCCCCCCCCCCCCTTTTTCCAGACCTGGGGACCTTTTTTTTAGGGTTTCCAATGGTCCTCCTGGGTTGGACCCCACCTTTTCCTAAATCCTGGATCCGCCCCTGATTAGGCCATATGCTAAAACATGTTTTATCTTCCTGTTGTCACAAAACTGAAATAAAGCAGTTCAGTTTTACTCTCCTAGTGTGCTATTGAATATCCCAGGTCTGTAACCTTGTATTTTCATTACATACTGTGTCTGATCATTACAATGTGACACATGTTGCAGCACTCGGAGATGTCAACCATTAATAATTCATCCCTCACAGCTAGCAGAGCATTAAGATGAGGGCTGGAGCTAAAGCTGGCCTTGTACCAGAGCAGGTTTGTTAAAGGGACCAGTTCACATACACTGATTAACATATTATGTGTAGCATTTTCTTCTTTTCATATCATGTCTATATTTCATTCTAAACCATTTTCTAACTCCTGTATGCAGTTGAAAGAAAAATTGAAGAAAGTTGAAATAAACCTTCACCGGATGTAAGAAGTGGTGCAAAACTTTTTCTAAAGAGTCACTCTTTTTTTTAGGATTTCCTGAAAATGACGCTTATTATTTTTTCCTCTTTTTTTCATGAAAGCATTCATGAAAGAATTTCTGTCCAGCTGTAACAGTCAAGTTAGAATTAGGCATTTCACATTATTTTGTGTAGAAAATGTCCTTATCTTATTGAATTGGGATGTGTGCCATATATATTTCAGACTTTTAGAATGATATGCATCGATCTATATATACAATTGTGTTTTTCGAATCGCCTCTTTATTCAGTCTGTGATGAAAAATGGGGAATTGACACTAATTTTACTCTTTTTTCACTCTTTTTTTCAAAGATGTCTGCTCTTTTTTATGGAGCACTTGCTCCTTTTTTTGGTCATTCACCTTCGCCAGGCTTATCAAGATTTTCAATCTTCCAACCAGTGTGTTTTCTTCCATGTTTCTTCTTGTTGTTACTTTTGGGATTGTCTTGCCTTATGATATGCCCAGCACCAGACCTCTGGTCTGTGGACTATGTTTACTCACACACAGAACCAGACAATGTATAAAACAGGTGAGTTATAAAATGTAAGAAATTTTGCTTGGATGATTTAGCTATAAAACTTTTGTATTCAGTGAAAATGAAGTAATATAGCTCGAGATAATTAATACACATATTAATGCAAAGGTTTTATGTACCTTTAAAACTTAAAAAATTATCCATATCAGCAAATTGAGAATCGGGATGAAGGCTGAAGCTTAAGCTTGCTCTGTAACAGATCAAGCTTGTTAAGTCGACTGCTGCTTGAAAGTCTGCTTTTGCCTAACAGCAGGAAATATACACAAATAAACTGTTACCCTAAGCTATCTGGTAAAAATGATCACAATTGGCTTTTGTTTATTTTCACTTGAGTTAGCTGTTGTTTTTACATCTATTTGAGGTCAGTTTATATAAACCCACTCCATCTTGAAAGGTATTAATTAGATTAAGTGTTACACAAATAAGTTTTGTCTATATTGAAATAGAAACTCTGGCTTGTAAATGCACGCACAAAAACTTTGCGCTCACTTGCTGTGTGGTAACTAGACTTTGGCAATATTAACATCTGCAAATTTCTGGTATTTGTTGGTCTGTTGATGTTGAAAATAAAGTTTAATTTTTTTAAAGTTTTTAGCTCAGCTGACTATAAGTCATTTGAGCTGTAGTCGTGGTCAATTTTCCGTCGTCCGTCCGTCTGTCCGTCAGTCGTGCCGTCCGTCCGTCTGTCTGTAGATGTGGCACGTTTTGAAACCTTAAGGCCTAGGAATCCAAAATTCGGCTTAATGTTAGATGTCCCCAAGATCTCCTACAAAGCCGAAAACTGGGTCTTTGCGACTTAGTTCCTTTGAGAAATTAAGGAAAAACCTCAATTTTTTATTAAAAACCTATTTTCACACTTCAGGACTGCCTAATATCAAAACCCCTCATCTGTTTTTCCTCATATTTACCATAAATATTCCTCTATATTGTTCCTATGTACATGCCAGAAATTATGTCTGTATTATATAATTTAAAAAAGTTATGGGCCCAACATAATGCATTTTGTAAAAAATCAGGAAAGATATTTGATCACTTAACACAAAACATGTTAAAGCTATGGACTTTTTTCCAGTAATATAACTTTAATTAATCAAAATTAAATTGTATACCCAAAATTAGATCAATATCTTTTAAATTTTTTTAAAATATAAACAAAAATAAAAAATTGGTACCTTAAATTTTGCCCAACTTTGACCATGGCACGTTTTTTTCCTGTAAGTACTGTGGATTTAATTTTCAGAGCATGTTTTTGTTAGCATTTTGTCTGTTAACACCAAAAATTTGAAACCATTTATTAAAAAACTGTAGATTTTATTCAAGTTTTCAAGCATAATGTAACATATTGTTTACATCAAGCTAGTGTTATGCAGTTTGCTATAGCTCAACTCCCCAGCTTCAGCTCTCAGTTCCTAAAATTTGGCATACAATTAGATGTCTCTTAAATCCCCTACCATGCCAAGAATTTGGTCACTAGGACTTAATACCTTCGAGATATTTATGAAAAACTTCATTTTTCCATTAAAAACCTATTGTTACACTTCAAGACTGCCTAATATCAAAACCACTGATCTGAGTTTAATCATATATAATATACATATTTTTCTATACATTCTCTATGCACATGCCAGAAATGATGTCAGTATTGCGTAATTGTTTTAAGTTCTAGGCCCAATCATAATGCACTTTGTAAAAAATCAAGAAAAATATATAATTCCTTAACAAGAGGATTGCTGAAGCTAGAGATCTTTTTTGTCAGGGATGTAACATTATTTAATCAAGATTCAATTGAATACCCAAAATTAGTTCTGAATTTTTCAAATTTTATAAGTTATTAGTATAGATTAAAATTAGTACCTTAAATTTTGCCCAACTTTGACCATGGCACGTTTTTTTCCTGGGAGCACTGTTGATATAATTTTCATATCATGCACAAATAAGGATTTCAGCTTTTTAGTTTAGAAAGCTGAAAGAAATTGGCCAAAAATTGTAGCTTTTATTAATGTTTAAATGAGACCATGTCAGACCTTGGCTCTCTCCAGCCCCTCTTGAGTCACCTGTATGTTGACCTTGTTGAACTTTCAGCAGAGTATGCATGCTTGAGGAGAGGTAACACTGGGGCAGCCAGGCAGCTTATGGCCAGCCACAGTTGATCCAGGTGTCCAACCCAACTCATCTAGTAGTTTTAACCAACAAAATAACAATAAACAATAAATTAATAAATTTTTATTGGATTTTAATAAAAAATTAAGGAAAAATAGAAAAGGAATTTGTTAGTTTATAATAACAGGAAATTAACTTGCAGTTACTGATGATATAAGAATCTTGTATCGATGGATAGAATGTCACGTATTCCAAATAACACCATGCAGTCACCTATGGTATTTTTCAATTCAATTTTAATGATAAAAAAGTAAATCATATTATTCATTACTAATCATTAGGGATCATATGAAGGAAATTAATGATAGACAAAAATGCAGTTGATAATATTAATCTAGATTCCTACTGTGTCTAGTGTGTACATTGATGTGTAATTAGTCCAAAATGAATATATTACATTTTTTTTAATATAAATAAAAGCCATAACACCAGGTACTTATGATCATTATTTAAATGTGTGAATTTTGTATATTATGGATTCTCAACATCATTGTTCGGTGAAAACTGAATAAATACCAGACATGGTGCGAATACTTTGCAATTGTATTTAAATACAAATATGAATATGTACTCCATTATAAAATTTCTTGCATAAAGAATGGGAATTCAGGTAAAAATGAAAGTATATGAATACCAGTGCAAATACTTTCACAATGTATTCATGAATGCATTCATGAATATATTCTTTAATATTATTTTATTAATCATTTCAGTTATATTTCATTTTAAAAAATCATATGATTTTCTTATTATTTTTAATAAATTATATTTGGGACAATATTTGTAATTTTTTTAAATAAATAGTTAAACTCTTATATTATATGTTCTGCTTATAAGTTATACAGCCAAGTCAAAATCTGTGTGACAGTAGTACTCCATTTGTTAATAAAATAAATGAAATCAATCCTCTTCCCTGTCTCCAAAGGTACTATCAAAATCATACATAAGCTAAACAACAACAGCTCATAATACAGCTTATATTTATTACCACATAAAACCAGCATGTGCCTTATTTTTAAATCATATTTTTTATCATATATAACAGCTGAGCGCCGTGGCCCATAGGTCAATTGTTTTTATGAAAGTAACAACCTCCATTTTTAATGCTGACTTATCTATTTTTAGCTCAGCTGACTGTAAGTCATCTGAGGTATAGTCGTGGTCCATTGTCCGTAGTCCGGCCGTCTGTCTGTCCGTCAGTCTGTCTGTCCGTCTGGATGTCCGTCCGTAAGACTGGCACGTTTCGACACTGTTGGACCTACGAATCTGAAATTTGGCATACAGTTAGATATCCCTAAAATCTCCTACCATGCCGAAAATTGGGTCAATAGGACTTCGTTCCTTCGAGATATTAAGGAAAAACCTCAATTTTTTATTAGAAATCTATTTTCACACTTCAGGACTGCCTAATATCAAAACCACTCATCTGGGTTTCTTCATATTTACCATAAATATTCCTCTATATAGTTTCTATGTACATGCCAGATATTAAGTCAGTATTATATAATTTGAAAAAGTTATGGGTCCAAACATAATGGACTTTGTAAAAAAAATCAGGAAGATATTTGGTCACTTAAGACCAAAAGTGTTAAAGGTAGGGACTTCTTTCCAGTAATACAACTTTAATTAATCAAAATTTAATTGTATACCAAAAATTAGATCAAAATCTGTTAAATTTTTTTAAATATTGGCAAAAATATAAAATTGGTACCTTAAATTTTGCCCAACTTTGGCCACGGCACGTTTTTTTCTTGTAGGTACTGTGGATTTAATTTTCACAGCATGTATACATTAGGAATTAATCTGTTAAAATATGAAATTAGAAAATAAAAGCTGCAAAATTAGGCTAGTTATTGAATATTTTTGGAGGCTCTTGTTGTATTCCCTTGCATTGTCAAGCAGTCCCCTTTGATGACTGTAGGTCATTCAGTGCACATCTCAATGCTCCCCAGGCTGTTGGCATAATTTTAGATGTCCCCAAAATCTCCTACCATACCAAAAATTGGGTTATTAGGACTTTTTTCCTTCGAGATATTAAGGAAAGAAAACTGTGTTTTCCATAAAATAAAGCCATTGTTACACTTCAAGGCTGCCTAATATCAAAACCACTGATCTGTTTTTGATTGTATTTAGTATTCACATTCTTTCATACGTTTTCTATGAACATACCAAAAATTAGGTCAGTATTTGGTATTATTTTGAAGTTATGGGCCAAAACATAATGCAATTTTTTAAAAATCAGGAAATATATTTACTCACCTAACATGAGAATTGCTGAACCTACAGACTTTTTTCAGGAATATAACTTTATTTAATCAAGATTCAATTGTTTACCCAAAATTAGATCTGAATTTTGGAAATTTTTCAAGTTATTAGCATAAATAAAAAATCAATACCTTAAATTTTGTCCAACTTTGGCACTGTTGATTTAATTTTCACAGCATATATACATAAGGATTTAATCTTTCAAAATATAAAATTTCAAAGAAATTGATTGGAAAGAATAGCTTTTATTCATGTTTTCATACACCATGTCAAGTGTTGTTTACATCTAGACCACCTAGTAGTACAGCCTTCACTTGCATTATGTAACCCACCCCAGACAGCTTGCCTTGGGTCAGCTTGGCCACTACCAGCAGGCTTCCCCTCTGCCCTGCACTCCCCCCCCCCCCAGATGGTGTATAAACTAGATGAATGTTATTATTTTTGTATTTGATTCATTCTTATTCTAGGCTATGCTACATTTTAGATTTTGTATTGTACCACCAGGGTTACAGTGATTAAAGTGTACATTTAATTGTGTCCACAAAGTGGTGTATTGCTATGAAAGTGTGGATGTTCATGAGATAAGTAATTCCTTACTTCAGAGGAGTAAAAACTTCACCAGGTGTGAAATTGACTATTAATTCCAGTAATAAATTAAAACTGGGATAGTAATTAGCACAATGATATTGTTTGTCCCTCATTCAACCAACAGTGTGTATACTTTATTTGTAATGTCTTATTTTATCAAATTTACTGAATCTTTTATTTTATTTTGGTGAATAAAATTAAGCATGTACTGAAAACTCCAATGTGCAAAACTTTTTAATAGTGATTCAAGGAGTATTCTTGTAGATGCCATGTTGTGGCATTATTTTCCTTTAAATTCAGTTTAAACATTTATGATTTAAAAATAATAAAATATATGTGTATGCATAATATGACCCAATATGAGCTACACTCTGGATATATGATGATTGCAACTTTTGCAACAATTCTAATATTTTAACTTATAGTTTCAGTTTTTTACTCTGTATATATAATGATTGCAACTTTTGCAACAATTCTAATATTTTAACTTATATTTTCAGGTTTTTTATTAAAAATTTTTAAAACCTGTAAATAAAAAAAATGATTCAGATAAAAACTTCTTAATGGAAAAAGTGGATATGCTTAAAAAAAATAGGATTATATATAAACTTAAATGCATTATTCCCTTGAAAGTGAAATAAAGGTATTAGTCCATTCTGTCAACTTGCCAGTCCATCTGTAAATTTTCATATGCATCACAGTATCTCAAAACTTTTACTGTTTTTCTTCATGACAGTCTTGTCAGAGTATTATTTTGCAATCATATATTTTGAACTTTACTATAACCAAGTAGGAGGGCCCCTTTCCTCTTAGCTTTTCATATTCTTATATAAATGAAAAACATTACAATAGAATATTTCTACATTCACCTTCGTGCTGCCCTCACTTTTCCCTTCTCCGAACCCCATCCCAAAGCCAGCCTCAGTAAGCAAGAACAAGATGAATCAGATAAATTCATACTTTAATATTTTGTATAACTATTCGTCCATAGGTACCTATGTACATGCCAGAAATTATGTCAGTATTGTGTAATATGTAGACATAGTGGGCATCACAATAATGTACCTTGTCAAGACTAAAGAGATATTGTGTCATACAGTCACGAATTCATAAATTACTTCATCAGCATAGTTAATCAAAACATCATATCTGTCAAATTGAAAGCTTGCAGACTACCATACACTTTAGATCCTTCAACAAATAGCCTTATCATCATTCTACTACTGCTTATTACTGCTGTCATTGCATTCATATTTGCTCAAATATATCACAATTTTCAACCCCTCCTAAATAAATAAAAAATAAACCACTATATTTGACTCTATTAATCCATCAGTCAGGTAATTTCATTTATCATTTACTCGCATATTACATTACATTCCTTTATAATAGCCCAACATGTCCATGATATTCCTAAGCTTTATCGACTCAATATAGTATCACAGTGGAGAAACATTCATAGTCCAATCATGATCAGCTGAGCGCCGTGACCCATGGGTCCCTTGTTTACCTTAAGTATGTTAATCTCCAGAATTTCCATATTGGTTTGGTGGTAGCACTTGCTTCTTATTTTTTAGCTCAGCTGACTATAAGTCATCTGAGCTATAGTCGTGGTCAATTGTCTGTTGTCCGTCCGTCTGTCGTGCCGTCCGTACGTCCGTCTGTCCGGATGTCCGTCCGTAAGACTGGCACGTTTCGACACCATTGGACCTACAAATCTGAAATTCGGCATACAGTTAGATGTCCCCAAAATCTCCTACCATGCCAAAAAATAGGGTAAATATAACTTCGTTCCTTCGAGATATTAAGGAAAAACCTCAATTTTTTATAAGAAATCTATTTTCACTCTTCAGGACTGCCTAATATCAAAACCACTCATCTGGTTTTCTTCATTTTTACCATAAATATTCCTCTATATGGTTCCTATGTACATGCCAGAAATTAAGTCAGTATTATTTAATTTTAAAAAGTTATAGGCCCAAACATATTGGACTTTGTAAAAAAATGAGGAAAGATATTTGGTCACTTAAGACCAAAAGTGTTAAACTTTTTTTCAGTAATACTGCTTTAAATAATCAAAAGTTAATGTATACCAATAATTAGATCAAAATCTGTTAAATTTTTTTAAATATTGGCAAAAATATAAAATTGGTACCTTAAATTTTGCCCAAGTTTGACCATGGCACGTTTTTTTCCTGTAACTGCTGAGGATTTAATTTTCAAAGCAGGTTTTTTTTTACCATTTTAACTGGTAAAACAAAAAATTTGAAACCAGTTGATCAAAAACTGTAGATTTTATTCAAGTTTTCAAGCAGCATGTCACATATTGTTTACATCAAGCTAGTGTTATACAGTTTACTAGAGCTCAGCTCCCCAGCTTCAGCTCTAAGTTCCTTCAGTTTTGCATACAGTTAGATGTCCCCCAAATCCTCTACCATACTAAAAGTTTGGTCACTAGGACTGCATTCCTTCGACATATTAAGAAAAAACTTCATTTTTCCATTAAAAACTCATTTTTACACTTTAAGATTGCCTTATATCAAAACCACTGATCTGACTTTGATCATATATAATATACATATTTTTCTATACATTTGCTATGCATATGCCAGAAATGATGTCAGTATTGTGTAATTGTTTTAAGTTCTAGGCCCAAACATAATGCACTTTGTAAAAAATCAAGAAATATATTTACTCTCTTTACATGAAAATTACTGAAGGTAGAGATTTTAATCAAGATTCAATTGTATTCCCAAAATTAGTTCTGAATTTTATTAGTTATTAGCATAAATATAAAATCAGTACCTTAAATTTTGCCCAACTTTGGCCATGGCATGTTTTTTCCCTATAAGCACTGTTGATTTAATTTTCATATCTTACACACGTAAGGATTTTAGCTTCTAAATTCTGAAGTTAGAAAAGGAATTGGTCAAAAACTAGCTTTTATGAAAGTTTTTATGAGACCATATCACACCTTGGCTGTACTGAAGCCCCTCTTTTATGTCCCCACATTGACCTTTCAGGCCAATTATGCATGCTTGAAGCAAGGCACTCTGCAGCCAGCCAGCTCTTGGGTGGCTTCAACTGGATCTAACTGTCCAACCCCCTCCACCAGTATTTGTTTAGGCCATAAACATAACAATAAACTTTTTTTTTATTCTTGGTTTATGATAAGAACTTAAAAAAATAAATGGAAAAGGAATTTATAGTTAATGAGTTACAGGGGATTACCTTGCAATTACTGATCATTTATGGATCTTCCATGGATGGCCTAAATTGTATTTCAAGTGATACCATGCAGTCACCATTGGGTATTTTTCATTTCAACCATAAAAATGAAAAATAAATAATTAAAATAAATTGTTGTTTACTGTTAGGGATTATATGAAGCAAGATAATGATAGACAAGGATGCAGTTGATTATATTAAATTAATCTAAATTTCCAGGTCTTTTCCAGGTGTTTAACTTGTTGGTTTATATTTATTACAAAATTAAAATAATAAATAAATATGTCAAAAATTTAAAATATTACTCAGACAAGTGCTCATTAAAGATTTTAATTTGTTTGACTTATAACTCATGGTTGTATCAGTTGTTACATGATACTGGCTAAATAATCAAAATTTATATTGCTGGTCCTTTATTTCAGTTCATAAAATTAAAAATTCCCAACTCCAGTTTGCTCCTGGTATAATATATTGGGTGTTTTGATCCTTGGATTAATTTTAACACATGTATTAGTTTTATAGCTGAGAATACTTTTCTTTTTTTCCTGATACCATTAAAAAAAATATAAATATTCAAATCTTTCCTGTTAGTGCTGTGGATTTAATTTTCACAGCATTTACACATTAACATTTCATCTGATAAAATCTGATATTTGAAAGCAATTGATCAAAAACTGTAGATTTCATTCAAGTTTCCAGGTACCATGTCTTCATTGTTTACATCAGATCAGTGTAAATGCAGTGTACTGGGCAGTTACATAACACCTTCAGGTCTGACCTACTGCCACTGTGAGTGTCTGGGTCAGGCTGGGTCAGGCAGTAATTACCACAGAGCCTCTCTTTCTCTCTTCTCTCTCTCTCTGGCAGTCTAGGTCTCTCTTTCTCTCTCTCTCTCTCTCTCCTCTGCTTTTTCTCTTTCTTTCTCCATCTTTCTTTCTCTCTTTTTCTCTCTCTCTCTCTCACACACACACTCTCTCTCTCCCTAATTGCCTCCCTTCCTCCCTCCATCCCATTCTGGTGACAGGTACTATAAACAAGATACATTAGCTATACAAGTTGATGCAACTTAGAAATGTGAATCAACTGAAATATTCACAATCACATGTATGTTATACTGTAAATTTATAGTAACATTCGGAAACTTGGATTAAAATTATGTAATGAAAAAAAGGAATAAATGCAAATATTGTTAATTTTTTCTTGGCTTAGTAGAATGGGGAAAAAATTATTTGCTTTGTTTCTCCATCTTTCTGTCTGTTTTAAATATTTAATGTTCATGAATAACCTTTTTTTTATAAGCACTGTTGAATTAAATTTCATATCCTGTATGTATATGCAAGGGTGTTGTAACTCTAACCATCCCCTTCTTCATCCCACTGAGGCTTTGCTCCTTGGCACTGTGAACAATAGTTCTGTGGCTATAGCATAAAATTTAATAATTAAAGAAAAATATCTACAGAGAGACAGAGGCATTGTAACTCTGATCATAACACAACACCCCCCCCCCATCAAGTCATTGCACCTGTGGAATGCTTTTCAAAAAGGTAACCAATGGAAAGGCATGGTCATGTCTCAAATATTATTTGCAACATTTTCTTCAATCATATAAACCAACCATGGCCCAGATTACCTCTTCCTCTCAAACTTTATCTACATTTCATCATGTTTTTAAGATTTTAACTTTCCAGGTGGTTCAGTATTGTTGACCATTTGTCCATAGGTACCTATGTACATGCCAGAAATTATGTCAATATTGTGTAATATGTAGACGTGAGGGGCATCAAAATAATGTACCTTGTCAAGACTGAACTTCTCAAGATATCATGTCATACAGTCACAAATTCATAAATCCCCTCATCAGCATAGTTAATCATAACCTTGTATCTGTCAAATTGAACTCTTGCAGTTTTCCATACACTATAGATCCTTCAACAAATAGCCTTATCATCATTATACCACTGCTTAGCATACTGTCATTGCATTCATAATTGCTCAAAATAATTGCTTTTTTTTACCCCTCCCAAATAAATAAAAAATAAACCACTATATTTTACTCCATATTAATCCATTAGTCAGGTTATTTCATATATCATTTACTCACATATTAAATTATATTCCTTTATAAAAGCCCAACATGACCATGATATTCTAAGCTTTATCTACTCAATATAGTATCAAAATGGTGATACATTTATAGTCCAATCATGATCAGCTGAGCACCGTGACCCATGGGTCCCTTGTTTGTATCTTGGTGTCACCAAGGCCCTGTGTCCACCACACCTGTGGGTCCTGGGTGTGTAATCATCCCCATTGCAGGGTGATTATTACACCAACCCTAACATCATATAACAGATGAATGTATTTCTCGCAGGTTCTAGCTACAAGTGTTCTGGAACTATCTACATGGAAATCACCAGCTCAGCCTAGCTCCCAGAGGCATCTAGACCTCCAGAATCATCTGTCAGCTAATCATAACAAACTGTAGTTTAGTAAGTTCCAATATTTGATACATAAACAACCTAAAAATAAGTTCAGTACCTATGTATAAAGCTTTTACAAAGTATCACTGATGACACAGCAAATTAATGGATACCAGTTACCCATTTTGCTGACAATGCACAGAATACAATATTTTAATAACTGAACAATTAAAACAAGGTTGACATATGACTGTGGCAGCAATATTAAATATAACAGATCAGGGTATATCAGGTAAGATCGGAGCATAATATATATAGCTATATTGCATATACATCAGTTTTGTTATGAAGAAAAAACTTAGTATGTGAACAAATAATCAAATTCAGTTGCCCAAATTATGTCACATTTTATAAATAATATACAGAAAACCGTGGCAGGAAAATTGGATTTTCTAGCAGGTGGTATATGAGAACTGTCATGCGGTGCCTGGAATTTTCCCTAGGAATCATTTCAATTCAATACACCCTGGGATTTCCCAGGGAATAGAAAAAAGCTAGAAGGATCAAAATACAGTGCTTGAGTGGCATAAATTCATCCAGTTACAGGGGTCAAACATATCCAACTGTTCATAGTGCTTATGGTACATTCTGAGTCAATAAGGGGATTTTAATCTGACCATTAGCACAGTTATAAAAGTGTTAACAAAATTGAATCTTATATTGTAGTTTCATCTCAACAAGAATAATTAGGTCACCATGAACAAGTGCATCCAGAGACCCCACCGTAACAGCTGACGTCATAACCATTCACATTTTAAAACATGCATTAATTCTTACTATATATAAAAATCAGGCTTACACCATCTTGGTCTGTTTATGCCACTTATATTTGAGAGAAGATGAGAGGTAGAGGGGATTGCAGCCTCATTTTGAATTCAGCTGGTTTTTTTTTTTTTGCACCTTTTGCCATATAGCCACAAGGAGCTTAATTTATTTTAGCTGCCATGGCTATATACAGCATCCCTCAGTCTGTTTGGCATCCAATCACAAAATTTACAAAATTATGCTGCTTCTCATTTATTCCTTGGCCGATTTTGATTTTGTTTATTTTATCTGATTTTGGTTTGGTCTTTGCATATAAACTTCCAAACAGAATTTTCAATTAATCAATTACGAAAATTAATGCAATTTTTTTAGAATCATAAAAAAATTTATCTTCACCATTATTTCTTGAGTGACATGGGTTCTACTTATTGTATCAGATAGAGCTAGTAGTGCCCTTTTAAAACTCTATACAGAATTCCCTAACCTGTAGACTAAAGGACACCTGAGATACCAATTTCCTGAGATCAAATAGTCATTTTATGCACCTGGAAATTGCAGTGGTGCAATGTGCCTACAATCATTTTTGCTTAGTACATGTACACCCATGTCAGTATCTTGAGTGATGTTTCTGTAATTGGTGCTTATACTCAGGTTCAAAGTTTGTATCACTTTCTTTGGTTATGTATATGTCAAACATGTTCTTGAAAAGTAATCAGGTACTTTTCAAATAATGGTAAAGTATGTTATCATGGAAAGATCATACCTGAGGTTTATTGCACAGGTTCACATTAGGCAGGTAGGCCTTGATTTTTAATTCAGTATGAGGACTGATTTATTATAAAATTTTTAATTTGCATGAAAACATTTATGTTATCATGACCAGCTGTTTCTTCAAAATTAAGAAAAGCATCTTCCAGTTTATTCATAACAACATATGTTAATTTGTTTCAGGAAAGCAGTGGTGGCACCAGGCTTTTTAAAGTGTGTGTGTGTGGGGGGGTGGGGGGTGATGGAGGACAAAGGAAAATATTAGGGGTGACAAAAAAAAACTGTCCACATAACGCAAAATTGAGTACAAAGCATGAGCTTTAGCAGCTGCATGGGGTCAGGGTCCAGGGGCATTTTTAGGGCTATATTCCACATGCTGTGTAGGGGTGGGGAGCAACTGGGGGGGGGGGGCAAAGGTTCTGACTAGGTGGGGGGGGGGGCCTCTCCCAATACCCTCCCCTTGGGCCCACCACTGCATTCTGTAAAAGTTGATTAAGACAAAGAGTAAATTCTTCTTTATACCAGCTTCTTGACTCAATGGAAAATTCAATTTGGTTAAATGAATTGTCTGGGGAATTTTCTCGGCTGCCAAAGAAATGCCTTCTCATTTATATTCCAGTAATGTTGAATCAAAATTTAATCGAAATCCACAGTCACCATCAAAATGTCAGAATTAATCTCCTCGTGGAATGGATTATTTTCTTGTAACATGAATACAAAATGCTCCATGCACAATTAGTCAGCACTCAAATTTAACAGAATTTGTATAGCCCTTTTAAATCCTTTGCAGTATTTCTGAAACTCAAGTACTTATAAAAAGAATTTTAATTTGAAAATGTTCCCAAGAATTGTCTGAAGGTTTTGCATTAAAGTCTTTCAAGCCAAGTTTTTCGCAATAATGATGAAATGCCAAATTTTCTGTATAGTATGTTACAATTAGGCTTAATAATGGAGGGATCCCTGGCAAAATCCATGTATATTTAATGAGGTCAGAGGTCACCAGACTTTGGTGGCCCTGTGATAACAAACTTCTTATGGATATTCATGAAACTCAGTATGAATATTAATCAAAACAGTTTCTCACCTGAATTAAATTCTTGGCGAAATTCACACATATTTAATGAGGTTGCAGGTTACAAGACAGGAGACAGGCATATTATGCACGTTTACCCTGCTTTTGTTTGTGAGTGTTTCAAATTTGCAATAGCAGGAAATTATCGCAAAATTAAAACTTTCATGAATATGACTGCCCCCAACTATACAAGTGAAAATTTATTCCGTATTTCAGTCCCATTGTCATTTAATATACATTATCTATGTCTGTAGTGTCACAGCTCAGAATGTTGATAGTATTAATATTAACAGGTCTTTAACTTTATCTTTAAGTCAGAATTTGATGTTATGGATAATATGAAACCTTCTAATGAGATGTGAGCAAACAACCTCTAATGAGAAGGTCATGGGTTCAATTCCCATTGCCAGTGAACTGACTTTTCTGTGTTATCATGTTACATTTCTCAATGAAATCTTATACATTATTATCTACCTGTAATGAACAGAAATATCCATTTGTTTGATGTCCTTGGGCAGTACTCTGATTGTAAAAAAAATTATAAATAAAGATCAAATAATTGATACAATAAAGGATATACCCTATGTAAAAGTCTGCTGGTCAGTTTTACACCTGTGTCAGTGGCCCATCAGGCAAGAGCTTATCACAGTTTCTGTAGTGTGAAACAACTTAAGAGTTAAACTCCTGGATCGGATGCCAGTCCATCACAGGTTAATTACTTTCACAATATTGCCTGGTACCCGTTTCTACTGTTGGGTGGACAGAGGCACACTTGTGGTTGGGACCTTGCCCAAGGGTCTCAATTGGCCTGATGGGGGTTTGACTGGGATTTGAACTCGTCACCTCTCGGTCATGAGCCCAGCACCTTAACCATTACACGATAACCCCAACATATACCCTGTGTAGTTTAATGTATTGTAAGGTTACAAAAATTGACTTCTCGCAAAACACAGAAAATGTGAAAATTGCGAACTTATACCATCTAAGATATGAATAAAGCCAACCATAGTATTGGACAGATTGTTTGACATATTTGATATACCCATTTAACACTAGGTGAGAGAGAGAGAGTGAGAGAGAGAGAGAGAGAGAGAGAGAGAGAGGGAGCCACTTTAAGAAGTTCAGGCTGCATACACATCCTAACCCTGATTGACTCATGCTGTAAAGTGGAGATTTAGCATCAGTTCTCTGGTTATTCCCTGAGACTCCAGGGCTGCTGCAGTCACTCTGAGCATCACCTGCAGTCAGAACCTGTCATAGACAGCCTGTACTTAATCCATACTCAGTGGGATGGTCTGTTTAAACTGCTTGATGTCCGCAGAAGTGTGATTAGCCTATGTAAGACCTAACCAAGTCTTGACATGACAGAACTGAATTGCTCTCACTGAGTGGAGAGGAACAGGGGTGGGTGTAACCTAGTGATTATATGGCTGATGTGAACTTTGGAGCAGAGGGTCCGTATAGATTAAATCCCATCATATTGCCTTTAAGGTACTCATTCACTTACCCAGTATGCTAAATATACATGAAATACAGTGTTTATTAATTGAAGTATTGTGTTATCTATCTATTTCATTCCAAAATTGTTTGCTTACTCCTGTACACAACTAGGGAAAAAAAAACTTGCACCCGGGTGCCTTCAGTGGCACAAAGCAAACTGGCCAGCAGCTCATTCATCACCTAGTGATCATTCTCAGCAGCTTCACAAATCATGATTTTTCTCAAGCTGCCAACAGGTGTTTTGTCTGTGTTTCTTGTTTCATGTTTCTTTTCTTTGTTTGGTAATTGTTATGCATGTGCATGATTATACCTGTGGTCACACTCTTGTTATGGTAAACAGGCAGGTGGACAGTGTTCACTTAGACACAGAACCATAACAATGCATTAAATAGGTGAATTACAATCTAGTGATTCTCTGTGCCAGGATGGTTTTAAGCTAGGAAACCTCTGTATTCAGCCAAAATGAACTAATAGTACAAGGTTATACACATATCATTGCAAATGTTTATGTGCCTATATATTAAGGCAAAAGTGGCAACATCTGGATAGAACTTCAGAGATTCGAAGGGTTCAGCATCATGTCAATCACTTCTGGATTATATATATTCTCCTAGGCTTAATTGGTGTATAAAACCTGAGCACTGTGACCCATTGGTCTCTTGTTATAAATGATTCAATGGTTAATGTTAGACATTAGGCAAAAAAAAGGTATGGTTCTCAGGCATTTTTTAGCTCAGCTGACTTTCAGTCATGCTGAGCTATAGCGATCACTCTTTGTCCGTCGTCCGTCTGTCTGTCTGTCTGTCTGTCCGTCTGTCCGTTAACCTGGCACAAATCGTAACCGCTGGACTTAGAATCTTGTAACTTTACATTCTGAGAGGAAAAAATCTCCTTGGAAACCAGAAATTAGGTCTCTGTTACCCATATCCTTCGAGCTATTGGGCCCCAAAGTACCCCCAGAATAGTAAAAATTTTCATACAAAAACTTTAATATCTCATTAACTACATCACTGATGGTCATGATTTTTGGCATACATATTTATCATGAGATGTTTCATCAGTTCCTGCAGATTGGTGGCGCCACCTGTATTTTTAGATTTTTTACGAATTTTTTTCTCTATTTTTGAGACCTTTAAAAATGTGAACAACTGTTAACAGGGCACAAATCGTAAAGACTGGACCTAGAATCTTCATTCTTGACACAGTGAGAGACCTATGAAAAGTCTCCATGGAAACCAGAAATTAGGTCTCTGTTACCCAAATCCTTTGAGCTATGGGGCCCCAAAGTACCCCCTAGAATAGTGAAAAATTTCATACAAAAACTTCAATATCTCATTAACTACATCACTGATGGTCATGATTTTTGGCATACATATTGATCATGAGATGTTTCATCAGTTTCTGCAGACTGGTGGCGCCACCTGTATTTTTCGATTCTTTTCTAATTGTTTTTTCTGTTTTTGAGGTCTTTAAAAATGTGGACATCTGTTAACAGGGCACAAATCGTTAAGACTGGATCTAGAAGCTTTATTCTTGATATTCTGAGAGACCTATGAAAAGTCTCCATGGAAACCAAAAATTAGGTCTCTGTTACCCATATCCTTCGAGCTATGAGGCCCCAAAGTACCCCCCAGAATAGTGAAAAATTTCATACAAAAACTTCAATATCTCATTAACTACATCACTGATGGTCATGATTTTTGGCATACATATTAATCATGCGATGTTTCATCAGTTTCTGCAGACTGGTGGCGCTACCTATATTTTTTTATTTTTTTACGAATTTTTTTCTCTATTTTTGAGACCTTTAAAAATGTGGACATCTGTTAACAGGGCACAAATCGTTAAGACTGGATCTAGAAGCTTTATTCTTGATATTCTGAGAGACCTATGAAAAGTCTCCATGGAAACCAAAAATTAGGTCTCTGTTACCCATATCCTTCGAGCTATGAGGCCGCAAAGTACCCCCCAGGATAGTGAAAAATTTCATACAAAAACTTCAATATCTCATTAACTACATCACTGATGGTCATGATTTTTGGCATACCTATTAATCATGAGATGTTTCATCAGTTCCTGCAGACTGGTGGCGCCACCTGTATTTTTCGATTTTTTACGAATTTTTTTCTCTATTTTTGAGACCTTTAAAAATGTGGACATCTGTTAACAGGGCACAAATCGTAAAGACCGGACCTAGAATCTTCATTCCTGACATTCTGAGAGACCTATGAAAAGTCTCCATGGAAACTAGAAATTAGGTCTCTATTACCCATATCCTTCAAGCTATGGGGCCCCAAAGTACTCCCAAGAATAGTGAAAAATTTCATACAAAACTTCAATATCTCATTAACTACATCACTGATGGTCATGATTTTTGGCATACATATTAATCATGCGTTGTTTCATCAGTTTCTGCAGACTGGTGGCGCAACCTATATTTTTCGATTTTTTACGAATTTTTTTCTCTATTTTTGAGAACTTTAAAAATGTGGACATCTGTTAACAGGGCACAAATCGTTAAGACTGGATCTAGAAGCTTTATTCCTGATATTCTGAGAGACCTATGAAAAGTCTCCATGGAAACCAAAAATTAGGTCTCTGTTACCCATATCCTTTGAGCTATGAGGCCCCAAAGTACCCCCCAGAATAGTGAAAAATTTCATACAAAAACTTCAATATCTCATTAACTACATCACTGATGGTCATGATTTTTGGCATACATATTAATCATGAGATGTTTCATCAGTTTCTGCAGACTGCAGACGCCATCTTTATTTTTTCGATTTTTTACGATTGTTTTCTCTATTTTTGAGACCTTTAAAAATGTGGACATCTGTTAACAGGGCACAAATCGTAAAGACTGGACCTAGAATCTTCATTCCTGACATTCTGAGAGACCTATGAAAAGTCTCCATGGAAACTAGAAATTAGGTCTCTATTACCCATATCCTTCAAGCTATGGGGCTCTGAAGTACCCCCGCTGAATATTGAAAATTTGATACAAAAACTGAAATATCTGAACAACTAATGCATTGATTACCATGGTTCTTTGCATGGATATTGATCATGGAGTGTTTCATAAGTTTCTGCAGACTGGTGGCGCCACCTGTATTTTTCGATTCTTTACAAATTTTTTTCACTATTTTTGAGACCTTTAAAGATATGAACATCTGTTAACAGGGCACAAATCATAACAACTGGACCTAGAATCTTCATTCTTGACACACTGAAAAGTCTCCATGGAAACCTGAAATTAGGTCTCTGTTACCCATATTCTTCATGCTGTAGGGTCCCAAAGTACCCCCCAGAATAGTCAAAAATTTCATACAAAGAGATCATGAGATGTTTCATCAGTTTCTGCAGACTCCCTAGAAACCTGGAATTAGGTCTCTGTTACCTATATTCTTCAAGCTATGGGGCTTGTTACACATTTTTACAATTTTTAGCTCAGCTGACTATAAGTCATCTGAGCTATAGTCGTGGTCCATTGTCCGTCGTCCGTCCGTCCGTCAGTCCGTAGATGTGGCACGTTTTAAAACCGTAAGACCTAGGAATCCAAAATTCAGCATAATGTTAGATGTCCCCAAGATCTCCTACCAAGCCGAAAACTGGGTCTTTGCGACTTCATTCCTTTGAGAAATTAAGGAAAAACCTCAATTTTTTATAAAAAACCTATTTTCACACTTCAGGACTGCCTAATATCAAAACCACTCATCTGTTTTTCCTCATATTTCCTATAAATAATCCTCTATATAATTCCTATGTACATGCCAGAAATTAGGTCTGTATTATATAATTTAAAAAAGTTATGGGCCCAAACATAATGCATTTTGTAAATAATCAGGAAAGAAATTTTATCACTTAACACAAAACTTGTTAAAGCTAAGCACTTTTTTTCCAGTAATATTACTTTAATTAATCAAAATTAAATTGTATACCCAAAATTAGATGAAAATCTTTAAAATTTTTTAAAATATTAATAAAAATAAAAAATTGGTACCTTAAATTTTGCTGAACTTTGACCATGGCACGTTTTTTTTAATGTAAGTACTGTGGATTTAATTTTCACAGCATGTTTTTGTTAGCATTTCAACTGTTAACACCAAAAATTTGAAACCAGTTGATCAAAAACTGTAAATTTTAATCAAGTTTTCAAGCACCATGTAACATATTGTTTACATCAAGCTAGTGTTATGCAGTTTGCAAGAGCTCAGCTCCCCAGCTTCAGCTCTAAGTTCCTTAAATTCGGCATACAGTTAGATGTCTCCAAAATCCCCTACCATGCCAAGAATTTAGTCACTAGGACTTAATACCTTCGAGATATTAATGAAAAACTTCATTTTTCCATTAAAAACCCATTGTTACACTTCAAGACTGCCTAATATCAAAACCACTGATCTGACTTTAATCATAAATAATATACATATTTTTCATTCTCTATGCACATGCCAGAATGATGTCAGTATTGCGTAATTGTTTTAAGTTATGGGCCCAAACATAATGCACTTTGTAAAAAATCAAGAAATATATTTACTCCCTTAACAAGGGCATTGCTGAAGCTAGAGATTTTTTTGTCAGGGATGTAACATTATTTAATCAAGATTCAATTGAATACCCAAAATTAGTTCTGAATTTTTCAAATTTTATAAGTTATTAGCATAAATATAAAATTAGTACCTTAAATTTTGCCCAAATGTGACCATGGCACGTTTGTTTCCCATGAGCACTGTTGATATAATTTTCATATCATGCACATATAAGGATTTCAGCTTTTCAGTTTAGAAAGCTGAAAGAAATTGGCCAAATATTGTAGCTTTTATTAATGTTTTTTATGAGACCCTGTCAGACTTTGGCTCTCACCAGCCCCTCTTGAGTCACCACTTTGTTGATTTTGTTGACCTTTCATCAAATTATGCATGCTTGAGGCGAGAATCCAGGCAGCTTATGGCCAGCCACAGTTGATCCAGGTGAAAAGGAATTTGTTAGTTTATAATAACAGGAAATTAACTTGCAGTTACTGATGATATAAGAATCTTGTATCGATGGGTAGAATGTCGCATATTCCAAATAACACCATGCAGTCACCTATGGCATTTTTCAGTTCAGTTTTAATGATAAAGAAGTAAATCATATTATTCATTACTAATCATTAGGGATTATGTGAAGGAAATTAATGATAGACAAAGATGCAGTTGATAATATTAATCTAGATTCCTACTGTGTCTAGTGTGTACATTGATGTGAAATTAGTCCAAAATGAATTTTTTACAGTTATTTTTAATATAAATAAAGGCCATAAAACCAGGTACTTATGATCATTATTTAAATGTGTGAATTTTGTATATTCTGGATTCTCAACATCTTTGTTTGGTGAAAACTGAATAAATACCAGACATGGTGCGAATACTTTGTAATTGTATTTAAATACGAATATGATTATGTACTCCATTATAAAATTTCTTGCATAAAGAATGGGAATTCAGGTAAAAATGAAAGTATATGAATACTCGTGCAAATACTTTCAAAATGTATTCATGAATACATTCATGAATATATTCTTTAATATTATTTTAATAATCATATCAGTTATATTTCATTTTAAAAAATCATATGATTCTCTTATTATTTTTAATAAAAATTATATTTGGGACAATATTTGTAATTTTTTTAATAAATAGTTAAACTCTTATATTATATGTTCTGCTTATAAGTTATATGGCCAAGTCAAAATCTGTGTGACAGTAGTACTCCATTTGTTAATAAAATAAATGAAATCAATCCTCTTCCCTGTCTCCAAAGGTGCTATCAAAATCATACATAAGCTAAACAACAACAACTCATAATACAGCTTATATTTATTACCACACAAAACCAGCATGTGCCTCATTTCTAAATAATATTTTTTTTTATCATATATAACAGCTGAGCGTCGTGACCCATAGGTCCCTTGTTTTCTCTATTTTTAAGACCTTTAAGGATGTGGTTATGTGTCAACAGGGTACAAATTATAACAACTGGACCTAGAATCTTCATTCTTGTCATGCAAGGAGGCCCATGAAAAGTGTCTGTGGAAACCTTAAATGAGTTCTCTGTTTCCCATATCCTTCAAGCTATAGGACTCCGAAGTATCCCTCAGAATAATGGACAATTTGATACAAAAGCTGAAGTAATTGACCAACTAATGCAGAGGTCACCATGATTCTTTACATGCATATTGATTATGGAGTGTTTCATCAGTTTCTTCAGACTTATGGTGCAACCTATATTTTATTAAATTTTTTTGAATTTTTTTTTCTATTTTTGAGACCTTTAAGGATGCTGTCATCTGTTAACATGGCACAAATTGTAACAACTGGACCTAGAATCTTCATTCTTGTCATGCAAGGAGGCCCGTGAGAGTGTCTTTGGAAATCTGAAATTAGGTCTCTGTTACCCATATCCTTCACGCTATAGGACTCCGAAGTATCCCTCAGAATAATGGAAAATTTGATTCAAAAGCTGAAGTATCTGAACAATTAATGCAGAAATCACTATGATTCTTTGCATGGATGTTGACCATTAAGTGTTTTTATTAGTTTCTGCAGACTGGTCGAACCACCTGTATTTTTTTTAAAGTTTACGCATTTTTTCCCATATTTTGAGATATATAAATTCAGATACAATCTTGGCTTATTCTTTAATCTGTTTGATGCTTCAGTTGAATGGGTATATACTACCATTCAGATGATAAAATTTCCTTTTGCAAATCTCTTCCCAGTCAGCTGAGCGTCATGACCCATGGGTCACTTGTTTTCAGAAACCAGTGCAGGCAGGCAATATATTTTTTTTTTACCTTATTTTTGCATGTTTTGATAAAAATGTCATATTATCAGGGAAAAGCATGAAAATAACAAAAAAATTTTGCTAAACAGGTAAAAGCACTACATAACAAAGGAAATCTGATCAAAATTGTTTTATTTTATCTTCTTGAAAGATGAAAATCAAAATGAAAATTTTTGATGCAGGGGGTTAAAATTAACGCAGACGGGGCCTGAGAACCATACCTTTTTTTTTTTTGGCCTTAGACATCAGATATTAAAAAAGGCCCCTTTAAGGTGTTTGACTTCAGTACTCTAGCTCTTGGAGAGTGTTACCATGGTAATTTGTATCTTAGCTGAGTTGATTGGTTATAAATATCAAGTACTCAGATCCAAAGGTTGTTGTCAATTTCTCCTCTATTATCTATATAAAGGTGTTTGTAATCAACATGTTCCAAGATAACCACCAAGCAGCTAAGTGTAATAAATACTACGTCTATTTATAGCTCTCATCAGAGGCGGCATTTCAGAACATTGACCCCAGAAGCTGTAATTAATGGTCCACTTACCTAACACACTGACTGTCTTGGTGATCAAATGACTATAATACACCAATGGCCAATAAAATGGGAATTATGAGTACAAATGAAAAAGGAATCTTAAAGTGTGGTGTGTCCAACTGCTGGTTTCTTGCTGACTCAGCATTCTCTGCAGTGTGTTGTGGATAGCTGATGCTATTCACAGATTTTTAAGATTAAGAATTGGCCAATCTTATTACTTGTCAATAAGCTAACCTGCCTACCTATCCTCTTCATGCACATGGTTGCATATGAGGCCATCTGGTGGTTGATGAGGCCATACCAATAAGATTAAAGGGACCTTAATTCACATACTATTTGTGTTAAATATACATGAAGTATATTATTTTCTCATAAAAATGTTATATGGTGTCTGCTATGTTTCATTCTAAAACATTTTCCTTACTTCTATACACAATGAAAATAAACTTGCACTGAGCTTGATCAGTCTTGCAAAACATAAACATAGCATGCAGACATATATGGGCATTGTTTAATCACAAACAGAGACATAAAAAACAGGTGATTTAGAGAGAGTAAGTCTGCATACGCATGATGGAATTGTTGTGCTGCAAAACTGTTGTATTCAGCCAAAATTAATTTATGTCATGAGATAAAATGCATATTATCGCAAAACGGGATATTGCTAATGCAGTTACTGTTATATGTGGAGGTAGAATATGCCTGCCTGCCTGAAAAAATTGCATGCAACAACTAGCGCCCCTGGTGGACAGCTTGTCCAGCCCATTCATTCAATACAGCTGCGTGTGTACTGAGCATAATGCTTTTCATTAAAATCATCCTGAAATCTTATATGGGTCTGGTCTTTACTGTTGTTGATGTAAAATTAAAATTTTTGCATGAACGTGAAAAAGCTCAGACATGACACATTGCATAAGAACTTTACCTTGTATCAGCAGACTCGCATAATAATTCAGGGCAAAGCGATACGCATGGTCTTTCATATACGGATATAAACATCATATTTTGCAAGTTTCATTTAATCTTCCTTGCATCATACCTACAAATAATTGCAGCCTGATATTTGTTCTATGCATGATCACATTAAGTAAACAGAGTTTATAGCAGATATAATTAAAGCTGAATAGTGGGGATGTTCAGATCATACTTGCTAATGACCAATTTTGCTGAGTGAATCACACTTGTCTGCATAAATGGACATAAATGTGCCAGCAAGTGGCTTTTCTCCTCCATTTATAGGAGAAACAGCACTGGGGATATACCGTATTGTTTTTTTACTGTCTTAACTATCAGTATAAAAGATTAGAAACAGTCCCAAAGTGCAGACAACTCGCTCTACTTGTTAACAATGTCGTTAAATGATATAAGGAAAATTGGCCCATTTTCATTTATCATCAAATGTCTTTGGTTGTAAGCCATACAGAAGGTATATTTGGAGTATTTGAAAATATAATAATATAAGGCCAAACTTTGTTATATCTGATTGAAAATCATACCATGCAGTACACTTATAAATCTCTTTTTATTGCTCAACATTGAGTGGTCTTTCAGCCTCTCAAACCTGCAAAATGTGTTCTTAGCAGCAATAAAATGGTTCAGAAATTATCCTTTAATGCATAAAACACATCAAGGGTTTTGGCTTTGATGTAATTAAGAAAAAAAGAGGATTATATTGGGTGAAAAACGGTACCTTTAAGGAATAAGAGAAAGCCCCTTGAAAAAAATTCCAATTCCTCAAGAATTACCAGAAATTCTGAAAAAGTCCCTCTGAGGACACAATTACAGGTACTTTTTTCGACAGTTCAGACCATAAATTTAAAAAGGCAGTAGTGAACTCATATTTTCTGCAAAGTTCATAGGTTAGGGTATAATCAGTAAAAGCCCGAAAGGCATCAACGAATCAAGATTCAAGTCTTACTTTTTTCTTTAGTATGTCATAAAATGCTGGCCTTGGCAGATGTTGAAAACATTTCATTTTGAAAAAAAGCAAGGAAAAGAATGGTGTGCTCCAGGGAACCATGAAAATATATGGCCAGTGTATATGAACTCCACTTAGAAGGCTTTATAGATATTTTAAACATTGGTCTGATTTTATATATTGCCTTCTAAGAGCATGACTCACAATCATTCTTATTTCATTACTTGCTGGTAAAAGCGTCCTGACATGGAACAAGGATAAAGCAAGAACAAGAAAGAAACACTTATACCAGAGGGCAACTGACTTGGCCGGAGTACTTTGTAGACATTTATAAATAACAATAGCCTTCAGCTTACAGTTAAGTTCATATTTTGTCTTTACGAGGCTGGTTATCTAGGTTTCAAAGTGCAGTGCCCTGCCTGGCCAGCCATTCAGATTTATTTCATCATTCACTGCTGAATTATGTTCTTCAGCCTCATAAATTCTGCCAACACAATGGTAAAAGATACCATTGTCTCAGTTTTGACTAAATGGTGCCTTTTGCCCATTTTTTTAACCTTTATGTTTCATATGAAAATGTGCTGGTATAGATGTTATTTGTCAAAAAAAAATTTTGTCTCATGGAATTTCAGTTATAATAACACTAGATGTCTCTATTTCATGATCCTGTATATAATGTTAAATTACTTTTATTTTTTTCTAATTATACCATATATGAAATATAAACCTTTATCCCTGTTACTATAGATTCCACCTCGTTTGAGTTGCGTACTTGCGGCATCTTGCCCCTCTGTCATAAACGAGTCCGTCAAAGTTGGCCCCGTCTATCCAATAAAAAGTCACACACAGCTAGGTTTCTTGAACAACAGTGCATGTGTGTGTCCTGGAATTAGTTGGAAATGCCCTGGGAACTTGTTAGATGAGAGCTGAACATGTAACAGGTTACATACAGTCAATCTGAAGTTTATTTGTTGTCAAATTAAAGGTTTTAAATTGGTTACAGTTACTCTAGGCTCATAAAAAATGTTTTAAATATGGTCTTTTAAAATTAATTTAAAGGTGGAAACATGTTAAACAAGCATGCTATCATTTTGAATTCAACCTGACGACTGATTAATATGATATTGGCATACATGCAGTTGATTAAACAGTTTCATAAAACATTAATTATTATTTGTTTCTTCTGGGATTTAAGAAGAGTTAAATCATCTAAAATTGATTATTTCCTTAATTTCTTGCATATACCACTGCATCTGGTATATTGTTTTATCCTTGAAAATGTCCATATAGACCTGGAAATGTCCTGGATTTATGTCACACAAGACACATGAACCCTGCATAATTATAGTATATATTTATATACCTCCAACAAGATGTAAAGGTATTATGCATATCACTTGGTTCATTTGTTGGTATGTCTGCTAACAAGTTTACACTAAAAGTAATGAGCAGATTTTGATGAAATTTGAGGGTAAGGGGAATACCCCAAGGTATATTAATCCATTATTATTTAAAATTTTTTAGGTAATCTGCATCACCTTCTTATTTTATCCATTTAAAAGCTTCCTTTCCATTTTTACACACAGTGATTTGGTTTGTCCCTACAGCTGGGTTCCCATTGATAGAAAATAGGGCTGTATTTGCTCTGCTTCTGTGATTGCTGGGAGAACCAGTTATACTGAAGCATGACACTTCATTTACCCATGATCAGTAGAGTTTTTAAGGCTCTGACTAGTTTAATTATTATTAATTTTAATTAATATTAGTAATATTAAAAAAATTAGGGAAACATACATACTCTATCTCAAAGTGAACTTCAGCCAGTGTAGATGTGCCAGTGATAAACATTGCTGAACAGGACTCCAAAAGGAGGTCAGGTTATGTAAAGATGGAATTTGCTCCTTGGACATACTTGGAAAGTTCACAACAAATGTTGGAAATGTCAATAATTTTTCTACAGTTGAATTATACATTTGTTCACAAAAACACATTCAAACTTACTAATATTGCCACATTGAGGCCATAAGGTTGATAACATTGTTTAGCAGTCATTTACATTAGTAATATCATCACAGACAGTAACAGGTAACACACCAATGACAATTCTAGCTCACACTCGTTAATTAATTGATGAGGTCGTAATGAGGAATACAACGATTATCTACCCAGAACAGCCTGGCGTTATCAACATCACATAATAAGGACCACCGAGAAAAGCGAAAACAGGTCACTAAAGTCATAAAACTGATAAAGCTCTTCATGGGTCTGTTAATGATTTAGAAGCGCTGTTTCAGTCAGAGACTATTATTAGGTGCCTGGTGATATAAAGTGCACACACAAGTAACCAGCCTTGTCGCATGAGTCAGTCCTGCGATTGACGTTAAGTTCATGCAGTGTTGATCAATGGTCTGTTTATGGGCTGTAATTCATTAGTAACCCTAATAGGAGCTGGTGAAGGTGGTCTCTCAGCTGTAAATAGTGTCTTAAACCCTGGACGGGCTCATCTGACATGGCAATAATAAAACCCACCTCGCCATCAGTGGCTTCACTAAACTCCAAAATGAGATGCTTTTTATGACAGGGACATTTCATAATGACAGTGTTTATGCAGGATAGAGCTATTATCAGAGTATTATGTTTTACGGAATTATTCATTAGGTTAAATTGTTTGACTCAGATCAATTCTGTATGTCTGAAGTCTGTTATATTTGTAATCTCGTTTTAGATCGTGTTTGTCAGGGCTATTAGCTTATAACTTCACTGGCAGACTTGACATCTGGGGTACAATCTTGATTCATGAACCTGATATGTATTAAGTCAGTCACAATGGTTGAATTTTTTTGCAAGTTATAGAAGTTAAATTTGTTACTGTATGAACACATTAGAATCAGAGTTGACCAGTAAAGAAGGTTCCAGAACAAACAAATGCTTTTCATCCAAAAATTAACCAAAAAAAAATATGCCTTGTCCAAATATTGGCTTATTGTACAGGAAAATTAAATATACTGGAATCATACAGATTTTTGTTAATTTACTGTTTTACCCATATGGTATGGAAAATGGATTATTACCATGCAGATTATATTGCTTTAGAGACTACTTCAGTAAATGTGTTACGATGAGGTGCCCATTAATCAATTATTTATTAAATTGGTTGCATTTTTGTATAATAATTTCACAAGGGATAATGTAGAACTTGCAAAAAAGCAGTATGATTTAGAAAAACATATTCCACATCAAGTTGTCTGAAACTTGAATTGAATTCTGCATATTTACATAAAACTTAGTTAAGCAAGCATTAAAAAAATGGAGGGGGTAAATTACCTCCACTAGAAAATCTTTAAAAAAAAACCCAGATTCTCCTCAATATGTAATTATAACCATGGTAACATGTTTTAAAGTTGGTGGAAACTGATCAACTTACACAGCAGATATTAGGGAAGTATAGAAGGTATGTAAAATAATCAGTTAATAATCAGTCATCAGTGATTCTTTTCCTTTATTCATCAAACAAGATATCACAACCAATCCCTACCAATATAGGCAGCACAATTTACATTTTATATTTCAAAAGCTATCATACAGAAAACTTTGTCATAATCATTTCATAATGGTTGGTTGAATCATTTGAATGATCTATTCCTTGCTGGATGTATTATATATGTGTTTCTGAAGTCAGGGCCAGTTATCTGATTGAAGTTGCATGTTGCCATAGTAACAGAACAGATTGAGATTGACTGAACTTGTGTAAGCATGAGTTCTTGATTAAAGTTTATATGAAAACAACTGATTTTCAGTTCAATTTCAGATGTGGTTTGAAGTGTTAATTAACAAACATCAATGAAATCAATAAGAAACATAATTCCTAATTGTACAGTTCTTTCAGGTTTTGCGGTTGATGTTCAGGATCTGCATGTGGAGAACTCGGTGATTAAAAGATCTCGTATAGGCATCCTGCAGGGGTCAGAATGGTCTGTAATCACAGATTAATCTCAGTTGTTCACATTTTTCCCCCCCAGACCTAGCAATAAGAGCTGCAATGATTACTTTGTTATTTGATAGAGATAATTAAACCACCTACTTGCATGTGCACAACCTATACTTAGGGTAAGAGATGAACCTTTTAAAAAACAAGACCACTTGGATAAGGACGAGTTCGACAATCAGGGTACCTGCATGTATATTTCCAGGGAAGAATGAGATTCTTGGAGGATCCAGAATCTTTCCAGAAGGAATGAGAATTCCAATTCTTCCTCTGTAAAATTAGAATTCTCAAACTTCCCGATGTAAAGGAAATTCTAGTCTCTTCTGGTAGGATTGAGAATTCTCATTTTTCTTGGAAGAGACTGGATCTTCCCAGATTCTCATTCTTCCCTTGACAAAGCAAACATGTAAAAACACTTGAAGTGGTATTTGATATGTATTATTTATTTTTGTACAATTTTCCTGAATAAAAGCACTTAATTAAGATAGATTAAAAGCCCTGTACAAGGACAGGGTATGACTTCCTGGTAGTTTAAAATTTTGTATGGCTCCGTTCATAGAAAATGTAAAATACTGAAGGTGTAAAGGTATGTAACCCACCGTGCAGTGCACACAAATGTGTTCCTACTGGTCTTGCTAGTAAAGCTTGCTTTTTTTAACAGAGCAGTTGAATGTTTGACTTGTGTGTCAATGGATGAGTTCGAATCAAATTTTAGCCCTGTTTCTATTTTCACATGTAATAATGGTGGCGGTGGTGGGATCCAGGGAGTTGGGTGCCATACACCTAATGCAAGTTTTTCCATTTGTGAATGTGAGTAAGCAAAGGGTTTTAGAAACAAAATATTTTAAGGAGAAAAATACATACACTAATTGTGTACTTAACATGCCTGATATGTCAATAGGTCCCTTTGGACAATAAAATCTCAATCTTTTCTCTGGTCCAGAAAAGGATTGGGTCCAGGCCCCCCACTGATTCCCTTTCATGTTTAGGGCTGTGAGCTATTCCATTAACTTAATAGTTTGATTGATTTATATTGTTAAAATTTAGATTCCTTCTCCTGTTCATGATCCAAAAAAAGTATTGCTTAAACCAATCATGCAGATTCCAAACTAATTGGATTACAGTGTGAATGGTTATAGTTCACATCAACACAGCCGGCAACATTTATTTGATTTGCTGTTTGAAAGGGGTATATGGTACAAGTGTTGCAACAACATTTTCACTGATCTTACCCATTTATCTATTAATCTGTCTTCCAAAGTTGGAAATGAATCATAAATTTATATATTTGAATTGCTCCATACAGAAAAAAGTGTATATATATAGAGAGTAAATATAAAAGTTATTGTATGGTTAAGTAATTGGTCTAGACAGTGCCTGATTATAAAGTGATGACATGTTTGGAACAGTTTTGACTTGCATACTCTATTATAAAAAGTGAAGAGGAACTTGTCTGGAAAGTTACCCCTCGGGGCTCTACAGTTTTGAAGTGACATGGACTCACTTTAGTCTCCACAATAGTGTGATTTAATAATGTTAAATAGAAAGCAGTAAGAGACTCCATTTTTACCTCCTCCATGATCTTGATCAAACTTTGGTATGCTACATAAGTGCAAGGAACGTATAATGCAAATCAGAGAGATGCACCTGTGTTATAGTTCATCAGCTTGATGGATTCATCACAGGTTAGCTCTGGCCACCAAAGCAAAGGCATAAGTTAATACCATTGAATTACTGTTGCCTCTCCCAGATAAACATATTAAACTGTCTCACAATAGTAAAGCATCCTTTAAAAAGAAATATTGTGGTCTTCCAGATTCCCTCAATAATTTAAATAAAAGTTCCTTAGGTGTTTATCATAACTCATCAAAATTTCATCAAAAACTTTTTGAGTAAAGTTTCTAAAAGACAAACCAACTAACCAAGTAACCATCTAATCTATAAAAAATGTACTGGTGATATAATAAGGGTTTATTGATAAAATTATTGTATTATAATTTGGTGATATAAAAATCTTATACTGTGGAACCCCACAATTACGACCATCTTGGGGACTTGCCAAAGTGGTCGTACTTATGAT
This sequence comes from Sipunculus nudus, assembly GCA_026874595.1. NCBI lineage: Eukaryota > Metazoa > Annelida > Sipuncula > Golfingiida > Sipunculidae > Sipunculus > Sipunculus nudus. Next base: position 11,044,440 of record CM049321.1, read on the forward strand.
GGAGGTGGTCATATTTGTGAAACTCTAAGTAACATGGATCTTATATTTGGGACCAAGAAGATAGTTGTAATTGTTGGGGTGGTCACAGTTACGGGGTGGTTGCAAGACGGGGTTCCACTTTACTTATAAAGAGAATTTGGTCCACCTTTTTCCTCAATCAATGTTCTCTGAAACTGTGTTGGGTACATAACACATACCTCATTTAAAAGGTAAATGTTCTCACAGTGACCTTGCCGATATGAGAATAAAGAATTTTTAAAGTACACATCATTTTGAGGGATTTCTGTGTGGTTTTATAACTGGATGGAGGCTCAGAAACAACAAAAAACAGTCAAATTTCCTTCAGCAATGACCGGTCATTTAATGTGCAAAACATGCGACTCTTGATTTAGGAAAAGGAGCTATCCAATCCAGAAGAATTAATGACAAAACCTAATAAAAGGTCCCAATGTCTTGAAAAGGGAAGTGGGGAAGGGATCCAGACCACAAAATTGGTTTGAAACATTTAAATAAAGGTAGGGGTGGCTGAAATGGGGGTGGGAGGGGTCCAGACAGCTTGAGCCAAAATTCCTCATCTCATAACATCCCCGCAAGGCCTATAAAAAGCCCACTTACAAGGTTTATCAGCTAGTGGTATAATAATTTGGTAATCATATCAAAGCAATGCTCTGTATAATTATATCCATTCTATTGAACATTTTATGTATTTTAATAATGCATCTGTGTCAGAATTTCTACTTGAGGTCTCTCAGGTATTAGGTCAATATGATGTCATCTTCGGAAATACACTCATTACGTTCAATGTCCTTGGCCAAGCCAGAGGTTCACACAGGCACACAGACATGAATATACAGCTGTTATGATAATTGTTAATGATAGAGATGTCTGTCTCAGGGTTTATAGACCTTTGTGATTGATCTGTAGCTTTACATGCAAAATTAGACATGTAGGTACTATATATATATATATATATATATATATATATATATATATATATATATATATATATATATATATATATATATATATGATATGCAGAAATTCCCTTTTTTAAATTTTTCATGTCTTAATTTCATGCTGCGTAAATTTTGAACATTTTCCATAACGTATTTTCACCTTGAATCATATTAGCAATGCATTATGGTGTTTATTCATGATCCTTGAATTTTGAAGCTTCTGTAACAAAAATTGAAACAGTAGACATTTGTATATTTTGCTGTTTGAACACAAACTTGCACAGCAGTAACTGTAAATAGTTGAGAGGTCTCCATTGTATCATTTTGAAGCAAAGCCTAAAAATGGCTCAGTTTACATGTATACCTCTAAAAGCATATGGCAACCTTCCAGATTGTTATGAAAACTTAGGCTTTCAGTAGTGTCAATTTTGACCATTATGGCCCATTGGCTTATTATTTTTTTCATATAGGAATGAATTAATTCAGTCAAACAGTAAAAAACAAAGAGTTTCATATTCATCTTAATTAAATGGACTGTCTCTGTATTGTGTAACATTATCCGTGTTTGTCTCTCTGATTAAAATCTATATATAGAACATTAAGACTCTTTATATTAATCTTTACGGAGCACAATTTAATGAAGATTAATTTGAGGGATATTATTACCACTAGCTGAAGATTAATTTGAGGGATAATATTACCACCAGCTGCTCTGACATTATGTGGAGTTTTGTTTTTTGTGTGTTATTGCCATTATCCTCGATTACCTTCCATATATTTTGGGCATCACACTTCAAGTCTGTAAGTAGCATCGGGAGTTATATTATCATAGCAGCATAATCGTGCAGTTATCCCTATAAGCAAACTAATAATTGATTGATTAATAATTGGTCCATCTAAATTTTCCATCTGTGAAAGTAGATTTTTTTTTTCTCTATAACTTTTTTTTCATCCATATTGTTTTCCAATCCTTTCACATTAGTCCAGCTCTGTTAATTTTTGAACTCATCCTCAAGTTAACTGCCCAGCTTAACTGTTCACAAAACTCTTGGATCAAGGCGATTGTTTTCAGGTTGTCAAGTCTCTGGTCAAGACTGGCTTCTCTAACTCAGGGTTAGAGCACAGAACTCAAACCGGGAATTGTGAGTTTAAACCTCAGCTGATGTGGGAAGATTCACAGTCGATCCAAACCCAGGGTGAGAGCTCTGCAGGCTTAATGGGTAAGCCATGCCCAACGGCCATGTTTCAGTCATGAACGAGTGCACCTGTTTAGGGTACCTCGATGGCATGACCCAGCAATGGGGAAGATTACACACCTGTAAGCCCCCAGGTGCAGTATTCACCAGGCCTAGTTAACACCAGGATTTGAAATGAGTCTCAGGAAGTGTGTGATTCTGCCCTGTCACATAGTCCGAAACCGGAATGGAATTCTGCAAATGTATACATACCTAGTTAAGATAGCATTAAAAAAACAGAGGTGGTTACCCTCAACCCCCAACCCCAATAATAAGTCACTGAAGACATTCATTAAGAGGCCTTAATTTCTGTGATCTGTAGTTGTTTTATGGAAACTGAGCACCTGAAACTAAAGAACAACATACCAACACTCACTGAAACCTCTGGGACTTAATTTAATTGAACTTAATTTTCCACATTAAGAGAACTGCTTCCCTGGGGCAAGTGAAGGTTCCAGAAAATGGTAGTAGCTAAGCAACCAAAATTGGATTCCTACTTCTCTGACTGGGCAAGTGGGTCCAACAAAAACCTTTACACAAAGGCTTGAATATTAACACGAAGGCCTGAATCTGAAGCAATCTTATGTTTGCCATTTTCTTTCTTGGAGAATAAAACCATATTGTAACATCTGTATCTTAAATAACCAGGTATAATGTTTATCTGTGCAAATGTTTAAGGGAAATAATATTAACAAAAAAAAATTTGAACCTGTTTATTTTTGCAAAAAAAAAATCAAAATTATGTTGAACACAGTTTTTATGTTAGTGACTTTGTAGGACAAGTAAAAGTGAGATGCTACTGACCCTACTGGGCCAAGTAATTTCAAAGTTAATGTTAAGCTGTTTTGGAGTATTTTTATAGCCCAAAATCCAGAGGATTCTGTTGACATTTATCTATCATGCTTAATATATGACTATCTTTTTTTTGGTTCAGAAGCCCTGAATACACAGGCCATGGATTACTATCCCTTCAAAAAGATGACTGCATTACATCCAGGAGTGAATCCAAGCTTTAGGAAAAAGGGGTCCAACCCAGGAGGACTAAAGCAAAGCCTAAAAAAAGGTCCCAAGCTTCAGAAAAGGGGGTTCATGGTGCAAAAATTAGTCTGAAACCCTTAAAAAAGGATGCAACTGCTGTAAAAAGGGGGTCTGGACCTGATATGCTTCTGACATCAAATTTATTAGATCTCTCTATAAAGCATCAAAGCAGTTAATTATACCTCCACTCACAGCTAACTGGTGCTGTAGTTTCAACTATAAATACCAGGCAGGTTTTGTCAACATATTTAAAATTTCATTACCATTAGTGATTCATATAACATATATGGTCTGCTATCAAATTGAAATTTTCATCAATATATAAATGTGGACCAAGGTTTAGAAATAAGTCATCTCCATTTGCAAGAGCTTCACAAATTAGGCCATGCCAAGAAAATTAATTGTTTCTGAAAAAAATGGGATTTTTTTTTATCAATATACATGTATATGTGGACCAAGATTAAGAAATGCTTTGTCTCCATTCAGAAGAATGGAAGGCATTATGTCACACCAAAGAAATTAATTGTTTCATGAACCCTGGGAAAAGCTATATTGCAAGCTTCCCAGGAAAAATATAAAATAATTAACTTCCATTTCTTTAAATGTTGCATATATTAGCTTCATAAAATTTAATCAATCCAAGGATTGAAGGCAAGAGCAGCAGTCATCTGCAAAAAAAAAACATGGTCCATGAACAGCAGGAGTGGGTTGTCAGAATGATTTTGCATGGCCTTATTGAATACTGGTAACAAATATGTTGATCTATAATTATAGGAAAAGGAGACACCTGTGATCTGGGGAGTATTGAGTAAGCCAAAGATCAGCTCAAACCCTACCATAAAGATCCCTCACAAAAAAACTGTATAAGAAATAAAAGGTTTAGCTCTTGGATTCATAAACTTGATAGATCTATTGGCACATGCAGGCAATGTTTTAAGAAAATGGATGGGTGTGAACTCAGTTAAGTCATGGTTTTGTCAAGATCATGTCTGCTGGTTTTGCTTACTGTCATTTTGATATCTCACGGCCCTCATATTTGTCAGGATAATTAATAACCTATTGGCCTTAGCATAATTATTAGTGTCATATGAAAATCAGAGAACATTTCTTGAGTTTCATGGCCCAGGAAATCTGGAATTTGCTTTCAACTAATCTGAATTAGAAAAATCTCCAAACTTGCATAATTTAAAACCATTTAAAAACCTATCTCTTTAGCAAGCTCTTGGTCATAAATTTGTCATTTGGCTTGGGGGGGGGGGGGGTCCCCAGTGGTATCACCCAGCAAAGGGGGTGATGACACACCCAAGACCTGCAAGTGCGGTATACTGAACCTGTTTAACCTCAAGATGATTGGACGTCCCAGACCTGTCACAAAGTCTAAAAACAAAAAATAGAATTCTGCAGATGAACATTGTACTAATTGAAGCATTTATTAAGAAATGGAGGCAGTGACCTCTTAAAAAAAGATAAAAATGAAAAACCTAAGGCCAAAAAAAAAATAAAAGGTATGGTTCTCAGGCACCGCCCGCATTAATTTAAAACCCCTGCAATCAAAAATTTTTATTTTGATTTTTAATAGAAACTTAACAATTATGAGGTGCAGCCGCTCAGACATTTCTTTCAAGAAGATAAATTCATACAGTTTCCTTTTTTATGTAGGGCTTTTACTTGTTTAGCAAAATAAATCTGTTATTATCATGCTTTTCCCTTATCATTGGACATTTTTATCGAACATACCAAAAAATTAAATATAAAAAAACCGCCTGCCCACATTGATTTCTGAAAAGAAGTGCCTGAGAACCATACCTTTTTTTTTATTTTGGCCTAATTGAGGCTAAATAAAACAAGGTTATTTAATATTAAAAGTGCAGTAATAGAAATGATCAACATGTGATGCAGATTTACTCTGCTTAATTTGTCTAGTTAAGGTGTATCCGTACTGCAGGTGTGTGTGTATATATATATGTACCGGTATATATATATATATATATATATATATATATATATATATATATATATATATATATATATATATATATATATACATACATGTCACAGTGTGCATGGGAATCCAGTTCAGTTTGGAACTCTGTGTTATTCAGTTTACATCGGTTTTTCCATTTGAACTAGTTGAGTTCGGAGCTCAACTAAAGAAAAGTCATGGAGACTTAAATATTTTATTTATATAGTCAGGATAACTGCTACACATATGTCAGGAATACTACATTACCACTTTGACACACATGGTCAGGAAAACTTGTTGGTTATTAACAGGGCCAAAGTCTGTCTTTTATTATATAAACAACATTTTTTAGATTGACTTTTTATTTGCTAAAAGAAGACAAAGTAAGGAAGATAATGCAGCAGTAGAGAGCGATATATATGTCTTTTGACTGGTCTCTATAAATTATATTTACAATACATGTATAAACCAGATTGATAAACTAGCACCAGGCTACAGTGAGAATCAAGCCTCCATTCAACTAAAAGATCACCAAATCCATCACACCAATCACAGCACAGTTACATATTTTATACCGCAACACGACACTGGTTTTTTTGTCTGCTGGCTTTCATTTGACTTGAATGGATGAAATGTTGCGAAAGCCGGGAAAAACGATGTTAACAATGGCAGTGAAACTAGCGCAGGAAAGTGGCATGGGCAACTCCATCAGTGAGATGAGGATTTATGAAGCTTAAAGTAGCTCTCTACAATGGGAGGTGGGATTCATTGCATGTGCAAACATAAAAATAATATGTCCCGTTGTTTTATATGCCCTAGAGAAAACTCTCCTCCAAAAGTTTATTTGATGAGGCCTTGACGTTGTAGGAGACAATTAAAATTTGAGGGGACATGAAGTCACATGATATGGTGGGTCCGAAGTGGAGCACACCTCCATTAAATGTCAAACTGATATGTTGTATTTGTCACGGGTTTGTTCACGTGGATCATATTTCCATTAGCCTCGCCAAATGTCATGGCAAAAGCTAAGCAAATAAATCCTTATATAGACTTGATAAAAACATTCGTCTATCAAAAACTAGGTTAATGTGATAATGGCCCAGTATGAGGTTACAAGGTTTTATACTTCAGGGCTGAAAGCCTGTTGCGGAGAATAATTTACAGATGACCTTAGATCAGTTATGGTTATGGTTCAAGAAGCAAGCATCCACTTCATTTATTAGGGTAATTTAGGGGTCGTTATAAATATCTATCTTTATTATGTGAAGGTTTTCTCGGGGATTCATTGTACCCAGATAATGCCCAGCTGACAAAATAATGAAAATGAATGGTAAGGTTTATATAACAGGATTCCCACTGTTGACATTAGTTATTAAACATCAGTAATAATAGTAAAAGTGCCTTGATATTCTGTTGATAAGAAAAAACACAAAACTTTTCCAATCTCCTTTTCTTTTCCAGCTAAATAAGAGCACTCTATCACCATCACAGTTCAGGCTATAAATATCTTGGCCCTTTGCATTTAACAAAGCACAGAGTGTAAGGTGTAGAAAGTTTTATTAGCAACACATGCATGTTATAAATGGTCCTTATGGGTATAAATATGCATTTTTTAATCCCAGCCAATGTATGTGTTGTACTCTGGTATTACATGTGGTGTACCATTGTGTTATCTTAACATGTGTAATGAACATGTTAAAAAAAAATCAATATTGATTATGATGCTTTTATAAATTGGTGAAAATTGTACATACATATATACTCTACGTTTATCACGCAGCAGTTATACACTGCAGACGTCATGGACATCCTTTTGTATAAGTGCTGCTTTAATTGTATGGCAAGGTTTTCTGGGTTCGAACTTGAGGTTGCACACAGAGCATATAATTGTAATCAGGCCAATGAGAGTGTGGCATTGCATTGTGCATCCAGCTCCAAATTTGATACATGCGACACCTGCTGTCGTAGGCCTGATTACACCAGGACACGAGCTCTTGTTGGTTTGATTCTTGGCCCTTTTTCCAAGAACGGGTGTAATCAGACCAAGGAGGATGGGTTTTGCATGTATGTTTAAAATTGGAGCTGGATGCACACTGCAATGCCACGCCCTCATTGGTCTGATCACAATTCTTTTGCTCTGTGTGCACCCTCATGTTTGAACCCTGAGAACCTTGCTATACAAAGCAGCCGTTATGGTATACTAAAGATGTCTTGGATTACTGCAGTGTATAACCCCTATGTAAGGAGTGTCACATAATATACTCTTGCATGTCAAAACAGACCCTGAGACACAAGCAAGCAATTTCATACTCATGTACATATAGGCTTAACTTATATTAAAAATGACAGTGGAACCACCTTAATTTTGTCAAGCAACTCCTCCATGGCCCTGGGAATTACTATGCCAAGTGTTTCCTAAGGGGGGTTATTGCTTAAATTTTTCCACTTACCTTGAGAAAGTTGACTCTTTTTTAGCAAAAGAGCTTGTGCAGCACCATCTTTCAGAAGCTTAACAACTTCACAAGAACAGATAATATGCTAGTACTTCCTTCAAGATATATTATATATATTTATATTATATTTGGTGATGGTCACACAGGACTTAATTTTGTCATGCAACTATGGCTTAGCCTCATAAATGCACGTTTTTTGTCTTGAACAATTAAGGAATGTTGCAAAATATGTCCTAAGGGGTAATTTCCTTATTTTTCCATAAATCCAGAGATATTTCAAATTACTTTTGAAAGGTCTATTGCAATGTCATCTGTGAGCAACTACAAAAGTGTACGAAAGCGAAAAGTCATTTTATATAGTCTGATTCAAGGCCTAGAGCTCCTGTATCAGAAACTACGCCAGTGTATATCCAAACAGTGGGAAAACTGGCAGCACATTATAATCATATTGGGACTTAAACTGAACTGGAATTTAAGTTTAAATTATGGCAGGTAATACACTAATGATAGATAATCCTCAGTCACCAAACAGTTGGTTATTCGGCCATATTGATACCTGCCAGGTCACTAAATTCCCAAGTGCTCAAGAAACATATCCATACAAATGGCCCATAGAGCCTGAATCACTGCAGCGCAATATGTCTGGACCTCAACAGGTATCTATTATAGCTTTCTGTGCATTAATATTGTAAAGGATAGATAGACCTGGCATTGTAGTCTGGAGATAGCTCAGATTATGTTGGTTAGTTGTGACCTGTTGGGACAGAGATATGATACGTTTGTTTGGATTTATCTGTCTGACGCAGGAAGGTTTCTGGACATGTTCCTCCTAGTGGTAATACAGGTATGAATCATTTTAGTATTGCGTTTGAATGATTCATAATATCTCATGTGCCAGACAGGATTATATTTTATTTTTGGTTTGTGTGCCATTTTAGGATTTTGATGAAATGTTATGGAAGGTTAAGATAACACACAAAGAACAACTCCATACATTGAAGCCAGTAATCTATGTCACCATATTTTTGTTACACTTGAAAGCTTCCTTTCAGTTTTCCTTTGTTTGACACACAATAAATTCTTTTGTCCTTGTCAAGGCCAAAACTTTGTCAGATGATCTGTGACAAACATTTTCTGTGTTTTTTATAGTTTGATTAAGATCCTGGCAGAGGTTAATTGTGGTCTATGACCACTTTCTTGTTTTAATATAGTTTTAACTATTTAGTTTTACAACAGCGTAGAAATTGACAATTGTTATGAATTTCAATTTCTGGAAAAATGGAAAAGAGTGCAAATTAAGTTTAAGAGATACAACTTGGACCACATGTGCATTGGATAACACATCTAGATGTGTGCAGTAGAAGCTAGCCCACTGCCCCCCCCCCCACCAATCTCCTTTCCTGCAACTTTGTGACAATTGGGGGTCAGCTATATGGAGTGTGCAACCTTGGGCATAATTCCATGGTCAAAAATAAATATCAGGTGCAATCTGTGACATGTGGCTAATTTGTGCTCAAATTTCAGCTCTTAAAGATTTAAGCCATATTTGAGACATAATGCAGGCAGAAATGGCGAGAGAAAAAAAAAAAAATTTAATTGATGGTTTTGTACTTGAGAATTGGGCCTAAGAAGATCAACCCACAATCATGTTTTACCCAAATTTGAATATAGAAATAAACTGATGAACCCCTAAAAGGCTGGCAGGAGGGGTGGGGCTTAATTACAGAAGTTATGGCTCTCACCTTGGGGTTTGTTATAGTAGGAACACCAACCATGGATAACCAGATGAGAGAAGTAGATTGAGCTCTTACTTCATGCAGAAACTGATGTATCACAATTAGTCGCAAAAACGGGTCTACTCCTCGCATGACCTGGGGCAGTCTTCTTCAGGGAAACTTAATCCCTTACAAAAAGACACCAGTAAATTTGGATTAAAAACTGGAAAGCAAATCAAGGGGCTCATTTAAACAAGTTGATTTATTTCTCCAGTGTCCCTGAAAGGTCTGCCCTGCTGAAAATAATTGACTTGCAAAGTTCTGCCAGTGATTCAAAGAATTTTGTAAAAATTGATACCAAAAGAAGAATTATGGCCGCCCCAGGCGCTGAGGCATGCTACCAGCAAAAGGTCACAGGTGTACAAAACCAGTGAGTGAGTCTCGGCAGACGGGATTTTACTGGCATAGCTTAGAGAAGGAGACGTTTTGCCATGGAGAAAGATTGTTTAATGTCAGAAAGGGCTTAGCTGCAGGGTCAAAGATCAGGGCTGTTAAGGTCAGAGATCATGGCACTCAGAGTCAGAGGTCATGGCCACACAGGTTAAAGGTCATGATTGCTGACTGTTATTGTTGTAACATACAAAAAAGACTTGTTACTGCTTTGGATGAACATTTCTCATAGTTTTTCCATGTGACCCTCAGGGGACTGACCTGAAATCTTTATCACTTCCACTAAGATGAATTGCTCTCCACGTTTTGCGGCTTTGAATTGGCCACGTGGGATGGTGAGCCTTAACTCTCCTACTTGTCGCACATTTGTCAAGTTCTTATTGGACACCTGCACTGGCTTTTGTCAAGTTCAGATTGGATGCTGTTACTACTAATTGGCTCGTGACATTGTAAATGATTACTGTAAAGTTTAGACTTATGGGGTATGCATGTGTTCAAATGACCACATAATTATGTTTTATTCTTTATTTATAAACACTGAATGGTAATCTGTTCATGTTATGCCTCCAACAGAGGGAGATCTTATGTATTTACTGCAGTTGGTTTGTCTGTGTGCAACTTTTCTAAAAAAAGTTTTAACAGAATTTAATGAAAATTTATGGAGGATTATGATAATACCCAAAAAAAAGTTTGTTGAAGTATTGAGGTGATCGGGAACACAATATATCATTTTAAAGATTCTTTATCATTTTGAAAAGGAGCAATTGGCTTATTTTTCCAATACCTTATGTCTATTAACTAAAGATAATTCATCATCCATCATCTGTACATTAACCCAACCTATATATAAAATGGCAGGAGCTAGCATCACTTAATTTTATGCAAAACTCAGTCGTCTGAAAAACTCTGTCAGATTGAGCTTTAATTTGTGATTTACAGGTAGTATGATTGAAGTCAAGAAATATCCTTATCTAATCATAAGAAAAGTTTCCTTCGTCATAATATCCAAAGATAATATTTCTTGCCATAAGTTATCTTTATCTGATAGCAAGCAAAATGATCTCATCAGAAGAAAAAAATTCTTATCCCAATGAAAGTTTCCTTTACCATATAACAAGAAAAATTTCTTGCCCCACTCCCTAGAAAATTTTCTCGTCCTAGAATATTTATCTTTCAGTACAAAACTTATATTGAGTGTGGAAAATTAATCTTTTCCAGAAATTTATTTTTTTGCTAGCAAATGTTTAGTTACCTAATGTAATGTATTATCATTTTGTATTTTATACCATAGTAGATAAATTCATACAGAAAGGAGAGTAATAAAGGTGCCAGTTCAGTCAAATCAATTTTATGGTGTCATTTTTATTCAGTTGAAATATTTTGGCAGTTTGATGTGTTTACATACAAGTTACATCTGTTACCAATTATTATCTCAGGAATGACTCCATGCAGCCTTCAGCACTAAATTTTAAAGGAGTATTTTAGGAGTCTTTATGTAAATTAATGTTGCCGGTCCAGTAAATGGGTTGGCTTGATACAGTCAAGAACTTGGTTTTGTGGGGGATAGCTGTTTATTCTGGAGTACTTGCAAGGTTACAATTCAATTCTGCAAAAATAATGACACAAATAAATAAATGTGAATAACGGTGCGCGTACATTAATACATTTCATAATACGTGTAAAGGTTGGCATTCTGTTCTCTCCCAAATAAATATAACAGTAACGTTCCTTCAAATCTTACATGAAGGCACATGGTCTTGACCCATAATAACAATAAACCTTTTCGGCTATAGTAATTAATAAACAGACAATTGTTACAATATCATTAATGGAAAGAGACACACTTCAAGAGTAAACTAATGAATATTTGAGAGATAAATGAAGTAAAATAAATTAAATGAAACACCTTACCCTGTGCCAGGAATATGTCTTAAAACTGCAACGAGGTGTTATCATACCCTTCTCAGTCAGAGAATCACAGACAGAATGAAAAATACACAGAGTTACCAAGTAACCTGGTCAACACAGTTGCCATGTCACATGACCAAGTTTGACCAATGGATAACTGACATAGGCTTTTTAAGGGTTAAACTTAATTAATGAATAACTGGTAGGTGGCAGCACTGATTGTCTGTAATTAAGAAAATAAATTAGCTACAGGTGGCAGCACTGCTGTGAAGGCAGACTCCCTGAACTATTCATAACGGCAATAAAAAAATTTCATGATTTTCTTGACCGATGAGCGTATACTTCTTTTGGCTTGAAAAATGAACCCAGAATTATTAAGAAGTCACATTACTGCAAATCGTGTTTATCTCTCTATATTGCCAACCATACTGGTCAGCCATGGTTAAATACAGCGTTTATAAAATATATGATATCCAACTGTATGACAACCATCATTGTGACATATTCAGCATATGGTTCCTGCAGTTATAACATGCAGTTATAACATCTGTAACATGACATGGTTATTATAGTTATCATATGTACAATCATATATGTAAAAAAATGGTATCCCTGTAGTTCTTCATTTAAAATAAGTAAAATTATGGGAACTTCAATGTTAAAGGAAATCCCATTTCAGATCTAGAAATCTGCATCCCAAGGAATGCAAGCCTTCCCCATGTCGGGGGTTTGGCCCTGTTTGAGGAATGCTCCCATGCAACCCATGATTGCATTTGCTTATTAGCCCCATATTCCCAGGTTCATTTGTACATCATAAAGTGACTGCATGTACATTTGTGAATATTCCTTGATGATGTTCCTAAATTCGGATCAAGAGCTGGATCCACACCAGAATCTAATTGTTTCTTCATTGGCCATTCCCGAAATGCCTAGAAGATTTCATGACATGAGTTTCTGTTCATGATTCATGAGTTATGTTGGGAACAAACAGACTAACACACACACAAACATTGATGAAAACATACCCTCCTGACAGAGGCAGTGAAAGATTTAAATTTACAGACCACCCCACTGTGTAAGAGCTCCTGCCTAACAGGGCTGAGTAAGGGCAGTATAAGTTATAAGTAACATTTTAGCTTTGCCTCGGGGGTTATATGTTGTGTTGTTTTACAAGAGTCCTCTCCCAATAACAAGAAAGTCATGCAAAGAATGAAAAAAAAATAGAGTTCACTTTGTGTCTGACGGCAGGTGGATGGCAGAGTGGACGATGAATTGAAGCAAGACAAGATTCCTTATTCAGCTGATGTCACCGCAGGAAAAAACGGCTGCCAGTAATGGCTTATCGCAGATGTTTATTCTGTTACTAATAGCATTGTTCTGAGCGGCTCTCTGTGTGACAGATGCTGTGTGAGGTCACTTTGAGACATGTACGGTTATTGTTATGAGTTACACAGGAAAAATGTATACCTGGGTTTGACATTAAATTTTGAAAGAGCTTGCCCAGCACGGCATCTGATTATATAATTAAGACAATTATTTAAAGAAATATAAGTTTAAGTGGCCAAAGTAGCCTTTCAAATGCCAGCCTAGCTTATATCATGCCTGCTTTATTAGTCTGCAATAAACAAATACTTTATTATAAAGCCTTTGGAAAAATAAAAAAATGATGCAAGTCTATTACCATCATTCTGAAACTACATAGTTTTACTGATAGCTACAGAAGTCACAGTTGAGACAATCATTGAGACAGATTGACTGCACTAGTCAGCAATAATGGAACATGTACTGCCAGGGAGAACTGTCTTTAGGTAGCTGTGACAAGACTGATGAAGCCAGTACAGTGGTTACTGGGGATGACTAATTTCAAGAATTTTTGATTCCCTTGCCTATATCAAGTACATGTATCCATGTAATCACCAACATTTGTATATACCTCCCATTCAATCAGTCTGATGGCAGTGCATTTTATTTTATAATAGAGCCTCATTTCATCAAACTCCGCTTATCTGAAAAAAATTATCCAAAAACTAAATTTGAGAACCATATTTTTTTTACCATTTATCCGGAATCCAAGCAATGAAAAAATATTCAACAATTATTTGAATTCTAATTTTCTAGGGCCAAAAAGCAATAATTACCATTAATGTATTAAATATGATTAATTGATTAAACAGCAATTTGATGATAAAAACTCTAACAAAAATGCTGTTCACAACATTTAATTTGGACAGCTTCATTAATTTATGTCTTTCAATCTTGAAGTGGTAAACCTCGTTGCCCGGAGGCAGGTTGGCATTCTTGGAATCATTTATCTGTAGAAAACCCCATCCCCTGAGATTTTTGGATAAATGACACTTTACTGTATTTAATTCTTAAGAGACCAATTAAAATAACCAGTACAAAGTATCTTTCTCTTTATAAACAGTCTGGATTATAGGTCAAGTTTAAGCTGTGGCCATATTTTGCTAGCAGTCTCTATGGTAACTTGATACAACAATACAGCAAGCAAAATATAAATCATGAACTGTATCGAGATATCATATCGATGTGTTTAGATATATCGATCCAGCCCTATTAACTAGACAGGGTTCATAACACTGTGAAATGTTCACCTTACCAATGGAAAGGCATAAATCTAGTTTTGCCATGCTGCAGTAAAATATGCCTTTCAGTGTCATGATATAGACACTGGGCAACCTTTGTTTATATGTACCCTCTGATTGAATATAGGCCTGAATACCCAATAACGCATTTCCTTACAAAATAAGAGTCCATCACCAGGGGCTAGGGTTTTGACTGTTACCCTAATTTTGCTCTGCTGCTCTGAAAATCATGGAGCTTTAATTATGATTTCTTCAGCATTGGTTGCAAAGTCATATAATAGCATGGTTTACTGGTGTTGCAGGGGGTTTCCAAGTTACCATACTGTTTCGTTTTTGTGTATTTTTTATTATTTGTTATAAATGTGGGCAACATCTGGGAGTTCACTTTTCCAAGGGATAAGTATAAAATGAAAAATGCCTTTCTTGATATAAAATGAAAAATGCCTTTCTGTGCATTTTTTGCCTGTCTGAGACAGGCGGAAAGGGTTTATTACGACCACTACTAGAGTATGACCAGAACTGGTAGGCAGGATGATTTGTCGAATTTTACATTGAAATTTGAGACAACAATAGGGAAATAAATGACTTATTTGGAACTTTAAAACTCTGCTTCAAAATTTTTTACAATAAGAATAGTTGTTAAATTTCAATCATCATTCCTTTATTTAAAATTATAGGTGGCATGTCATTCTCCTGTTGGCCATGCATGTATAATTGTCCCACCTGGGCTCTTCATTAAGCCACTGTTAGTAAGAGTCAGCTGGACAACTGCTGTGTGTCTAATGCTTACTTGTAACTCTCAGCAGTCAGATTGATTATGTCGTTGGGTTTAGTGCCCTGATCCCTGATAATCAATAGATGATGAATTTTGAACAATTAGTGGACCAAGCGACAGGTCTCATAGCAGTGACCCTGTTACAGGCTGCTCTAACAGCAGTGTCAGTGTCATCAGCACCAGTAGTTCACAGTGCACAGAGGCTGTAGGTGATTCATGAGTATCAGCTCCAGGTAGCTACACTACAGGTGACCTCAAGTAGACTTAAGGTGACTACAGGTAGATTACAGGTGACATCAGGTAGACCACAGGTAAACTTCAGGTGACGTCAGGTGGACTGCAGGGAGACTTTGTAAAACCAGGTGGGTAAATTTGTTGTCTTTAATCTCAAAACACTGGTCATGTTGGGCAGCAGACATTTCATCCTATACAGACAAGGAATTCTTGCCTTGATAAATATAGCAGTACAAATTTGATTCTACAAAGGTGGATTTGGCAGGTGAAATCAGACTCCCATTGTGACAGAGGTATGGCCCTGTGGATGTAATAACCAAGCTCCATAAAAATGATATCTTACCTTGTGTATATCACCTGGAATCTGGTCTAGTACAAGAATATCTGGACTGACTTGTCCTTTGTCTTTTGAGAGAAAGAATTTGCAGGTTGGAGAGGAGCAAAAAGACTGGCTTTAAATGTGAATGTGTACTTGGTTTGTATGTGTTTGTGGGTGTGTACCGTAAATCTTGTTTTTATGGCCGCATGTCTATTTATATCCGCACCCTGAGTTTGCAAGGTCTCTTCAGGAGCTCCCACTAAGGTCCAAATTCCCAAAACCCCCCTTAAAGGCCACACCCCGACACCGTCTCTGGCCTGAGGGTAAGATAATCAGCTGCACGTAGCAAAATAAATCACGACATAGCTGCTTTAATGAAGACAAGAATAAAAAGTATTAATTACAGAGGTTAAATATGTTGCCAGATTACGTATATTAAATATATTTAACGCTCAAGATTTGGACAAAATATCTGTATATTACTAACGACTTTTGCACATGGATGGGCAGGCATTTATCAGAAAAAGAAAGATTCCCTGAACGATCGTTTTTTTTGTATGGTGGTTACGCAAAACGATTATTGTGTGCATCAACACGCTTCTTTGCATATATGTGCAATTGTCAAAGACCATAGTATGAACACTATATTGAGGTTTATATGTACATTTATTGAAGCAAAAAGCCTGAATACTATCCACTATTACGCACCAACAAGCAGTGAATCAGAAATCTGATTGAATATAGGCCTGAATACCCAATAACGCATTTCCTTACAAAATAAGAGTCCATCACCAGGGGCTAGGGTTTTGACTGTTACCCTAATTTTGCTCTGCTGCTCTGAAAATCATGGAGCTTTAATTATGATTTCTTCAGCATTGGTTGCAAAGTCATATAATAGCATGGTTTACTGGTGTTGCAGGGGGTTTCCAAGTTACCATACTGTTTCGTTTTTGTGTATTTTTTATTATTTGTTATAAATGTGGGCAACATCTGGGAGTTCACTTTTCCAAGGGATAAGTATAAAATGAAAAATGCCTTTCTTGATATAAAATGAAAAATGCCTTTCTGTGCATTTTTTGCCTGTCTGAGACAGGCGGAAAGGGTTTATTACGACCACTACTAGAGTATGACCAGAACTGGTAGGCAGGATGATTTGTCGAATTTTACATTGAAATTTGAGACAACAATAGGGAAATAAATGACTTATTTGGAACTTTAAAACTCTGCTTCAAAATTTTTTACAATAAGAATAGTTGTTAAATTTCAATCATCATTCCTTTATTTAAAATTATAGGTGGCATGTCATTCTCCTGTTGGCCATGCATGTATAATTGTCCCACCTGGGCTCTTCATTAAGCCACTGTTAGTAAGAGTCAGCTGGACAACTGCTGTGTGTCTAATGCTTACTTGTAACTCTCAGCAGTCAGATTGATTATGTCGTTGGGTTTAGTGCCCTGATCCCTGATAATCAATAGATGATGAATTTTGAACAATTAGTGGACCAAGCGACAGGTCTCATAGCAGTGACCCTGTTACAGGCTGCTCTAACAGCAGTGTCAGTGTCATCAGCACCAGTAGTTCACAGTGCACAGAGGCTGTAGGTGATTCATGAGTATCAGCTCCAGGTAGCTACACTACAGGTGACCTCAAGTAGACTTAAGGTGACTACAGGTAGATTACAGGTGACATCAGGTAGACCACAGGTAAACTTCAGGTGACGTCAGGTGGACTGCAGGGAGACTTTGTAAAACCAGGTGGGTAAATTTGTTGTCTTTAATCTCAAAAGACTGGTCATGTTGGGCAGCAGACATTTCATCCTATACAGACAAGGAATTCTTGCCTTGATAAATATAGCAGTACAAATTTGATTCTACAAAGGTGGATTTGGCAGGTGAAATCAGACTCCCATTGTGACAGAGGTATGGCCCTGTGGATGTAATAACCAAGCTCCATAAAAATGATATCTTACCTTGTGTATATCACCTGGAATCTGGTCTAGTACAAGAATATCTGGACTGACTTGTCCTTTGTCTTTTGAGAGAAAGAATTTGCAGGTTGGAGAGGAGCAAAAAGACTGGCTTTAAATGTGAATGTGTACTTGGTTTGTATGTGTTTGTGGGTGTGTACCGTAAATCTTGTTTTTATGGCCGCATGTCTATTTATATCCGCACCCTGAGTTTGCAAGGTCTCTTCAGGAGCTCCCACTAAGGTCCAAATTCCCAAAACCCCCCTTAAAGGCCACACCCCGACACCGTCTCTGGCCTGAGGGTAAGATAATCAGCTGCACGTAGCAAAATAAATCACGACATAGCTGCTTTAATGAAGACAAGAATAAAAAGTATTAATTACAGAGGTTAAATATGTTGCCAGATTACGTATATTAAATATATTTAACGCTCAAGATTTGGACAAAATATCTGTATATTACTAATGACTTTTGCACATGGATGGGCAGGCATTTATCAGAAAAAGAAAGATTCCCTGAACGATCGTTTTTTTTGTATGGTGGTTACGCAAAACGATTATTGTGTGCATCAACACGCTTCTTTGCATATATGTGCAATTGTCAAAGACCATAGTATGAACACTATATTGAGGTTTATATGTACATTTATTGAAGCAAAAAGCCTGAATACTATCCACTATTACGCACCAACAAGCAGTAGTGTTCAGGGGGCGACATGATGGCTAAGACTGTTGAAACTGGTAGATTTTCAACCTGCACGAACTTAATCACGGCTCGTGGTATACATATAAAAATTTAAATATAGAACCTTGACATGTATATCTTTCGTGCGATATATAACTTGTTATAGAAATCTTGGTAATTGTCACCAAATAATACGTTTAAAACACCCCTGCTGTAACACTGCATCCCACTTAGTTGGGCATGGTCAAGCAACACTGAAATATATACCTCCTTTAAACTCATTTGCAGCATCATTTAGCAACGATTATTTGTTTAGAAAGTAGAATGACTAAAAAGGTGACATCATAAAGAGTCGCACAATGGCTGACGATCGTTTTAAAATCAAGTTTGAGTGCCCCCATGTGCTGAATCGCCCTGGTGTTCTGCTAAGAATATTTTGAACGGCTGTACGCGGTGGGTGGTAAACAGAACAGCCACCTATTCCGTCCCAGTGTGCCATGCGCGAACGCTACCTTGATAAGATGGCTCCCCACACGGAAACTTTCTTGAGGAAAAAAACTTGCTTACCTCGACCGGCCATTTTAATTTCACTTTAAAATCACTCGTTTTTCACGCGTCATGTTTGCTATACGTGCGTATCTCGACAAGGTAACTTCCGTTATTTTGATATTTAGTTAAGTTGACCAGCGATGTTTTCAAACGCACCAGCAAATTGTGACGTGGAGCGTTGTCAACGTACGATGTGACAATGATAATACCGAAGTAGCCGGTATGAAAATGATTCGAATCTTCCGAGTAATTCAAGAAATGGAATTTTCATCATAGATTAAGATTTCAAAATATTACTTTTAGAATTAAAATATACAGTGACTTTAAATGGATCAGCAGAATATTTCTATCCAAAATATATGGGAAAATCGGTAGCAAACAAGAATACTGCACGGCATGTAAAATCTGTATATTCACCAAATTCCATCGGCCGTGGTGACATGTTCTACCATTTATATCTAAATGGTTTCCCCTCTAACAGTATTTCCATTCATTAAATATATCCATGATTGTATAAAAAAAACCAGAGATTAAACAGAAGTTAATGACCGGGCTATAAGCATTCAAGGATGAAGGTTTTCCAGAAACATGACATGGGGGTGAGAAGATGGGCTATTCTATATTGAGGTACATGTATCAGACATTATAAAAAATGTCAGTAAGTAACCTGCTAAATTTGAACTTTTATAAAGATTTTATAGTGTTCTAAATTACATATTTTGATTTTCTGAATTCTTTTTATAAACAACATATATTCCAAGGCAATCCAGCTCCGTCAAAGTTATGACCGGTAATACCGATTTTTCCCAACAGATGTCACCACTAGTCCTCACCATAAATAATCTCATTCATTTTAATCTCGTAATAAGTGTTGTTATTGTTCAATGTTTATTGTTATTGTTCAATTGATTGCAAATAATTATTATATTTTATATGAACATTTAGACTATACAATTATTATATTTTATATGAACATTTAGACTATACAATTTTATACAATAATTCTTTGACTACAAAGAGTATTTCCTTTGTGGTGTGCTTGATCTCCTATTATCGCCCAAAGGAGTGCCATTTCCGGGAGGGAGTTCTTCTCACAGTTAATTTCTGATAAACCATCTATTTATGGCTGCATCCCGAGTTCAGAAAAAAAGTCGAGATTTTCGATTTTGAGTTTGTTTTTAAGGCCGCGGCGATAAAAACAAGATTTACGGTAAGCATTGTCATAGATTTAGTGCTGTATAAATACTAATTTGTTAGGCAAAAATAATAGGCATGATAATAACAGTTTTTTTGCTAAACAATTAAAGCATTACAGAACAAAGAAAATTTTATCAAAATTGTATTTATTTTATCTTCTTAAACAAAATTTCGGAGTGACTGGAGCTCGAAATTGGTAAGTTCCTATTGAAAATCAAAATGATAAAATTTGATGCTTGGGTTTAAAATTGATGCGGGAGGTGCATGAGAACCATACCTCATATTTTTTTGCCTTATTATTACTGTTTATTTACAGTCAATTTCCACATGCAACCTCTTATATCTAGGTGTGCAATGGCAGCCCTCATTAGCAGTTTGGGAACCAAGAAGGAATAAACCAGTCATGGATCAGTAAAGGTATGGGGATGTAATACAAATATAGTTTGTAGACATCATCCAGGCAATAATCTCTCTTTAAAGAGAGTGTTGTATGTGGCAAGGGGACTTATATTGGCAAAGTTTAGACTGGAATAACACTTTTTTTGGACAATGCCAAAATCCTTAAATTATATTTGGATTGTTATTACTATTTATTTGAACATGCTTGCAAGGTTGGTAGAACTGCCTGCAGATTCCTGTATGACTGACATATTGCAAAGAGTATGACTGTATGAACTATATATAATCAAGTTGCCATTTTTACGTTCACTGGCCTTTCACATTTGCATATTCCCTTTGGTGATACTAACAGTTTGTGTTCTTCCATTTCATTAAGAAAATTGTCATGTCACAGATCATGGAGATGTAATCAATTGTATCCCCCAGTTTTGCAGACGAATACTATTTTTTGACTTGGTTCCGCCACCGCAGCCGCGTTCATTTTAGGAGAACTCCTCTGAGACCACTGGCTGTATTTTTTTCACAAAAATTGACCCCATTATCGGGTCACCCGAAACTGGTGCCTAACCATATTGTGTTGACCTCTGACCTTTACCTCTCTGCAGGGTGTCCATCTGTGCATCTAGCTGTTTTCACATGTTGGCACCACCTGTAATCATTTTTGCACAGCATCCATCTGTTTGACTGCCTTGGGTTAAAACTACTCATATCTCTGCAGTGGTTGGTTTTATATCCACGGAAATTTTGCATGTGTATACATCCTGGATAGCTCTCAGGACTGGTAAGACGTATTGGCCCGAAATTTTGCATGTGTATAGATCTCACATAGTTCTTTGTCATGCACAAAACTGGTGGTGCCAAGTGTAACCATTTTTGCACAGCATTCACTCCTTGTCTTTGTCTGCCATGGGATAAAATCACTCATATCTCAGCAGTGGTTTGACTTATCTGCCTAAGATTTTGCATATTTATACATCTTGGAGAGGTTTCTCGATTTTGTGGCAGGTGGTGCCACTTACATTCAAGTTTACGCTGCAGACATCCATGCTAATATCACAGGACTGGTTTGACAAATCGGCCTGAACTTTGCATGAGTATATATTGAACTTGCAAAGCTGTACAGCTTATACAAATTTGGTGGCCCAACTATCAACCACTTTTGCATGGTGTCCATCTGTCCATCTGCCTGAGTAAGAACCACTCATATCTCAGCAGTGGTTTGACTTATCCATGCACCTGGAACTTTGCATATGTATATTCATTTTGGATTGCTTTCTCTGTCCAAGGAGTTTACAGGGATGGAGTATCAAGTGAGAGTCTGGCCGTGTCGGATTTTGCTGACGGGGGTCATAAAACTCGCTGCTCTAAGGCACAAAGAGATGCCGCTGATAAGCCCGGTGCTAATTGATACGGTGCGAGAGACCCCCCTTCGGCGTGACTTCGGCATTATTGTAACAAGGATGAAAAAGTTTCTCCCCAATTTTATCTCCGGTAGTATTTAATATAAATTGTTTAACAATCATAAGTTTGAACACCATATGTTCATATGTGTGGGAAACGTGTGTGAAGCTGTCGTTGCTAATGACGCCTGAGCTATAGTTTAGCTGCGGTAAATATGGGCGATAATACGAGAACAACGCCATCAGTGACAGATCGGGCTATGGCTCACTGTTATCCATCAAAATGAAAGTCATCCGATCATAAGCATCAAATTTTTTTTTATCGACGGAATACTATAATACATGGCTAATTATTAATATTAGTCAGAAGTGTGGGAACTGATGGAATTTTTTATAATTTCGAAGTTATTCAGGGAAAGTAAGGTTTACACTTAACAGTCGTCCGTCATGAATAACGGCAGAAGTCGATGTAGAGTGACTGCATCTATCCCAAAATCGATCAAGTGAATTCTCAACATGAGACCTCTCTAGATATATTTGTTGCGCTTAATTCTTGACAAAACAAACCATTTGCGCTTTCATAATTTCGGTTAATGTTATTCCAGTGATTTACTGCTCAGTTACTGGATATATCGCTCTCCACTTCAGCGAGCTACAGCGGACCGCAGAAGTAACATCTAGCCGGCTCACTTTATCAAAGGCAGTGCCGCCGCTGCGCCTGACACCGTGGCACAATAGAGTTAATGGGCTTATCATATCTAAATTGCAATTAGTGCACGACTGACACTCGCGACCTGGCAGGGCTTCTGACAGTTGTTACTCCATCCCTGTAAACTCCTTGCTCTGTCAAATAACAGATGGCACCACCTACAAACATGTTTACGTGGCAGGTATCCATGCTATTATACAACATATCTCACTATTTCTCCTTGCCACTCAGTCCATGCCTCACTTCACCCATCCCATTCTGATTTCGGTGGATACATGTAGTCGCTTGTTGACTACACGTATTCTAGTTTCTAGAGATGTTTATAAATAAAATCTGCATTCTTCCTCTTCCTAAGGTTTTCTTGGTATCAGTTCTCCAAACTAGGATTTATATCTATTTATTATTCTAGCTGGTGTTTTTATGACTGATTGCGTATGATCATGTAAGGTAGCATGGCATATATAAATCAATATCAGTTGTAGTCATAAGGTTTTGACAGAACAGTAAAGAAAATAATAAAGAAAGCTTGTGGATAATAATGCTCACAAAATAAGTAATTTCCTGAGATGGAAAAGTTTTGCATGAACATATTCCAGGGTATCTGGATTAGAAAAATAACTGACTTTCTGCAAAATAAGGCTTAATTGAAAATCTTAATGTTTCATTTTCACAGAAACTACTAACAGATGAAACTGCTGTGACAGCAGTTTAAAATGCTTCATATGAGCAATTTTAATTATGCCTAATGTTTTGAAGATCCTGCTAATATAGTATTGATTCGGTTTTGAAAGAAATAGAATATTACATCTGTATTTCAATTCATTTTGAACAACTAGTGCTCATACAGTTTGCTTGTTTTTGCCAGCTAGTACTTGACACCCATGCACTCAACCACTGTAATTTCTAGAACTGTGTCTGCGTAATAGCTCAGTTTAGAGTGTTTGTGAAAACTGTGTCTAATAAAGTGTGGCATGTCTGAAAATAGATGCCATGGAAACAGAAAGCTACCTTAAATATGCAGTGTTACTGTAGAGTACTTATTCGTTTGAAAGATTTGATTGATTCAAAATTTAAGAATGCAATAAACATACAGTGATCAGAATAAAAGTATATGAGCAGTGTATCAAAAAGAATTGGGTGCAAGCCGGAGGGCTTATATATATGTATATATAGGTGTGCGTGTTCCCATGCAATACAGACAGGTATTAATTAATTTACAGAAATGACAAAGTTGGAATAGTTTATATTGAGTTATTCACAGAAGTTAATGATTGCAGTGTTAATTTGGTTGATATTGTATGTGTTGGCAGTGGTGTGAAGTTGGTGAATGTAATAAAGTGGAGGAAGATTCAGTTTGGTAACGAGAAAGTTGGGTTTATGGAGTGTAATGAGATCAGTAGAAACAGAGTACATATCAGTATCCATAGCAACCTACCTGGTAAGTATGTTAAGTATGTTTCAAAACAATTTATTATGTATTGAATAATATGTTTGCTATATTAACATAATTATACAGGACCATGCTTTGATTTTTTTTATGCCCCCGCCACAAAGTGGCCAGGGCATATAGTTTTACCCGTGTCTGTCATTCTGTCATTCCGAAATCAAACAGTTGTACAGACTTTCTTTCACAATGCCTGCAGATACTGGCCTGATTTTTGGTGTGTGGGCAGATAATGACCAGTTACAAATTGAGTTCATGTTTTGTCCTGGTTGACCTATTTTTGACCATATGACAGATCCTGAACATAGAAAATTTCATGAAAAACAGTAATTTAAAAAAAAAATTCACATGTATGGACTTTTTTTCTCAATGCCTGCAGATACTTGCCTGATTTTTGGTGTGTTGCTTGATAATGAGCTGTTACAGATTGAGTTTGCATTTTGCCCTCATTGACCGACTTTTGACCGTATGACAGATCCTGAACTTAAAAAATTTTACAAAATTTAACAAATATTTCTAATTTGCTCCAGGTGGGGGCATTCGTGAAGTTCCGACACATCTAGTTTTATTTTTATTCTTTCACTCTTTAAAGTTAGATTTTTGGCCTGAAGGTGAAGGTAAAACCTGGTCAAGGATCTTTTCAATGAGAATTAAGGGCAGTTAAAAAATATTACTGGCAGGAATAGAATCTGTGAGGTTTTGTTACATGTAAGCTAGTATAATGAAAGCCTCTTGGAGGTTTAGTTATCTGTAGGTAATTCAGGTATCTGGGAGGTTTTATTAACTGTGGGTAATTCAGGTATCGGTGAGGTTAGGTAATTCAGGTTTCTGGGAGGTTTTGTTATCTGTAGGTAATTCAGGTATCTGGGAGGATTTTTTAACCTTAAGGTAATTCAGGTATCTGAGAGGTTTGGTTACCTGAAGGTAATTCAGGTATCTGGGAGGATTTTTTACCTAAAGGTAATTCAGGTATCTGGAAGGTTTTGTTACCTGTAGGGTAATTTAGGTATCTGGGAGGTTTTGTTTCCAGTAAGTAATGAAAGCCTCCAGGAGGTTTTGTTAACTGTAGGTAATTCAGGTATCTGGGAGGTTTTGTTAACTGTGAGTAATTCAGGTATCGGGGAGGTTAGGTAATTCAGTTATCTAGGACGTTTTGTTGACTGTAGGTAAATTCAGTTATCTGGGAGGTTTTGTTAACTGAAGGTAATAAGGGTGTCTGTGAGGCTTGTTTACATGTAGGTAATTCAGGCATCTGGGAGGTTTTGTTAACTGTAGGTAATTCAGGTATCTTGTAGGTTTTGTTACCTGTAGGTAATTCAGGTATTAGATGGGGGTCTTAATTGTTACCTGTAGGTAATTCAGGTATCTGGCAGCAGGATGTTACCTGTAGGTAATTCAGGTATCTTATAGGTTTGTTAACTCTAAGTAATATAAGCCTCTGTGAGGTCTTGTTAGCTGTAGGTAAATCAGGTATCAGGGAAGTTTTGTTAACTGTAGGTAATTCAGATGTCTGGGAGGTTTTGTTATCTGTAGGTAATTCAGTTTCCTGGGAGGATTTGGTAACTGAGGGTAATTCAGGTATCTGGGAGATCTTGCCAACTGTCAGTAATTCAGATATCTTGGAGGTCTTGTTAACTGCATGTATAGGTAAATAAGGTGTCACTGAGGTTTACTTACCATAAGTTAATTCAGGTATCTGGGAGGTCTTGTTAAATGTGGGTAATTCAGGTTAAATGGAGGATTTGTTAACCAATTTGGCTTGATCAAGGTCTGATGGTGGTCGAGATTAGGAGGTAGGGTCGATTCTAAGTGCATACTCAAAAATAGGAAATTACCCCCATAGGACATGCTTGACATCCCCAACAGTTCAAAACCAAAACTGGGTTTAGGCATAAATTGTCAAATACTTCAGTAATGCCTGGCAAAAGTGGAACATGGAAAACCTGTTATAGGACCACCTGTGAGGCTAGCCAAACGTGGTCTTAATGGACGGGTGATCTTATTAGACAGGTCATGCAGTTATAATCATTGTGAATGTTTTCAGCTCACACAAAGGTAGTCTTTATAGATAGGTTGTCTTATTTGATGGGTGGTCTTTCAGACAGGTTCCACTGTACAACCCTCAACTATAATAGTTATAATAGGGACAGTAACCCTCATCAACTTTCACTAGACAGTCCCACATACAGACCAAAGACCTATTATTAAAAGAAACAAAAATATATAGACTTATATCAGTTAGAGTGTTTATGAGCTTCAAATTGACAGACATGTTTCACAGCTTGGTAAACGAATTGTTAACTTTTTTTGTGAGTGAACTGATTATTGCAAAAAGACCATCATTCATATAAAAAACACATAGGCCTATATTATATATTTAAAAAATATGGCCATGCATGTGCAGAATGAAGGTCATTAATATTGTCCCTTTTTGAAATATGCAAAATGTTTGTGCCTACAAACAGATGAATAAACAGATTAATAAAAATTGCATGTTAGAAAATTTAATACTTTCTCATATATTAGGCCCGGACTTCAAGATTATTGAAAAAGAATCAAATTTATATTTTTATATAATAAGAGACTGAAATTAATTGCTTTTTCTAATTAAGTCAGTTTGATCCAAACTATGATATGTTGTTGCAGACTGTGCTCTGTAAAATATTTGGTCATGTGACTCATGGGATGGAAGAACAACAAACTGAGAGTAATCCTTGTTCCTCGCAGGCAGCAAATACATTTTCTTTGTTTCCAGCTTAAGTCGCACACATTAAGCCCCTCAGCAGACGGTAAGCTCGCCGTAGGAAAACTCGGAACAGGAGGACGCATTCTTTGTTGTGATGATTAAAGTCTTTGTAAGCTTTGGTATGCCAGCAGGCAATACATCTACAACAATGACAGCATAAGACACCCGCAACACTTAATTAAAACTCTTTAGGCTACATCTCTCATTGATTTTTTTCCTGTCCCACATTGTGTGCTCTCTAATGGAGAAAGTTGAAAAGTGCATGGTTATATCTTTTCTGTTTTCATCTTCAGAAGAGTTAGGTGCAATTTGTTAGAGAGCACAAATTGTTTTTTTGCTAAACCTTCTTAGGTCTTTGTCCTGCTAGTCAGAGTATAACTTTTTTCTTTGCTGTGACCTACTTTGTCTTTTGTTTGATTTTCTTCAGGAACCCAATTATTTCTTTTGTTTTGATCAAGGTTGTGGTTGATATTCTTCTTCATAACATTTTATAATATAGGAAGCAGTTTGTTTGATGGAGAACTGAATGGTTCAAAACACGCAAAACTTGGGAATCAGGTCATGTGTTAGTGGAATACATTCAGGTACATTACAAAAGTATATCAAAGCTTAGATTATTCAAGACCAATATTCAGTATTTTTCTTTGTCTGATTGTCTGGTATATATTAAATTTTCTTGTTAAAAAATCAAAGGTCACCTTTGCCTGACCTACATCTTTCATCCATGCGTGAAGTCACCAGCATATAAATCATTTTTGGCATATTATTAAGTTGTAGGGTGATTTGACATTTAATGTCAGTTAATTTACCACATTGATCTATTTTCCAGTCAAACACAGGGGTACTGCCCATTGTTTTTGTGATGTGACAGTTACACATCACTTAGACAATGCAGGTTCATGCCGGATTAATTTTTCCACATGCAGTTTGAGTGGACATGGCCCAGTTAACTTGTATAATTTCTGATAGATGGAACTGAGGTAGTTTTTTAATGAAATAATGTCTTCATGAAATACTGTCAAATCTCTCAGGATTTGTTGATAAAAAGTAAAAATGCCCTCCAAACCCCCTCCCACCCTTTAGGGGTAAAGTAAACTAAAAGGTAAACTAAATTATATGTCCATGTTAAATATATGTTTAGATTATTTTGGTGCCCCCCACATGTTATAACCTAATTATGGTGGGATTGGCATAATCTGGAGTATTTTTCTAGAAGTTTCAAAGGATTATCTTCAGTTAATAGACCTCAGATATCGAAATAAGCCACTCTAAGTTGTCTTGTCCTGTGGTAAGTAATCCTGAGAGGCCTAAGATACTGCTGGCATCTGCATTATCACAATATAAATTTAGGTTTAATTAAAATATTGACGTTTGGATGAACATCTGAAGGCATTCTGTCTGCAGAACATTCTTAAACTGTAGTATGTTTTAAAAATGCTATGGCAACACAAAACATCCATTGTTAATTTTATGGTACTGCCGGCTGACTGTATGTGTGTTTAGTTTTTTCAAGGAAATAACAGTTATAGTTTTAATCATTTTTTTATAAAGATATTTCTTGTGATGATGGACCCAGTATTCAGACAGTCCACATTTTCATCTTGGTTTATTATTTTGAGGGGAAAAAATTAAATTTCAAAGACAGGATGGTTGCTATAGTTACCGATCAGAAAACACATTTGTCAGGTCTGTCTGTGACACAACGGCTCTAACAGTAGCTGGCAGTATGATGACCGTCTGAGATCATACATTCTCCGCACAGCGACGTTCCGACCATCTAAATCATACATGATTGATGGGGCTTCCAAGTAAGGATCAGGGTAGCGACGATTTTGGGCATGCAGGACAGGTTACATTATACTCAAGGACAATCCGGCAAACTGAAGGATTGATGGCATGATTGTGAAGGTCATATGAATGTTAAAACCTGATCCACGGCCAACTTGTGCTAGACAGAAATTATAGTTCCACGTACAGGTCTTTATCTTCTTCTTTGTGACTGTTAATTAGTAGACTAGATGCAGTAAAGTTCCATTTAAAAAATTATTTGTTTTAATTTGATTTTAATTTAATTTTCTTTTATTATTTTTATTTTTGATTGTTTCTTTTTAATTAATTTGAATGTATTTATTCAGAAATTTGAAACATATGACGGAAATAAAATACTATATGTCAGTTTTAATGAATGCTTAAATGAGTGGATCTGAATCCATGTAGACGTGAGATAAATATCAGAATTAGGGTTCGAAGGATAGGTTTTATTCACAGACAAGTGCACCTTTAGGGGTTCCTATGTGTTATGACTCGTGTGTCCCCCAGGTGTGTTAAACTGAATCTGGATGGTACCAGGATGTGGTGTTCTGGAACCACCCTGTCACAAAGGCCAAAACTGAAATGGAATTCTGCATATTGCATTGAAAGGAGGTGGTCACCTGCACCATAAAAAATAATATTAAAAGAATTGTGGAGGTATTTGAGAGCTTGATCATGGAGTGATGAATACATCAGATACAGATATTTTGGAATAAAAGTTTGTCTAGTACTTGACATCAAAGAAGGTGAAATATACGTAATTCAAAAATGCTGCAAAATGAAAGTCTCACAAAAATTCTGAAAAATACTTTGCAAAACTAAAAATCTCATAAAAATCTGTGAATTCTTTGCAAAACTAAAAATATATTTCACAAAAAAATTAAGAAAATAATTTGAAAAAAAATGAAAATCTCAAAAAATTCTGAAAATAATTTTCAAATCTAAAGATCTCACAAGAATTTCTTATATTCCTTTGCGAAACTAAAAATCTCATCCAAAATTCTGAAAATACTTTGCAAAACTAAAAATAAATTCCCTCATGAAATGCTTAAATTAATTTGGGAAACCATAAATGTCACATAAATTTCTGAAAATACTTTGCAAAACGAAAAGCTAACATAAAATTCTGATAATACTTGCTACATGCTGAATAAGAACAGAGTTTACCTGTATAATCCAATTCTGCAAGATTTAGAGTCAGGGGTTTCGGAGTCAGCCATTGGTTAAACACATCCATTAAATCAACTCGTGACTAAATTAGACAGTCAGACAGGAGTGCTTTCTCACTGGTAACTAGATTAAAGTGTAACATACATTCATTACAGAGACAGGTAGAATGAGGAATTGAAACATGTTGTTCATTTTTTTTTGGTGGGATTCTGTAAAAAGCTAAGAATCACGAGAATTTCTGCAATTTTTTTTTCCTGGCAAAGGGAAGTATGATAGTTCTATGTCATAGCCCAGATTGATGTCTGGATAGATTAAAGTCCAAATTTGTTCAACCCACAAGATGAGAATATTTCCATTGCTTGTTTGTGGCCTAGCTGTCCATTGATCAAGAATAAAGGTAAACATATGATAAGAATGATATGTTGTTATTATTAAGCCTTCTGGATTTCATGAGTTATATGCACAGGGTTAGGAATAATCCAGAACTCATAACCTGTCAGTAAGACTTTGGAGTAGCATCTCTGTGATTTGTAGATATGTCACCAGTTTGTCCGAGGCTCTAGGTGGGTTTGCACCAGAGACATGCCACTCTATGGTCCAATGACTCAATAGGGATCATAATATTTTGAAATTATCACCTTTCCTGTGGAAAGGTATTACCTGGTAATAAAGGTTTGCCTTTCCACAGAAAAATTTGCCTTTCCATTAAAGATGCATCCCACCATCATAACAAACTTTCAGTCGACACTTCACTCAGTGTAAACCTGATTCGCCATCTTACATGCCATCCTGCATGCAAACTTGCTCGCAAGAAGAACTGAATTTTTTCAGTAGTAACACCTTTCTATCAGAAACACGATTGTGCAGTGAAAAAAAACAGGAAAATGTAAGAGAAGAAGGCCTAAATGCCGGAATGTATTAGAAATCAAGACCATTTTCATAGTAAAATTTAAGAAATAAAGGTGGAGGACCACATGTAAAATATTTTGTTTTTGTGTCATGTTTGTTACCTTCTACTTATCAGCTACTAATGTGGAAAACATCTCGATGTTCACTTTTCCAACAGATTGGTACAAAATGAAAAATGCCTTTCTGTGCACATGTTTGAATGTCTGAGACAGGTGGAAAAGCTTTATAACAACCCCTGCTGAACCACTATGTGAATTTGGATTTGTTTAACCTAGCTGGAATGAGATTCAGTGTATATCTAGCCAAAATTTACATTACATTTTTTTAAAGCTTTTGATTTTAAACTAGTTAGAAGTACATACACATGCACAATTTCTCAAAGGATAAATCTATATTGTAATTGATTGTGGGAGTACTCAAAATTTCTCTGTGATCATGCTTTAGAAATGCTGTTTTTGGTCTTGAACTCTCTCGTATTATGCAAAGTGTTTCCTAAGGGGGGCATTTTTCCATATTTTCCTATAAATCTTGCAAAGTTTGAGATTTATGCGTGAAGGGACTCGCTCAACACAATTTCTCAGAAACTAAGCATATGATGTATTAAAAAGCAGGTGAATTTGTCCCATTGACAACCTTGATCGTAAGTTGGATATCAGAGACAAGGGCATACAGCTATCTAGTATATGTTAAAAATCATAATCAGTTACTGCCCTTTCATTGTTTGTCATAAAATGATCTGTTTTGACAAACCACAAAACAATTCCAAAAATACTTGTTGCTTTAAATTAACATGACCATAGTAGCATTTTTAGTCCTCAAGTCATTGTTGAATATATTCATTCCTGAAAGAGTTCATTACAAAATATAGCAACCCTGGATCGCCCCTGCCTCAAAATAAATGTATTAATATTTCATTTCATCAGTGTCATGAGAGTGTTTGTTGCATGAATATTTGACATTTACAGTTCCACCTAACTGTAGGTTTTTGTCTCTCATTGTGACTTCTTGCCACATACTTAAAAAAATCATCTGCAACCCACATGGTTTTCACCTATGATTCCATGCATGCTACACAGGAAGGTCAGTATACGTGGGTGATAATTTTCACTCCCATGTAGGCGAGGTATTAAATTTAAATGATTCAGCTTGGCTGCACGATTGTGAAAATTTTTTATGCCATTTTCTGAGCCCTGGAGCAGACCACATCTGGGAATACTTCTTTAATCTGTTTTCTGTGTGGGAGATTTGATATTTTAGAAAGGGATAAATATGTATGGGAAATTTTATTAGTTTGTCATGCATGCAGCTGTACTACGCAGTTGTGCTTTGTCCCACGTCTGGCATTTTACAAAAAAAAAAAATTGATTTATGAAAACCCGTAACTCGATCTACCCATAACGGTTATAGCTCTACATCCCACGTTTCATTGAATCAACTAATATATCACCCCATATGGTGTTTCACACCAACTGGTATAAACTAAGTTCCTGTTTTACATCTTTCATGGGAACAAAAAAGTGTTTTGTTTGTTTTGATTTAACAGTCACATTAAACTATTAATATATTACCTCAGAAATATTATCAAACCCCATGTATGAGAATAAAAATTGATACTATTATGGCCATCTTAAGACACAGAACACCTGTAAAGGTGGCAGACATGTATAAGAACTTAAGCAGCTTAAATCCCTAACACCTGTTGGGAACAGAAGACAACTGAATGGCTCGGATACTAAAGGTTTCAAGAACTGCGGATTATTATAGAGTTTTGAAGAGCTTTAAGTGCCAGCCGAGGGATTATAGGTCATTGATTATCATTGTAAGTTTGAAGAAGCCACTGTATGTACAATATTGTCATTGTGGTCAGGTACGTGTTAGTGCACACAATGATCCACAGGTTAATGAGGCTGATATATTGACAAGTTTGCCAGTGTATGGACAAAAGCAATGAGAAATCACAGGTGCAGAAACTGTCAAGATTCACAAGGGCTTCAGGATTCTGGCTCGTTGAGCACAGGATTTCAGCAACTGCATGCTTATATCTAAACAGGGCTTACCCAGTGATATGTACAGAAGTGAAGAATTCTTCTCATGAGAGGATTTACAACTTTTTTCAAGTTTTCAGTGCCCTCAAGAATGAGTTTTCATGGAAATTTAGGACATAGATATAATGACCAGCACATGATAACATTCATAATGAATGAGGTACAATTGACCTATGCATGAACTCTATGCTACCTTAATTGCATATTCATTCAATGAATAAACATAAGCATAGGACTAAGGAGCAACCAATCAGGTGACCTTAAACATTGTAAAGCGTCAATCATCTGACAAAAACAAAATTTTGCATAATTTGACAAATTATTTAATTTAGCTCTGTCAAACAGAACATGTGTAGTCTGTAAATACTACAATTACCCATGTCAACATGTTTTCCAGGATATTTTATCATAAGAAGGAGACAGTATGAAAAGTTTCTAGGCTATATGTTGCGGGAGCCATTCCTCTGACTACTGAGTGAATAATAATGTCTTACCTGGCACATATTTTGTATGGGACAAATAATTCAATATATATTGCAACACAGTTCATGTATGACTGCGATATAGTAAACAATGGTCAGGTGATACCAATTGATGACGTCAGTCAATACAACGTCATGCGCCATCGCCCTTTGTGACATCATTATTATGTTATAATTCGCTTTCGCTACCATGGGCATGGAAGTCCATATGTGTAGGAGCGTTTGGGGTCTTATTTTAATAATAAGTTAAAAGGGCGGAGGATTTGGGCTGTGGTGGATAGGTCAGTTGTGCGCATGTTTGTAAGATTAACAGTTCTGCTGGCTCCATTCTCCTCTGTGTACTCAGTAACACCTACATCTTGAGTTTTCCTTCTGGGGAAAAGAAGCAAGGCGGAATTAAAGTATTAAAGTTAGATGAGTGTGGTGGCATAATTGTTAGGGAGCAGGACTTATGACCACAAGGTTGTGGATTCACATCTGATTCAGACCACCTTCTGTGCTAAGACTCCTGGCCAAAGCCTTAGGCACAAGGGAGAGCCCTCTACACCCATTGCGGCAGAATGAATAGAAATAGTTCCAATACGTATGATATCATGTGGTTCTGATTTACATGTCTATCAAAGAAATACCAGTAGATGTCAACTGAGTGCAGGTCCAGTGGATTAATGTTTATGTGCATTATATAATATTCCTGTTATAGTTATATCCAAATTTTCATTGACTGACTGGATATTGAAAGTGCATAATCTTACTTTTTAAGGCAAACTTTAAAATTATAAAAAACTATATAAAGTTTATTCATAAAAAAATTTAATGTAAATGTGCTACAATATAGACCTGTATTTTTTCACTGCAATGTACTTCATCTCCAGGAAAACACTTATTTTGCTTAAGTTTTGGTGCCTAGATATTAACAACCTGCTATCAAGAAATCTTTTTTTTTCATTTAATAATTATCATGGAATCTACATCATTTGCAATTTGTTTCAGAAAGAGGAACATCATGCAGTTTTGTTTAATTAAACATGCTTCAGCTTTCCATTGTGAAGTTTGTTTTTTCCAGCTGGGCTCTATTGGTAACATGTTTGCTGAAATTGAGTTCCACAGAATTTGTTTAATTATGAAAGATCTGATTTCACAAAAAATCTTTAACTGATTCTTTGAATTTTATTCTGAGTTCTTACACCAGGAAGAGAAGTAGTTTTTACTTTTTATTTGATGTTCCATCAAGATGAAATATTTTAATGTTTTTTTTTAATGGAGCACTTTAAGATTCTCAAATAACACATTTTCCTAGTTATTTAAGTTCTAGATATTTGAATTAAGCCATCTAAATGACTCAGGAAGCAGCAGAATGGATGTGACAG
Organism: Sipunculus nudus; assembly: GCA_026874595.1. Classification (NCBI taxonomy): domain Eukaryota; kingdom Metazoa; phylum Annelida; class Sipuncula; order Golfingiida; family Sipunculidae; genus Sipunculus; species Sipunculus nudus. The sequence continues at coordinate 11,078,968 of CM049321.1, forward strand.
TTTGATAGATCCGAATGCACAACTTCTTATGACATAATTCATATTACTATTTATTAATTTTTATTGGTCCATAATGAACACCATGATAGAGATACGAAGAAATCTATCATGCAGCTGCTATCTGATTCTCAGAGTGTAATATGATACAATATTTATCAGATAAAATTAAATATATTTTTAATACGTTAAAACCAGATTGTAAAATTAGATAAGAAATTTTTATCAATCCCATATACAACATATCCTTGAACTGCCATCAGGATAATAAGCTTGTTATACATGCTGATTGTATGAGAACTGACGTTACTAATGAGCATCCTCTCTCAGGGTTGTGGTTTTCCGACTCGGTAGTCAGGTACCCCATCACGCTGTCGCAGATACCACAGACTACATTGATTAGTCAAATATTGTGAGGTTAACAGTGACTCCGGCAGTGAAAACAATGCTCCTTTGCCGATGACATCTTCAGTCCCTCGGTTTATCTGGCTTGGTGTATTTGATTGTATTGATCCTGTTATTTGACGGTCGTAGCCTCTTCCGAAGCAGATCTAACGAAGCTTAGGTTGGATTAGTTCCATAGTCTGCCACTGTGCTTGAATTCAATCAAAAACTGGAGCAAGACAGGTAAACTAAAGATATTTCTTTACATGTATAACATAGATTTAAATTTATTTATTCACTTCATCAGTTATCAGCTGATAACTAAATCTATGTTTATGATAATGGTATACATACTACTATGGCCTTTGATTGATATATGAAATTGTTAATATAATGTGGGTTGATTAGCAATAAATACATTAATGCCCAACTTCCATGAAACCTTGTGGAGTTGAGAGATGGTATATGTGCCAGGAGACACTCTAAAAGGAATTTAAGTGCATAAATTAAGTTTGATTCTTTTTCTTTTGGCAGAGTTATTTGCACTACTGATCATGCATGAGTATAGTAGACTATGTCCGTCAGGTGGCGAGTAGTATTATACTTTATACCCTCAGTTTGTCTGTTATTTGTAAGTTAATTCTGAAAATGTTTTGTTGAACTTCTGTGGAGGATTATGAAAACACCCTGAAAACAATTAATTCATTAAATTTTGGAGGTAATTAGGCTCACTGTATCAAAAAAATAATTCAAAGGATTATATCCATTTGTCCAATCTAATATATTTTGTTATAAAAGAGCCGTGGGTTGGTATTAACAGGTGGTAAGACATTTTTCATTCAGGTAGAGTCTGAGCTGAATAGCTCCTGTAAACTTTTGGTCAGCAATTAATTTCTATGCTGTCTCACTCACATAAAAAATTATAAGACAATTTAACCATGCACACAAGTACTGGTAGAGTGATTGATCTGGAACATAACCGTTTTGCGTAATGCTCAGTGTGTAATTATACATGATTTCAATCAGGTAAGTTTCTATGGATTGTTACTGTTAATATTGATTTGATAATTAAATCCTAAACTTCATGTGCGTTTGAAAATGGAACTTTGGTTGCATTTTTGTTCATGAGGGATTTAATTTCATGATATTCTCTGAAGATGGGAAGTATTTGCGAATATGAAACCCTCGTGAATAAGCTGTCCTTTCATGAAAAATAGGATATGATGCATCTGCACAAATAGATGATAATCACACCTCTGAAAACATGTTTTATAATCAACAACATAATCTGTGGATGGTATCGCAACTTTCTCATGCAAACATGTAATGATAATTGCCAAATGTGGACTATGACACGGTTCATAATACATCAACTATAACAGTAAAGAGTGAGGTATTGTGGGATTTATTTTTATAATAAATTCAATTATTATTGTACTTAGATTTCATAGATTCTGGTGCAAGCCAACAAAAGTATATTGGGCATTTGCCTCTCAGTATATTTGATCTGTGCTTCATATCATGGACATCTATGGTTTTCAATAAATTTAAAACCCCGTTACCAAGTAAGTTTTATCAATTTAAGACTTGAAAAATTTATTAGGGTATATTTATATTAGTCAATTTAGCACACTTGGTTCTGTTAATTCAATATTTGGTAAGGTCTGTTTAGTATAGAATGTTTTTTTAAGAGGGAAATTGGTTAAAATGCATCATTTAAAATTCATATTTTATGGGTTTTTTTCAACAAACATTTCCATTCCAAACATAAAGATAAATCTGTCACTGAAAAACTGTGACATATATTATATAATTTTGCAGGTATTAATTAATATATGGGTCAGTATAGACTTGATCATTTCATGGAAAGTGTAATATCTTCTCCCCCACCTGAAGCCCAGTCTCTCTGGGTAACCTCTAGAAATTAATAAAGGTTTACTTGAATTTCATGGGTATTAACAAGACAGCCATGCATGTGGAGAAGTAAAGGGGGAGGGATAGGTTCATCCAGTCAGAAATACCCCCCGTCATCAATACATGTTCCTCTTGCATGGTCTTGATTCTTAATGGTTGTGAAAATTGCTCATCAGAGAGGAGAGCGCAACAGTGTGTAATCTTGGTGTTCAAGTTCTCCTAAGTCACAGAATTACAGCAAATTATACAGGTTTCTGATTATTGATTCCCAATGGCTTCACACAGGTCTCGTTCAAATTGAGTAGTCCTGCCATGGTTCCATCCGGCAAGGTGGGGGAGGGCAGGAAGGAGAGCTTCACATTTAAGGTAATAGTGAATCATTATCTCTTCCTGCACTCTGGGTTTCCACCGAATTTGGAGCTTTCATATATAGTCGGTAGTATGGATTCAGTAAACTGCCTTATTGAAGCTAGGTGGGTGGGGCCAATTATGTCTTTGGGTGATTTGTTTATGTTAATCTATATAGGAAATTGCTGGCCATTTTGGATGCTGTATCATGTGCCAGATCTGTTGATCTGTGTGAATTCATGACAATTATAAAAAAGGTTCAAGACTTCTGATCTAACTATAGAAATAATTATACCGATAGCCCCATAATTATCAGATTCAGTATATAGTCCGGGCGCTAGACTGTGTCTCATTCTCTGGAGAATAAAGCATGTCATTTAAATAAGATTTAAATAATTAAAAATTAATATTATATATATATATATATATATATATATATATATATATGTCCTTATAAAAAATAACAAATTGTCAATTGCTTCTTCTTTAAAATTTTAATGCATCTTTTTGAGAGTGTGATTCAAACTTGTCATCCAAGTAGACTCTATTATCCCACTGTAATTTGAGGGTTTGGGTGTGGTAAAATAAAGTGTTATTCCTCTCTAAACATTACTAATACATGTCCCCTTTGCCAACAAATGCTCTCTGCAGATAGCTTGGTTCTCACTTAGATGCTGTCTTTGGAATAATTTTGTGTTTGCATCCCACTTAACCCTGGATGTAATAGGTCACAGGTTGAAATTATAGGTACGTATGCTGCTAGCTAGTATATATTTCAAAATGGCAAAAAATGCTGTCACTGTTGATATAAACATTGTCCATATTATGCCAGTATGCAATATTTTAATCACTTACTTCAATCATTGTCTACAAGGTGTGCAAATATCCTTTAAGTATTTCCTAAACTTAAGGTCTTTAAATGAGGATGATGAAATTAAAGTTTAAAAATTAATTAGAAATAAAATTAAAGTTTTGTTATTAGATGTGTGTATATTAACTTAGGAAAAAAAAATGTCAGAGGGCAGCCAGACTTGACATAAATTTTCTCATTTATTCACAGAATTAGAAATATATATAAATTCCATGTAATTGTGAAGTGATGACTTTGATCTTCTCCAAAAATGATTTGATTTTTGATACTAAGCTGGAATTAGAAGCTGGAATAAGGTAATGACTTTTTTTATAAGGTTTTATAAAAGTCATGAAGATTTTTCCTTATGCATGAAGTACTGTATTTACCCTTAAAAAATATGAAAAATTTGTCAATCTTGATTAAAAATGTACTTTGGGAGAACAAACGAGAAGGTACTTAGTATACGTTCACCTGAGAGTCCATTATGGCGACCCATTGACTCAATAAAAATAAAACCCTTATTTCCTCGGATAAATTTGGTAGCGCATAGAATGGAAGATAAACAGCTCAGCGAGGCCTGTTGCCATCAGAACTTGGGATTCAGAGCATGCCTGTCTTCCCGTGATTGTTATTAAATGTCAGTCAGGAAATCTGTTTGATGAATAGCCTCCCGCTTGAAGCTTAGGACTTACGGCCAAAAAGAATGTGTCATGCATGCTAGGTTTGCTGTCAAAAAGTATAACACCTCTTGAAGAGCAGTTTGTCAAGGATGGACTGCAAAGCAAATAATTGAAAACCAATTTTGGCAGGCGAGGCTCAAGAAAATGAGAAGGGGCCCGGCTATTATTGGTAGTAACTTTACTTTATGCCATCTTTGCCCCATGGCTGAAAGGACAACGCAAAGCTGATAACCTGTCAAGTAAGGGCAGTCATGTCATGTTTTTCTCATGCAAGAAAAACCGTTCCTTAGTAGCTCAGATGATTTGCTGCCTGTGGGTATTTTAAGCGTTTACTTTGTGGCCAGCCTGCCTGATGTACTTGAACTTGATTTGTCAGTGAAAGGGACTGCATGATATTATGATGCAGAGGTTACTAATTGAATATCTGTGCCTTTTATGAAAAGTGTTTAAAGACACCTTTTTTATGGTGCCAGATTAAGAAAAGCTTATATTTATTGAAGTAAAAATGTAAAAATCCTGCTGTATTTGATATTTATTAATCAAGTGCAACTTCAGCAAAATAAAATGCTTGAGACTGTTCTTATTAAATATAACTAGACTAACATGGTCTGGTCATACCAGAACTTTGAATTTCCATTAAACCTTTTACAACAATAATTCCTTCATAGGGGCTTTTTTAATGGAACAGTTAGTAAAAGTTTCATCTGTCTCTGCACAAGTGTATGCAGTGAGACTTAAGATATTTGGTTCACCTCCAGAGTCACTGGAAATTGTGATTGATGTTTTATTTGAAAGATTTTATTAATACAAAAGAATGCAATAAACATACAGTGATCTGAATACATGTTTACAAGCAGTGTATCAAAATGATTTTGATGCAAGCCTGAGGGGTATAGGTTTGCCTTTTCAAATGCAATACAGACTGCAGATATTAATTTACAGAAGTGTCAAAGTTGGAATTTCTACAGACAATCCTCATCAGTCACAGCATGTTGCCGATGTCACAGAAGTCGCCGATGATGTTACTTTTCTAGGAGCATTAACTATATTCTTATGATTATCATCTTGTTGAATTTCTCTTGATGAAAAAATTAAACAAAACAACACAGAAATTAAGGTTTACATCACAGAAAAATGGCTGTAAATATATGTCATATAATTAAGCTGAAACATGTTATATTGCCAGTCCTTTTCCTATACCTTACATTTAATTAAGGTAAACTAAATAAGATGCAAGCTTATCTCCTTCAGTGAATGATCATAACCTGAGGCTAGATATATAGGCAACTTTATCAAAGGCAAACAGGGAACAAAGTTACAAAGTGACTTGCTCAGTTAATGCTCAGGGCAGAGGCTCAATTGTCATAGCTAGACAGTAATTAACCTATCTAAACCCCAAGCTAGAGAGTGAACAAGTGAAGTTACACGATCCCCTTCTCAAACCTAGAGGGCAGCCTACTTTACCATATTGGTAATATTGGGTTAGTCTATTTTTAGCTCAGCTGACTATAAGTCATCTGAGCTATAGTCGTGGTCCATTGTCCGTCGTCCGTCCGTCTGTCCGTCCGTCCGTAGATGTGGCACGTTTTGAAACCGTAAGACCTAGGAATCCAAAATTCAGCATAATGTTAGATGTCCCCAAGATCTCCTACCAAGCCAAAAACTGGGTCTTTGCGACTTCATTCCTTTGAGAAATTAAGGAAAAACCTCAATTTTTTATTAAAAACCTATTTTCACACTTTAGGACTGCCTAATATCAAAACCACTCATCTGTTTTTCCTCATATTTCCTATAAATAATCCTCTATATAATTCCTATGTACATGCCAGAAATTAGGTCTGTATTATTTAATTTAAAAAAGTTATGGGCCCAAACATAATGCATTTTTTAAATAATCAGGAAAGAAATTTTATCACTTAACACAAAACTTGTTAAAGCTAAGCACTTTTTTTTCCAGTAATATTACTTTTATTAATCAAAATTAAATTGTATACCCAAAATTAGATCAAAATCTTTTAAATTTTTAAAAATATTAGCAAAAATAAAAAATTGGTACCTTAAATTTTGCCCAACTTTGACCATGGCACGTTTTTTTGCTGTAACTGCTGTGGATTTAATTTTCACAGCATGTTTTTGTTAGCATTTCAACTGTTAACACCAAAAATTTGAAACCAGTTGATCAAAAACTGTAGATTTAATTCAAGTTTTCAAGCACCATGTCACATATTGCTAGTGTTATGCAGTTTGCTAGAGCTCAGCTCCCGAGCTTCAGCTCTAAGTTCCTTAAATTTGGCATACAGTTAGATTTCTCCAAAATCCCCTACCATGCCAAGAATTTGGTCACTAGGACTTAATTCCTTCGAGATATCAATGAAAAACTTAATTTTCCCATTAAAAACCCAATGTTACACTTTAAGACTGCCTAATATCAAAACCACTGATCTGACTTTGATCATATATAATATACATATTTTTCTATACATTCACTATGCACATGCCAGAAATGATGTCAGTATTGTGTATTTTTTTTAAGTTATGGGCCCAAACATAATGCACTTTGTAAAAAATCAAGAAATATATTTACTCCCTTAACAAGGGCATTGCTGAAGCTAGAGATCTTTTTTTGTCAGGGATGTAACATTATTTAATCAAGATTCAATTGAATACCCAAAATTAGTTCTGAATTTTTCAAATTTTATAAGTTATTAGTATAAATATAAAATTAGTACCTTAAATTTTGCCCAACTGTGACCATGGCACGTTTGTTTCCCGAGGGCACTGTTGATATAATTTTCATATCATGCACACATAAGGATTTCAGCTGTTTAGTTTAGAAAGCTGAAAGAAATTTGCCAAATATTGTAGTTTTTATTAATGTTTTTTATGAGACCCTGTCAGACTTTGGCTCTCTCCAGCCCCTCTTGAGTCACCTGTATGTTGACCTTGTTGACCTTTCATCAAATTATCTAGCTTGAGGGGAGAATCCAGGCAGCTGATGGCCAGCCACAGTTGATCCAGGTGTTCAACCCAACTCATCTAGTAGTTTTAACCAACAACATAACAATAAACAATAAATTAATAAATTTTTATTGGTTTTTAATAACAAATTAAAGAAAAATAGAAAAGGAATTTGTTAGTTTATAATAACAGGAAATTAACTTGCAGTTACTGATGATATAAGAATCTTGTATCGATGGGTAGAATGTCACATATTCCAAATAACACCATGCAGTCACCTATGGCATTTTTCAGTTCATTTTCAATGATAAAGAAGTAAATCATATTATTCATTACTAATCATTAAGGATTATATGAAGGAAATTAATGATAGACAAAGATGCAGTTGATAATATTAATCTAGATTCCTACTGTGTCTAGTGTGTACATTGATGTGAAATTAGTCCAAAATGAATTTTTTACAGTTATTTTTTAATATAAATAAAAGCCATAAAACCAGGTACTTATGATCATTATTTAAATGTGTGAATTTTGTAAATGTGTGAATTTTGTATATTCTGGATTCTCAACATCATTGTTTGGTGAAAACTGAATAAATACCAGACATGGTGCGAATACTTTGTAATTGTATTTAAATACGAATATGATTATGTACTCCATTATAAAATTTCTTGCATAAAGAATGGGAATTCAGGTAAAAATGAAAGTATATGAATACTCGTGCAAATACTTTCAAAATGTATTCATGAATGCATTCATGAATATATTCTTTAATATTATTTTAATAATCATATCAATTATATTTCATTTTAAAAAAATCATATGATTCTCTTATTATTTTTAATAAAAATTATATTTGGGACAATATTTGTAATTTTTTTAATAAGTAGTTAAACTCTTATATTATATGTTCTGCTTATAAGTTATATGGCCAAGTCAAAATCTGTGTGACAGTAGTACTCCATTTGTTAATAAAATAAATGAAATCAATCCTCTTCCCTGTCTCCAAAGGTACTATCAAAATCATACATAAGCTAAACAACAACTCATAATACAGCTTATATTTATTACCACACAAAACCAGCATGTGCCTCATTTCTAAATAATATTTTTTTATCATATATAACAGCTGAGCGTCGTGACCCATAGGTCCCTTGTTTTAAATATTGGCAAAAATATAAAATTGGTACCTTAAATTTTGCCCTAGTTTGACCATGGCACGTTTTTTTCCTGTAAGTACTGTGGATTTAATTTTCACAGCATGTTTTTGTTAGCATTTTGTCTGTTAACACCAAAAATTTGAAACCAGTTGATAAAAAACTGTATATTTTATTTAAGTTTTCAAGCACCATGTCACAACAAGTTTACATCAAGCTAGTATTATGCAGTTTGCTAGAGCTCAGCTCCCCAGCTTCAGCTCTAAGTTCCTTAAATTTAGCATACAGTTAGATGTCTCCAAAATCCCCTACCATGCCAAGAATTTTATCACTAGGACTTAATTCCTTCAAAATATTAATGAAAAACTTCATTTTTCCATTAAAAACCCATTGTTACACTGTAAGACTGCCTAATATCAGAACCACTAATCTGACTTTGATCATATATAATATACATATTTTCTATACATTTGCTATGCACATGCCAGAAATGATGTCAGTATTATGTAATTGTTTTAAGTTATGGGCCCAAACATAATGCACTTGGTAAAAAATCAAGAAATATATTTACTCCCTTAACAAGAGGATTGCTGAAGCTAGAGATTTTTTGTCAGGGATGTAACATTATTTAATCAAGATTCAATTGAATACCAAAAATTAGTTCTGAATTTTTCAAATTTTATAAGTTATTAGTATAAAAATAAAATTAGTACCTTAAATTTTGCCCAACTTTGACCATGGGACGTTTGTTTCCTGAGAGCACTGTTGATATAATTTTCATATCTTGCACACATAAGGATTTCATCTTTGTAGTTTAGAAAGCTGAAAGAAATTGGCCAAATATTGTAGCTTTTATTAATGTTTATATGAGACCATGTTAGACCCAGGCTTAATCCAGCCCCTCTTCAGTCACCTGTATGTTGACCTTGTTGACCTTTCATCAGATTATGCATGCTTGAGCGAAGCATACACTGGGGCAGCCAGGCAGCCAATGCCCAGCCACAGTTGATCCAGGTGTCCAACCCAACTCATCTAGTAGTTGTTTTGAAAAACAACATAACAATAAACAATAAATTAATAATTTTGTATTGGTTTTTTATAACAAATTAAAGAAAAATTAATAGAAAAGGAATTTGTTAGTTGAAGAGTAACAGAAAATTAACTTGCAGTTACTGATGATGTAAGAATCTTGTATGGATGGATAGAATGCCAATGTCAATGTTATTCCAAATAAAACCATGCAGTCACCTATGGTATTTTTCAGTGAGATTTTAATAATAAAAAAATAAATCATATTATTCATTACTAATCATAAGGGATCATATAAAGGAAATTAATGATAGACAAAGATGCAGTTGATAATATTAATCTTGATTCCTACTGTGTCTAGTGTGTAGATTGATGTGAAATTAGTCCAAAGTGAATATATTATATTTATTTTTTTTAATATAAATAAAAGCCATAAAACCAGGTTCTTATGATCATTATTTAAATGTGTTAATTTTGTATATTCTGGATTCTCAACATCATTGTTTGGCTAAAACTGAATAAATACTAGACATGGTGCGAATGCTTTGCAAATGTATTTGAATACGAATATGAATATGTACTGCATTAACAAATTTTATTGCATAAGAATGGGAATTCAGGTAAAAAATGAAAGTATTTGAATACCAGTGCAGATACTTTCAAAATGTATTCATGAATGCATTCATGAATATATTCTATAATATTATTTCAATAATCATTTCAGTTATATTTTATTATTAAAAATCATATGATTTTCTTATTATTTTTTTTTTATAAAAATTATATTGGCACAATATTTGTTATTAAATTTTAATAAATAGTTAAACTCTTTTATAATATGTGCTGCTTATAAGTTATATGGCCAAGTCAAAATCTGTGTGACAATAGCACTCCTTTTGTTAATAAAATAAATGAAATCAATCCTCTTCCCTGTCTCCAAAGATACTATCAAAATCATACATAAGCTAAACACCAACAACTCATAATAAAGCTTATATTTATTACCACACAAAACAAGCATGTGCCTCTTTCCCAAATCATATTTTTTATCATATATAACAGCTGAGCGCCGTGACCCATGGGTCCCTTGTTTATAAAAATCAGGAAATAAATTTACTCACTTAACTTGAGAATTGCTGAAGACGGAGACTTTTTTCAGGGATTTAACTTTATTAAATCAAGATTCAATTGTTAACGCAAAATTAGATCTGAATTTTGCAAATTTTTTAAGTTATTAGCATAAATAAAAAATCAGTACCTTAAATATTGTCCAACTTTGGCTACGGCATGTATTTCCCATGTAAGCACTGTTGATTAAATTTTAACAGCATCTATACATAAGGATTTAATCTTTTAAAATCTGAAATTTCAAAGAAATTTATAGAAAAGAGAAGCTTTTATTCAAGTTTTCATTCACCATGTCAAGTGTTGTTAACATCAGGCCCACCTAGTAGTACAGCCTTCACTTGTATTATGTAAACCTCTCCAGCCAGCTTGCCTTGGCTCAGCTTGGCCACTACTAGCAGGCTTCCCCTCTGCCCTGCACTCCCCCCTCCCCCCAGCTGTGCATAAACTAGATGAATGTTATAATTTTCTGTATTTGATAAATTCTTATTCTAGACTGTGCTACATTTTAGATTTTGTATTGTACCACCAGGGTTACAATGATTAAAGTGCACATTTAATTGTGTCGAAAAGTGGTGTATTGCTATATGAAAGTGTGAATGTTCATCAGTTGAGTTATTCTTTACTTCAGAAGAGTAAAAATTTCACCAGGTGTGAAATTGACTATTAATTAGGGCCCCTATAGTGATCACCGTGTCAGTCCGTCCATTCGTCCTTCCGTCAGTGACACTTTCTTTCGTGCTCGATAACTCAACAACAACATACTGCAGCTTTCCCAAATTAAAAGGATTGATTGGTACCTATCAGCGCTCCAGACCTATCGAATTACAGACTTGTCGCAATTCCAATATGGCCGCCACAGCCCAATTGCTGATTTTCTTTCGCACCCGATAACTCAACAACAACATACTGCAACTTTCCCAAATTCACAGGAATGATTGGTACCTATAAGGGCTCCAGACCTATCGAATTACAGACTTGTCGGAATTCAAATATGGCTGCCACAGCCCAAACGCTGATTTTCTTTCGGGCGCGATTACTCAACAAAAACATACTGCAGCTTTCCAAAACTCACAGGAATGATTGGCACCTATGAGGGCTCCAGACCTATCGAATTACAGACTTATTGGAATTCCAACATGGCCACCACAGCCCAATAGCTGATTTTCTTTCGCAAACAATAACTCAACAACAACCTACTTCAGCTTTCCCAATTTCACAGGAATCATTGGTGCCTATGAGGGCTCCAGACTTATTGAATTACAGACTGGCTCAAAATCAAATATGGCTAACAGATTACATTCAGTGATTTTCTATTGCACACGTTATTTCAGACATATCTTCTTTAATATCATTTGATTCAGTAGAATATATGGATAAAAGCCTGTTTCTGTTTGTCATATTTTTCAAAGTTTACTTAATTTTCCACCCATATGTAAACTAGTCCAGCACTTGCAGAAACGCCTCTGAGGACCATTGTCTGACCACACCTAGTTTAAGTGAAAAATTATAGCTGAGATAATGATGTTGTTTGTCCATCATTCCACTAACAGTGTGTATACTTTGAAAAGATGGTTTTATTAGCTCAGCTGACTGTAAGTCCGGACTGGCCTGTCCGTTAACAGGGCACAAATTGGAACCACTGGACCTGGGATCTTCTTACTTGATATCCAGGGAGGTCCATGAAAATTCTCCTTGAAAACCTGGAATTAGGTCTCTATTACCCATATTCTTCGAGTTTTGGGGCTCCGAAGTACCCCCCCAGAATAATGGAAAATTTGATACAAAAGCTATCTGAACAACTAATGCATTGATCACCATGATTCATTGCATAGATATTGATCATGAAGTGTTTCATCACTTTCTGCAGACTGGTGGGGCTACCTGTATTTTTTTAATTTTTACGATTTTTTTTCTCTTTTTATTGAGACCTTGAAAGATGCGGTCATCTGTTAACAAGGCACATATCATAACAACTGGACCTAGAATCTTCTCTCTTAATATGCAGGGAGGTCCATGAAAATTCTCCTTGGAAACCTAAAATTAGGACTCTGTTTCCCATATTCTTTGAGCTATTGGGCTCAGAAGTACCCCCCAGAATAATTGAAAATTTGATACAAAAGCTCCAGTATCTGAACAACTAATGCATTTATAACCATGATTTTTTGAATGGATATTGGTCACGGAATGTTTCATCACTTTCTGCAGACTGGCGGCGCCACCTGTATTTTTTTCGATTTTTACGAATTTTTTTCTCTATTTTGGAGACCTCTTAAGATGGGGTCATCAGTTAACAGGGCACAAATCCTAAGGACTGGACCTAGAATCTTCTCTCTTGACATGCAGGGAGGCCCATGAAAAGTCTCTGTTGAAACCTAAAATTAGGACTCTGTTTCCCATATTCTTTGAGCTATTGGGCTCCGAAGTACCCCCCAGAATAATTGAAAATTTGATACAAAAGCTCCAGTATCTGAACAACTAATGCATTTATAACCATGATTTTTTGAATGGATATTGGTCACGGAAAGTTTCATCACTTTCAGCAGACTGGCGGCGCCACCTGTATTTTTTTCGATTTTTACGAATTTTTTTCTCTATTTTGGAGACCTCTTAAGATGGGGTCATCAGTTAAGAGGGCACAAATCCTAAGGACTGGACCTAGAATCTTCTCTCTTGACATGCAGGGAGGCCCATTAAAAGTCTCTGTTGAAACCTGGAATAAGGTCTGTGTTACCCATATTCCTAGAGCTAGGGGACTCTGAAGTACCCCCCAGAATAATGGAAAATTTGATACAAAGGCTTAAGTATCTGAACAACAATTGCATTGATCACCATGATTCTTTGCATGGATATTGATCATGGAGTGATTCATCAGTTTTTGCAGACAGGTGGTGCCATCTGTATTTTTTTAAATTTTTTTTTTACAATTTTTTCTCTATTTTTGAGAACTTAAAAGATTCGGTCATATGTTAACAGGGCACAAATCGTAACCACTGGACCTAGAATCTTTTATCATGACGTTCAGGGAGACCCATGAAAAGTCTCCTTGGAAACCTAAAATTAGGTCACTGTTACCCATAACCTCTGAGCTATAGGGCTTTGAAGTACACCCAAGAACAACTAAAAATTTGATATAAAAGCTCTAGTATCTCAACAAATAGTTCATTGATTGCCATGATTCTTTGCATGCATATGCATCATGGAGTGTTTCATCAGTTCCTGCAGGCTGGTGGTGCCACCTGGACTTCTTTGAATTTTTCACATTTTTATCTTTATTTTTGGGACCTTCAAAGATGTGATCATCTGTTAACAGGGCACAAATCATAACTATTTGACCTGGAATCTTCTTTCTTGACATCCTGGGAGGTCCATAAAAAAATCCAGGGAAACCTGAAATTTTTTAGACCTTCAAAGATATGGTCAACTGTTAATAGGGCACAAATTGTAACCATTGGTCCTAGAATCTTCAAACTTGAGATCCAGGGAGGTCTATGAAAAGTCTCCTTGGAAATGTGACTTTAGGTCTGTGTTACCCATATTTTCTGAGCCATGGGGCTTATAAGCACCCCTCAGAATTATTGAAAAAATTATACCAAAGTAGGGCACAAATCATAACCTTTGGGCCGAGAATCTTCTAACTTGACATCCTGAGAGTTCCTCAAAAATTCTCCCAAGAAACCTGAAATTAGGTCACAGTGACCTATATTGGGGTATTGGGGGATGTTTGGGAACCCCAGAAATAATGCAAAAAAACACACAAATTGCCAGATTCCTCATGAAAGGCTGGTTGGATTGCCATCAGATTTGTTTTGCTTATGGGTCTTGATGAACTTAAGCTAATATGCATGAACCATGATGCCACCTACATTATCTTAATTAGTTGTCTTTGCAAGGACATATTATCTACATGTCAGTCGGCTGAGCATCATGACCCAAGGGTCACTTGTTGTAGTGAAGGATAGGTGTGTATACATATATGTAAAGGTAAACCTGTTGATTATATCCTACAGTCTGTTGTATTTGGGTCAGATGTGAAAGCTCATTGGGATTTGCTATTAGTGAAATCAAATACCAAAATTCCAGGTTAGGTCTTTTAAAGATAAAGTATTATTTAAATTTTATAATTTGACATGTGAATTGAAAATTGAATTTTTTCTGTCATACTGGCCCCAGACACTCAGTGTCAGTGACCATGGATAGGTGTTGCTAGTGTGGTGGAAATATCTGTCGCTGACAAGGAGGGTTCATGTTCAAAAACATCTTTTATCATTTTATGATAATCAATCTTCATCCTGACATGTGACTGGAGATAATTATCAAATTTTCTTAGTCATAGAACTGGACGCAGACACTTGGTGTCAGTGACCTGGGATAGGGTAACTTGTGTAACTAGTGTAACGTTGGATATGTATCTATCGCTGACAATTACAGGAATTCATGGAAGGGAGCTAGAGCACAGGTTCAAAACCATTGATACAGTCATTTTATGATTATATCGATTTTCATCCTCATTCCACAGCCAGTGCCACCCACTGGTGGAAATGATATAGGACAAAAAAAATTCGGAGCTTCACAGTTGGATTGATAAATGTATATAGAAGGCAGCCACAGCCTCAACTGTGTCAGTGGACTAGATAATCGGAAGGACAGTTTGGTAAGAATATTACATGCCGGATCATGCTGTGCAGCCTTTCAAGCTATGGAATTGAAGCAACATGTTGTGACACAACGTAATCAGCTGAACCAGGTAGGGAGAAGCAGGCCCATGGTTGCCATGGATATGATATAAACAGCTTTGTGGATAAGCTAAATTGAGCATACATGAACTCAGGGAAAGTGGCTGATTGGTTAACGGTTACTGAGTCTCGGTGGCTGTGAGATTTCGGATGAGATTGCATTTCTGGCAGCGACCTTAAATTCCACGACTAGGTAACTTTGTACATTTTGGATGAAAAGAAATAATTTTCTAATTCATTTCAACAGCCGCATGTGTGACTGGATTTCTTGATATTTCTTACAGATCTAATACTGATGAATCCGAATATAAATGGACATATAATTTGAAAAATGTATAAAATTTGCTACTACATCCAATTGAAATGTAAAAATAGTTTGATGTCATTCTAGTTAAGACTAACATGGTGTTTATCAAAAAATAGAATCACTGACCTGTCCATTTTGTAGGTCAAATGACATAACGGAGCAAAGCTGCCAATCAGCTTTATTTCACTAATTTGAGGATTGTGGCTTGGTGCAAAAAAAGCATTATTCCCCCTATAAACTTTGCCAATATATGTCTCTTTGCAAATAAATCTCACTCCCCAGATAGTTTCTTGCCTGGACGCTGTCCTTATCAAACTTTGACACATTTATTAAATTCTTCCAGTTTCTTGAAACAGCTCATCGGGGCTGTCATTTTGGATGTCACAAATGGCATTTTAGAAATTATCAGTATATTGCTAGTATAAATATAAATCCCTTGTTACATTTTTTTATTCCCTAGTCTACATTGTTTGTATGGAACTGGATGTAAAATTTTTAGAAATGTTTACCTTTTTCATATTTTGTTTTCATCTTTCTGCAGGAACTTTCGGCAAAGAAAGGTTTAATTTTCTTCCAGATAATTATATATTTTTGTTAATTATGTCTTTAAAAAACTGTTCCCGTCAGACTATTTAAACATCATTTATAGCCAACTAGGACAATGTTAACATGCAAGACAGATGATTTGTAATAAAGCACAGACAGCATGTGTGTTATTATTACAAGTCATGAATGATGCACCATGCAGAGGTCACATGACATGCATACACAATTAAGTAATTGGATTTTGTCAGTAATCCCAGTTACTGATCCCTGGGGGTTCTGGTTCAGGACCTGGTACGTTCCCATGCCCAGAATAAGCATTATACTGATATTACCATCATCGAATGAATAGGTCACTAAGATACAATGAGCCACAGACCAGCACAAGCTAGCTGTAGATGGCAGGAGCTGACAGTCCTACTGGGACTCGTAGATTGGTGTTGTCTGGAGAGAACTGAATTCACGATCACTAGCATAACACCACGCAAAGAATCATGCCAGGGATTTCCCCGTCTTATGCAGTACACAGTATAGCCTATAACCCTTGATCACCATTGCCTGGCTCAAGCTGCAGGTATGGTTGATTATGTCACTTGTAAGTCTCATTGATGTATTTGTGGAGTTTTCCTCAAGAGAGCAGCACCAGTGACTGAAATGCCTTCAGTCAGGCCTGGAGAATGCCTCTGTGGAAAAGTGAAAACAGCACCACCTCTCAGTTTTAAGCTGCATGAACTTCATAGTAGATTACTGGATCGATCTGAGCATATTGTATACATTAACATGTTCAATCTTGATGCATGGTCATTTGTTAAAATAATTAATATATTCACCTCCTGGATTAATTATGTGCCACTCTTTTATTCAGATATCCGGGCAGTAATTTCCACAGTACTATAGATTTATTTACTTCTGTGCAAATGCCCCGTGAATACTGGCACAGATGTTAATTAAGAAAATTGCTTAGAACGTATGAATTTAATGTAAAATGAAATGGTGTATGAAAAATAAATTTAATGACCTTAAACCCAGGGGGGGATTTAGAGGGGTTTGGCAGACCTAAAATAGACTGGGTAATAGAATAATATAGTGTGCTTGTAATACTAAAAAGCAGATCATCTCTCATAGTTTTAAATATCTACCTCATCCTTTGCCATACAAGAGTTACAGGTATACAAATTCCACTAGTATATAATTTCAGCAAAAATATTAAAATTTTTTTTTAGGGCAGGGGTGTTGAGCATGCGCTCCTTTAAAAAAATTCTCTTTCCACCTCTGAAACCATTATTATTCTGTCATGCAAATTTGCCAGATATCATGAATGTACAGTGTTTTGCACAAACTGTTGATGCTTATCATTTGTGTGTGATTCTGGGTACATCAGGCTATTATTTTCTTGTTGTATTGATCCTCATTTAATGTAAATCCAGCAATATTTGTGACTGAGACTGTCAAATGTTTTGTATACCACACAACCTGTCAGTTGAAATAAAATAAATGAGTTTACAATTGGATAATAACAAGTCCCTCATGGCATCCTGGACTCGATCTGATTCTGATTAATATACTGATCGTGGAAATATCATCCAGCCAGCAGCGAAAAGAGGCTTTAATATGTCACTTCTGGCATGTCCCAATCTCCATGTTGCTGCCATGCAATGTATCCTCTTTAATACTTGATAAATCCAAATCATCATTATCTGGAAATTTGAAAATAATTGCCAGTTTGACTTATATTGTCCAATCAAACTTCAGCAATAACTTTTCTGTAGAAGATATTTGAAACACTTCATTGTTATGTAAGTTAGAAAAAAGGTTGATGCAGCTGATACTGCCAGTTATCAGCGTGTAATCCAAACGTAGCGCTTTTTAGCTTTTAACTTTATTTCCAAAAGATACTTTATATCCGTATTTCCTAGTGCCTTAACTGCATGTATGTTAAGGGAAGAGTGAGGATCTTGGAAGATCCAGAACCTTCCTGAGTTCTCATACTTCCTTGGAGAGACTGAAATTCAGTTTTGAAATTTAAACCCTGGAAAAAATTAGATTTATGGCAACTTTTAACTCTTTAACCTTTTTCATTTTTTATGTTTTTATGCCCCTGCCACAAAGTGGCCGGGGCATATAGTTTTACCCATGTCCGTCATTCCGTCCTTCCGTCATTCCGAAATCAAACAGTTGTACGGGCTTTTTTTCGCAATGCCTGCAGATATTGGCCTAATTTTTGGTGTGTGGGCAGATATAGACCAGTTACAGATCGAGTTCGCGTTTCGTCCTGGTTGACCTACTTTTGACCGTTTTACGGCTCCTAAACTGAGAAAATTTCATGAAAAATAGAAATATTCATGACAGATACACATGTACGGACTTTTTTTCGCAATGCCTGCAGATATTGGCCTGATTTTTGGTGTGTGAGCAGATATAGACCAGTTACAGATCGAGTTCGCGTTTCGTCCTGGTTGACCTACTTTTGACCCTTTAACGGCTCCTGAACATAGAAAATTTCATGAAAAATATGAAATTTCATGACAAATACACATGTACGGACTTTTTTTTGCAGTGCCTGCAGATATTGGCCTGATTTTTGTCGTGTGGACAGATATAGACCAGTTACAGATCAAGTTCGCGTTTCGTCCCGGTTGACCTACTTTTGACTGTTTTAGGGCTCCTAAACTTAGAAAATTTAATGAAAAATAGAAATATTCATGACAGATACACATGTACGGACTTTTTTTCGCAATGCCTGCAGATATTGGCCTGATTTTTGGTGTGTGGGCAAATATAGACCAGTTACAGATCAAGTTCGCGTTTCATCCTGGTTGACCTACTTTTGACCGTTGTACAAACATAGAAAATTTCATGAAAAATAGAAATATTCATGACAGATACACATGTACGGACTTTTTTTCGCAATGCCTGCAGATATTGGCCTGATTTTTGGTGTGTGAGCAGATATAGACCAGTTACAGATCAAGTTTGCGTTTCGTCCTGGTTGACCTACTTTTGACCCTTTAACGGCTCCTGAACATAGAAAATTTCATGAAAAATATGAAATTTCATGACAATTACACATGTACGGACTTTTTTTCGCAGTGCCTGCAGATATTGGCCTGATTTTTGGTGTGTGGACAGATATAGACCAGTTACAGATCAAGTTCGCGTTTCGTCCCGGTTGACCTACTTTGACTGTTTTAGGGCTCCTAAACTTAGAAAATTTAATGAAAAATAGAAATATTCATGACAGATACACATGTACGGACTTTTTTTCGCAATGCCTGCAGATATTGGCCTGATTTTTGGTGTGTGGGCAAATATAGACCAGTTACAGATCAAGTTCGCGTTTTTTTGCCCGGTTGACCTACTTTGACTGTTTTAGGGCTCCTAAACTTAGAAAATTTAATGAAAAATAGAAATATTCATGACAGATACACATGTACGGACTTTTTTTCACAATGCCTGCAGATATTGGCCTGATTTTTGGTGTGTGGGCAAATATAGACCAGTTACAGATCAAGTTCGCGTTTCGTCCCCGTTGACCTACTTTTGACCGTTGTACAAACATAGAAAATTTCATGAAAAATAGAAATATTCATGAAAGATACACATGTACAGACTTTTTTTCGCAATGCCTGCAGATATTGGCATAATTTTTGGTGTGTGGGCAGATATAGACCTGTTACAGATCGAGTTCACGTTTCGTTCTGGTTGACCTACTTTTGACGGTTTTACGGCTCCTGAACATAGAAAATTTCATGAAAAATATGAAATATCATGACAAATACACATGTACGGACTTTTTTTCGCAATGCCTGCAGATATTGGCCTGATTTTTGATGTGTGGCCAGGTATTGACCAGTTACAGATTGAGTTCGCATTTCTTCCTGGTTGACCTACTTTTGACTGTTTTACGGCTCCTGAACTTAGAAAATTTCATGTAAAACATAAATTTTCATGACAAATACACTTGTACAGACTTTTCTTCACAATACCTGCAGATATTGGCCTGATTTTTGGTGTGTGGGCAGATAATGACCAGTTACAGATCAAGTTCACGTTTTGTCCCAGTTGACCTATTTTTGACAGTTTGACGGTGCTCTAACAAAGAAAATTTCATAAAAAGGTGCATATGTATGGACTTTTTTTCGCAGTGCCTGCAGATACGGGCCTGATTTTTGGTGTGTAGGCAGATAATGACCAGTTACAGATTGAGTTCTTGTTTTCTCTCAGTTGACCTACTTTTGACCATTTGACTGCTCCTGAACATAGAAAGTTTCATGAAAAATATAAATTTTCATAACAAATGCATATGTACTTACTTTTTTTCCTCAATGCCTGCAGATACCACCCTGATTTTTTATGTGTGGGCAGATAATGACAGTTACAGATCGAGTTCTCGTTTCATCCCGGTTGACCTACTTTTGATTGTTTTACGGCTCCTAAACATAGAAAATTTCATGAAAGACAGAAATTTTTATGGAAAATGCACATGTATGGAATTTTTTTCACAATGCCTGCATATACTGGCATGATTTTTGGTGTGTTGCTTGATAATGACCCGTTACAGATCGAGTTTGCATTTTGCCCTTGTTGACCTACTTTTGACCATACGACACCTCCTGAACTTAAAAAAATTTTCAAAATTTTACAAATGTTTCTAATTTGCCCAAGGCGGGGGCATTCGTGTTGTTCCGACACATCTAGTCTTTCTTCTTTTTTTAGAAAGAAACTTTGATTTCATTTCTTTCACATTAATTATAAACTGCTCAAGTTGTTAAAAGAATAAATGTACTCTCATTAAATATTTATGAGAATATAATATGAAACTTCCAGTTTCATGTCAAGATATGTGATTTATATGTATAACAAGTTTCTTCTTTTTTTGTGTTATTATTTAAATGATAGCTGGGACCAATTCTTGATAATAAGGTGTCAGAAAATAAGACCCTGAGAAAAATGAGAATTCCCATTCTTCCCAGGAAAAACAAGAATTCTCAGTTGGCCTAGGAAAAATGAGAATCAAGTGATAGTATGAATTGGTTCCCATTCTTCCTGGGGAAAAATGAGAATTCACTTTCTTCCTGGGGAAAAATGAGAATTCACTTTCTTCCTGAGAAAAATGAGAATTCATTTTCTTCCTGAGAAAAATGAAAATTCTTATTTTTTCCAGGAAGAATGGGAATTCCTGTTCTTCCCAGGAAGATTCTGGATCTTCCCATATTCTCATACTTCCCTTTATTTATATACAGAGCTTAGAATCACAGAGATAAAACACTCCAGATATAAACATATAATACATCAGAAGCAAGTATGAAGACATCGCAAAAATCTGAAGGATGATGGTAAAAACAGAAGAAAATCTTCAATATTCCATTACATTTGATGACATTATGTTTTTGAAGACGATATTGGATTTACAAAAAAACATGCTTCATCATAATGTTTTATAATTTGGTTTGACGGGATAAGGGGACCTCTGTCTGTGCTGACCCCTGGGGCAGGAGATAAGGACAGTTATGAATTTACCTCAGCAAGTCCTCTTAGAGTCTCATTGTCAGCTGACCAGGTTTCCATTGGCTTTCAGATTATTTACCCAAAAAAATAACCTGTAAGAAAGTTCTCCAGTTGCGGCTGCATCTTGCATGCTCTTTGTCATACAAGCAAAACGGATGAAAGGAACGGCTTTATTCTGGATGTTAATACAATGTCAATTTTTCCGTAGATCCAATAAAATCTGCCTTCTGCAGGTCTGGAAATTACAAGAAACCTGAGCTTAGGATTGTCCTGCTGAACAAATATAGCCTAACATCAGTGATAGGTGTAAACCCTGAAGCAAACTGAACAAGGGGTATGTCAGTCCATGTAGGACTCTTCAAAACGACAGACTGGCATCTCAGATGTAACCGGAGACCAAAAATAGATTGGTTCTGGGACTTGTTATGTTATGCTAATAAAGGTCTGATAATGAGGCCTTGTTGATCACTGTAAGGTCATTAGAATTTCATGAAGATTTTTTCTCTGGGACCTACTTAATAACTGTTGACAGGCTGAGCTTTCTCTTTTTTTCCTCTGAGCAGGTCCTCATGGAAACAAAACACCTGGGTACCAGTGAAAGCAATATAGAGGATTTGTTTTGTATATTTGTTTTAAATACCATTTGTTGAAAGGAGAATATTTTTTTTCAACATGAAAGATTATTTTAATAATATTATCTTTTCTTGATATAAAAATAATAATAATATGTTAAATTCGCTGGGTCCTAACTTCAGATTTGGAATATTGTTTGAAAATAAGCTTCATGGTAATAATAAACAATAATTTACTGGTAATTAAGGAAACATCAGGGAACATCATTAAAAAAAATTTGGATTTAAAGGTAGACTTACCAGACTCAAAATAAGGAAATTATTGTCCCCTGCTTCTACAGAACGGGGGACATTGATTTGGGTTTGATTGTCTGTCTGTCTGTCCCTCTGTCTGTCCGTCCATCAGGTTTTTCATTTCTGTGCGATAACTTTCCTAAATATTATTTGAATTCATTCAGATTTTGTTCAGTGATTGCTCTCATGCATACCTTGGTTGGGTTTGGCGTTGGAGTGTCTGTCTGAAAAATTATTGTTACCAGTTCCAAAACAAACAAAAAATTTCCTTTTTGTTCCCACAAAATTATGACATATGGAGACATCTTCATGGGACAATGAAAACTAAAACAGAGGCACTATGACATGTGGAGACATCCTCAGGGGAAAATAAAAACTAAAGCATAATGAGAAGGCAAAAAGGGAAAAACAAGAGGCGGAAGCGGGGGGACATAAATTCCGCGAATTTGCTTGTTTCCTCTTTATATGTTGCTTAATATATTAAACAAATTATTTTGCTATGTTATATTAATTTGCAGTATGATGTTTGAACCATTTTTCACAAAATGATGTGTCAGAGCTTGTATATCAGAGTATCCAATTTCATTAGTGTTTGACAAATTTAATATTCATCCAAATATGAAGTTTTTTGGTTTGAATGACTCACTGTGAAAAATATGAAATAGATATTCCCATGAACTGTTTTTTTTTACTAATTAAGTTTTAAGCATTTGCCCAAAAGTTTTTCTTTTATATAAGTATATGTTTATAATGTTGCATGTTATATTAATCTTTGACAGTGTGCATGATTAAAAGGATAAAGTGGATAATTGAGTAAACTTGAGAGTAAATTTATTCAGATGAAGGTATGATGAGTATATATCTGCTTGATATTCTTTAGAATGAATAGCTGCTGGTGCTGCTGTCTGGTGGCAGCATAACACACTATCAAGGAATTATTAGCCTCTTTTAAGTGTAACATCTTAATACTTTGGCTATGAGAAAAAAAAAGGTCTTTATTTGCTTCATTTTAAAAAGTAAGAATTCTTTTGACCAATTTCTTTACTACTAAACAGTAACGTGCTCTTCAGCTGAGTGTCATGAACTTGTTGCTTGTTGTAGGAAAGTGCTTGTGAGATTTATGTTAAATATGGACATTTTCATGCTTTTATTTATAATAGCTCAGTATCTT
The DNA here is from genome assembly GCA_026874595.1 of Sipunculus nudus. Lineage (NCBI taxonomy): Eukaryota > Metazoa > Annelida > Sipuncula > Golfingiida > Sipunculidae > Sipunculus > Sipunculus nudus. Next base: position 11,102,544 of record CM049321.1, read on the forward strand.
TTGTAGTTAAATGTATCTCTGTCTTTCAGATTCAACTAATGACCAAGGCTCAAGATAGCCCCACCAAAGAAAATCTTGATTTGACATATGTAAATAAAGAATACAACACGCTGAAGGTAGGCTGAATATAATAAAATATAAATAATAATAATATTAAGAATGATAATATATTAAAGAGATCCAAGCACATACAAAGCATGTTGAATTAATAGAAAAATAGCATCTTCTCTTTGAAATATTGGCCCGATACATGGGGTCACACTGTGCTGGGTGTGTCATTTCAGCTGAGGCCCAAACAACATAAGGTTTTACAATGAATTTACATTCAGCCTATGGACCGTACTGTTCATACAGCAGGTATATATCAGAGGACATGGAGGTCCATGTATGGACTATTTTGGACTACTCCTTGTTTGGGATCTGTCAAGTAGGCCTCTACACATGCACAAAATCAGAGCTCCAGTGATGAGGCCCTGTTGTTGTATTCAAACACATGTGGACCATGTTTTTATCACACGCAGAACCATAACAAGCTGAAGGGGAGATACTGAGGCCAGGTGCTGGAATGGTTTTCCTGGGAAACTTTTATATAAAGCAAAACCTAACTGATTTTGTTAAAGCTAGATCTGCAGGCATAATATTATCCCTTTAAGAATACTGTGTCTTATATTGCACATAAACCTCTTATCAGTTATGGTTACTTTAATTGAAACACAAAAAGTAGGGTTATGAAATATTGTAGTAATAATATGTTCAAGAGGACAATTAAGATAAAAAGTTCTGAGCTTGAAGACTAGATGGAGCTCACAAGCAATTTAGGTAGCGCTGTAAATAATCATCATGTTTTCTAAGTATAAGTTTGTACCTTGGAGTGCTGTATTATATGATTATAAGCACACCTTATCACTTTGGGGCATAGAGAATATTCCATTGATGCCTTAGATGGTGAAGCAAAATGAGTAGATTCCCATAGATCAGTTAACAATTACTAAAGCAGACTTAATTCACCCAGAAACTTCACACTTTTGACATTGAGACTGTAATATAAAATGAATATATCATTTAATATACCATGAATAAATTGTGTTATTATGCAGGTAATGAGTGGACTGACATATAAAAACAAAGTATTAAGTGTCTACATTGTTGCTAATAAGTGTGGTTCTAGTGTAATTAGAAAATCACAAATATTGTTGCTTCATAGAAGATTATTCTCTGTAGGTTACCATACCAACTGCTTGCACTTATCATGTTTCTTATCACACAATTTATTAAGCAGATGATGACTCCCAAGAGGTCTTGAACTTATTACTTTATTATTCTGTAAACCCTTGTTCTGGGAAATGGAAGAAAATGAAATAAGAGTCACTAATTGCTATCTGAAGTTCTGTGCTGTTTCTTTTTGGATTGAGGTCATGTTAACATTGAACTCTCTCCATCAATTTAAGAAAATCTCCTCTTGTGTCCCAGAGGTAAAACCTTCACGTGTCATTCATTCAGGAAGTCATGTTGAAAATGTGCATTTCTTTAGTCCGCTAACAAAGTGATCTGCTTGCACGATGATGAAAGGCAAACTGTGCATGTCAAGTCCCTTATTGATGAGTATTTATGAAATATTCAGCAACTGCATTAATGTAATTAATGTAAAATTTGAAAGAAAACTGATAGATTCCCAGAAACTTCAATACTAGAGATTCCTGCACTTTGCAAATTACTTGGCCAAAAGTCAAAAGAATTGATTGATCTGTACATTTAATTCTCCAATGGCTTACTCAGTCAGTGCATGTACATGAAAATGTCAGAGTATGAAACTTGACTTAATTTGCATAATGTTTCATCTTTTGAAAATAAAGTTCATGGCCAGATAGATGAAATCAGTGTGAAAAACAGACACCACAAGAATGAGAAATTATTGATCGAGTTACGTTGTCTCTAGAATCAGAAATGATTGATTGAGTTAAGTTAGGCACATCCAGAGAGCTCTACATTTTGATCATTTTCTCTGTGTGTCTTGCACAATTTTTGCTGATCTGTGACTATCTTTCAAATATACCCGTTTTGTCAAGTCAGTCATTAGCAAGGCATATTCTGTGAATTTTGTAGATACAAGCTTCTAATTTGACATACTTTGGGTAAGTCCAGGGAGAGCGACATTTACAGGGTTGTCTTTTTGTTCTTGAGGATTCTTATTTGCGATAATCATGAAAGGAAAATTTTCATGATTATTTCTATGGTATGATGGCAGAAATGGAAGCATCACAAAAAAAATTAATAAATTAAAATCTTGAATAACATGACCCCTGAAATATGAAGCCAATGACAGTATATACCCATTCTGTAGGTCAAGAAATTCATAGTCCTCATACCTTGTTGGACTTTGAACCTTAATATTGTTGATGGGCAATCATTATAGGTTGAGGTTATTAGAGGATAGTTTCTCCATGGCAACATTTGTGACTTAGCTCATCAGAAAGACTAGGAGAGTTAAATAATTAAACACTCATTAGATTGATTATCTGTAATCACTGAACTTGTTGAGACATATGCATTCAAAGTATAAAAGGCAAATGTATTGAAATAGCCGGTATTTGTATCAACAGGATGTAAAATTTTTTATTTTCTTTGATGATACACTCTGTTTAAATAAGGTTAATTCTCTACATGTATTTATTCAGTATTTCTTATTCTATAAATATATATTTAGAATTATTTTTAGGGTATACAATGCTTTGGTAGGTGTGTGGGCACACATTGGCTGGAGAGACTTGTTGATTTTTCTGGCCGGTTATAAATAAATTGGCCCACAAAAAAAAATGGTAGATGGGAAGCCTTTTAGAAAGCTGCATACTGTACCTTTTTTTAGCCACATGGTCTTGTTGTATTAAAAAAAAAACACACTTGGATTGTATTTATCAACCAAGTGTACGTAATGAAAACCAAACAGATTACAAAACAGGTGAGGAAGAGACACTAAGTTTAGAAACAGGGATGGTTTTGTTGGCAATCATTTGAATTCAGCTGAAATGAACTGATAGTGTAAGATGTCAGTTAAGTGATTGATTATCTTATCTTGAATTGTCATACATGGACATTCTTAGCAGTGATAATAATACTTTGAAATTTTCACCTTTCCAAGGCAAACAGCAGAAAAATTTGCCTTTCCACCAAAGACGCATCTTAGCCAACATCATATCAGTCCTCATTGTCAACCTGATTTTTCCATCTTACCTACATATGCCATCCTACATGCCTAATTGCATGCAAAAAGAACTGAATATGTTTTCAAAAGTAACACTGTTACATTAGAAACAAGATTGTGCAGTGAAAACTTGAACCCCCAGGAATGTAATAGATGAGGGCCTAGAAAAAGTATAAGAAATATTATAGACCATTTTTATAGGAAAATATAGGGACTCGGTGGCACACCACCTCTAAAACATATTTTGTTTTAGGGTCATGTTTGTTACTATACCTCAGACACTATGTGGAAATTAAAACAACTAGGGTGTTCACCATTCAAACAATGAAAAATGCCTTTCCATGCATGTGTTTGCCTGTCTGAGACAGGCAGAAAGGCGATAATATGACCCCTGGATTTAGTCATTTCATTAATGTATGAGCATGAGTATTGGTTAGAGTGACATATATAGCACAGCCAAATAACAAGCTAAATTGTAACGAATCTGACATAAAATTTAGTTCAGAGGAAATAATTCTCTAGTTGTTTGTGGTTTCAAGCTGGCTACAAAACAACCATTCATTGTCAGTCGGAGCACAATCGACAACGACAAGCACCCACCGCTTCAGTCTCTTACCATAATTCATTGTAATGTCTGTTTTATGGTGTCTTTATGGCAATATGGGAATGGGTCACGGTTGCTGATTTTTCACTCCGCTTCCAGTTGTTTTGCTAATGGCAGAATGAGGTCCCAAGTCAGGTTTTTTGCCGACGTAACATGCTATTTTGATTGGTTACACTGTCTGGTGTGGAGGACCATGTTGTCACGGAAACAGAACATGGTATAAAGGACAGGAACTGAACAGAATCTATAATAAGTAACTAGCGTCGCGGAGACGTAAACTATTTATAGTTCATGCTGATGCCATAGAGGACATATTCTATTTTTACAAGATGTTGATGTCAACTTATTATTTTTTCCCGCATTATGACGTGACTGGACAAACTCGGACTGCTTGCGACTCATCAGTTATGAAACAAGTCTGTCACATTTTAGATCTTGTGTGTATAGTCTAATTTTTTTCAACCATCCACATTTCCAAGCCAACAGAAGATGTTTACAGAATGTTGTTCAGTCACTGTAAAACATTTACGTTTTTAATACATGTGATATCTTAAAGTATTCAATTAGAAAAGGAAAACAAATGTGAAGTTTGTTACCAAATTTTAGAAAATGAAAAAAAAATCATCAAACAGTTTGCCAGTAATTTCATCTCTTTCTTCAGTTTTCTCATTTCTCTGTAAAATAAGATATAAATGTAAGTTGGTTTTGTTAGCCTCATTGCTCCATTGCTAATGAAGATATTCCAATTAACTGAAACTGATGAACACTGATGAACAGTGACAATAATCAGGAACAGCAATTAAAACTTTTCCCATGTTTAATTTCTGGGCCAGTAATTAGCACTAATAATGAACAAAATTTGTACAGATCAAAGCCCAGCTCAGGTTAAATTTTTGGGATGACTCATTATATAACTCTATAACCACTCACCCTATTGATTTCATATATGTACTGTTTAGGTGGTTTGAAACCCCTCCTATGATTTTGGGGTCAAAAGGTCAAGGTCATACCCCCTTCCCCTTGTTCATGAAGAAGTGAGGTTTGTAGATTTGTTGTTAAGCTCATAGCTCTGTTGCTAATGAAGATATTTCAATTAAATTTTAATTGCATGCAGGTGTAGAGCTAACATATATGCTGCTCAATCCTTATTCACAATACTGAATAGTGACACTTGTGACACATGTATCTGCAAGTTAAATGGTTAGAATTATATAATATCTGAAATAATTTTATTTAACTTTTGTTTTTTCCTAGTTATAAAATTAACTGCCAGATGACATTGTTTGACATTAAGACTGGCTGACTAAATCATGAGACAGGTGATTTAAGGTGCCTTAGGCCTACAGGTGCAGGTCTATACCCCGGTATGGTTATCTTCCTGACCCAGGCAAGCAGAAGGCCTTGTCCATCCTCTGACATTACAAGCTGATTGTTTATGCATGTGATTGGTGTTCACGACCCTGTCAATCAGGTTTATGAAAAATTAATTGTTTCCTCATGTTATAAAGTAAATGTTTTACTCAAATTCACAGCAATACAGTCTTGGTTTTCTTCTTATGATACATGACGTTTTCATTATGAAGTCTGTTTTTGAAATCGTATCTCGTAAAGTCTTCTTTCACCCCTATCTTT